>OU343216.1:65084617-65130461 GCA_910596185.1 Chrysanthemum makinoi | reverse complement strand
AAATTAGGTACTACATTATCATATTGCATAAACAAATCATGCTTCCCACTAATAATAGATAATAATATAGGCCTTATTCAAATAACCAAACACCCCATGTCAAAAATTTTGAAAAGCTTCTCACTTGTAGAAAAACAATTTTTCATTGTTAAATACAAATAGAAACGTTAAAATTTCATCACTTGCATGCTCTTGAATACTAAAGGTATTGCATAACTAATATGCATTCTCGGGTATATTCAAATGAAGCCACATTGAATTAGGAGCATTTGGGTTATCTCATGGTATTTGCCAAACACCCCACTAAAACCATTTTTGTGCATAAAATGAGTCGAGATAACCGCAACTCCAAATTGTTTTCATATAGGCACACGCTAGAACCAAAAGCTAAAACTAGTCTCATTTTTTTTTATATAATTCTTGTCCTTAGGAATAACCATGGTAGCCGCAAGATTCTATGATCACAAAGACAACCTTAACTACATTCCCAAACACCACAAAACCAAAGGACTTACCAAGGAACAAGTAGAAATATTTAGGGGTCTAGAATCAAGGTATTTCCATGAGGGTAGAACCATTCACTCATCCTTCCTTGAAAATACCAATCTCCGTGAAGAACTAGCCGCCATTCAATTCGATTGTCTTCTTGACATCGATGAACCAATTTGTCCTAGGTTTGTGTTAGAATTCTATGCTAGTGTGACCGACTTTAGTGATGAAGACGATGATGAATTTTGTCTTAGGTTTAGAATCAATCAAAACGACTACACCATCACATTAGCCAACTTTGCTCAAGTGCTAGGAATTCCCAACCGAGGAACTTGTGTCCACTCGGATAAATGGTCACTCACCGTTCTTGATGCTATCAATGACCGTACTCTTCCCTACCAAACCCGTTTGGCCGATAAGGATGTTATCCGTGAACACCTTTTAACCCAAGGGTGATACAACCCGAGTTACCCGAAAGGGAAAGAGGTAAACCGAGATCCATATGGAATGGAGCTAAATGAACTTAAGCCCGAATTTAAGAAATGGGAGAAGCTACTTAGAGCCAACGTCATTAGCACCATAGGAAATAGGGATCACATTAATGCTTGCCTTTGTCACATGCTCTACAACTTGTCCAACCGTCAACCATTCAATTTAGCTTACTACATCGCTAGGAGAATGATTGATATTCCAACTCAAGGATCGGTTGCTCGTCCATACGGGATGCTTCTCACCCGTCTCTATAGAAACTTTGCACCAATTCCACCACACCAAAGGGATGCACCTTCACTATGAGCTCATCCCTCACATCTTTGTACCTTTAAGTGATGCACGAGTTGCTAAGACAAAAGGCAAGAGAGCAAAACCTCCAACTCCATCATCATCATCATCAAATAGCTCCCAGGATGGTCTTCCAAGCTCTCGTCTTCCGCCTCATGAGTATTATGCGTCTCTTCCCGTAATAGAGAATGAATCATGAATTCAAGCAAACTAAGGGAATGTTCAAGTGCCTTGGTAGGATGATGAACAAGATCTACAAAAAGTTGGACAAATAAGGGTCCATTAAGGAGTGTTTGGAACAATACATTATCGTTAATGTTTGATACAATTTAGTTGTTTTTATTATGTAGGATGATAATATAACTTGAAACAATGGTGTATGCTAACAATCTCATGGGGATAGCATTATGCTATCAAATTTTACCCATTTTCACTATAATGTGAAAATCAATAAGCCTTGCTCAAAATCTATGCTCCACTATGTTTTATATATGTATTGCTTTTCCTAACTAGAAATGTTTAGTATCACATGTTTTGAGAAGAAAATTTCGGGTTTCGAAAAGTCCCCGACACCTAAAAAACACACTGTCTTGTTTTCTGCATTCACGGACACGGCACCATAATTTGGTACCGTCTGTTATGTAAATTGTACCGCGTACGCAATACTGGCCGGACGGACGGCACCTTTAGGGTTCGTCCGTGTAAATTTTGGTGCCGTGGATCCTCCAGGTAACTTTCTAAATTTCGACTCTTTCGTGATTCCAAATTACCATCCATTGCTTATAAGTCAATTCTAACTTGTTCTAACTTGTTTATACTCTTATTAGAACTAGTATAATTCACTTAGGTATATAAGAAATCCATTTCCCACCAAAATTCAAAATTTGAAAAATCCACCCAAGGAGCCCTTTGGCATAAAGGAAGGAACCAAATTTTGGTACCTTCAAATCCGTGGGTAATCTGATTATTAGGAAATTCCACTCATTAGAACACATTTATTGCAAATCTTTTCTTCTTCCCTCCATCTCTCTTGAATGGCTTGACTTGGGTGATATGACTAGCATTCAACCCACTTCCAAATCATTAGAACCTCATCTCTTCAATGGTTTAACATCAAATCAAACACATTTCTCCATAATTTTTCACTTCTATAAATTGAGAGGTTTTACCATGATCATCCTCACACCTTCTTCATTCTTACTATCATCTAGCAAAGAAAAACCAAAAATGACAAAATCATCTCCAAACCTTGCAAGAAAACCGCTAGAATGAGTGTGAGGCCTTGTTGCTTCGTTAACCTTAGCTCCTCATCCGAGTCTTCTCCACTCACAATCTCATCTCCCATCCGAGATGATACAAACCTTACCTTGGCTACACCTACTCAATCACACATTGTGATCACCACTCCACCACTAACAAAAACACCAACTTCACCTCCACCGACACCCATCCAAACATCCAAAACACCTCACCACCTTCACCAAGGTCTCCAACTCTCATTCCTATGGAGTTATTTTCCACTCCACCAACTTCACCAAATCCTTTCTTGGAGGACTTGGATGACTTGCCTCCTAGGCCAAATCATCCACCACCATTGCCATCCTTTGGCACAATTGAGCGGATTGCTCATGAGTCCCCTCGGTCATCTTTTGACCCAAACGCCCCATTAGGGCCTAAACCTCTTCTCTTCCACCCTATTCACAAAGACATTCATGGTCCTTTGTATGGGGATCATTCACTCCCCACATCAATGTCTCCTCATCTTGAGGACATTGAGGAGTGCATGTGGGATGCCAATCCCACTATAGAGGAGATTCAAGCGGAACTCCACAACCTCCACCAATTCAAAGGCATGGTGGATTCTCACTTAAGTGAGACTATGCAAATGCAAAATGCTTTGCTTGCATCCATCATGACCACCCCAAACATTTCCACCAACACCAACACGTCTACCATTCCACCACCACAACCTCCCCAAACATACTACCCCCCCAGGCATGGTTGCTCAGCTTGTGAGAAAACGGCCAAACCGTTGATAGGACACGGGTTATGGTCCTTGATTTTCAAGAAGAAATGAGGTTCATCCTCAATCATATCCTTGAGCGCCTCAACGCTCTTTCTCATCCACCATCAATTTAGGATGGTCATAGTTAGCATTCTATTCTTCTTTTCTTATTGATTATTTTTTTTGTACTAAAACACATAATTGTGTTCCCATTTCATGATCTTTATTCATGAAAATTTTAACTAATGAATGGTGTTTTTATTATAGTGTTGGTGTACTTTTAGTGTTTGGAAATGCTTGTGAATGATCATTATTACTAACATTTTTTTGTAGCTTTATTTTCATAATCCATGTATCTTCCCATTAAGCACCCAATTTAGGGGGAGCTTTGATCAAGGGGAGATATGGCTCGGCTCATTACATTCCGCATCGCCTCTTCTTTTTGTTGAGACAAAAAGGGGGAGAAAAATATAGAACTTGGTTATATTTGACTTTTCTGAAAAAGTCAAACTGCATACATTGACTTTCTTAAAAAGTCAAACAGGATACTTCATTGGTAATACTTGACTTTTCTTAAAAAGTCAATTGCATACTGACTTTCTAAAAATTCAACATCATGCATCAACTAGTGAATACTTTGACTTTCTAAAAAAATTCAAACATCATACACTTTTTATCATTTCCTTTTCAAGTTCTAAAACTAATATTTTATAACTCTTGCACAAACTGTATCTTTTTAAAAAATAAAATTTATATTTTGTCCTCAACAAAAAGGGAGAAATTGTTAATACAAATATCGTCATTAAACGTTATTTATATTTTTGATCTTTACCTAAGTTTTGTTAACGACAAAAGTAAATTTAATTTGTATAAAAGCTTAAAGCTTGTCAAGTTTAATAGATATTAAAACAAGCTTTTTCAAACAATATATTCATCATTCAAGCATTTACATTTATGATTAGTGATATCTTCATATGAATCTAATCATTATGTATGATAGTAGTTTTTAGAATGTGTTAGGTTCTTAAAACCAAACACTACTTAAGTACTTGCATATTTCTAAAATAGAAATACAACATATGACATCATGTGATGCATCATGGAAATCATTGGAAGATTTCATTAGATATTTTGTGTGGATTTGTACTCTTCATATCTTGCACAATCTTACATAGATATGGTTGACTTTGGCAAAATCTTGATATCTTGCTGTCAGACCACGGTACCAAAATGGTACAGGCGGAACCCAGGGTTCCGTGGTCCGTGGACGCTCCTCCATTTTGGCTATAAATAGCAATGCCAACCAAGTAGTTTCTCATCCCTTTCTATTATACTCTCATACATATCTTCTCTCTAACCCTTCTAACTCAGTTTCATATCATATTAGTGATCTCTTTTGTAGCAAAGAAGATCAAGTCACATTCAAGCTTCAAACGAGAAGTTGGAAGTCTTGTTTGTTTAGTGTTGTATGATCTAGTGTTGATTCATACTTCATTGTTGTATTAAACCATCATAATCTTGTGAGTGTGAGTGGTTAGTTTTTTAGTCCTCAAAATACATTGTGTGTGGGAGTGGTTGTACCCTTGGAAAGAACTCGACATCTAGCTTAGTGTCGGAAATAGTGTAAGCGAAGTGTAAAGGTTTTCTCCGCCGGTGAAAGGAGCTTGTTGACTAGTGAAGTTAAACTCTCGAGTGTGAGACTCGAGTAGTGGAGTAGGGCAAGGAAAAAGAGTCCTTGTAGACCGAACCACTATAAACAACTTGTTGCGGTTTGATCATTTCTTTCCTTATTTACTCTTTACATATTGCTTGCATATTTCATAAACATATCTAAGATCAATATCAATTGATCTTTGAATAAGTTTCAAAACGAAGTTTTTAATTGGTAAACTATTCAACCCCCTTTGTAGTTTTCTACACTTTGTTCTGATGTCCACTTGGTAGGAACAACCTTCCTGACAATATAATTGACAAAATCTGCATACCAGGGTTCATTGTCGTTAAACTTAGTTTGCAACACCATTAGGTGATTGCCAAGGAACTCTTCAGCGATCTCTTTTTCATTTAACACTTCCATATCGGGGTTCTCTAATCTAGATAATGGTCAGCAGCTAAGTTCTTAGCCCCCTTTTTGTCTTTAAGTTCGATGTTGAACCCTTGGAGCAACAAAACCCACCTTATAAGCCTAACTTTTGGTGTCATGTTTATTAAAAAAGTACTTCAAGGCAGAATGATCAGTATAAACCACAATTTTTGATAAGATAAGATAGGGACAAAATTTATCAAATGCAGAAACAACTGCAAGAAGTTCCTTTTCAGTGGTGGTGTAATGTTCTTGGGCATTGTTTAAAGTTTTTCTAGCGTAATAAATGTGTTTGAACTTTGCTTCTATTCTTTGACCTAGTACTGCCCCAACAACATAGTTACTAGCATCACACATTAATTCAAAAGGCATATTCCAATCAGGAGAAATTATAATAGGTGCAGTGGTTAATTTTTCTTTTATTATATTAAACGCCTTTTTACAATCGTTAGAAGAATCAAAATTTGCATCTATTAATAAGAGTTGAGTCATTGGTCTAGATATCATGGAAAAATACTTAATGAACCTACGATAAAATCTAGCATGCCCCAAGAAAATCCTAACCCCTTTTACATTAGTGGGATAAGGTAATTTAGCAATTACATCAATTTTACATCTATCTACTTCAATCCTTTTCCCAGAAATTTTATGACCTAGTATAATACCTTCTTTTACCATAACATGACATTTTTCCCAATTAATAACAAGGTTGGTTTCTTCATATCTATGAGCATTTTATCAAGATTAGCAACACAGTTATCAAAAGAGTTACCGAACAGCGATAAGTCATCCATGAAGAATTCCATAAAATCATCCACCATGTCATGAAAGATCGTCATACATCTCTGAAAGGTCACAGGGGCGTTGCATAATCCACACAGCATTCTTATATAGGCGAAAGTTCTATAAGGACAAGTGAAAGTTTCCTTTTCTTGATATTCTAGAGTAATTGGTATTTGAAAGAAACCTGAAAAACCATCAAGAAAACAATAATAGTCATTTCCAGATAATCATTCTAACATTTGGTCAATAAATGGGAGAGGGAAGTGATATTTTTTGGTCGCATCATTGAAGTTGCGATAGTCAATACAAACTCTCCATCCAGTAACAGTTCGTGATGGAATCAATTCGTTGTTATCGTTCAAGACTACAATCATTCCTCCATTCTTTGGAACAACGTGAATGAGGCTAACCCATGGACTATCTGAATTTGGGTAATTAGTCCCGAATCAAGCAACTTTACGATCTTATTTTTTACCACATCTTGAAATCTTGGATTCAAACGCCTTTAAGGTTGAATAGTGGGTTTGAATTCATCTTCCATTAGGATCTTGTGTGTGCAAAACGACGGACTAATTCCCTTGATATCTGGCATCTTCCAAGCAATCGCGCCTCAATGTTTACCTAATACCCACAAGAGCAAACCTTTTGCCTTTTTAGACAAAGCATATGCGATAATAACAGGAAAACTCTCATTATCATGTAAGTAAGCATACTCTAGATGGGAAGGTAAATCTTTTAGAACATGCTTCTTTTCATCAATTTCATTAGCGCTAACTGAATAAAGATGTTCGTTCTTAACATTATTACACATGATGTCAGCAGTTCGACACGCTGTATCCTTTTCATCAATATTGATTCTGTTATCAATATCGAGTTACTGGTAACAGAATCAGTAACAAAATTTTTGATAAATGGGTTATCATCAATTTTATCTTCTATAGCAATTGTATTTTCCAGATTTTTGAGCAAGAAAGAGTCAAATTGATTATTTTTTAATAACACATGAGTTACTTGGTTAATGGTTGCATCAACAATATCAATACTATAACATTCATCATCGTCGGTAGAAGGTTTTTTCATTGATTGTTCCAAATCAAACTTATTCTCATCATCTCGCACCTTAAGTGTTATCTTTTTATTGAAAACATCTATCATGGCACGGGCAGTAGTTAAAAAAGGTCTACGTAAGATTATAGGGATCCTAGAATCTTCAGGCATATCAAGGATAACAAAATCAATAGGTAATGCATATTGATAACGCTCAAATTGTGCATGTTTTTAGTAGCGTTATCTGTGCTTTTATGTGTGTTATTTGGTTATAATCATATGCTTTTAATGCTTAATCGTACAAAAGTGCGTTTGCTAGTTCATTTGTAGCCAATTACAGAAAGTGGAAAAATGCGGAAAAGAAGTAAAATACGAAGATTTCTCCATGTACGAAGAATTCCGACAAAGAAAAGACTTGCGGAGTATATTCGAGAAGATAAAGTCATCAAGTTAGTGGTCCAAAGACTCAAGAATAAAGTTCAAAAAGGAAAACGAGAAATGAAAAAGCTAAACGAAGATATTGGAAGACTCGTTGTTTCCGACACACCTTCACCATTTTGGCCATAACTTTTGTATACGGACTCCGTTTGACACCCCGTTCGCGGCCACAGAAAGCTAAGAGAAAGATCTACAACTTTGCAGTTTATGAATTATTGTGATTTTGCTCCAACCGATCGGTCGAGCCCCGTAACCGATCGGTTGGAGAGCATCAGAAGACCAACCGAATCGGTTGGAGCTCAACCGGATCCGGTTGGAGGTCTGTTTCAGCCATTTTCTGCACTACTAAGACTCCAAACGTGTTCCAAATGATTCTAGTCCCTTCCTACATGGTTTCTAGTCCCTTCCAAGCTCCTTGGCCTCCAAGCAATGCATTGAATACCCTAGGCCTTGGTAGTAGTATAAATAGAACCCATTTGGCACCTCATTTCATCATCCCTTCTCCATCTTTCTCATCCCTTTCATCCACCACTCCTCTCTAGGTGTGAAATTCAAGCCTCCACCGTTAAGGATGAATTTCCACCTGAAACCATAACAGAGAGATCTTCTCTACACCCTATCCTACCACCACCACTACTCTCTAGGTGTGAAATTCAAGCCTCCACCCTTAAGGACGAATTTCCATCTAGAGAGCAAACCATAACTTGAGAGAACACAACCACTCTCAATATCTTCACCCCAAAGGTGTGAAACTCAAGCCTCCACCCTTAAGGACGAGTTTCCACCAACTATCCTATCCCAACTTGTGTGAAATTCAAGCCTCCACCCTTAAGGACGAATTTCCACCAATTACACCAACTTATCTTCCCCCAAAAGACCACAAACCTCTGCCAAATTCGTGTAGTGTGCTCAAGGGTTGTTGAAGGCGTTTGGACATCATTTTCCGGCTTGGTAGAACTATTTTAGTTGATTGGAGGCTTGAAGGAGTGCTATAATCCTTCATCTTTGCCTATTGTAATTCATACTTTGGGTAAACCTTGTTACTTTTCTATTTAAAGATGTTTGTTATTGATATGATTATTGAGATTTTGTGTTTGATTGGAATAATGATGAATCTTTTGATACTTGCTTGTTCTTATATTGCTTTTCTTGTCGGTTTGATATGTGACAATCATAACCATCAACTTTTTACTTGTTCTTATAATGCTTTTCTTGTTGGTTTGATCCGTGACAATCATAACCATCAACTTGTTACTTTTTACTTGCTTAAA
Source organism: Chrysanthemum makinoi (assembly GCA_910596185.1). NCBI lineage: Eukaryota > Viridiplantae > Streptophyta > Magnoliopsida > Asterales > Asteraceae > Chrysanthemum > Chrysanthemum makinoi. The sequence goes on along the minus strand of OU343216.1, from coordinate 65,121,565 downwards.
CAAACAAACGACACTTGTAGTGCAACCAAGTCTCTTGGGACGACCTTGATTTACCTTATACTATACTACAACTTGATTAGGGTATACTTGCCGAATGTGTTCCTAGTTAACGGTAATTCTTGTTTACAAATTTAAACCGATGAAGCACATCAAGTTTTTTGGCGCCGCTGCGGATTTCTTTGCTCTTCTTTGTTAGTTTTGTTTGTTGATTGTTTGTCGCTTGTCTTATTCGATGATCCGAAACTGCTCACCACATCAAGTTTTGGCGGCCTAGCGGTTTTGTTTTACTTGTTTGCTTTCGTTTGATTGTTTTCTTGTTTGATGTTGTTTGTTTGCTTTCATGATAATTCGGCATCGTCACCATCAAGTTTTTAGGCTATTTGCGGGATTTGGTTTTGTTCTTAAGTGTTTGTTTGTCTGCTTGTTTGTTGAATGCTAAATTCTTGCTCATGAATAATTGTTGCTTTGATCTTGTTTGATTGCTCTTGATGTTTGCTCATGATGTTTGCTTGAATGCTTGTCTTTTTCTTAAAATCTCTAATTTCTCATAATTGCTCAATTGATCTTGGCATCAAAATCAAGTTTTTGATGTTGGATTTAGTTTCATGTGTTCTAAAATGCTCATTTCAATGATTGCTTTCTAAGTTGCTCGGAAAATGTTTGCGAAAAACCCCCAAAACCACCCGGATCACTCTAACCGAATCGGTTGGCACTCCCGGATCGGTTGGAAGCCTTATAATAAAACCACTACAACCAACGGTCACTACCGTAACGGATCGGTTGTGTGTTCGTTAAAAAAAAATTAAAATCTCCTTCAACCGTCGATCACTACCCGTAACGGTTCGGTTGGAAGATTGTCAAATTTGGTTTCATCCACCGATGGTTACACCCGTAACGGATCGGTTGGACTAATCTGTTAAAAAAAAATCGTTTTTTATTTTTATTTTTTTTGTTTTTGTGTGTGTGTTTAGATAAAATAAGTTTAAATGTCTTTTTGTTTTTGCAAGAGTATCATTTCTTTTATTTGGTTTTTGCATTTTAAAATTTTGTTAATTTGGTACATTGTAAATAAATAAGTGCTTGTTTTTAAAAGTAAAGTGTTTTGAACTTTGTGGGTATGTTCACTGAAACCCTCACGAGACTATTTCGTCCATTCGGGCCCCGAGGGGTTTAAAGGCTTGTTGCATGCGCTAAATGCAAAACCGTGATGCCTACGAAAGTGAGTTTTAGAATTTCTAGCGTTTTTGTAGTTTAGTTTATTTTTGCAGATTTAATAAGCTCTTGGAGGAATGATTGATTGGATTGTTGGTGACGTTATACTCTTGATTGAACATGTTTGGATGAAAGATAAATCGATTGATCTCACACGCTTATGCTAGCGTTTGCTTAGCATCTTATCATTTGAAGTTCGATCGTGATGTTTGGCCTGAGAGGTTTCGTTTCACTTAGACTTATTATTTTATTTTTCCCTATCTTACATGCTTTAGTTTTAGCAATTGCTTTATTTTGTTTCTTTGTTATTTTTTTCCTTTGTTTGTTTTTTTTGGTAAATTATTTTTATAAATTGACCTTTTTAAGTCCCTCGAAAGTAAGGCTCACCCATTGTAAACAAACTGTGTGAGAGGTATAAAGCGGGTCTCCCTGATTCCCTAAAGAGTTTGGTTTTTAATATGCTTGTGACTGCTTCTCCGCTTCTTTGTGCATTTCAATGGAGCTACCGAGAACTCGTGGGACAAGAATAAGTCATGTTTGGTTTTAAAAATAGAAAAATTAAAAAAAAAGAGAAGAAAAAGAAAAAAAGTAAGTAACTAGATTATTAAGTTATTTTTCTTTTGTGTGCTTAACTTAAGTGTGGGGGGGAAAATATTATTGAAAAAGCAAAACTAAATAGTTTTAAATTTCAAATGTTTGGGCTAATTTTTAAATTTTGTTAACTTGTTTGCCCTTATGATCTAGTTGTTTTCACGCTTATAGGATAATATATTAGAATAATTGGATCAACCCACTGGTGAAATCAGTAATTTTTGAAAAACTTGAGATGTGTCCCGATTAATATTGCAATCCATTTTGGGATCGATGACATTTGCTAGCACATATTATAGCCCTTCCACTAAATTGTGAGGATTTGAGCCTGTTTCATATAGCATACATCTTTTATGCTTGAATCTATTGCTATGAGTGTCGCGTGATTTTATTTATTCTAGAACTTGTACTTGTAAATCATTACCAGACAGCATGGAATCGCATTCGGTGTGATATAAGTGTATTTGTGTGATAAAGAGGCAACCTTAGGAATAAAACCAAATGGCCTTCCGTTTACATCTAATGATATATTAGCTGACCACATCGGTTAGTTAACCACCCATATGGACCCATTTGTTAGCGTTCATCTTTAGCGCTAGATACCCTTAGTTACACCCTCCGAGCCATCCCTTTCTTTTGTTACATCCAGAAAAAATACAAAAATATTTTACACTTTAAACCTTAGCCTACCCCTTGTCAATGTCTAAATGGTTGGTTGCTAGTTGCTTGGTATGATTGGATTATTTTTGATGATTATTTGTTAGCCACACTTTGCCATTCGTGTGTGCCATTCCGACAAAGATGAAGAGTGCACCTTCTTATTTGTATTTTTGTGGTGATGCTTATACGAAGTGTGGGGAAGATGTGATGTATGAAGAAGAAGTGTTGAAAAAAAAAAAAAAAAAAGAAAAAAAAAGAAAAAAAAAGAATAAGTTATCGAAAAAAAAAATGAAAAAAAATATATGTGATGACAATGATGAAGTATGTTTGAGATATCGATTAGTCAAAGTGCTAAGACGTGATATATATTTGGTGATCGATATGTGAAGAAGAGAAGATTGTGACTATAATCATTTTCGGGTTTGCGGATTGTTCGTGACTAGCAACATGGGTATTAGACTTGACTTTATTTTTCTTTTAACACCAATTTCATATAATATTCTCATGCCTTATCCATACCCTTTATTCACCCTAAGCCTATCGTTATATCCCGAATAAAAGCCCTCTTTAGATGTTTACATTTGGTGCTTACGCCACGTCGGTGGAGTTTTGTTTCTTGTACAAGCCTATGGTAATATTTAGATCATGAGTGAGCAAATATGAGTGTACTATTCCTTAATATTACCATCACTAAATAAATTGAGTGTTGAGTGAATTATACATCCATTATTTTTCGTGAGGTGCTTAGCCATGTTATCAAGCGAGAAAATCCATTAGGTATTGTCAAACATCTCGTTTTCCACCTCTAAAAGCAAAACGATGAATCTTATCTTGTACTTGTACTTGGTAGATTTGCATCATATTTTTCTAATCATTTTTCATGCACCATGGGGATTTATTTTCTTAATTTCTAGATTTGCGAGGGCAAGCAAAACCTTAAGTGTGGGGAGTTCGCTCATTTTTGCTTATTTTTATATTTCTTAAAAAAAAAAAAAAACCCAAAAATATTTTTTAATTTTTCTTTTCGTTTTGTCATTTCGGCATTTAGTTCTATTTTTTTTCTTTTCTTAGATTTGCTTGAGGGCAAGCAAAGTTTGTGTGAGGTGATAACGCTCAAATTGTGCATGTTTTTAGTAGCGTTATCCGTGCTTTTATGTGTGTTATTTGGTTATAATCATATGCTTTTAATGCTTAATCATACAAAAGTGCGTTTGCTAGTTCATTTGTAGCCATGCAGAGAAAGTGGAGAAAATGCGGAAAAGAAGTAAAATACGAAGATTTCTCCATGTATGAAGAATTCCCGACAAAGAAAGACTTGCGGAGTATATTCGAGAAGATAAAGTCATCAAGTTAGTGGTCCAAAGACTCAAGAATAAAGTTCAAGAAGGAAACCGAGAAAGAAATGAAGAAAAGAAGCTAAAACGAAGACATATTGGAAGACTCGTTGTTCCGACACACCTTCACCATTTTGGCCATAACTTTTGCATACGGACTCCGTTTGACCCCCGTTCGCGGCCACAGAAAGCTAAGAGATTCTACAACTTTGCAGTTTATGAATTATTGTGATTTTGCTCCAACCGATCGGTCGAGCCCCGTAACCGATTCGGTTGGAGAGCTATCAAGAAGACCAACCGATTCGGTTGGAGCTCAACCGGATCCTGTTGGAGGTCCTGTTCAGCCATTTCGCTACTAAGACTCCAAACGTGTTCCAAATGATTCTAGTCCCTTCCTACATGGTTTCTAGTCCCTTCCAAGCTCCTTGGCCTCCAAGTAATGCATTGAATACCCTAGGCCTTGGTAGTAGTATAAATAGAACCCATTTGGCACCTCATTTCATCATCCCTCTCCATCTTTCTCATCCCTTTCATCCACCACTCCTCTCTAGGTGTGAATTTCAAGCCTCCACCCTTGGAATTTCCACCTAGAGAGCAACTTGAGATCTTCTCTCACCTATCCTACCACCACCACTCCTCTCTAGGTGTGAAATTCAAGCCTCCACCCTTAAGGCCGAATTTCCACCTAGAGAGCAAACATAACTGAGAGAACACAACCACTCTCAATATCTTCACCCCAAAGGTGTGAAACTCAAGCCTCCACCCTTAAGGACGAGTTTCCACCAACTATCCTATCCCAACTTGTGTGAAATTCAAGCCTCCACCCTTAAGGACGAATTTCCACCAATTACACCAACTTATCTTCCCCAAAAGACCACAAACCTCTGCCAAATTCGGGTAGTGTGCTCAAGGGTTGTCGAAGGCGTTTGGACATCATTTTCCGGCTTGGTAGAACTATTGTAGTTGATTGGAGGCTTGAAGGAGTGCTATAATCCTTCATCTTTGCCTATTGTAATTCATACTTTGGGTAAACCTTGTTACTTTTCTATTTAAAGATGTTTGTTATTGATATGATTATTGAGATTTTGTGTTTGATTGGAATAATGATGAATCTTTTGATACTTGCTTGTTCTTATATTGCTTTTCTTGTTGGTTTGATATGTGACAATCATAACCATCAACTTGTTACTTGTTCTTATAATGCTTTTCTTGTTTGTTTGATCCGTGACAATCATAACCATCAACTTGTTACTTGTTACTTGCTTAAACAAACAAACGACACTTGTAGTGCAGCCAAGTCTCTTGGGACGACCTTGATTTACCTTATACTATACTACAACTTGACTAGGGTATACTTGCCCGAATGTGTTCCTAGTTAAACGGTAATTCTTGTTTACAAATTTAAAACCCCGATGAAGCACATCAAGTTTTTGGCGCTAGCGAGTTTGCTGCTCTTCTTTGTTCGTTTGTTTGTTGATTGTTTGATCGCTTGTCTTATTACGATGATCGGCACCGTCACCATCAAGTTTTGGGCGCTTGTGCGGGACTTGTTTTGCACTGTTGCTCGTTTGATTGTTTTCTTGTTTGATAGATTGTTTGTTTGCTTTCATGTGATAATTCGGCATAGTCACCATCAAGTTTTAGGCATTTCGCGGTGGATTTGGTTTTGTTCTTAAGTGTTTGTTTGTCACCTTGTTTGTTAGAATGCTAAATTGCTCTTGCTCATGAATAATTGTTGCTTTGATCTTGTTTGATTGCTCTTGATGTTTGCTCATGATGTTTGCTTGAATGCTTGTCTCTTTCTTAAAATCTCTAATTTCTCATAATTGCTCAATTGATCTTGGCATCAAATCAGTTTTGATGTTGGTTCGTTCATGTGTTCTAAAATGCTCATTTCAATGATTGCTTTTCTAAGTTGCTCGGCGTTTGCGAAAAGGCACAAAACCACCGAATCACCTAACCGAATGGTTGCCACTTAACGGATCGGTTGGAAGCCTAAATACTTAATAAAACACTACAACCGATCGGTCACTCAAATGCTTAGGATCGGTTGTGTGTTACGTTAAAAAATTAGAAAATCTCCTTCAACCGATCGGTCACTACCCGTAACCTGTTCGGTTGGAAGGATTGGTCAAATTTGGTTCATCCCAACCGATCGGTTACACCGATAACGGATCGGTTGGATATCGTAAAAAAAAGTTTTTTGCATTTTTTTTTGTTTTTGTGTGTGTGTTTAGATAAAATAAGTTTAAATTTCTTTTTGTTTTTGCAAGAGTATCATTTTTTTTATTTGGTTTTTGCATTTTAAAATTTTGTTAATTTGGTACATTGTAAATAAATAAGTGCTTGTTTTTAAAATAAAGTGTTTTGAACTTTGTGGGTATGTTCACTGGAAACCCTCACGAGACTATAACTCGTCCATTCGGGCCACCGAGGGGTTTAAAGGCTGCTTGCATGAGCTAAATGCAACGTGATGCCTAAAAGTGAGTTTTTAGAATTTTCTTAGCGTTTTGTAGTTTAGTTTATTTTTGCAGATTTAATAAGCTCTTGGAGGAAGGATTGATTGGATTGTTGGTGACGTTATACTCTTGATTGAACATGTTTGGATGAAAGATAAATCGATTGATCTCACACGCTTATGCTAGCGTTTGCTTAGCATCTTATCATTTGAAGTTCGATCGTGATGTTTTGCCCGAGAGGTTTCGTTTCACTTAGACTTATTATTTTATTTTTTCCTATCTTACATGCTTTAGTTTTAGCAATTGCTTTATTTTGTTTCTTTGTTATTTTTTCCTTTGTTTGTTTTTGTTTGGTAAATTATTTTAATAAATTGACTTTTTTAAGTCCCTCGAAAGTAAGGCTCACCCATTGTAAACAAACTGTGTGAGAGGTATAAAAAGTGGTCTCCTGATTCCTAAAAAGTTTGGTTTAATATGCTTCGCGCTGACCTGCTTCTCCGCTTCTTTGTGCGTTTCAATGGAGCTACCGAGAACTCGTGGGACAAGAATAAGTCATGTTTGGTTTTAAAAATAGAAAAATTAAAAAAGAAGAAAAGAAAAGAAAAAAGTCGTAACTAGATTATTAAGTTATTTTTCTTTTGTGTGGTTAACTTAAGTGTGGGGGGAAAATATTATTGAAAGCAAAACTAGTTTTAAATTTCAAATGTTTGGGCTAATTTTTAAATTTTGTTAACTTGTTTGCCATTATGATCTAGTTGTTTTCCGCGCTTATAGGATAATATATTATAATAATTGGATCAACCCACTGGTGAAATCGGTAATTTTTGAAAAACTTGAGATGTGTCCCGATTAATATTGCAATCCATTTTGGGATCGATGACATTTGCTAGCACATATTATAGCCCTTCCACTAAATTGTGAGGATTTGAGCCTGTTTCATATAGCATACATCTTTTATGCTTGAATCTATTGCTATGAGTGTGCCGGTGATTTTATTTATTCTAGAACTTGTACTTGTAAATCATTACGGACCGATAAGATGCATTCGTTGTGATATAAGTGTATTTGTGTGATAAAGAGGCAACCTTAGGAATAAAACCAAATGGCCTTCCGTTTACATCTAATGATATATTAGCTGACCACATCGGTTAGTTAACCACCCATATGGACCCATTTTTTAGCGTTCATCTTTGGCTAGATACCCTAGTTACACCCTCCGAGCCATCCATTTCTTTTTGTTACATCCAGAAAAATACAAAAATATTTTACACTTTAAACCTTAGCTTACCCCTTGTCAATGACTAAATGGTTGGTTGCTAGTTGCTTGGTATGATTGGATTATTTTTGATGATTATTTGTTAGCCACACTTTGCCATTCGTGTGTGCCATTCCGACAAAGATGAAGAGTGCACCTTCTTATTTGTATTTTTGTGGTGATTCTTATACGAAGTGTGGGGGAGATGTGATGTATGAAGAAGAAGTGTTGGAAAAAAAAAAAAAAAGAAAAAAAAGAAAAAGAATAAGTCATCGACAAAAAAATGAAAAAAATATATGTGATGAAGTATGTTTGAGATATCGATTAGTCAATGTGCTAAGACGTGATATATATATTTGGTGATCGATATGTGAAGAGAAGATTGTGACTATAATCATTTTAGGGTTTCGGATTGTTCGTGACTAGCAACATGGGTATTAGACTTGACTTTATTTTTCTTTTAACACCAATTTCATATAATATTCTCATGCCTTATCCACCCTATTCACCCCTAAGCCTATCGTTATATCCCGAATAAAATCCCTCTTTAGATGTTTACATTTGGTGCTTACGCCACGTCGGTGAAGTTTTGTTACTTGTACAAGCCTATGGTAATATTTAGATCATGACTGAGCAAATATGAGTGTACTATTCCTTAATATTATCCATCACTAAATAAATTGAGTGTTGAGTGAATTATACATCCATTATTTTTTTTGTGAGGTGCTTAGCCATGTTATCAAGCGAAAAAATCCATTGGGTATTGTCAAACATCTCGGTTTCTCACCTCTAAAAGCTTAAAACGATGAATCTTATCTTGTACTTGTACTTGTACTTGGTAGATTTGCATCACATTTTTCTAATCATTTTCATGCACCATGTGGGATTTATTTTCTTAATTTCTAGATTTGCTTGAGGGCAAGCAAAACCTTAAGTGTGGGGGAGTTTCGCTCATTTTTTTTAAGCTTATTTTATATTTCTTAAAAACAAAAATATTTTTTAATTTTTCTTTTCGTTTTGTCATTTCGGCATTTAGTTCTATTTTTTTTCTTTTCTTAGATTTGCTTGAGGGCAAGCAAAGTTTAAGTGCGGGGGAATTTGATAACGCTCAAATTGTGCATGTTTTTAGTAGCGTTATCTTTGCTTTTATGTGTGTTATTTGGTTATAATCATATGCTTTTAATGCTTAATCGTACAAAAGTGCGTTTGCTAGTTCATTTGTAGCCAAGTACAGGAAAGTGCAGAAAAATGCGGAAAAAAGTAAAAATACGAAGATTTCTCCATGTACGAAGAATTCGACAAAGAAAGACTTGCGGAGTATATTCGAGAAGATAAAGTCATCAAGTTAGTGGTCCAAAGCCTCAAGAATAAAGTTTCAAGAAGGAAACGAGAAAGAAATGAAGAAAGAAGCTTAAAAACGAAGACATATTGGAAGACTCGTTGTTCCGACACACCTTCACCATTTTGGCCATAACTTTTGCATACGGACTCCGTTTGACCCCCGTTCGCGGCCACAGAAAGCTAAGAGAAAGATCTACAACTTTGCAGTTTATGAATTTTCGTGATTTTGCTCCAATCGATCGGTCGAGCCCGTAACGATTCGGTTGGAGAGCTGTCAGAAAGATCAACGAATCGGTTGGGCTCAACCGGATCGGTTGGAGGTCTGTTCACCATTTCGCACTACTAAGCCTCCAAACGTGTTCCAAATGATTCTAGTCCCTTCCTACATGGTTTCTAGTTCCTTCCAAGCTCCTTGGCCTCCAAGAAATGCATTGAATACCCTAGGCCTTGGTTGTAGTATAAATAGAACCCATTTGGCACCTCATTTCATCATCCCTTCTCCATCTTTCTCATCCTTTCATCCACCACTCCTCTCTAGGTGTGAAATTCAAGCCTCCACCCTTAAGGACAAATTTCCACCTAGAGAGCCTACAACGAGAGATCTTCTCTCACACACTATCTACCACCACCAACTCCTCTCAGGTGAAATTCAAGCCTCCACCCTTAGGGACGAATTTCCATCTAGAGCAAAACTAACTTGAGAAACACAACCTCTCAATATCTTCACCCCAAAAGGTGTGAAACTCAAGCCTCCACCCTTAAGGACGAGTTTCCACCAACTATCCTATCCCACTTGTGTGAAATTCAAGCCTCCACCCTTAAGGACAAATTTCCACCAATTACACCAACTTATCTTCCCCAAAAGACCACAAACCTCTGCCAAATTCGTGTAGTGTGCTCAAGGGTTGTCGAAAGCGTTTGGACATCATTTTCCGGCTTGGTAGAACTATTGTAGTTGATTGGAGGCTTGAAGGGTGCTATAATCCTTCATCTTTGCCTATTGTAATTCATACTTTGGGTAAACCTTGTTACTTTTCTATTTAAAGATGTTTGTTATTGATATGATTATTGAGATTTTGTGTTTGATTGGAATAATGATGAATCTTTTGATACTTGCTTGTTCTTATATTGCTTTTCTTGTTGGTTTGATATGTGACAATCATAACCATCAACTTGTTACTTGTTCTTATAATGCTTTTTTTGTTGGTTTGATCCGTGACAATCATAACCATCAACTTGTTTACTTGTTACTTCTTAAACAAACAAACGACACTTGTAGTGCAACCAAGTCTCTTGGGCGACCTTGATTTTTATATACTATACTACAACTTGACTAGGGTATACTTGCCCGAATGTGTTCCTAGTTAACCGGTAATTCTTGTTTACAAATTTAAAACCCCGATGAAGCACATCACATATTTATCAATTTTTATAAGTACGTTTTCTTCTATTCCTCTAGGGTATTGAATCGATCTATCAGCTAGTTCTAAGCACATCCTGGTTGGTTTAGGCTCCCATAGACCTAATTTTTCATACATAGTAAATGGCATTAAAATTATACTACCTCCTAGATCAGCCAAAGCATTCCCAATATGTAAATTCTTGATTTGACAAGGCATATTAAAACTCTCTGGGTCTTTCTCCTTTGATGGTAGTTTATTGAGCAGGACAGCATAGCATCTCTCGTTCATTGTTACCGTACAATCTTCTTCTAGTCTGGATTTGTTCGTCAACAAATTCTTCAAATACTTAACATACATCAGCATTTGTACAAGAGCTTCAACAAACGGGATGTTGATGTGGAGCATCTTTAGATTTTCCAGAAACTTTCGCTATTGTGCATCTTCATTATCTTTCTTAAAACGGTTGGGGAAAGGAAGGGATGCTCGTGTTGGTTCAGTTGTTGGCTCTTTCCTGATATCTGGTTCCTTAGCAATCTCCTGTTGTATTTCTTATTCAACGTGCTCTAACCCAAGGAATTATCATTATTATTTTTAATTTATGTAGTTTCCCCGACCCAAAAGGTAGTTTTACCGCCCCTAGTAGTTATTCCTTTAAGATCGTGCTTAGCGAACAAAACTTATTTTATCACTTTGACAATTGGTGCACCTCAATTGTCAATTCACTAATCCTACTGTTCTGCTTTTTTAGCAAGAGTTCGTTAGTTATCTTGAATTCTTTGTTAAAGGTCTCAACCTCATCATGTTGTTTTATACCTTCACTAACGAACCTTGAAACAATCTCACTAATTGTCGATCTTAATTGCGGGTATCCGAACCAGCTTCAATAAATATCACTCATGGTTCCTGAAACAAGATAATAAAAACTTTCAAAACTATAAGACAAGAAGCACGATTAAAATCAGACAGAAAATCGATATACCGTATCAAATAATATCGACACGCCGTATTATTTTCTTTTGAGAGGTAAGAGGTATTTAAGATTAAAAAATCGGATCTTCTTTAAAAATTTTGAATACGTCGTATACGAAAAATCAAATAGGCTGTATGAACTTCTAGGGTTTAAAAATCTGGTTTAAAACAGAGTACGCCGTACAGTAAACTGAATACGTCGTATCAGAATAATTAAATTTGATACGTTGTATATATAATAAAAACGCAATACGCCGTATTCAAATAAAGAGTATGCCGTATCGTTCAACTCACCAAAATACAGCAAAATAGACAAAATGCAAAAAAATAAAAACACAAACACAAACTTAAAAACGAAAATCAAACTAAACAAACACACAAAACAAGCACATAAAATGCAGGAAAATTGAAAATATAGAAAAAAATTGTAAATATACAACAAAGTTAGTCAAATTAAAAACTAAAAAGAGTTAAACTAAGTTAAAAACCCAAATCAAAATACTAACAAGTTCAAATATTAAACAATTCAGTCCCCGGAAGTGGTGCCAAAAACTTGACGTGCTTCGTTGTGTATAGGCAATTTATTGTTATCAAGTTTTAAATTTATATTTAGCCGACTATACCTATAACAAACACTTACGAACAGTTATCCGATCGATGGTAAGCTAGTTGGTAAGGAGGGTGTCGAACACTAAGAGTGGAACGTTAACACTTAAATCTATAAGTATTTTAATTCTATAAGTTAGTCTAATTAAACTAATTCTAACACAACAAAGGGTTTTCCGCCTGAGAGACTGGCATAAGGTTTAGATTTAACAAAACTATAAATGCAATGAGACAAATAAAAAACATAAGTGGAGACACAGATAATAAAGAAGGGGTCAAGCCGATAGTAAGGAAAACGTATTAGCCATTGTTTAGTCATATAAGATGTTTGATAAGTCTAAAACCTGTAGCAACGGTACTCACAACTTGGCGTATCTCGTTCCGAAACCTAGCTCGTCACTAGGATCTAAATTCTCGTATTAAACATTTTTCATCAGATCTAATCCTGTCACGATTAGTCGAAATCCGCATAAAATCCGCCTTAATGATTATCAGTTTTATTATTTATCCCTTCTAGGGCTTACATTAATATGCAAAACAATATTAATGAAGTAATAAATGTAATCAAAACACAAGCTTAAGCTGCCAATCGAATTAGTAACTAATCAAAACATCAAATAATCATTAAACATGGCTAATACCTACAACGCCCATAATTTCAGTCATAATACAAGATAACATGTTTTGAAATATTCAAGTATAAATAAAAAGAGAAAAATACGCTAACCGAACAATTATAGACTACTAAAATGAATTTAGTTAATTCTCCTATGTAAATATGCACTAGCAGGACCTTCTTGGACTTTTTTAAGTCTCTGGTCTCGTACTTGGTGGTTATCTCCTCGATCTTCTTCCTTTCTAAAATTCGACGGCAATTCTTCTATTTATACTTTCTGGAAACAGGGTCGATACGGCGTATCAGGTTATCTGATACGGCGTATCAAGGTAACTTCGTGTGGGGTCCAAGATTATTATATTCTAGAATATTCGTACACCACCATAGTGATACGGCGTATCATAAATCTTCATACGGCTTATGGTGTCTTCTTATCTTGGAACTCTGGGGAAGTCTTGCGAACAAATACAGCGAATGTCGTTGATGTCATACGGCGTATCCGGAGTAAAACAAGTCAGATCCTATCGTTGACCAAAGTTTCATATACGGCGTATGAAAGAAATCCATACGGCGTATTCTTTAAAGTCAGGCAATGGTCTTCATAATCGTCCAATTCTTGGTATACGGCGAATCTATCTAGAATGATACAACGTATGATTCTTCAGTTCAATATACTTTTCTAACTTGATCAATGTTGCTCCAATTTACGTCCTAAATAGCTAACTATCACCAATTGCTTGATAATACTTTGATTTACAAAAGTAAACGATTAATTATCAAATCTCGTATAAAATAATGCAAAACAAGCAATATACATAGGATAAATGATGCTAATAATATGACGTTATTTGATGTCATCACATGATTAATCAATACTACGTCAAAGATGTTCATGAGTGATCCGCCCAACCCTAAACAAAATGGACACTTGTCCTCATTTTGTGACTTTTTATACCTTTTGGATTTTGAGGACCTAACTTTTCTTTTGATCCCTCTTAAACCTTTAACCCGAGGTACCAAGATATTTTTTCATAACAGAGGATGTTATAAGACTGATGCTAATGGTGACCACAATTTTCTGGTCACCCTTGTCACATCAGTGACAGCTCAGCTTTCTCTCTCCAAAACTACACACGGATCACACAATGCTAATGACGACCGTAACTATTTTTTAAAAAATAAAATTTCATTCTTAATTAAATCTATTTTTTAAAAAATAAAATTTCCTTCTAAATTAAATATACATTACAATAATAATTCAAATAAAATAAAAATAACAACATTACTATAAAAATTAAAGTGCTTCTTAATTTTTTCGACACCAAATACGTTTCACTAAATTGGCTCTAAGATTTAGATGAGTTTCCTTGCTGTTTATTTCTTTAATAAGTTCTAACATATTTTCTACCAATCGTATGGAATCACCCCTACAGAATTGAAAATATTATGCCAAGTTGTTATTTTATTTAAAATGAATGGGATCGACCCAGAATCATCCCTACATAATTGACCACGATGTGCAACTGGGCATTGAGTCCAATGCCATTTAGTAAAGTCGATGCTTCCTAGCATTCCAGAAAATCCATGTTGCAGCTCGTGAAAAGCATAGAGCTTTTTGACATCGGTTTGTGTAGGCTTTCGCAAAAACTCCTCTCCATATGCATCACCCCATCACAGAATGTGTCAAGACAATCACTAGAATTTTTATGACCAATTTGTAGATATTCGTCTAGTTGATCAGGAACGGCGTCGTATGCTAGTTGACGAATTGTAGAAGTACACTTAATCAACGGGAAAATGCCAAGTTTTGCTATACAATCAGTACTACGTTGAAAATACGTCATAGTATCAGTTAAGTTTCGAACAATGCCTGTGAATAGTTTTCGAATCATTCGGAACCGCGTACGGGATGTTTTTTCGTCGTACAGTGAGTTGTCAACGAAGTAATCCGTTACAAAACGATCATAAGCACCGTAACGATCTCTTTCTATCAGCGCTTGTGGGTTTTTCTTTGGATTCTAGAAGTGGAAGCGTGATGAATAAGCAAAGCGACGTTTTTTAAAAACTCAAAGGTTAAATTATTAAATCATCATTAAAAAAATTGATCATAATTCATATTTTCTGAGTTGGTAAAAAATTGATAGAATACAGAAGAAAAGTATGAAAAAATGTAGAAGATAATGAGATTCTATAGAGAAGAAAGTGTGGCTTTTAAGAATTTTTTTCTTTGTATTAAAGTACCCAACGGCTAGAAGAAAGAAAGAAAAAAAAATGCAATTTTTCGGTGGGGTAGCCAACCACAAACTTATTTATTTGGGAAAATTCTCTAAATGCCGGGATTTAATAGTTCAAATTTATTACCCCAAATGCCACACTTTTTTTTTCACTTCTCAAAATGCCCTATGGGCAACTCTCCCATGGGCAACTCTATCAAATATTTGGGCCCACGTTGTACTTACAAAGTACAAATCTAACACTTTGTCTGTTGGGCAACTTTGACCTAATATATTGAGCAACCAACAATTTTGTCTTTTAGTGAAAAAGCAAAATTTATATTTTTTAATTTTTAAATACATATAAGTTGGGCAACTTGGCCTAACGCATATGTACACTTTTGGGCAACTATCTATAAAACCAATTTTAAATACACGTAATAAGTCAAGTGGGCAACTTGGCCCCACACATATGTACTTTTGGGCAACTCTCTATAAATACCACTTTATACCATACAAATACACCTTTAATAAACCAAATTACATATTCCAAAAAATTATTTATTATCCTAATACACCTAAATACAAAACACAAAATACCCAAAATCATCCCACACACACACCATGCTTTACCCCACACACACACCTTCCCTCTCAAAGGTGAAAAATCATCTGCAACTTGAAACAGATATCCTTTCCTCTCAAACTCAATAATCCAACGCCCTAATCCTACTCCCTCAATAGTTCTTCTTCCATACGACACATATTCGTACATTCAAATCAATCCGACGCATAAGAACAAAAAAGTTAAGGGTGATGACCTTTTGGCGTTGGTAAAGTCGGCGGAAAGGTGGGAATTGTTATCCGATGAAGATGCTGTGAGGGTTGCTTTGTTGGTGATTGCAACATTTGTATTTATTGGTCGGGAAGGAAGGTTTAATGTTCCTGACCATTTGCTAAGGAATGTTGAGGATTTTTGTGTATGGAATGAGTATCCATGGGGTGAATACATGTGGGCTCATCTGTATAAAAGAACGGTGAATGTTTTTCCTAGGCATCTTGAGGCTGAGAGAGAGGAATCAAAGAAGCCCGTTCCAAAAGATCCCCAAAAAGAACAAACATACACTCTGTATGGATTTACATGGGTGTTGAAGGTTAGATTTTACTTGTAACATACATTATTTGTGCTTGTATATATTCTGATGGTTAATCTAAATAATGTGTTGGCATTGTTCATTAGGCATTGGCTTGGTTCCCTAGGCATTGTTCTGTAGTCAGTGTAAGTGTTTGTGTAGATTTAAGGATGTTATGGTTGATGGTTTCGCACTAGATAAATACATAGAAACGATTTGTAAACGGTTGGTTGAAACCACTGACAATGTGTCTTCATCCACTGCTAGTTCAGAAGAACCCACTGCTGCAACAACACGTTATGTAATTGTATCCCCTGTTACTACATATACACCCACTGCTATCCTAACCACTGCAACCATAATCACAACCACTATAATCACAATCACTAACTCTTAATTCGATGTATTTGTTTTTTCAGATTTGGATTATGGAGACATTCCCAAACAGCTCCCAGTTACGGACCAAAGACCCAGAGAAGATCCCACGTTGTCTAGCTTGGTCAAAAGTAAAAAACTTTGAAAAAAAGCATTACACAATTTTATTTGATCCGGTAAGTAAAAAACCCAAAATTAGTTAACCGTTGTATGTTTTTATTGCATTTAGCATATCAGCTTATCTCCTTTGTTATTTAGGCTTTCAGACCACTACAGAAGATTGTACCAACAAATGCCGAGCTGAGTTGTCCGTGGTACATTCGCAGTATGGAGTACATCCGTCAACTAGATTCCCAACTTGTTGAAAGAAGAGAAGAGTTGGCTGACCAACTGATGGTGGAAG
The DNA here is from genome assembly GCA_910596185.1 of Chrysanthemum makinoi. Lineage (NCBI taxonomy): Eukaryota > Viridiplantae > Streptophyta > Magnoliopsida > Asterales > Asteraceae > Chrysanthemum > Chrysanthemum makinoi. Next base: position 65,104,995 of record OU343216.1, on the reverse strand, counting down.
AAGAGGAAGCTATGGCTGGTGTGGATGTATGCGGTGGAATTCAAGCCGATTTAAATGTCCCTTTCTGTGACGCCGATGAAGTAGTTACAGAAGGTCAAACGTCTAGTGTCAATGACAAAGCTGTTGAAGAAGAGATTGTTGTTGGGTTTGGTGAAATGTTGAATATGAATGAGCCTGAGAAGGTTGAAGATGTTGTAGCCGGTAATGTTGAGGTTGCAGATGGGATCAAATGTGACAAAGCGGAATCGTCACATACCTTAGATAAAGATCACTTTCGTGCCGAGCTTAAATCCCTTAAGTCCAGGGTTGGTAGTATAGAAGAACATGTAGGAGTAGTTGGTGTATCACAGCTCTTATGTGAGTTACACAACGTACAAAAGAGAATTGTGGTAATTGAGGAAGCTTTAGGAATAAAGTCACAAGATGATGTTGGTGAGATTAAGGTAAAAAGCTGTTATTTGAATTTTTGTTACTTCATTCCACCAAAATGGTCTCTTTGAGTGCCTAAGTAAGTTCACTTTTTTACAGGTGGATAGTGTTGATGCCAACAAACCGTTGGCTACTTCCGATGAACACACCCCAATCAGGACCAACGTAGGATCCGATGACAAGCAGAAGCTGTTGTATACCGATTCCGATGAGTTTACCGGGCCTATGACCCAAGTTATGAAAGCTGCTTTATCGGGAGGTCCTGACGATGCTCATCATTCCAACAATATAATGCAGGTGGATAACAAATTTGATTGTGCTGCCTTACCAAATTTGAATGATGAGTTCTCAGACATTGCTTATGATGGGTTTGATCCAACTCCTGTTGACGTACGCATATATATATATATTGTTTTTTTTCCTTCTTTACTTATTTCAATATTAAACCCACATACCCTTTATCTAGGAATCGATGGATGTGAATGGTGCGGAAAAAGAAAATGACAGTGCGAAGGGTAAAGAAATTGTTGTGTGGCGGCCACCTCTTTGGTGGGAATGGTTTGTGCAGTTTACTCTTACATTGTTAGAACCGTGGCTGCAGCAGGGGGCTTTACCGGTAGACAACGTTTATGATCCCGCTGCGCAAGGTGCTGCACAAGTAGACACATTGGATATGGAGGTTAAGGAAACGGCTATGGAAGGGGCAGATACACAACCTGTTGAAGTGATATGCCTTGATTATGAGGATGGGCAGGATGTTGTCAAGGTACATTTAATTATCTTATCATTTGTTAACAACAAATGATGCATAATAGTAGTACAATCCCAGAGCAGACATGGCAAAAATAACTTGAGCAAAGACATTATTAGCAATAAACAAGTCCCTGATTTTCATTTGATTACTATATACATTAATACATTTGCATAGATAGCATATAAACACACATTAAAATATTTTTCGACACCTTAAAAACAAATATGATACTAAAAACATAAATGACCATCATCATAATCTACATTTTAGTTCCAGAGCTCTCTCCCTTGCTTTTCTTATTTGCTTTGACTCGTTGAAACAGTATTTCAAGACTACTAATCCTATTTTCCAAATTATAAATATTTTCAAATAATGTAGGATTATTCACATGTTGCTCCACTTCGTTTTTATCATCTTCCTCAGTTTGTTGCACCACCTCCCTTTGCTGCATCACCTCACTTTGAAACTCTTCCTCTACCTCATTTTGCTGCACTATCTGACCTTGCTGCACCACCTCAGTTTCAGCCTCCTCCTCATTCTCTAGATCTTCCTCATCTTCATCTTCTTCCTCCTCTTCCTCATCAAGTCCATAAATCTCATCCCAGTAGAAGTCTTGGCGACGCAGCCAAGTAAGGATATTTGTCCTCATCCACACACTCACTTGCCTATATGAACCATATTCTGACATTGGTTCTTCCCCAAAAGCATCTAACACTGCGTCAAAAAGCAAATCGTTGTTTAAGACAAACTCATACTCTTCTTCATCATTTTGAAAGTTTCCATTTGGTGCTGCCATTGTTCTTGAGCGAGAATAAGAGAGAATAAAGTGAGAGTTGTGATAATAAGAGAGCAGAAACTAGGAAAATTTTATGTAGTAGGATATGTAGCAGTAACAAGAATCTTATCTTTTACATTGTGTTGTACTTGAGTTAGAATAAAATATTGTCTTTTACACTGTGTAAAGAATCTTATCTTATCTTTACAATGTGCTACAGTTGATATAATTATTAAAATATAAATTTTTCTTTTTCACTTATTTGTATTTAATACATTAATACATCACTTTTACAAACTAGGAAACATGCAAACTATTTTCTTTTTCACTTATGGTTGACTTGACTGTTTGAGTGTCTTACGACAATTCATTTGCTTCCGAACATTAGTTTTACGGCTACTAGGACCAACATCTTGCGCATTGGGTCCCAACCTTTGTGATTGCTTAGAGTTACCACCGCCAGTTGGTTCTATAACTTGTTTTTTTTCAATACCGTATATCTCTCTTATTATGTCTTCTAGCACTTCAGCTGGTAATCGGTAAGTAGGTTCAGCATCTGGTCCATATAATTCATATATTTCAGGAAACATTATCTCTCTTGCTACCTTTATCGACCACTCCCTTTCATCGTGGTTTTCCTCAAACCTAACTCCTTTAGAACTCGACATAAATCAATTAATGTGATGGAAATATGGTTATGAAACTGAAAATGAATAGGAGCAAATATTTGATGGAAATATGGTGAACAATAAGATCATGGTTTCGCTATTAAATAGACACCACGTGCTAAGTCACATGTAAATAGTTAAACATACATAGTCAACTTTGCAGAGGATTTACTTTTGAAAATAATAAAGGGCCCTGAACAAACAGTCATGATTTGTTGTTCTTGTCCTTAAAATAGACACCACATGGTTAGTCATGACTAAAAAAATTTATGCCGTAGAATATCAGTTGAGTATTGAAGTTATTTAATTGTTGGATAGTCGAGCTGTTTGTTAAAAGATGAATCGTTTTTTTTTAAAGGCTGCAAATATCAGATTAGTTTTCAACTCCCTTAAACGTAAGAGGAAGCCAGGGAGATATTGCACCTCACCCTATACTACTCCACCAGCCACTACTCCAAAGAGAAGGCGTTTAGCACGGATTAATTGTCAAACCCCATCCCCTCCTAACGCTCCAGATTTTGATGATACATTGGAACCGTTTGTGGAGGTATTTGACTGTGTCAACTTATATGTCTCTTACTTTGTAATACAAACATTAACTAAAAGAGTTAATTTGTTCTAATTTAGAATCTGTCGAGAACTGGGAACGGGAAGAAAAAACAAAAAGGTAATTGTGCCATGTTCCGTTCAAAATTTTTTGAAAGAGAATAATGGTACTAGGTTTATTTTCCCATGGGGCAATGAAGACACTATTGCTGATCTCCGGTTTTGGGACTGTTTATTGGCAACGGGTGCTAACAAGGATGGATGGCTGAGGGACGAGGTGCGTATAAAATCAGTTGTTAGTATTCTACCATAAATGTTTCTTTGTGATTCCCACTTGTTTTTAATAATGTGCCCAATTGTGTAAACAGCACCTTGACCTATGGGTAGATTTGCTGTGGCATTTCTGACCATCAGATGCCGACTGGGCTATGGTGGGTCCCTTTTTCACACCTCAAGTAGTTAATGACTTTGTTCGAACCTATTGGGAAAATGGTGTAAAGTACCCGGTGCCTTAGGCTGATGTCGAAAAGGTATTTATTTCTTTCCATATTGCCGTACGTATAGATTGTTCCGCGGGTGCGTTATGCTGATGTCGTAAATGATGTAGGTACTATTTCCAATAAACGAACCTGACAAGCACTGGGCGGTAGGAGAGCTGCATATCAGTACGGGTGTTTTGACATTGTATGATTCGTTTCCAGCCTTTACAAACAAACGGATTTGGTGGAAGGATACCATGCCTGCAAAATTTCAGTATTGGCTGCCAAAATTACTAGACGAAACGGGAGTCTTTGCAGCAAAAGGCATAGATATCAACGCTTATCAGATTAGCTTTCAAAAATGTGTTGACGTCCCCAAACAAACAGGTCAATACGGTGACTGCGGGATATGGTCTTGCATTAACCTATATAGGCTGAGTCATAACATGCCATTAAAGTCTGACGATCCTGCAGAAACAGCTCTTGCCTATCGCGAAAGAATGTTTGAGTACCTATGGAAATACAAGATTGAGTATGCTGGTCATTGACTATATTTATTACAAGTTGTGGTATCGTCAACTCTCATTGACTAAGTATGTATATAATTGGTACAGAAAGGTGTTAGCTCATAAGGAATGGTCATTCTGTGTGTATGTATAATCAATTGTAGTAACTATTGGAATGATAAATCTGTAAATATCCAAAATGTTTTGTGAATGTTTGTAAATATTATTAGTTGATATTAGTATTGCTTGTTTAAATCATAATAATCACTACTCAAAACTGATTACATATAAATTATGATATTACATTTAAACCAGCTTCCAATCTTCTACTAGCCGTGGTTTATTCTAAACTAGCCGTCGTATCTTCTCAACTAGCCGTGGTTTCAACAGTGCTTATAGCCGTGGTTTTGATCATACTAGCCGTGGTATCTTTTCAACTAGCCGTGGTTTTGATCATACTAGCCGTGGTATCTTTTCAACTAGCCGTGGTTTCAACAGTTATTCTAAACGTGGTTTCTTCATACTTGTCGTGGTTCCAACAATAATTCAATCCATGGTTTGACCCACCATCCTCCTCAGCCTTCTTATTAGATACACCACCCATTCTACTTAACCTTCCTTGAGAGTTTTATTGCCAAAGGACCTTGTACACCAATAATCTTTTGAATCTTCAAGAGCAATTGATCTACCATTGGATTTGTTGATATGGTTCCTTGTGGATCAAGCGTCGCTTCCAACATTTTCCTGGCAACAGTTTTGGACAATGGATAGGGTTTATCAATAAACATGAAAAACTTATCCTTAGTAGATTGTACAGCATGTACTCTGGATTGCTCATAAAGCATCTGGAATGCTCATAAAGCATCCATTCAACTACTTCAAATTGTTTCCAGAATTTGTCCGCTGGATTAGGTTGACACATGTTTTTCACTGATCTCCACACGAACCTTGCTAATCCTCCAGTTGGCCCATGCTTTCCATATCTAAAATCAATGACTTTCCATAACTGTTCCAAATCCTCTTTTGATAGAAAGAACAACAAGCTTCCAAAATCTACGTATGTACTTCTGCATCCATCTGCTCTTGTTATTTCAATCACTTCTCTACCATTTTCAGTGATTATTTTCAAATCATGAACTGGCTGACTTGCGCTTAGTGGTGTACGATTAATCGGATCTGGTATATCACTCACCTTAAGATACAAATCCATTATTTCTTCCCTCTCCATCCCTTCATCCAATTTCTGTTTCTTAGAACGCACACTCTCCTGAATTTCTGCTATTCGCTTTTGTTCATTCTTGATCCACTCAGCTTCTTTATCAGAATTCATAGGATTGAAATCATCTTTCATTCTTAACCAACGTTCATACAGCTCTTCAATCTCTTCGTACGTGCATTTTTTCAAATCCTTGCCTTTGCAAAATTCCACGTGCTTGAGAATCTTGATCATGACATTTCTCCTTTGAGCCCTAGTAGGAGGTTTGTTATTCTTACTATTATATGGTACGACACTTCTTTCCTTCTGCATTTGTCTCGCCCTCGCAGCCAGAACCTTTGACCTTGATGGAACATCTAATAGTGCCCATTCTTCATTACTCCATTCCAACTTTATCATTTCAGAAGCCTGAAGAAATGCTTGTTCCTTGTTCCATCGTTCAATCACTCTCATACTAGCTTCATCTTGTTCTTTTTTTTTTCAAAAGCAAGATGTTCAGCCTTAAAATTTTCATCCAACTGTATTGATAATTCATGATCATGTGAAATCTGATCCTCCTTACTATCAAATTCAAGTTCTTCTTCTTCAGGTTCAGAAATAGATTCACCCTTTCCTATGTCTCGTTGATCTACTACTTTATTAACTGGCTCCCCATTCTTCAAACTATTAGCCAATGGTTTATTTCCAGTAGGTTCAATTACAATGGGAACAGTTGCAATAACAGAATCAGGAATTGCTAAGGTTCTACATAAGTTCATTGAGTGTACCATCAGTGGTTGTAGTAGCAATATGTGTATCTGAAGTAACTGTCGATGATATTACCTCTGAGGTTACAGCAGTGCTGTCATTTGTAGTATCACTAGATAGAGTCTGCACAACTTCTTCCTCTTCGTCTTCAACTGCAACATTAAAAGGTTCTACCACTTGTTCTTTTCCTTCCTCTACCAATCCTGCTTTTCCAACCTTCAAACCTTTAGCCAAAGGTTTACCCAAGGGTTTAGGACCAGTGGGTTTAAGTAGTATAGGAAAATGTGCAGTACCCGATCCAGTCCGACTGGGTAAGGTTTTACATAAGTTCATCAGGGTACCAGCAACCTCTTTGTCAACTTCCTTAGACTTGGGTGGTTGTGTGACCGTGGTTGTCATTAAGGAGGCATCACTTATTTCATTTGTACTACCAGGGGATTCAGCAACAATAAGAGTGGTTGTTTCCTGCCCCACTTCTTCCTCTTCGTTTTCAACTACAACCTTTGAAGCTTCAAGCACGGCTTCTTTTCCCTCCTTGTCAGTAACCATATAGTCACCACCATGATCTCCACTATCGAAATCCATCTCAACATCCATGTTTACATCCTCCCCTGAATCAATGATTTTGCTACTCCCCTTTGAGGACCTGCCTTTCTTAGGCATCTTCACTCTCTCCAACACAGAAACCCTGTGCTTCAACCTTCTTATTGTATTTTCCATTTGTGTACATTTAGCTTTCAATTCATTCACTACTTCTATAATATTCTCACCATATGTGGTACCCGTGGGTTCAGAGACGGTGGCATTGGGTTGAGCGTCAGTGGTAGCAGGGGGATCAGCATCATTGGTTTGGGTGTTTTGTGATGCAGGTATAGGTAATGGTTTAGCAGTGGATTCAGATGGGTTAGCAGTGTGTTCAGACGTGGTAGGAGTGGGTTGAGCATCATTGCTTTGGTTGGGTTGGGATTCAAGTACCTCCTCATTATCAGGAATGTCTGGCAAGTTAAGCATATTAGGGAATAAAGGTGTAAGCTTTCCTGAGAACTTGTCATTCTTTTTTCTCAAGTGTGTAAACACCCTAGAAGACATATGATGTACCTCATACTCCCTTTTATCACGAACGGGTTTTTTGATCTGTTTCTCCACTATTAATTGAACAAACCTAGGATATAAGTAGTATTTACCCTTTTCTTTAATGTTCTTCATAAACCCCTCAAAGATCATCCTAGACCAGTTAAACACCCTCCCCTGTGATAAACATATGACAGCAGTTGCTATTTTTGATGGTAACTCATCAAACCCAGTGGTCTTATTGCTTAGACACAGAAGCAAAGTATGTATTAAAAACTTCCATTGGGGTGAGAACATACCTTTATGATACTTAATTCTTTCCACATTTTTCTCATAACCCAATCTTTTCAACCCCTCAAAAATATCTTCATCAGACAAATTGACAACCCCATCAGGATCCTCCAGCTTCAAAACCTCCCTAATCACCTCCTCTTTGACTATTATCTCATTCTTATCAACAACACTCCTAATAACCTCTGCTCCATCTCGTTCTTGAATTTCTGCCTTCAACCAAAATTGATGAATGTAGGCTTTAAGAATGATAGGTTGTACACTTATTGCATAGTGAATTGGTGTGTGTTTGATAAAATCAATCATCTCATGGAACCCTTCAGTATGATTGTTCTTGGTTAGGTATGCAACGACGTTGTGTGTGGTGGGATATTCTTTCGGCATTTGTGTGATTTCGATGTAAAAGACGTTTAATTATCAGTTTGGGAGTGGGTTAGGGTTTGTGTAGAGCGCCAATTTCAAGTGTTTAAAGATCAATTATTTGATAGCGCAGTGGTTTGGGGATTATATACTTTTAGATCAACATGTTACATAACTGCCCCTTGAGTTTCCATTTTCATCAATAATGCACTAGCAGTGGTTCGAAATATACTAGCCGTGAGTTGCCCACACACAGGGGTGGTTAGAAAGATACTACCCGTGGGTTGCCCACGGCTATCCGTGGTTACAATTGTACTATCAGTGGTTTCCAAAAAACAGCAGTGGTTACACCATGTTTACTCCACAACAAGTCACACCTTATTCACATTTTAGGATAAGGATCTTGTCATGTTTATTTGAACATGAGAGGTAATGCGTTTGTTTTAATTGTACATTGTTTTAATAATTGAAAATGCACTAGAAGTGGGATGCCCACAAACATCTGTGCTTACAGTAAGTGCTAATCACCAAGTCAAATATTCAATGACTTCATTTACTACACAACAACTCACACCTTCTACCCATTTAACACATTGAATGCTTTTTAACTCTATTTAATAACATATCACCCATAAACCACACATATCTCTCTTGTATCCCCAAAACATTTTAGGCAACATGAGTGGGTCACAAAAACATCCTCTGGAAATCTCTTCAGATTCAGATACTTCTGATAGTTCATGCTCAAGCAATACTTGGGAGAACTATTTTCCTCCAACAAAAACATCCCACACGTTTATGAGGACAAAGCATGTTCCTGCTGGACCCTCTTCCATCCAAACAGAACCACTCAGATCTCCACCTCTTGAAGCACTTGCATCTCAACCACGACCAGCTGGTCCTTCCTCATCAGCACCCCCCAAAAGAGAGCTAGTGAGGGGACTTGCTTGCCCAAAACTGTGGGCTGTTATTGGGGGACAAGGAGTTCAGCAGAAGATGCCAGCATGGGCCATTCCAAAGAGGCCATAGATGGTTTAGGTGGTTATGTTCATGTAGTAGTCTTTTGATAGTAGTCCTTACTGGATAACTCTTGATGTACTTATTAGTTGATTGTATAAATGGGAAGCATCTAGCACTGCATCCGTTGTTGCAGTTTTATAAATTAATGAATAATTTCCAAGTATATAACCCTGGAAACAAACATGCAAGTCTGGAAAGTGAAATATATGAAGTTTAAAGAAGTGAATTACATGTTTTTTTAAACTAAGATTAAGTTTATGAAAGAAACATACAAGTCTCCAGGCTGATAATCTAACTTTAACTAAATTTAACCTTCATTTTGACTGTCCAAGGTGACCTTATTCAATCAGATTCCACAGATCCTCGTGTTCCCGGTCTTGCCGCATTCTCTCTTCCATTTCTCTTTCAGCCCTATCTTGTTCGGCTAGTTGTTCCATTATTGCTTCATCTTCATGCTGCTTAGTAATCGACTTCTCACCATCAACATTTCCATTTATTTTGTTGTGCTCATCTTTATTCTTGTCACCTATTTCCTTGACAGCCAACGCACCTTTTTCAGCTACATCCTTCTTAGATCTTTTGTTAACTTGTTTCCTATATATTTTATGAAGCACGTCATCAGATGGTCGTTCCACTTCAAAAGACAAACGCTTACGCACAATCCCTGTTAATTATGTAAAAAAAATTAATAATAATAATAATAAAAAAGTAAGGATCCTAAATATATTACTAAAACTAGTAATGAATTGTTACCGTTAGACATTACTACAAATATGAAATTGATATTACTTAAAGAATCTATATGTAGTTGGGATTAGTTACTAGTTTCATCCACTGGGCAGTTGGCAATTTTAGTCAACTTAATAAATTTTTCACATAACACAAATAAATGTGTATCTTAGTAAATCTTAGGCAGTTGGCACAAGTACAACATTAACAATAAACAATCACAAATGGGTGGTTCATACTTAATACACTCATTAAAGTGTATCTATGTTGATACATTAAATTTGGGCAACCTTAGAAAGTTTACATTGTTGGGCAACCTAAGTAAATGCACAAGTACAAAGGGCTGGTAATTTGGACTTGGCTTGCCTCAAACCGTTTACTGTAAAGTCCAAGAATTATTTCCACCTAAATTTGTTCAAAACACAACCATGGATTACGATGACAATTCTAATTTTAAGGTTTATTTAGTGCATCCTTCATCTAAACATGCAGTTAAACTACCTAAAAATATCACTTTCAATAAACTAGTGGCGTATGTGAAGAAAAAGGTTAACGGTGTGAAAGACACACCAAATGATAGAGTCAGGTTATCTTACAAAGATGGTTCCATGGAAGTGGACGTTGTTGATGATGAAGACGTCCAATTCTTCATTCACGAACTCTGTTGTAAGAATGAGCAAACTCAAGCTCTGTTAATTTCAACAAAAGAACCACCACCTTCAGAGGTAAAATCATCTTCGGCTTCTAATCATTTATCATTAGACCTGAATTTTCCGCTGATTCACAAAGATAGTTATCATGACACACCAAAGGTCGAGGATACCTTTTTTCACCAACCTGATCATTCACTTCCTCCGTCGCAAAGAGACTCATTTAAAAATATGCCCACGCCACCAACTGCACCACAACCAGAATTAAAAAACATCGATTCCCAAAAAACCGATACCTTTTTTTTCAAACATAAAGAATTTTATAATAAAGCAGAATGCATGTTTACTATTGGAAAGAAATCATTACTTGAGCGCTTTGAATACAAAGTTATTAAATCAGATCCCACTAGGTACAGCGTGAAATGTATAAATGAAGGCTGCTCATGGAACATATACACCCGTAAAAAAAACTGGATAGCACTTTCTTTGTTTCTAGCATCAACAATGTCCACACATGTTCAAGAACTGAATTACATCCTAATCATCGTAATGCGACAATGAAGTTACTTAGTCAGTTTCTAATCGAAAAATTGAAAGATACTCGGAGGGTATATACTGGAAAGGACATACAAAGAGATCTGAGTCTTGAATGGAAAGTAAACGTTTCTTACAAACGAGCTTGGGGGTAGGAATTTGGCATTTGAGGTGTTGAACGGTAAACATGAACAATCGTTTGAGCAGTTAGCTTTATATTGTCATAACCTAAAGCTAAAAAACGAGGGGACTGTAACACACATCGATACAGACGAAGCTGGAAGATTTAAGATGGTTTTTGTAGCATTTGGTTTTGCGGTAAGTTTCGGGCACATTTATATTAATTGTTAGTATTAGTATTTTTACTATTATTATTCTTATACACACATCTTATTATTATTATTATTATTAGTATATTAAGCTTTAACGTATACTAAGCACTAATATATACTTAACGATACTAGATTCGGAGTTTTATAGCCTTCATGCGGCCATTGATTATAATTGATGCTGCGCATCTGAAAGGGAAGTATCTAGGAACCAACATGCTTGCTGTTGGTATGGACGGAAATAATCAGATTATTCCAATCGCTACCGGGGTCGCACAGGGTGAGACCGCTGAAGCCTGGACATTGTTTTTGGAATGGTTGAAAGAATGCATTGGTGAAGTGCCTAATCTGGCGATTATTTCAGACAGGCATCATTCAATAACAAAAGCTTGTGACACAGTTTTTCCAACTTGCTTTCATGGTTATTGTTGTCGTCACTTGATGATGAATTGCAATATCACCCGTAAAAAGCATAGGGCTTTGTACTGGAAGTTGTGCAAAAGCTATACAACTGAAGATTTTGATAATGCAATTTCCGAGCTTCGTGCAAAAAAATCAGAAGCCGTCAGAAAACTTGAAGTCGCCGGGTTTGAAAAGTGGTCAAGGGCATATTGCAGTGGAAAAAGATACAATTATTTGACGTCAAACAGTGCGGAGTCAATAAATTCATTAACAAGCCACGTTCGAAAGGTACCAATAACTATGCTCTTGGAGTACTACAGACGTCTTCTACAAGATTGGTATTTCGAACGTCGCGAAAATACTACGGTATAATTATATATTCGCCGTCTCACATTTACTTGTTCGATAAATGTTACCTGATGTGTGCTTATTTTGCAGACGCACCGGAATTTGAACTAACAAAATGGGCAGCTAGGAAGGTTGAGCAGAGAATGTGGAAGAGTGCTAATTGGGAAGTAAGAGGCATTGCCATGTGTGCTGTGTACCAAGTTATAGACAATCGTCATAGTCATATTGTTGATTTCGTAAAGAATGAATGCAGTTGCAGGTACCTGCAATATACAGGTTGTCAATTGCGGTAATTGTTGTTTATTCGTGTATGGTTTTTGATTACGAAGAACGTGCAGGAAATGGCAACTTTCGGGACTACCATGTGGTCATGTGTGTGCCGTGTGTAGAGAAGAAAAATTGACTAACTGTAACAAATGGGCGGAAACATGGTTTACAAAAACTGCACTCAAAGGAACATATCATGAAATGGTGTATCCTTTGGAAATAGAGTCAGAATGGCATGATCCGGGTAACTTGCAAAAGGTTAAACCGCCGTTGATGGACAAGAGGCAGGCAGGAAGACCTAAAAACAAAGATCGCTTCCCATCAAAAAATGAGGAGCCAAAAGTTAGAAAATGTGGGAGGTGTGGTACCGTAGGGCATACGCGTGCATCATGCATCGAACCATTGTCCAGAAAACAGGTAATCTAGATTGTTCTTTCAAATGCATATATAATATTGTTTTTTAGTATTCTGACAAGATGGGTTGTATATGTTGTCAGAAAAAAATGAATAGCAGGACAGACAATGGTAAAGAAGTTATGCAAGAGATGGCACCTGAACAGGGAACGCGTAAACGTAGGTCAGGTACTCAGTTTTGATTGAAAGATGACCCACAATCGCAAGTGGAGGACGAGTATTTTCAAAATGGGAGAATTTACCAGGATTGGGATGCCGTACATTGGGATGGTGAACCAACTAACAGCGTTTGGGAGGGTTACGTAGATAATTCTGGCATTAACCTAAATTCACTCCCTGAATCATCAAATACATATCACTTGGATGATTTCAATAACATGGATAATTACTAGGTCAATGTTCTCTTTATTTAACTAATGTAATAGTTGCTAAATGGTTCTGTAAGCCTAAGTATGTGTATGCTTAAAGTTAAACACTACTGCATATGGTTGTGTGGTTTGATTGTGGTTCCAAGATTAACTTACTGTATGAATGATTGGTGTGTTGCACTTTGATAAGTGTTAGAAGTAATAGTTTTAACCAATTATTTGTATTTTGTCATGAATAAAACGTTGTGTTTGTGTATGAATGTTTAGTTAAGTTTTATGTTCAAGGGCATGGTAAATAATTGTGAAAGGTTAGTCAATGCAACTGTGGGCTAGTGCAAAAGCAGCTATGATTTGTCCTGTTTTGGATGTTTGTTCAGAAATAGTAAATCTTGTGAGCATGTGTAAGTGGAAAAAAACAAATATAGTGACAATATGTGGATGGGGTTTAAAGCATTTGAAAGGCTGTAATTTTTTTTTGGATGTTATTCAATAATATGGGAGCAGCTGTGCATCATATGACAAATGCTATATGAGGACATGGATTAGTGTCATGATAATACAAATACAGTTAACGGTAATGTATGTATTTGCTGCTTGCCTATTTAAAGACAGCAAACCCACCTTGTTAGTTAACCAGTTTATTTTTTTTTTAATTTGTGATAAAGTATTGGGATAAGGAAATGTCTAGATTTCCTAGGTGTGATAAGCTTAGAGCCAATGCAAATTCTAACAACCTGGCCGATATGTTAGTCTTCTATTGCTACCAAGCATCTGGCGAAGATGTTCGTATGGCACAACAATTGAATGTGCTTGCGGGAAGATTGCTTCAAATCACTGAAGAAAGGCTTAGCTTCATTCAAGAATTGGAGAGTGTTGGAAATAGGCATGCTCAAAAACAGAGAATATTTGAGGGGGTAAACGGTAAAGATGATCAAAAGATCATGCAGATGTATCCTTTCACGGGAACTGAGCTAAATGCTGCGAACAATGGCATCTTTATCGAGAAACTGGGGCTTGTTGATCTCTAAGTATGTGTCTTTTCAGTGTGTTCTATGTTGTTTGTTGTTTTTGCAGTAGTATGTGTCCGTTATCTTATTATGAGTGTTCTTGTAGTACTTGTGTGTGACCCATGAAATGCGATTGTAAGATAATGAATTGAATAAAATGGGTTGTTAAATATGTATGAATTACATTTTTTTCCTAAATTCGCACTTTTATTTTGAAGTGGTTATCATAACAAAGGTGTGTATATTAAGTATTGTTGGATAGAATTACCTCAGACGTTGTATTTTCTCAACTAGCCGTGGTATCTTCTCAACTAGCCGTGGTTTCTTCTGAACTAGCCGTGGTTTCATCTCAACTAGCCGTGGTTTCTTCTCAGGTAGCCGTGGTTTCTTCTCATCTAACCGTGGTTTCTTCTCAAGTAGACGTGGTTTCTTCTCAAGTAGCCGTGGAACCACGGCTATAACCATTCATGAAATCACGGCTAGAAGGATCAAAGCACTGATGAGTATGTCATTTAAAAATTTGTTAAACAAGAAAATTAAACAAGTAAATTAGCCACCATGAAAAGGGCACTTATCTTGCAAAATGAGAAGAATTCCATCGACTACATTCTTTAACTTTGCAGCAGTTGTTTCTTCTAAACAGGTAGCGGATACAGCAACATACAGCAAAATGAAAAGCTTTTCATTATTTAAAGATAACTTAACAAGAACATTAATAAGTTGTAATCAAAGGCCACCATGAAAAGGGCACTTATCTGGCAAAATGAGAAGCATTCCTTCCGAAAAATTCTTTAAATAGAGCTCGATACAAAAAACGCAACCATGCGAACACTTTTAATGACAACGATATTAACAAAATAATACATCCATGTTTGGGGTTCACATTAATTAAAGTAGTTGATACATCAGTTTAGCTACTACATACCCTAATACAAAATTCATCCCTTGTTACAAACAGTTAGAATTACAACCAAATACGACAACAACATGTCTACCAAACACATACTCTGTGTTTTAAATAAAAATTAGCCATATGCTCACGATATGCAAGGGCAGCCTGTACAGGGTTATCGACGGCCAATGACTTCCCATGTGACAGTCTGTATAAGAATATGTTTATACCCAGATACCACAATCACCAAACAGAGTCCCCTGATCTGGAACGTTGGGTGCATTCTTGAAGGTAATTGCATATGTTGTCGGATTTATACCTTTCTTCTGGAAGACACTGGCTTTCTCTAGAACGATCGGTAGTCCAGCCTGTATATACATCCAAACATATTTTGTTATTTTACATACCAACTTAACACAATACATAACAACTTAAATGTTTACATCTGACACACTGAAGCTACAACATACACTGCAAACGTAAACTACACCCAAACTACAATGAAACCAGACATCCTAATAAGCCGCCATATCACGATGAGCAAGCAAAATAAGTGATTCACGTAACGGTTTGAACAAAAAGGACCCAACATCTCCCTCGATGCCCATGTGCTGGAAGTTTCCAGTAGCAAGCTGATGAGTGTGTAAATACTCATCATTTTTGGTCAAATCTGAACTGCAAAACATTTAAAAACACTCAGAAATTCATCAAAATACTGAAAATATCCCAAAATTGTATTTTATATGTTTCAGATGCAAAATGTTTAAAAACAGTTGAAAAACAAACAAAGTTTGCATAATTGGCAGTTTCAGTCCCTCAACTTTCAAAACTTGTCAAATTTAGTTCCTAGGCATTTGTTTTGTAAGAAAAGTCACCAAAGGTCCTTTTGAAATCATATGTTGTCATATTTAATCCTTTGGTGAAAAGTTTCAATAATTTACAAGTTTGGTCCCTGCACTTTCAGAATTTTCAAAAATGGTCCATGGGAAAAATTTATTGTTGGAAATCTCATGTATGGTCCCTGGATTATTGGGACATGGCAGGAATCACCCTTGGTTTATTTTGGAAGATGTTCAACTTTGGTCCTCCAATTTTCAGAATCTACAAGATTGGTCCCTAGCTTATATAATTTTACCAAACCAAACATAAACCAAAAAAAAATACAACCAAGCCCAGCCCAATACCAAAAAACCCACCACCCTTCTTTTTCCCTTCTTCCCACCCAAACAAAACACCAGAGACACAAACATAAAAAAAAAACCTTCAACCCATCCTCCCGACAAACCCCGCAACACTCACTGCCACACTTCATCACCTTCACCAACTCTGCCCCTTATTCCCACCTTTCAAATACACCAGACAAATTGCATTTAATGCTCCCTCCCCTGTCACAAGTTATCAGGACCCAATTGCAACAAGTTTTGGCGCAAAAAACGTGACTCAACGGTTAAGATCAAAAGGACCTAATCCAATGGCCAGAATGGAGAGAAGGAGAGACTGGAAGCTGAGATAAATAGCTCGTAGCCATTGAGGGAGGGGGTGGTAGTCAGTTTTTTAGTTTTAATTTAGTCTTTAGTTTTCCTTTTAGTTTAGGATTAGTGTTCTAGCTCAATCTTTACTTTTATCTGTCATTTTCATTTACTTGTAATTTTTAGAGTTCAGTTAATGCAATTCCAATTTTATGCAACTTTCCTGTTGAAATCTTGGTTTCTTTTATGTTCATTGGTTTCTATCTGACTCAAATCCTTGCTACTATTCCGATTAAGTTGTGTTATAAGCGTGTATAAGCTCTGTGAGCTTTTGTTCAATTTACAAATCAGTTTTCAAAAATTGTTTTCACCATTCCTACCCATAAGGGGTGTCTGGATTTGCATTGTTCTTGGGTCAAAAACCGGTTTTGACCCATGTTAGGTTCTTATAATAGTTTTGTTTCAGAGTTTTTAGTTGCAATATGGCATTGTAAGTAGTATTAAAAATCTGTCACACTTTGTTGCAGCCCCCACGGGCTCCTTTTGCTCAGGCTCTCACAATCTCATAAAAGCTTGAAAGTGTATCCTAGTTAGCCTTTTGTGTTCTTTGGTTCATAAAGATTAGTGTTTGAGCTTCTTTCAGTTTTTCAAGTTTAGGAGTTAGCTTATTTTTAAGTTCCAAAAGCCCATCGTGGGCTGTTTTTAATCCACTGTTACAGCAGTCTTCTAGGTGCCATGTTGCAGCCCCAAAATTAGCTTGTAAAAGCTCCTTGTAAGTTGGATGAGTGGGGCAAAAGTTTGATGAGTTGGTGGACTCGAAGTACCCATAAGCTCATGATCCAATTCTCCCTGTAGCTTATTCAGAATAAGCTCAAAAGTAAGCCTCTGGGCCTGTTTGGGACTGCAACAACAGCAGTAGTGCAGCAACAGCAGACCAGTTCTTTTTGTTGGCTTACTGAACTAATCATGTGCTTATTTTGATGACCCTTAGTTGCTTTTAGATATTTAGATTAGGTAGCATTAGGATTGTGTTTATCTTTAGCATATTAGTGCTTAAATGTAGCTTTCATTTGCTTATTTGTCTTTTCCTTAGCTTTAGGTTCTCCCCCTAATTAGCTTTATGCCAACTGTTTTCCCATTTCATTGTTTCTTTTTGTTGTCCCTTAGCTTATGGTGGATGCTTAGTTTGTATAGCAGCTTATTTGTTCAATATATTTGCTTATCTACTGTTTTTTTTTCTACTTAACTTGTGCTTAAAAATGTGTAAAGGGGTGTTTGGTTTTGTTCCTTATTTGCCACTGCTGCTGCAAATACAAGCTGTTACAACTTGTTTGTAAGCTTTTTCAAGTTTTAGTTTTTGATTAAAAAAAAACTTCTTTCGATTTATTAATTAGTTGCAAGAAGAAAAATATAAAAAAAAAATCAAGAAAGGAGCTGGAATCGAACCCAGGACCTCCTGCACCTGCTGCACAAGCCCACGTACACAGCACTACAAGCTCACCATCTGCTCTAGTGAACTGTTTGGTTACTAGCATTCGTAATTGTTAACTTAAAGAAATTGAAATTTTAAGTTAAAAACTAAAATAAACAAAAAGGTGGGGAGGCAGGCTCGAACCTGAGACCTCCCACCTTTGAGAGTGATAGCGTGTACCTGGATGACCAATTGCCCTTGGGTCTTTCTTGTGTTTTAACTTGCAACATTTATTACTTAACTAAGTTTGCAGTTTTAAGCTAAAGCTTTTTTCTAGCTTATTTCGTGGCTTATTTTCAAAACAAGCACATGTTTTCTTATTTTTCTTAGGCTTAGTATACAACATAGTAGTTTTTTGTGAAATTTTCAGATTTTTCCAAAATCATTTAGTATTTTTAATTAATTAATTAGTTAAATCTAGTTTTTAATTCGTAGAAAATAAAATAAAAGTCAAAAAAATACCCGGCTTTTTCCTAAAATTATTTTTAGTCATTTAGAATGTAGGAAAATTAGTTTTGCACCATAGGACTTAAATTGCATATTTTTCAGTATACGTACACGTTTTAGGTTTTAATCGTTAAACGTTTTTAAATATAGAATTAAAATGACTTCAAAGTCTTGATTAGATTTAATTTCCTTAGTGTAATCAATCATAACCTTTTCCTGTTCAATATTCACCCGATCACAGATTCGTTGTATTACAGTTTACACACCTCGTTGGGACTTAACGACCCGGGGAAACACTATACTCCTCTGGATTTAATTGCATTTTGCTCTGAGCTGTTTGACTTTTATGGTTGACCATTCACAAGTGGTTGACTAATAAAAGATAGACCGTTTGGGACCGACCAAATTTTGGCGCCGCTGCCGGGGAGGTGTGCTGCGTACTACGAATTTGAAGCATTAGTGTTGTTGAATATACATCCATTGTATATTTACCATCCTTGTTCATATTTTCTTATTATTATTATATAAAAACAAAACGATTCCCGAAAACATTTTAAAATCAGTTTTCAACAAACACAAAAAACCCAAAAAAAATTTCATTCTTTGTTTTTACAAAATGTTTTTCAAAAATACCAAAAATATCCATCTTTACCCTCTCACATCTTTGATTCTTCATCCCAACCCCTCTGTAAACCTTTGATTCTTTCTATGTCTCATCCTCACCCTCTTGGTTGTCAATGGTGTGGTGGTCCTTATAATGGTGACAATTGCCCCAGTTGTAGCATGGTGGAGTCAGGAAACGGGTCTGTCTATAACCAGGATCCCTATTCCTACCATAACACAACTGATTTATTCCATCAGCTACCACACTGTAAGACTCAACAGTTTTATCGTTGTGAGTACTGTGGTGGTTCACACTACAGTTCTGATTGTCAATCGAGAAACACGCTTGTCTATGAGCAGTTTCCGATAACAATTATGACTACAACACATATGACTCACAGCCACATCAGTTTTACTGTTGTGATTATTGTGGAGGTCCTCACTTTAGCTCTGATTGTCAAACAAGGAATCCATTTCCTTGTAACAATTACGACTCTTCGTATCATGACCAACCTCTACAGTACCAAAATCAAGCACCACCTCAGCCTGAGCCACTTCCTCAAAATATTCTCCTTGATCTTTTGGATTTAGTGAAAGATTTGAAGGAAGGTAACCATTCCCAAGATAATCCAAATCAAAAATCCATGGAAGAATTGTTAGCCGAAGAGCGGGCTGCTAAAATAAATTCCCAAATTGCCTTTGAAAAATCTATTAGGGAATCAATTGCAAAAGAAAAAGCAGCCAGATCTAGCTCTCAATTTCGTTTCATTCCTGATGACGATGATGATGAAGTTACCCTTGATATTCGTCACTTTTGTACAGGTTCTTCAAGTTCATCAGTTGAAATTCCTTCCATGAATAATCAAGGAGAAAAGACTATGATGGAATTACTAGCAGAAGAAAAAATTGAAATTGTAAAACATATGTATGCTAGTCCTTCTCAACTCCCTCTGTCTGTTGTTATCACACCCGATATTCCCACTCACTCTCTAAACATGGGGGACGAGCATCTTGACACTGTTCCTGAAAAGGAATCGGACGAATTCATAAAGTCTAGTGTTGAGAACCTTGTCCCAATCCCGAGAGAGTCACAGGGAAATTTTGACCATATGTGTGATATCCCTTCCCCTCTTGAGTCTTCTCTAGATCATTTTGAAACTTTCTCCGATTATAGCGACGATTATGCTTCTTATGGAAACATCGAGTATGTTGAGGCATCACTCCCACAGTCTGATCCTCTTCTTGAGGAGTTCACCGATGAACTCGCTCACATCAATCCACTTTCATCGGAAAGTGATGATGATCTCTTTGATTTCGAAGCCGACCTAGGAGAAATTGAAAGTCTCCTTTATAATGATCGTTCACTCACTTCTCACCCTAACAGTCCAATAGAGAATGTTGATCACTTTGTTCCCGAAACATTCAAAGCTACTTTCACCAATCCTCTATTTGAATTCGACTCTGAATTCACTTTAATTTCTGAGAATCCAATCTTTGACGAGGATAGTGATGAGTCTACAATGGAACAAGAGTTCACAAATTTACTTCATGTGAATGATTCTCTTCATGAAGAGTTCTCCGGTGAA
>OU343216.1:65051978-65084517 GCA_910596185.1 Chrysanthemum makinoi | reverse complement strand
TCACTCAATAAACCAGGAAAGTTCACATATATAGTGTCTGTGTGATTTTCCCTTACTATCAGGTAAACTACCTTTTTCCCATTTTTGATGATTTGAACCTTTGAAATCTTAGCAGGAAGTGCTGAACCTGTAAGAATGGAGCCCATGGTAAACTATTCTGATGACGGTTCATCAACCTTATCCTTCATGTACTCTTCCATTTCCTTCTTAACATTTGTCTTATCCTTTTTCACTCCTTTCTTTCCAGTGGATTTCTTCCTTGTCATATTCAAAACTGGTTGCTTAACCTCAGCTTCCTCCTCTTTCTTTACAGTTTTTGGCATATCACCAAGTTTTTCATTTCAAGAACCTTTTCGTCTCTGCAATCTTCTGCTTCTTAGCATCCTTTGGTTGAAGATTGTAACCCTTCCTTTTAAGCGTTGAAGCTTACAACTCTGAATCCATTGGAATAAATTTTTTATTTTGGTACACTACTTTTTCAAATTCTGCTTTTAGATCATCATTCTTCAATTTCCTTAACTGGCTCAACTTCCAGGTAGGATTCCCTTGAATTTTGACGTAGTGGATCATATAATCCCTTTGCTCAGCTTTGGTCAAGGGTCTGTTCATCCTTTCTCTTTTTCTCTGCTCTCTGAGAAGCCTCTTCTTCTCATTAATTAGCTCAACCATTTTACTTGCATAGTATTCTCCGCCAATATCGAAGGATATCTCGTTTACTAATAATCGGCCTTTATAGTATCCCATTCTTCATCAGTGTAGAATTTGGCAGATTCCTCAATTTTAGCTTTCCTTTTCATTTGTTCTTCAGTTAATTGTGGTTCCTCCTGCAGACTTTTGGCAATCAGCTCATCATCCCTTGTTTGTTCTGCACGTTTAGCTTCTTCAACCTCATCCTCTGCTTGAATCCTAGCAATCTCAGCTAAGCTAGCTTCCTCTTCTGTGAGTTTCTTTTTGGTCTTCACGGCTCGAAGATTCTTGCACTATTCCTTTGCCTTCCCTATGCACAAACTCCTCACCAGTACTACCTGGATCACTACCAGGATTAATATGTTAAGTACTAGTATTAACTTCAAAGATCAAAGCGAGTATTAAAATCTTCATCAAAAGCGATTTAATTTCAAAGACCACCACACTTATCTTTAGTAAAGTCACCAGACTTATCCACTCCACTAGAACTTGCAGCTTCTTTATCCAGTCTCTTCT
This sequence comes from Chrysanthemum makinoi, assembly GCA_910596185.1. Taxonomy (NCBI): domain Eukaryota; kingdom Viridiplantae; phylum Streptophyta; class Magnoliopsida; order Asterales; family Asteraceae; genus Chrysanthemum; species Chrysanthemum makinoi. The sequence goes on along the minus strand of OU343216.1, from coordinate 65,083,314 downwards.
TAAAGGATTTCTTGTGACTGAAATTCTTAACCAAGATTTCAGCTGCTTCCAATCCTTGAGGACTAATTTGAGTTTCCTCACCTTCTAATCTGTAATGTCTATCCCCGTCTGTTTGAACTTACCCTCCAATTTCTTAACTCTTTTGCGAGTAGTCCCTAGTGACTTCTTGGTCTTCTTCAATTTTTTCTCCAACTCATCAACCCTTGAAATCAGTTGTGGAACCAGTTGAAGTAGATTTTCCATAGATAAGGAACGGGTTCTGCAGAGTAGTGGGTGTTGGAGGTTGTGGTTGAGAATCACCGTGGTTCTTCCTCATGGACTGAAGGTGAAGGTGGTGGGGGTGTTGGTGTCCTCTGTTCAAACTCTGTTTTTTCTAGTTCAGATGTAGGTTGAGCCTGAGCTTCAGATGTAGCAGTAGGAGATGGAACAGATGTAGATGTACCTGCAGGGTCAGTAGCAACATGAAGGCAACATAGCAGACAAAAGTGGCTTGTGTGCCCTTCAAAACCCCTTTTCATATTACCAAATATCTTTTTAGTGAAAGGGAGAGCAATGTAAGGAAGTTTGCTTGCTGTTTCAACATTTAAGATCATTTGCAAAAATCTTGGGTACATCAAAAACTTTTTCTTATTCTTGGAATTAGCAACCAAGGCATCAAAAATCATTTTTGAAAAATTGAAGAGTCTGCCAGTGGAGAGACAGACCAATGCAGAAGCAATATTGCTTCCAAATTGATCCCATCCACCACTTTTAGAGCTCATACAATGTAAAATATGATGCATAAGGAAACGCCATTGTATGCGTAAAATAACTCTTCCAAAAAGTGAATGTTCCATCAGTTAGATATCTAATATTTTCCAATCCCTGAAAGAGGTCATTATTTGGCAACATTGAAATCCCGAGGCATCACCAATTGAAGCTTGCTTCGACTGATTCCTCGTGATTGAATACTCTAACGTATCAATAGTTGCATTTAACTCTAGTGTCCCATCAGCAATAGTTCTAGCAGTAGCAGTCTGCCAGAACTTTTGACTAGGGAATCATAGATAGTTGGATTATGAGTAAGGGCATACCTGATATGACTACCCTTTAGAAAGTCTACTATCCGCCGAAGCCTGTGCTTTCAGCAGGCTTTTGAGAAATCCCACTTGATTGTGCTTGTCTACAAACTTTAATTGTGCCATCTTTTATGTTAATTGAAGTACGGTAGTGCAGGCAATTAGGGTTTAGTGCTGGTAAGGAGACTTAATCGAAATAAAAGAATTAAACTTTTAAAGATTAGGATAAAGTAATTAAAGGATAAATACGAATTCTAAAAATAAAAATTATCCATATAAATACTTCTGACCACCTAAAATTAGGTAACGTTACTATTTAAACAGTAAAATCATTTTTAATTTTTGCACTACCAGACTAAAGAATGGTCAAACAGACTTAACAATGACATCACCAGAATTAACTCTGTACTATAGCACATCAACTAGCACAGCTTCCATACATCTCCAATCTGTGAGAATTCTTGCTTTTCAACATATCCTTAAACAAAAAATATACCTAACAGATTTAACTAATATTAAGTCTTGTATTATAAACATAAATCCTTAAAAAGTACAAAAAATCGAATGTCTATATGCTTTAAAAGAGTGAAATATGATAAAGGTAGAGTGTGACAACTTGACCATAACATGGTTCACTTGATTTTCGATAACAACACCTCCACAGTCGGTTCGATAGTAGCCAGTTCGTGATTCGTTACCCAAGTCACGTCGATCCACACGTGGCAATATGTTATCATTGTGCTGGTGAATGACGGTACTAAATTCCTCATCGGCTTCGTCATACTTATCTTTGTAATTCTTGAGAGGTGTCTTAAACACAATAGACAATTTTTTATCTACCTGGTCTTTCACATAAAACACTTGTTGTGCTTGTGCGGCTAATATGAACGGATCAACCTTGTGGCCTAAACTATTCAGGTCAACCAATGTATACCCAAGAGTAGTATCGCGTTTCACACCACCAGCTTTGTGATTAACCCAGTCACATTTGAAAAGAGGAATTTGCATGTAACGGTAATCTAGTTCCCATATCTCCTATAAAACCCCATAATAATATGCTTTTCTTGTGGTTGCAACTTCTTTAGATATGTGCATATCTAATGCCTCAACACTAACCCCAATGTTCTGGTAAACTTTGCCTTCATGATCTTTCGTACGAAAAGTATACCCATTGATGTGATATGCATCGTATTTCACTATGGTGGCGCGTGGTCCATAGGATATCCACCTTACAGTTTCTGATACACTTTCTTTGTCGATTTCTAACTCTCTCTCAACCTGAATTTCATTACAAGTATATATTAGCTCAAAAGAATAAGTACACCAATTTTCAGATCAAAATGAGCCGAGAAATAAGGTTTAGAAAGGGTATGTTGAGTAACATAACATTAATTACTTCTTTGCGTAACCACTTGGCAAAAGATTTGTCGTGCTCATTCTCCGAAATGCTATTCGTTTACCCGGTTTTCGCTTTCAAAACTTGCTTGTGTCGCCTGAAACAATGTGTTTGATTATTATATTTGATACATCATTTTCAGTAACGAAATAGACGTGTGTTAGTAAGACTTACTCGATATACGGTACAATTTCATCTATATTATTTATTACATACAAATGTGCTTTCTGAAAGAGTTCCGCAGAAACTTCACTTGATTTGCCAGCCGACAATGGCTTTCCTTCCTCATTTTCATCTGTTTCATGTTTATCAAGTGGGATACCAACAGTTTTCATGGATTTATGATATTCGCTAAAAAACTCTATTGTTTCTTTCGCAATAGTCTCCTCAAAGAATGCATCCTTCGGTCTATTTCTGTTCAAAGACATGTCCTTTAATAACCTTCATACATCTTTCGAATGGATACATCCACCGAAAGCATATGGGACTGCATAATTTTACCTCCCTAGTTAGGTGCACAGTCAAATGTATCATAATATCAAAGAATGATGGAGGAAATAACTTCTTGAGTAGGCACAGTGTCACTACCAGGTTGCTTGCATATTATCTAGTTCTTGCAATATTATTTCTTTGCAACATATTGATTTAAAGAAAAAGCAAAACCTGATAATAGCATATCGTGTGGGTGGGTGCATGATTGAACGTATTGCAATGGGCAGAAACTCTTGCATTAGCATGTGATAGTCATGCGATTTTAGGCCAATGAGCTTCCTATCCTTTAGGCTGACCAAGCAAGAGAAATTTGAACAATAGCCTTGTGGTACCCTGATGTTGTGTAAAGTTTCACAAAAAATATCTTTTTCAGCATTCGTTAATGTGTAACCTGCTGGAGGTAGTGTTGTGTTGTTCCCCGTTCACTATCGTTTAAAACAGTTTAAGTTTATAAAACAAGTTAATAGTGAACTATGACTAAAATTAACATAAGGAAAACACACCAAGTAATTTTCAACATCATATTCTTATTAGAAATAAATCAACAAAGAATACGTTACCCAAGTACTTGCGGAATAGTACTTGGGATTGAAATGACAAAGTTGGGTGACTCTCTCTAAGCTCAGGCTAAGTCTGAGCACAACTCTTAGAGCTCACTGAGCTATCTCAAGAACTAAGTTGTATTTGGAGGAGTGAAAAGATGGCTTGCGTGTGTGTGTTTTTACAATTCACTTGCTTAATCTTTTCACTCCATCTCTTATGCTATTTATACATGTATGAGTTTTAACTCTTTCCTAAGAGACAAATCTGACATCATACAAAAGACAAAATACTGATGTATTTTGTCTCTGCTACAAAGACTATTCTAAGTAAAAGACAAGGCTGCTTTCCATAACTCAGTAATGACACTGAGCTTGTAAGTTAGCCATTCAGGGAAAGTTGACTTATGTTGATAAGGACTTCTTTATCTGATTCAAACTTCTCCCGCCTTGTCCCGCTCTTTCTTCAGTCTATTTATCCTTCAGTCTTCTTCTTCAGTTTGTCTTCTGTGTAAGTAGTTGGAGAGAGTCTTGGGGATTCAGTGAGTTATTGTCATCACTCACAGAATCCATCATCTTCTTCTTGACTCAGTCTTCACCCTTTAAGTTCCGCCTTACTGAGTGGAGAGAATTCTTCTACGCCTCGCATCGAAAGTGTCCCGAAGATGACTCACTGAGAGGCTATGCACTCAGTGAACTGATTAGTGTTTAACGGACTAAACACTTGGGCTATTTTCTATTCAAATCCTAGATTAAGGGTTTTGGGTATTTATTGAACCCAACAGTCTCCCCCTATTTGGATATACAAATAGCCTAAGTGGTTGATCAATGTAGGTGAGCAAATGGCTTCTTCCTACATCAATGTACTAATGAATACAATAAGGAACACTGAGTAAATGAATAAAACATACATCGTTTAATGATCAGATTACATAATTCCTATCACTAGTACAAAAGATAAAACAAAATGATGTCAATCCAGATGGATTCCCAATGCTTCAAGCTTGACCTTTTTGGTGATGAGTGTTTCTCTGTCAGGATGGTCTCTTATCTTGGCATTTAGGTCTTGGCAGAACCTGATATTTGCTGGGGATTGGATCCGAGAGGCCACTGGAATATAGCTGATCATTGCAGCTACACCAGCCTGATCAATATCACTCCATCTTTGAAATGCTGGGTTTCCATAGACATCAATGTGAAATAGCCCTCTTTCATGCTCTTCAATCACTAGACAGTTCACAAATTTAACCCCTTCGGTAGCTCCCTATTACACTCCAGTCCAGGCACTTTAATCTCAGGTTGGAACTCAACTCTCTTCCTTTTGCCAGTGGATGTTTGTGGTTGAGATCCTTGTGGTGCAGTCAAGGCAGGTTTAATTCCAGTTGGGCAGGTGCATCCTCAGCCTTTCATATATTTTGCTGAGCATCTTCATCAGCTCCTTGACCACCTTATTTTGCTTCTTTCCAATGATCGGACCAAGTTCATCAAGTTCAGTGATCCTAAAGTCACTGAATTTTAAGGGATCATGAACCTCAAAGTGTCTTTTGTCATCCCTCTGTAAACATTCATAGCCAATGGTTTGGTGTTGGGAATAATCTTGACATCAGTGATTTTTTCAGGAAGCCTTCGGCTGCTCATTGTCCAGTTGTATTCCTCAATTCTGCTTTTCCTAAGAGCTTCAATTTTCTTTCTCTTTTCTTCATACTGCTTTCTCATTGCAACCATTTGAGCAGCCTGAGCATCCTTGAACTTTTGTCCTGTCTGACCCTTTGGGAGCTTGCTTGCATCTAATCCCATATTCTCAGCTTCTTCAGCGACTACCTTTGCCAGTGCTTCTCTATTCTTTTTCTCTTCCTCAGCTAGTTTCAATCTTCTTTCTTCTTTAGCAAGATGTTTACTCAGCTGTTGAGGTGTGAGCAGGTATTCAGTGTCGCCGATTTTATAGGGAATCTTCTCAGGCTCAACAGTTGTCATTATGCCTTTGCCTTTGTCCTGGCCTGAAGAAGATGATACAACCAAGGGTGGTGTTGTTGTGATAACTGCCAGTGTTGTTGATGATGATGTTGGTGGGATGGATGAGATGGGAGTTGCTGTGACAGGTGGTGATGTTGATGTCGGAGCTACAGAGACTGATGATGTTGGCTCCCCCTCAATGTGAAGAGGAGTTTCTTCAGCAATATTCTCCCCCTCAACTGTTGCCGTAGCGTCAGTGAGGGCAAGAGTTGGTGTTGGTGCTGAGGGGGATGGAGTTGCTTGACCCTTGAAGGCTTGATAAATCTCAGTGATCATTGCCTTCATGTTTGAGGTGTCAGTTTGAATACCAGTGACTTTTGCTTCAAAATTAGCTTGTGAAATTTCAAGAGCAGTCATTCTGGGCCCAAGATTCCGTGCCGAGATGAGGATGCCTGAGCCAAAGTAGCCACCTGCGTATTCAAAGAGTTCAGTGTAGCTTGAAGATACTGGACTGAGGATGGAAGACCCTGAACATTTGTAGACTTGAGCATATTGAGCAGTTCAGTGAGGTTTGAGGATTGTTTCAAGTACACCTCAGTAGCTTCCAAGACTTTAGAGTTGGTTGCTGGGTCTTCTTTGACAAACTCCCTGATTTCATCTATCGTGGTACCTACACCCTGAAGATGCCCGAGGAATTTAGCCATGTTTTCATCCAGTCGGTGAATGTTGTCATACATCAGATCTCTGTGCTCATGAACATTTTCATCGAAGCCCTGTACCTCTGCCTTTAGATCCGCATAACTTGCAGCAGCCTCAGTATGTTGTTCCCACAATGTTTTAGTAACCCCTGAGTAAAGCTTCCTTGAAGCCTGGTGATCCACGAGCCAACTGCCTTTCAGTGAGGGGAAGAACATTGTCAAACTCTTTGAATTCATCAGAGATTGAGGAGGATTCAGAAGCATGATCATCCTTTGGATCAGGCTGAGGCTCTTGTTCAGCTTGAACCTCAGCGTCCATTTCTTCTCCAGCTGATAAGATTTCATCATCAGTCTCAGCGAGCTCATCTTCAGAGAATAATATCCCAGTGACATCAGCAATTGTGAGCAAGGGGTTGGTTATGGGTTCCATATCAACGGGTGGTTTATTTCCCTTTGAGTCTTTGTCCCCGCTGACCCCTCGGACACCGATGGGCGTTTCCCAGTGCCTTCGCTGGAGTCGGATTGGTTGTGGGTTCCGTGATCGGCGGGTTGTTCCTTTCCCTCCAGTCTTTGTCCCCAGTGACCCTTGAGACACTGGTGGGCGCTTCCCAGTGCCTTTAGCGAGTCGTGATAGTTGTATCCCTATCAACGGGTTGTTTGAGTCCCTCTGAGTCTTTGGGAGAGATCAGTGTGCCCTCAGAAAAAGGCTTGGATTTGCTAATGTCATCATTGGGCGTTGTGGAAGGCGCTCCCCTACCAGCGGGTTGTATGTTTCCCTCTAGATCTTGGGAGTAGTATGTGTGACCAAGGGCACTGACTGTGATGTATCAGTGTCCTTCGTTGTCACTGGGGTGATTGTTTCCTGGTCAGTGGGTGTCTTTTTGGTCACGGGCTTTTTGTGCCTCTTAGGCTGTGCTCCTGAAGCCTCATGGCCCTGAGACTTTGGTTTAGTCTTAGTCCCAGTCTGAGACTTCCCCTTTCTCTTTTTGGGAGAAGGGTTTGGAGACACGATCCACTTTGATTGTTTACAGCAATCATGTGGGCCGTCAATTCAATGGGAGTGACGAGGGATGGGTCCTTTTGAAAATTTGAAGGGCTCAGGATGCCAGGTAAATTTCCAAATTTTTCATCATGAGTATAATTTGAACCCAGTAACGATTGCAGAGCACAAGAGACAAACCTAGGATACGAAAAATACTTTGTCCTAGTTTTGCTCTGTAGCTTCGTTACAAGATCACTGTAAATGATCTCCCCTATGTCGACAGTGACCCCATTCATCAAGCAGTATGCCATCATCAACTGAATAAAGTTAACTTGTTCAGTGGATGAGTGGGTCCCGCCGAGGACCTGAATCACAAAAGTGAAGAGGATCCTCCAAGCCACGGGAATGAGCTTTAGTGACGGGTCTTGTCCAAAAAGTTGGATCTAAAACGATTTGTTTTAACCCATCCTTCACTGTGGAGGGTTCAGGATGGGCGACATAAACGCCTTTGTTATACTCTAACCCTGTTGTAGTGCAAAACGTTTTGTAATCCAGGGTGTATTGTTTCCCCCCATTAAGACTGAACCTGATGAGATACTCACTGAGAGGTCTAAGGTTATTCTCATCAGTAGAAGGTGTCGGGTCAATGGCTCTAGCTGTAGCCCAAAACTCCCTGAGGTAGTTTGGGTACACCACTGAGGGACATTTTACAAAGGCCGTTTTGAGTGGGCAGTTGAATAAAAAATTTATAATGTCTTTATAGGTTGGGACATTTTCAGGATATTCAAAATTTCTTATGACATTATTTGTTTTAAATTCAACGTTAGTAAGATCCCCTACCCAATGAGAAGCAAACTGGAGAGATTGTGTTCTAGCCATTTCCATTAACAAAGATTTTAGGATTTAAGAAATGTTTTGACTAGAACAATCAAAGTATTTAGATCTCTTCAAGTTTGTGATGAAAAACTTTTGTAAATGTTTACAAGAAGGGTTTTTCCAAAAGAGGTTTTGAAGATTTGAGAACACACAAATATTTCTGGATTTGAGAAAGAATTTTGACAGAGTTTAGTTGCAGAAAATAATTTGTGTGTTTTTGTGTGTGTTGGAAGAGGGTATTTATAGAGTGATAAGAGGGGTGTTTTGTGCACAAATGGGAATATTAAGAGTCGGTTTTTGAAAGACGTTTGAATTTCCACATTTAATGCTACCACTCCATTACCCGCAGTAAAATCTCGTTTTTCAAGGGAACAGTTGCAGTGCACAGTAAAAGTGCACTTTTGCAGAGATAAAATATCAATTTGATATTTTGTGAGAGGCATTAAATGCCAAGTGGGATGACAGTAAGACAAAGAGACATATATTCCTATATTAAATTGGCATAGTTACCAACCTAGGACATTTAAGTAACTGATACTTGGATCATTTAGTTACTCATTCAATGCTCTTTGTCAAATGTCAGGAACCCTGAATGAGTCTTACTTATTCAGTGAGAGGTTGGTTTTGGATGTTCAGGGAGAATGGACCATTTCAGAGAACTCACTGAGATTGGTTTTCAGATACTTGACATTCAATGTCAAGCATTCCTAATTCAGCTTTCAGTCTCCTGAAGGTAGGTTCATCCAAGGGTTTGGTGAAGATATCAACCAGTTGATATTCAGTAGGGATGAAATGAAGTTCTATGTCTCCTTTCATTATGTGATCCCTGATGAAGTGATATCTGATATCAATGTGTTTGGTTCTTTGGTGAAGGACATGGTTGTTGGAGATTGCAATAGCACTGGTGTTATCACAGAAGATGGGCACCATTTTGTAATGGATGTTATAGTCACCGAGTTGACTTTTCATCCATAACACATTGGCACAACATCCTGCAGCAGCTACATATTCAGCTTCAGCTGAGGACATAGCCACTGATTGTTGCTTTTAGCACTCCAACAAACCAGTTTTCCTCCAAGAAACCAGGACCCGAGGTGCTTTTTCTGTCCATGTTACAGCCAAGATAATCGTAATCGAGTAACCCTTGAGATCAAAACCCGAGCATTTTGGATAATAGATTCCAAGGCTTGGGGTTCCCTTCAGGTACCTGAGTATTCTTTTAGCTGCAGTGAGGTGAGATTCTTTGGGATTGGACTGATATCTTGCAATTAGACAGACTGAAAATTGTATGTCTGGTCTAGTAGCGGTTAGATACATCAGTGAGCCAATAATCCCTCGGAAATGGGTTTGATTGACTGATTTGCCAGTGAGATCAGGTCCAAGGTTGTTAGGAGGGACCATTGGTGTCTTCACTGAGGCACAGTCAGATATCTCATATTTCTTCAAGAGATTTCTGGTGTATTTCTCTTGACTAATGGATATTGCTTTATCAGCTTTCCTCGATTTGTAGTCCAAGAAAGTATGTGAGTTCCCCATCATGCTCATTTCAAACTTCTTTGTCATTAGTTTTTCAAACTGTTTGCAAAGTTTGTAGTTTGTTGAGCCAAAGATGATATCATCAACATATACTTGGACTAGTATCACATCCTGTTGGGTTCTATAGACAAACAGTGTGTTGTCTATCTTTCCTCTGACAAACTTGTTTTGTATCAGGAAGGCTGAAAGAGTCTCATACCATGCTCTGGGAGCTTGTTTAAGTCCATAAAGGGCTTTGTCAAGCTTGCATACATAGTCAGGAAATTCACTGCTCTCAAAGCCTGGAGGTTGCTGAACATACACATCTTCCTTGAGATCACCATTTAAGAATGCACTTTTAACATCCATTTGGTAGACCCTGAAGTTCATATATGTTGCATATGCAAGGAAGATCCTGATGGCTTCCATTCTTGCAACAGGAGCAAATGTCTCATCATAGTCAATGCCTTCTTGTTGACTGTAACCTTTGGCTACAAGTCTGGCTTTGTTTTTAATGACAGTGCCGTTTTCATCAGTTTTGTTTCTTAAAACCCACTTCATTCCTATGACTACTACATCCCGAGGACATTTCCGATCAAGGTCATGACCTTGTTTTTATCAAACTGTTGCAGTTCTTCTTGCATAGCCTAAACCCAGCTTGGGTATTTTAGAGCCTCAGTGACACTTTTGGGTTCTATATCTGATAGGTAATCAGCATATAGACATTCATTGGTTGAAGCTGCAGTTAGACTAGCAGCCATGCTTCTAGTGAGCATGCCCTCCGTGGGTTCACCAATGATGTTTACAAGCTCAATGTCCTGAGATCTTGTCCACTTACTTTGTGGTCTGGGATCTGAGCTTGATGATGTCACTGGGTGTTCAGATCTGAGTTCAGGTGTAAGAGCCACAAAATCATTTAGAACATCTATAGAGATGTCTTGTTCAGGGTGAGTTTCATGAGTTACAGGTTCCTGATCATTTTAATCAGTGTTTCTTATCCCAGCAGGGACTGACTGATTATCAATGAACTCACTAATGGTTGGTATGGGTAGGTTGTGAAGTAAGACATAATATGAGATGTAGGCATCAGCTTGATATGAGGAATTGAATTCAGTGTTGTACTCATCAGGAGGATATCTTGATGAGTTATCAATTCCTATTTCCTCCACTGAGGTGTTGGTGAACCTGATGCTTTCAAAACTCTCATCAAAGGTGACATGAAAGGTTTCCTCAACTTGTTGTCTCCTTGTGTTAAATACCCTAAAGGATTTGGAGATCGCGAGTAGCCTAGAAGTATCCATCATCACCTTTTGCATCAAACTTGCCTAGATGATCCTTGTGGTTATGAATGAACACAGGACATACAAATACATGAAAATAGTGATGTCGGAAGTCTACCTTTGAAGATCTCATATGGGGTTTTGTTATGTCTTTTGACAATGATCGACTGCTTTGAGTGTAACAGTGCTTTTGACTGCTTCACCGTCAGAAATGCTTTGAGAGAGCTGAGCCATTTAACATGGTTCTAGCAGCCTCAATGAGAGTTCTGTTTTCCTTTCAAAGAACCCCATTTTGTTCAGGGGTATATGGAGATGAGAAATTTGAGAAATTCCTTTTCATCACGAAACTCTCAAGCTCTTGATTTGAACTCACCATTGTCAGTTCGATTTGTTTAATAATAATTTCATTCTGGTTTTCAATCTTCCTGATGAATGACATTATTGTATCAACTGCCTGACTCTTTTTGGAAAGAAAGTATACCCAAGTGTATCTTGAGAACTCATCAACAATGACAAGTGTATACTTCTCATGATGGATTGATCTGGGACTGATAGGTCCAAAGAGATCCATGTGCAGGAGATGAAGACAACTTTTGATGGAGAAATTTTGTTTGGTTTTGAATGATGCTCTGTGGTGTTTACCCTTTTCAGGCAGTGAGCATGGTTTGTCTTTTGCAAAACCAGTGATGGTAAGCCAAGGACCTTGTTTTGTTTTGCCAAGTTGTTGAGGTTTTTGAAGTTTAAGTGTGAGAGTCTTTTATGCCACAGCCAATTGATAGTTTCAGTGGCTTTGGCAAAGAGACACGTTCCATCTTGGGAGAGTGTTGACATGTCTAGCACATAAACATCATATCTCCTAGGAGCTATCAACACAACTTCCTTATTGGCATTGAAAATGGTACCTTGTTTATCATTGAATTATACAATGTATTTAGCATCACATAGTTGACTGACATTGATGAGATTGTATTTGAGACCATTGACATAGGCTATTCTAGAGAAAACTATTCCATTACAGTTTACTGAACCATAACCTTTAGTGGGACATGATGAGTTATCACCAAATACTACCTTTGGCCCTGGTTCCTTTACATACTTGTGCAGATATTCCTTCACACCAGTCATGCTTCTTGAGCATCCACCGTCTAGATGCCAAATAGGCTCCCTGGCATGTCTATGCACAAGTAGTAAACTGAATTAGTTTCTCTTAGTGACCCATTTACTAGTGGGCTTGGGTCTCAAGGTCTCTCTGAAATTTGCAATCGACTCATGGTCAGTGGTTGTGTGCACAGTGCTACCACAGGTTTTGCATTTAGAGGTTGAGGATGACTCAGTGACTCTAGGTTGTTTGGAATTTCTCCTTGCATGAATGACACCGTCATGTTGGGATGTCTCATGAGCTGGATTACCGCATATATCACAGCATGTATTCATGATACAATCATCCTGATGATGATCATTAAACCCACAGTGAGGGCATAGAGGAAAAGGTTTTGCTCTATTCTTTGGAGCAGCTTTGGAGGATGAAGCATACTGATGACCAACTTTGGTATAGTTTTCTTGACCGACATATCTGTAGATGATCTGCAGTCCTGTGATCATCCTTTTTTGCAGATCATGCAGAAAAGGATTCTATAACAATTGTCGCGGTGGTATGGCTGGTGTAATGACACAGCTCACACTTTTGTTTGTTTTGGAGGTTGACTTAGACTTTGAGGAACTGGAGGAAGCTGACTTTGTCTCCTTGATTGGTTCAGGGACCTTTTCAATGGATTCCATTTTTCAGTAAGCTTTCTCACAAGTTCAGTCAGTTTCTGAATTTGGTCAGCTTCAGTGGGGACAGAGGATGTTGAAGTCTCAGTAGGAGTAGACTCTTGCTGGATTAGTTTTGCTTGTCTTTGTAAGATGGTTCTACCAAGTCCAGACCTTTCTTTTGGTGAATGAGGATTGAATTGTAGTGGAGTAAGCTCAGAGCTTGGATCAGCACCCTGAAGAGATTTCAGGGGTGGAAGCGGTGTTTCAGATTCTGCTTCAGACTCAGAGATGTGTTCAGTACCACTGGTCATCTCAGGAAGTCCTAGCATGCTCTTAAGAGCTTGGCTCTCAGGCTCAAGAATCCTTCCAGAATCGAAATTTGGAAGCTTACTCTCAGGATTAACCCGTTCAATCCAATCACTGGAATTGGGATCAGCCAACATATTTGTAATCATGCCACCAGACACAAATGGCTTAGGAGACTGGTCTTTGTTGAGAGGGTCAGGGAGATGATCTTCACCTATGACTCTCTTCTTGCTACTAGGAGCACCCACAACATCAAAGACCCTGGGATTCTTAGCAGTCCAACTATTAAGAATATCATTTGCCCTTTTAAGTTCATCTTGAAGATTCTGATTTCTTTTAACTAGTTCAGTGTTTTGAATTTGCAAAGTGACTGCCTCAAGCTTTGCTTGTTTTAAAATAAGCAATTCATCCCTACACTTATTCAATTCAAAACTTAACTTGTTGTACTTAGAAAAGAGATTCAGTCTTTGCTCTTCTACTGAACTTAAGGTCTACATTTAGATAATTCATGTAAGACACCAATCGAGTCATCGTCCATAGAAAGTAAAATGTTTACCTTTTTCATTGTGATGTTGACCCATTCTCCATTTCTGGCATGATTCTTTCCAATAGCAAGCTTGTCCTCTTCGAGAGGGCCATCGGTGCACTGACATGCACTAATTCATCATCAGATGAGACTGGCTCTTCATCCCAGTCGAAGGTTTCAGCAACGAGACCCTTGTTTTTACCCTGCATAGATTGAACATTTTTTGTTGTTTCTGAGGGACTGGCCTCAAGCAATGCAAGCTTAGCTTTTGCTTTCTTATACTTAGCTTCATAATCAATGGTTTTGTTAAGATCAGATTTGTTTTGAACATTTTGATGAGACTGATAGATTTTTGGTTGAAATTTGCTAAAGCCTGAGGACTGATTAGATCCTGATGGTTTGTAAGAGGGTTCGAAGTTTTGAAAAACAGTCTTTTGCAAAATGGCCTCTTTTTTATGACACTTATAGCATTCAGTGTCTTCAGTTGCTTTAGCAGTTGAAAAACCTTTGTTTCTTTTCATAAACCTTCGAGAGTTAGCAAGGGTGCCCTTTCTTGAAATTCAGCATTGGTCATTTAGGTACTCCTCACTTGATCTCATCAGGCTCATCATCTGAGTTTTCTTGGAAATCTTGAACCACATTGTTAGAAAAGCGGTTGAAATTGGTGATGAGGTGGTGGTCAGGACTTCTTGACTTCTGAGACTTCTTTAAGTCAGGGTATCGTCTGTTGATGAGGTTTTCCTCATAGACAAATTTCCCATAAATTTTAGGAAGCTCAAGATTTTGGATATGATTAGCATTCCTAAGTCCCTGAGAGAAATTCAACCACTTCTCAGGGAGGCTGTTGACAAAACCAACATTGATTTCATGTTTGGACAACTTAACACCATCATTTGAAAGTTCATTTAAAAGAGTTTTGTATCTGGGGTAAGTTTGAGAGAGTTTCGAGTCCTTAGCCCTAAAGGTGTTATACTCAAGTTTAGGTCCATTATCCCTGTTTTCCTTGGTGTTCGATGGTCCTTCATGACTATGAACTAGGTCATCCCAGGTTTGCTTAGCTGTACTACAACTTATAACAGACTCCATAATATCGTCAGGAAGACAAGATATTATGATACTTTTGAGTCTTTGGTCCTGGTTGACCACTCTTCTTTCATCCTGGGTCCATTGAGCTTTAGGTTTGGGCAACCCTTCAGCAGTCTTTGGGATAAATGGACCTTCATTTATACACTTGATATAATAAGGTTCCATCCCAATCAAATAGCAAAGCATTCGCTTTTCCATTTGTTGAATTTGCCAACTTCAAGTCTAGGGGCAACAGCTGAATAAGCTCCACCCTTTTATCGACTAGTTGGGGTACATCAATTTCAACCATTTAGGATCCTAATTTAAAAACTTTTAGAGCGGCCTAAAAACGAGTTTTATAGTTAGCCTTTCTCTGATACCACTTGTTGTTCCCCGTTCACTATCGTTTAAAACAGTTTAAGTTTATAAAACAAGTTAATAGTGAACTATGACTGAAATTAACATAAGGAAAACACACCAATTAATTTTCAACATCATATTCTTATTAGAAATAAATCAACAAAGAATACGTTACCCAAGTACTTGCGGAATAGTACTTGGGATTGAAATGACAAAGTTGGGTGATTCCTCTCTAAGCTCAGGCTAAGTCTGAGCATAACTCTTAGAGCTCACTTGAGCTATCTCAGGAACTAAGTTGTATTTGGAGGAGTGAAAAGATGGCTTGCGTGTATGTGTGTTTTACAATTCACAAGCTTAATCTTTTCACTCCATCTCTTATGCTATTTATACATGTATGAGTTTTAACTCTTTCCTAAGTGACAAATCTGACATCATACAGAAGACAAAATACTGATGTATTTTGTCTCTGTTTACAAAGACTATTCTAAGTAAAAGACAAGGCTGCTTTCCATAACTCAGTAATGACACTGAGCTTGTAAGTTAGCCATTCAGGAAAAGTTGACTTATGTTGATAAGGAATTCTTTATCTGATTCAAACTTCTCCCGCCTTGTCCCACTCTTTCTTCAGTCTATTTATCCTTGAGTCTTCTTCTTCAGTTTGTCTTCAGTGTAAGTAGTTGGAAAGGAGTCTTAGGGATTCAGTGAGTTATTGTCATCACTCAATGAATCCATCATCTTCTTCTTGACTCAGTCTTCACCCTTTAAGTTCCGCCTTACTGAGTGGAGAGACTTCTTCTACGTCTCGTACTGAGTGTCCCGAAGATGACTCACTGAGAGGCTATGCACTCAGTGAACTGATTAGTGTTTAACGGACTAAACACTTGGGCTATTTTCTATTCAAATCCTAGATTAAGGGTTTTGGGTATTTATTGAACCCAACATGTTGTTTTGTCTTGTTCTTGCATAGCAAACAACTCTTGTTTTACCCCCAACTCAGCCAGATCCAATCGAGCATTCAGTCCATCTTTCGTCTTTCCTGGAACATGTAGCAAAGTTCTGACGAGACTCTTAGCAACATTCTTTTCTACATGCATAAAATCAATACAATGTGGAACAGAATTATGCCTCCAATACCTAAGTTTTCGATACCAAATGTTGAATTTCTTCCAATACGCACCGTTTTGTCCGTACACTTGGCTTGAACTACCCTCTACTTCTGTTATGTTTCTTTCTGCTTTTGAATCTTCCCACCTCTGCCTCTCGTATCTTCTTGGTTTTCTGATGCATTATTGTTTGTTCGTTTTCCTTTTCCCCACTTATTTTCAATATGTTGTACCTCGTTGTATATTTTTTCCCCGGTCATTGGATTTGGAACCGGGAGAAATTCTTGTTGTCCATTAAATGCCTTCCTTTGCCTTCTGAACGGATGGTCATATGGTAGATATCGTTTGTGACCCACATAACTTTGCTTGGATGAGGCAGAAAAGTCTAACACAGGTTTGTATCTTTCCTACATACTACACACCTTTGAATCCAAATGCACGGGCAGCAACATAATGTACCAAGTGCAGGGTAATCATTTATTGTCCATAACACAATGGCACGTAGATTAAAGTTATCTTTTGTGGATGCATCATATGTATCAACCCCTGTATCGAATAAGGTTTGCAGATCATCAACAAACGGTTCTAGAAAAACATCGATATCATTTCCCGAGTATCCCGATATTAATACCGAAAGCATGATAAACTTTCTTTTCATACACAACCATGGAGGAAGGTTGTAAATGACAGTTAAAACTGGCCATACACTGTGATTTCTATTTCCTGAGTTGACGTCAACCCCATCAGCCGATATTCCTAGCCGTAGATTTCTTGGATCTTCAGCAATTTCGGGGAATTTTTCATCTATGGTAAGCCATGCCTTTGAATCGGCGGGGTGACGTAACACACCATCGGTTATCCTCCGTGTCGCGTGCCATCTTAAATCTTCTGAAATACATTCTAGCTTAAATAGTCGTTGCAGTGGTATAATTGGAAAGTACCACATTACCTTTGCTGGAATGTTTTCGTACACTTTATGTGTCTTATTATCCACCTTCCATTTTGATATCCCACAAGTTCGACACGCAGTCAAATCCTTGTCACCCTTCCAGTAAAGAAGGCAGTTGTTGATACATACATGTATCTTTTTGTATCCCGATCCCATCAATTTCAAAAAAAATTTGGCTTGATAAGTTTTTTCCACCATTTCGTTACCAGCAGGCAGCATCTTCTTTAACAATCCTAGTAATTCAGTAAAGAACTTATCAGAACATCCGTACTTACCCTTCAAGTTGAGTAGTTTAACTATTGCAGACATCTTTGTGAAGTCAGGACATCCTGCGTAAAGAGGCTTCTCTGCGTATAATAATAATTGTTGAAACTTGACAAGATCATCCTCATCAAAATTATCTATTATAGCATTAACCATTTCTCACACTTGTGGGGCATCGTTGGAATATATGAAGCAAAATCCGTGTCGTCAACAAACTCTGTTGTAGCGTTAATAGGTGTTTCGGTACTTATTGATGACTCATCCTTCTCTCCATGTTTAGTCCAGTTTAGGTAGCTTAGATCAAACCCATTGCTGAATAAATGGAACTGCACTTTCTCCACTTTATGCTCTATGTGGTTTAAACAATCTGTACACGGACATGGCATTGAAAGATCATTTTTCTTAACTCGTGGGTCGATGTTCCCCATCTTCCGCAAGTTGTGTACTGCATAATCAATAAACGCTGCTACTCCATCAACATAAGATTTGTTGGTCCTATTAGTTCCTATCCAAGACTTGTCCATGTTTATAAATGTGTCCCACTTATCCGAGCAGCAATGTTTATAAATGTAGTCCCTGCAGGCATGTTAAAAAGACAGTCCAAGTTATTGAAGATTATACAAGACAACATCAATTAACTATCTAAATTATGGTTCCATGTTCATGTGGTAACAGGCTTAACAGGTTTTCTTAAATTTTTTAACCAATTAACTATCTAAATTTAACAAGAAAATGACATAATTTACAAGAGGATATCTCGAAACAAATGTTCAATTAGCTAATAGGCTTAACAGGGTTATTTTATGTGTTAGAACGATGTGTACAAAAGGAAGATAACAATACTTACCAGTGGTGACGGGACTGGTGGGTCTATGACGGGAGAGTTGTGGTGGTGACGGGATTTGTGGTGAGATGAGAGGGAGGTGTGGCGGTACAGGAGGATGAGGAGTTAATTTTTGCAATTAGTTTGGAATGGCCTTGATGCAAACTTTGGGTGGAATAAATTTAATTTGTGGGGAGAATTTTCAATTTGCTTAAATTTTCGAAAAGTTTTCATATTAGTTTAAAAATGTTTTTTCTCTTATGATTTAATGATTTTTTTTCATTTAATTAGTTTAAAAAGGTTTTTTATTCATAATAAATAAAATAAAATTCAGAAAAATACAATTTAAAAAAAAAATATATATATGTTTAAGTATTTAGGACTTTTAAAAAATAATTTTAAATTTTATGCTTAAATTTACAATATTTGGTATTTTCAGGATTAAGTGCATTTTAGGTTATTTCGACTTTTGTTAGTTGATTTATTTGCTTATTTAGTTGTTTTAAGTTTAAAAAAAAGTAAAGTAATGCCCAATCTTCCACGGGTTATGGGTCCCAATACCGTCTTCCACGGTGTATGGGGGAGGTTGAAATGTAGACAGCCTTACCTCTACATAAGGTAAAGAAGCTGCTTCCGGTTCTATCAAAGGTTGAAAATGACTTCCGGCCTTGCAAGGGGTGAGGATCGAACCCTTGAGAGGCTGCTTCCGGTTCTACCAAAGGTAGAAAAGGACCTCCGACCTTGCAAGGGGTAAGGATCGAACCCTTGACCTCTTTCTCCAGAGGCAAGAGTGTTAACCACTTGATCTAACCTTGCTCTTTTTTTGTTTTTAGTTTATGTTTCATAAATTTATTCACAAAATCCAAATATCTTTCATTATTCTCTATCACCCGATCACGAACCGAACGTGAATTTCCATTCACACTCCGTTGGGACTTAAAACGACATGGGAATATCTCATATTTCAGGAAAATATTGTGTTTTGACTTTCTTTTATCAAATTGGGATTTTCATTCTCGGGTAGCCAACAAATTGACCATTTGGTCGGGTTTTTCATAATATAATTTTATATATACTATTGATTGAATCATGTCGTAACATGACACTCTAAGCAACTATAACCCAATGCTTTTGACCCATATTATAGTGTAAAGGTTATATGAACTGTATTAAAGTTATTAAGGGTGGGCACGTTAATTTTGATATTTCAGGATGACATAAAATCATTAACTTACGTGTCTTACTCAAAACACTGTGTGAAACTGTGTTTAGGGTTGCGTTAGATACGTTGGGCACGGTAACAAAACCCTTGTGCGTTTTCGTCCGTTTTAGTCGGTCCTATAATTTTCGTCCGTGTTCATGCGTTTTCTTAGTTTTGTACATGTTCTTCTTGATTTGTACGTTTTACACGTTTTCGTCTCTTTTCATATGTTTTCGTCCGTTTTTTGTACGTTTTTACACTTTTACACATTTTCATACGTTTTTACACGTTTGCGTCTGTTTTCATACGTTTTCCACCGTTTGAGTACGACTTTGTCCTTTTTAATAAGTTTTTATACGTTTTCGTTTTTGTTTACACGTTTTCGTCCGTGTTTACACTTTGTCGCTGGTTTTTTCATGTTTTAGTCCGTTTGTATATGTTTTTGACCGTTTTCGTCCGTTTATAGCCGTTTTCATCTATATTAGACGTTTTCGTCCGTTTTCATCTGTTTTACATATTAACTTACATTTTATTACGTTCTTTCATTTCGTCCGTTAGTTCGTTTTTGTCCGTTTAAGCCATTTTCATATGTTTTGAAGACTTTTTCGCCGTTTTCATACGCTTTCTTACACTTTTACACATTTTCATACGTTTTTACACGTTTGCGTCTGTTTTCATATGTTTTCCACCTTTTTCGTACGAATTTGTCCTTTTTAATCAGTTTTTATATGTTTCGTTTTTGTTTACACGTTTTTGTCCGTGTTTACACTTTGTCGCTGGGTTTTTCATGTTTTAGTCCGTTTGTATAAGTTTTTGACCGTTTTCGTCCGTTTCTACCCGTTTTCATCTATTTTAGACGTCTTCGTCCGTTTTCATACGCTTTCATATGTTTTACATATTAATGTACATTTTCTTAAGTTCCATACGTTTTCTTACGTTCTTACACGTTTTCGTCTGCGTTAGTTCGTTTTTTTCCGTTTTATCCGTTTTTAAGACTTTTCGGGTCAACCCAAGAAGCGAAGTGAATTCATATTCGGTTTTCGGCTCGCTTCGGTTTAATTCTAGTTCGGTTCGGTTCGGTTTTCGTGTTGAACCGAATAAAAAAATTACCGATTTAACGAAACCAAACAACCGGATAACCAAACGGATAAACACCCCTAATTTATAGTGATAGTTTAAAGGAGGACTTGTTTTGCGGTTTTAAAGTTTAGGTCTTTATAGTTTGAATTCATAAGGAGTTACAAGTATCTTCTCTTTCATACTATCCCCACAACTCTTCTTCAACCTTTCTTATCAATCTTTCAATAATATCATATTTTACCCAATTTCATTATCAATGGCAGCACCATCACCACAAAACCATTTGGCTAAGCGTGTTATTGATGACCTAATTGAGTTTAGCGGGGAGACATCTGTTGATGGTTACATGAGTTTCTTTAAGGCTCAGCAAATTTCCAGTCTCCGTGGCTTTATAAACCGGATGCGCGAAGAGGCCACCACAGTAAAGAATGAGATTGCGCAGTTTAATGCTTTAATTGCTGAGATGGTAGCTCTTGGAGATGGGGATGAACATTTTGACACATTGATGGATCTTAGGCATGACTTGGAGGCTGCGAGGACTAAGCTGCAGGGGTTGAATGATCTCATTACTCAAGCTGAGGAGGATATCGAGACCAAGGAAGAACAAATTAAGTCGATGAATGGTTGAAGGGTTGCTCGCTATGTAAAGGGATGGTTTCTTTTGCTCTAGTGTCATCTGTTTATAATGTCTAATGTCTTGGTTTAATATTATGGTTTGTAGATATATTAACAATGAAACATGTATGGATCTTATGATGGTTTATCCAATTGAATGGAATGGGATGCGCTCGCTAGTTTGTTTCATCTTTTTTTAATGTTATTTTGCATTTAGGAATTGGTTGTGGTGTTTAAGTTCATATCTGGTAGAATGTATTATTATAGGTTTGAGGTTGATCCAATCACAGTGGTGCATCCCATGTGTCGTATTCAATGTTGAGCCATGGATATGCGGTTCATAAGTGCTTTGCTTAGGTTGTTCATTTTTTAAGTTGTTGTCAATTTTTAGGGTGTTTTTGTCGTTGTTTTTGCTTTAAGTTAATTGCATTTACATGATTTCTTGATTTTTTTACTGTTGGAGGATGTTAGAGCTTATTTAAGTGCTTATAAATAGCTTATTTATAGACTTAAAGTAAGGTCTCGGTATTTGTTGTGTCAGCATTCCTTGGTTGCATTTGATTATTTTTGTGCTTACTTGTTTATCTGGGACTGTTTATTAGTTATAGTTGCTTAATTAGTTGCTTTAATTCCATTTTTTTATTTTGTTTCTTCATTTGTATGCTCCATGTGGTGAGATTTTAGTGTAGCTGCAGTTATATGTGTCTTTGATATAGCTGGTTTGAAGTTATATGGGTGTTTGGGACTGTGGGTAAAAACCATTTCTGTCATGGGTGTGTTGGTTTCAAAATGCAGCCAAAAATGAAATATTTAAATTCTATATTATCAATTTGGAGCCACATTTTAAAATTATCAAATTTGGAGCCAAATTTCAGCCAAAATTTTTAAAAGTACTTAGGAAATTATGGTTTCCTTAATTGAAAAACTGCCCCATAATGAGCCCTAATTTTACTCCAATAAATCAGGATTCAAGCAAAACAACCAGAACTTCAATTTTTACACCATTATTTACCAATTAAGTTACTAATTTTCTTTAACACATTACTTCTGACGAATCATTGCAACTCAAACCAATTGTCAGGATGATTTGGTTTATTCTGATCGTGAAAATGATAACTCATTTGGATATGAATCAGAGGCGTATTCAAATGAGGGTGAGGATGCTGAAAACAACCATTCAAATGCGAATGTTGTTAAGAGGGGCATAACTAGGTTAGCTAAGTTTCGCAGGGATTATGGAAAAACCGACGGAATAAAGGTCAGTGTAACCTTTGATGCACTGAATAGGATATCAGGAAAAAAACGGGGCATTGTTTTCGAGTTTTTGGGTGATTGGTTCGTGAGCATATAGGTGTCAGGATTCTATCTTGGAGGAAGGTTGATTCAGAAGCAAGAGATAAAATGTGGGACGAAATCACGGTACACATATACTTTTTTTTAACTAGTAGTGGCTTGGCTGTCGTAGGTACAAGGTGTTAATAAGTTTATCTCTGCATTTACATTATGTGCAACTAATTAACAACATTGTGTTAATCTTTGCACCGATATTTTGATGTTGACTTGACAGTCCGAAAGCTAATAAGGAATCGTCTTGGTCAACATCTAAGGAATTTCAGAAGGAAATTGACCGAAAACTACAT
Source organism: Chrysanthemum makinoi (assembly GCA_910596185.1). Lineage (NCBI taxonomy): Eukaryota > Viridiplantae > Streptophyta > Magnoliopsida > Asterales > Asteraceae > Chrysanthemum > Chrysanthemum makinoi. The sequence continues at coordinate 65,060,838 of OU343216.1, read as the reverse complement.
ATTGCCCAACCAAAATACCCTTTCAAAACTTAATGAAGTCCCTGCGAAGTATAGTGCAATTATAAAAGCCGAAGATTGGGTAAATTTGTAAACTACACGGCCACCGAGGAATACAAGGTGTTAATTATTCATTTTTATTCAAGTTCAAATATCTGTCACAATTGATGTTTCCATATATATTAGTTGTATACTATTAACATTACTACATCTAAACACCTTTTTTATTTTGTGTTGCAAGGTGAAATCAGCTGCATCTAAAGTGGCACGTTCCAAGTCTGTTTATCAGCATAGAATGGGACGAGGTGGATACGCCCGTGTGATGGATAAAATGGTAACATTAAACATTAAACATTTGCATTTAATAGCATCATACTTTTCGTTTATATGGTTTATCTTACAAGTGTATGTATTTGATGTTTATAAAATCGAGATTAAAGAAATTGAACCAGATGAAGAACCACCGCGTGGTACGCTGTGGTTGAAAGGAAGGGTGAATAAAGACGGAGAATTTCACGATGATGATATAAGAACAGTTGGACAAAAAATTGTAAGTTTGACTCATTTTATGATTATGTTTATTGTTAGTTATAAGTTAATACTGATAGTGTATTAGTTAAAACTAATAGTGTATTAGTTAAAACTGTTAGTTATAAGTTAATACTGTTAGTTATAAGTTAATACTGGTAGAATTAAATAACATATTTCCCATATTTTGTGTGCAGAAAGAGACGGAGGAGAAGATCAAACAAGTAACCTTGAAGCTTGATCATGGCACTGATGCCATGACATTTGTATTAGGTAAGGAAAAAGGAGGATATGCGAGAGGAGTGGGAGGTGGAGTAACCTACAAGAGGTATTTTGATCTGCCTCAAATCAGACAAGCATCTGATGAAAGAGTGGTGTCACTTCAAAGTGAACTTGATAATGAGAGGCGACAACGTCAAGAAAAAAGAGGCGTAATACAGGATTTGATGAAACAATTGGCTGCACAAAGGGGGCAGTTGCAGTCAACTTCAACTCCATTGACACAAACGGAAGTAAGACATAAGAAAGTAACATTCCATCTTTTTTTTACCCTTTTAAATACTGTTGCAGTCTTCTTAAACAATTTATATTTCAGTTGTTTCCGGTGAACATTAATCTTATAAATAGCAGTGCTGATGAGGATGCCGGAACACGTGTTGCTGGACGTGAGAAAATTGCGAGCATTGAGAAGTTTAATGGACTTGCAACTTTGAAAAAGGAAATGGAAATAAGTGTAAGTAATAAATCATCCCCCTGGGATTTTTGAATTCTACATACATGTATTATTTACCGTGTATTATACATATAGGAAACTGTTAAATCTGTCGCATCTAAGAAATCGACTAGATCAAAACGAAAGGATTCTTCACGTCAACTTTCCGGATCACAAGAACAAGAGTCTCCATTAACAGTACTACCACAAGTATGTATTTAAACATTTTCATATGTTCTTTAGTTTAATTAATTATTGATACATATATACATGCAACAAATTATCTTTTTAGGTAATTAAGTGTAGACTGTGGCACTTAAAGAAATCAACTATTATTGCGGAGGGTACTGTGTACAAAACTGATGGAAAAATAATGCTTCATAACAAACCACTCTCAAAGGATTGCTACAGAGTGTCTATTGAAAAATATTTAGTGGATGCAGCGTGCATACAGGATGTAGGAAGTAACGGTCTCAAAACAGTTAAGGATGCAGTAGGTGGTTTTTATGCATGGCCAAAGGATCAAGTGGTTTTCGATGAAAAGGTACATACATGCATGTGTTTTATAAACCTACATATATCATTCTTCATATATATTATTCAGTGTTTGATACCCAGGCTTTTGTTTCCTTCAGGTAACACCACCAAGTACCATAAAACTGATTGGTGAGAACAGAACTGCACCTAAATTACAAACGAAGCGCTACATCTCTAGTGATACCATGCAAAAGGAAGCTAAGAAGATCAAGAGTCAGAAGTCGTTAAATTATTGAGAAATTTATTATGTACGACATTACAATTTTATATACATTCCAAAACAAACATGCTTTGTGTGACTAAATGTTAGAAAAGGCCACACAAACATAAAATTAATGTGGCCATTGGATGATCAATAGTCACTCAAAACACACATTTCTTCACTTTAAACATCATATGGTCACACTTATTAACACTTTTGGCCACTTTATGCTTAATTGTATGTGACTAAATACCCAAAACAAACATGCTTTGTGTGACTAAATGTTAGAAAAGGCCACACAAACATAAAATTCATGTGGCCATTGGATGATCAATAGTCACACAAAACACACATTTCTTCACTTGAAACACCATATGGTCACACTTATTAACACTTTTGGCCACTTTATGATTAATTGTATGTGACTAAATACCCAAAAGAAACATGCTTTGTGAGACTAAATGTTAGAAAAGGCCACACAAACATAAAATTCAAGTGGCCATTGGATGATCAATAGTCACACAAAACACACATTTCTTCACTTTAAACACCATATGGTCACACTTATTAACACTTTTAGCCACTTTATGGTTAATTGTACGTGACTAAATACCCAAAACAAACATGCTTTGTGTGACTAAATGTTGGAAAAGGCCACACAAACATAAAATTCATGTGGCCATTGGATGATCAATAGTCGCACAAAATACACGTTTCTTCACTTTAAACACCATATGGTCACACTTATTAACACTTTTGGCCACTTTATGATTAATTGTATGTGACTAAATACACAAAACAAACATGCTTTGTGTGACTAAATGTTATAAAAGGCCACACAAACATAAAATTCAAGTGGCCATTGGATGATCAATAGTCACACAAAAGACATATTTCTTCACCTTAAAAAACATATGGTCACACTTATTAACACTTTTGGCCACTTTATGCTTAATTGTATGCGACTAAATACCCAAAAGAAATATGCTTTGTGTGACTATCGATGTTTATGGTCACTAATACGGATTAATCCAACAAAATTTGTACCTAATTAGTCACACATGTTACGGTTTTGGTTACTCTTTTGCAATAGAGACTAAAAAAAGTCAAACACGTGACCATAGAGTACCTATGGTCGCACGACCTTTAGTCACACACCGCCGAAAAATCATGTGTGACTATATGTATATCGTCACACATATTCGGTGTAGCCAAATCCACTTTTTGTTCTAGTGAAAGTGGAGTGGTGAATGATAGAGCTCTAGGCACCAATGGTGATGGTTTAGTGGAAATAAGATTGTTTGGTTTAGGAGGTATGGTGGTGTTTGGCATTGGTAGTTTTGTGGGAAATATCCTTTTAGGGATTGGTTTGATTGGTTGAGTTGGTGGAGGAGAAATCCTAGCATTGGTGGATTTAACCGGAGATGATTCAGTTGAATAAATTTCGTGTACAACACGAGCAATTTTCTTGGGTGGTCCTTTGGTGGATGAGTTACCACTTGAAGCTTTCCTCATGATGAGATGATTCAAAGAGGTTTGCAAAGGTTTCTAAGTGTTGAAAATGAAGATGAAGATGATGACTTTAGGAGTCCTAACAATGTGGTTTATAAAGCAAGGAATTTAGCAAGTGCATTCAAGACTTAAGCCACTAAAATTCCTTGGAATGTGATGATTAGCATGCACAAGAGTCAACTTCAGAGTTGTACTGATCTAGGAACTTAATTAAGATGAGATGGAGTGTTCAAGTTAGCAAGATGAGCTTGAAATGATTGTTTTAGCTAGAGTTGACATGAATCTGTCATACGGATGCCACGGTTCCCTCCAATGAGGGATCCGTCTAGGCTAATCCTAGGGATTCGTCTCTCAGCAGCTAGGAAAAGATAACAATGATGTTTGTAAGGTCTAATGCCTATACCTTCTTGAGTGTTTCAGTCCATCTAAGTGTCTTAAATGAAGGGGTACTTAAATGCTTAAGGGCAATGAGTGATGTAGCTAATGATTGCCTTTTATGGAAGAAATTGAAACTTTTATGAGTACCAATGAGTGACCAAAGATGACACTAAAGATTTGAGAGTGTCAAATGGAGCTAAATAATCCTATAGATCAGATAGTAACTTTAGGTAATATTTTGGAGGATATCCTAAAAGCTTTAAGATGAAAGGCTAGAGTTTAATCCATTTTGACCTATTTGAGGTAAGGATGACTACAATAAATTTGCTAAAATTGAAAGATTTCTAAAGCTAGATGTATTAACATGTGAGGAATCATGTGTGAGTATAAGAGCGGAAGAGTAATGAATTTTGATGAAACGATAGATCTACAAGCGTTTTGATAGTGATCTAAATGAGTTATGCGTGAGTATGAAACTTTTACTCAGCTTGATAAGGACTTAATTTGTCCTAAGACACTATGTCTAGCTTAGTGTGAAGTGATCTAAAGACATGTTTTGAAATAAAATGATTGCAATTGCATTTCTATTTGCCGGATCCCACGGTTCCCTAAGATTAAGGATCCGTCTAGCACAAACTTTGGGATCCGTCTCTCTGCTAAACAGAACCTTTACAAAAGGTATGCAAGGGTTGCACAAGGTATTATATTTCAAGGTTAGTGTTTCCTAAGAGGTTCTAACACTAATATAATAGAGATATCAAATGTTAAATTTTTTATTTCATGAAAGAAATTGCATTACATTGATAAAGCATGAATACTAAGGATTGACCCTATTTTGAAAGAAAAAATAAGTTCTTTGAGCGTTTTCGCTAGATGGATCATCAAATGGTTGATGAGTGTTCGTCGATACAGGGATGAAGAAAGTCTTCATGAGAAATGTGTTTAGAGGTTCCATCATCTTGTTTACAAGCATAACACGGACTTTGAAATTGAGGGTGGAAGTACATGATGTCATGATAAAGGCGTGTTAAGAATATTCCATAAAGTTAGTTTGTTCTTGGAGCCTTGAAGATTTACAATTCGCCTTGCGAAGAAGTAGGCAAGATTGTATGGTTGTTATTTTAGCAAACAATACATTATGTGAGCACAACAAGCGGGAAGGATTTCTTGATTTCCCTAAGACTCCAAATATTTTCACGTAGGATGAGTGCGAGAGCCTTGTACTCTTCTCGGATATCCCGCGTATAGATAATGTTTGGATCGAGTAATAGTCGAGGTTTGCATATCGTGCGAGTCCAAGTCTTGCGGGGAAGGTATGTGTGAACAATATGGACTATTTTCTTCACGAAAGTTGAAGAGAGAATCAAGAGACCAATCTTCAGTGAAGGCACATTGTCCATGATTTGGAATTCGGAGGATGTGAGCAAATTGCCCAAGGGTTAGAACAAACTTTTGGTTTTTGATCCAAAACCAAATAGATAGAGAGCGATCCTCGTTACGAACGAGTTCAACTTGACGGAAGAATTCCAATACAAACCTCGGACATATTTTCTCGTTAATTTCGAGAAGACATTCTAGTCCTATGGTTCGGAAGGAGGTATTGATTCCTTCTTCGTATTGTAGAAAGTGTCACATCGTCCTTCATGGAAGAAGTGGCGGGTTTGAGATTATTGAACCCACGGACATGATTTCCAGGTGTGTTGGGCTCAAGAGAGATGTTAGGGGTGTAGACGCTAGTGAGTGAAAAGCCAAACTCATACTCATGCGACATAGCGAGACCTATAGAAAGGAAGAGTTAATAGGATGTGACGTATTACGGGCAAAGAAATGATTACCTAACGTTTTGACAAGATGATTATTAACAATGATAATTAACTCACTTAATGTTTGACAATCTAGTGGAACATTTCTTTCAGGAAGAAAACGGTTTTTATATTGCATGAAAAACTGTTTTTCAGAATGACGGTTATCACGGTTCCCTTTTATGAGGGATCCGGCTAGTATACCAAAAGGGATCCGTGGATCGTTAGGGACAGAAAAAGGTTTTGACAAAAAGGGTTTTTGCATCTTATATGTTTATACGAAGGTATGTATTTTAGCCAATTTTAACTATAGCATGTATTGTCGGTTTCAAAAGTATCTCAAGACCCAAAAATACGAAAGATATAAAGCAAAGGAAATGAGAAACACATTATGAGAAATTAACTAGATAAACTAGAACATTAGTAATATTTCATTTAAATGCTAAGAACGATACAAAGGATTGGGTATATAACACCAATGTAGATTAACAACACAAAGTATATGTCTCCATACGAGAACTTCATCATAGGAAACACGAGAGCGATGAGTGTTAGGGCGATGAGTACGAGGGCGACGTAAACCATGTTGATGAAGAACCTTCTTGGTTTTGGTTTGAGATGAGATGATATGATGAGGAAGATGAAGTTTTGAATGAGAGATAATTTTTAAAAGTGGAAGATTTGAAAAAGAATGAGGATTTGGTGGAGTGGACGTCGGAGGGGGTTTTATGGGGAAGGAGGAATTTTTGAGATTTGTGTTTTGTTTTATTATTAGAAAGATATGATTTATGGATTAAATGATTTAAAACACTAATTTTATAAACCTCGACTTTAGACGAAAGAGCAACACGTATGCGAGAAAAAGTTTCCTAACGAAGCTACGTGTAATATATGAATATGCACAAAAGATAATCATATAAATTCCTATATAAGCATACTTCTTTATTAAGCTAATGTTATTTAGAGATAAGCGGAAAATCATACCTCTAAAGCACTTAGGAATGTCTTTACAAATGACACAACAAGTGTCAGAAGACAATTCTGGTTCCTTCGTGTTTAAGATACCTTCTTAGGGAAGGTAGTCTTGTTACAAAGCAATTCCTGTGGCTTGGTAGGTATGAGCTTTAACTAAGCAACATGACAAAGAAGGTTAGTGCAATTAAATAAATAGAAAAAAAATGTTGTTATCTAATCAACATCCAAACAAAGTGTTAAAAACAAATTTGTATTTGTTTTTGTAAAAGACCTTTTTTGTAGTTTTCAATTAAACACGGATTGTATCAAGTTTTTAAAGTACAATATACTTTAAGGAACTTGGTAATGAAGCTCTGATGTCAATTGTGGAAAACTAGAAGAGGGGGTTGAATAGTTTTACCGATTAAAACTTGGTTTTAAATTATTTAGATCGACTTATGTCAATCTATTAAACATGTGTGTTGGATGTTGATAGACAAGCATATATAAGTATGTAATGAAAAGATAAGGAGTAAGAAGCACAAAACCACAACGCGAGTATTTATAGCGGTTCGGCTACAAGGACACCTTCCTTGCCCTACTCCACTCCCCGAGTCACCTACTCGAGAGTTCGTAAACACTACACGACACCAACTCATTATGGCGGAGAAGTCTTCACAATGTTTCCTACTCTTTATCCGGTACAAGGCTAGATACCGGGTTCTTCCACGAGGTAGAACCAAACCTATCACAACGTCGCCTACCCTTTAACCAGTACTAGGCTAGATACCGAGTTCTATTACAATGGAGGAACTACTACCCAAACACTACAAAATACCTAACCTCAAAGGAGATCTACTTCTTTTCATAATATCAACAAGGATATCAATATCCTTTGACCCAATACTAATCTACCTTGTACATCGAATCACACCATATCGAATGTACAACTTAGGCACCTTTCACTAATGCCTTTGACTTGATCTTCAAGGCACCTTTCACTAATGCCTTTGGCTCGATCTTCAAGGCACCTTTCACTAATGCCGCCCTGACTTCTAAGCACCCTTCACTAGTGCTTTCAATACGGACGATCGACACCCTTCACTAATGTCTTCGTCTTGACTCTTTTAGACATCTTTCATTAATGTCTTCAACACTACACTTCTTATGAAGAAGAAGAGAACTATCAACAAGAGAACCTCAGTAATCTTGATGATAATGAAGCATGGAAACTCATGGACTTGAGCTTGCTCGTCTTCAAAAGATGGTGATCTCGCCTTTAAGAGGAACCTAGAGAATCAGACAAAAACAAAACTACATACATAGATCACTTGGATCTGAGGTTAGAGAGTTTATAACTCAAAGAGAAAATGTGTGAGAGAGGGGTGAGAAACAATGAATAAATGGCTCACTATTTATAGAGATAAAATAGCTCATGTTCCGGATCCACGGATCCCTACTTGAGGATCCGTCCAGTGTATTACTGGGGATCCGTGGGACGCTCCCTTTTCCCCATGGGTTTTGGGTCATGGGTCATGGGTTATGGATCATGGATATCAAGTAGATACAATGTATCTATAAGATGCAATGAATCTAGTCCATGGTACCGGAATTAAAACTATGGGCCATGGATTAAAACCATGGGTCATGGATATTATCCATATATGACATAAGCATGATGTCATGCAATGGGTTATGGGTCAAGCTCCATGGGTTGTACTCAACTATATTCAATTTATTTGGTCAATGGGTTAAATACTTAAGTTTCTACGCAATTGTATTACCCATTATAATACATACTAGTTATGTATATATTTGCCCAATATGTAAACACTAGTTGTTGTACATATGTATTACTAAATCATAAAATCACTTATACTTGTTTTAGTGTTTTATGTGAAAACGTAAGTGTGTTAGAAAACTATTGGCTCAAACCATTTACGTATTTTATTTGTTTCGTTAAAATGATTTTACGTTTGTTATCGACAAAACATTAGAAGATCGTAAAATATAAATAAAGGTTTTTACGGCTTATTTGTATTAACATAAAGGTCTCATCATTTTAAATCCTTTATGATTATATTTAAATGGTTTAATTAGAGAAAGTTAGAAAACCATTTAACGGGTTATTTAAAGAAAACTATATCTAAATAATGTGTACATAATAGATATCCAAGAACGAAAATTATAAAAGTAGCCTGCCCATCAGGCGGGTTATGCAACTAGTCTAAGAATATA
>OU343216.1:64987694-65051878 GCA_910596185.1 Chrysanthemum makinoi | reverse complement strand
TTTCAAATGATCAAAACTATTAAGGTACAAAATGCTTTGATCTCGTATCACAAGTACCTTGATTGTTTTCCAAATGATTTTTCAATTGGTTTCGAGAAGAAATGAATTGTACTCAAAAGACCCACCATTTTACTTTATGTATGGAGTTATAAGGATTGTGAGGTTAGGTATTTGTTCCTACGACATCCTTCTGTGAATCGGGAGGATCTACCCAGTGACAATCCAACTAGATAGTGTAGAGTCCTTAGGTATATTGGAAAAAAGGAGAAAATGAGATACTTTGGGAAAGAGTGCGGACGAGACAGAGCTAAAATGGAATAAACCCAACAAGGTTCTAGTTATGAAGTCTCGGTAAGCACTGAAGGGGTTGAAGAATGAAAAGAATTGAATGTGAAAAGGGTGAAAAGAAATAGCCCTCCAATAATTCAACCTTAGGGCCGAAACCGGGTTCAATACATATGCTACTGGTGGTTACTTAGGTAACTCCGGTATTGAAGACGAGACGTCATGGACCCAAAGGATCAATCGCACTGACTTCCAAGCTACTCAAGTTCCTCTTAAAAGGGCTTGTTTCATTCTCACGGGAACCTACATAATCTATCGACTTTCTCTTAGAGATAGTTGATATTGAAGAAGGAGACCTTCTCCCTAGTCTCCGCGGATAGGAACAAAATGTGCACTATTGAGTCTAGAGCCAAGAGATCATCCACAATATCTCATTAGGACACTCAATTCTTGAAGACTTGCTGTTTCACATAATGTGAAAGTAAGAATATATTAAGAGTCCTAACGATTATCCTTGTGGTAATTGCCAGAACATCCAAGTGATATGTGACAATATTCACGATGAAGATGGAAAGCCTTCTAGAGCCAACATCAAACAAGCTCTTGGTAGGTGACATGAAAGATCTTTTCTAAAGATCAAACTTGTGACAACTGGACAGAACGATGGGGCTTATCATTAGTGAATCAACCTTGGTCCAGAATGGAATTGACGAATACTTTTGGAAAACCGCTCGATGTGCAAACTCTTCTTTCTCTAGCACGTCGAATGTGTATTCATTTCAAATTCAAAAAATATCTCTGATTGAAAAATACTTTTAGAAAAACCGTTCGATGTGCGATTCTCTTCTTTTCGCTAGCACGTCGAATGTGTACTCATTCTCTCAATACAAAAAGTATTTATGATTGAAAATTGATCTTTCTCATAAAACCTTCTTCGTATTGCAAAACTCTTCTTCAAGCAATACGCGATTGTTTTTCAAATCATTTTTCATCAATCAGTGAATCTCAACTTGCTGGTTCACTCACTCCGTGGTTGTCTTCGAGACGCTCCGGTTCGAGAAATAGCTAGAACAAATGCAAACCTGTCAAGGAGATTCTTAGGAATCCTACCTGATCACAAAAGACTTTGTACGGATCAACGGGAACCGTCGTGTACTCAATTCAAATGAAAGTGATCAAAGACACTTTCGTGTGTTTTATTGCTAACTGTTGTTTGCAGGTACATTTGGACGGTTGCAATTGATCAGAATTGAGGAGTCAATCCAAAGCCGCATGCTCACAGCATCCACATTTAATTTAAAGAAATCATGACTGTATATCTACATAACCCGCTCGATATTTCTATACTAAGATTCACGCACGCAAATATCATGAGCCGTAAAGCTTCCGCTACTCGATGGAAAGATGTCATGATTCAAAAGTGTGCATGCGCTCCCAAAGTCACAACTTCACATGATGGCAACACAATAAAGGGTGATCCAGAGATTACGTGGCGATGATCTCAAAGAAAGCTCGAAGATCATCAAAGATGGATCAGCTTAAAGGCCTCCACTAAAAGTACAAATCAGCGCGGACTTTGAAGCGCTACTTAAGCACAAAGATTGCGGAATTGAAGAATTGAAGTCTACGAGCTCAAGAACAAAGTCAAGAATAGAATGCTAGGATTCGAAATGTAAAACATGGGGTGACCTCCCTTAGGGGAGATTGTTAGGAATTAGAAAATTCCATAGTGAAGAGTCGGTCACCCCAAATGTTGTCTACCTTAAGTTAGCTCGTAGACTTGTCGTTAGTCACGTTATTTAGTAGTTTATTTATTAGTTTGTAGCGTAGTATAGCTTAGTGCAACACCGTGGAGGAAGGACGGGTCTTTACCAAATGTATACCTGATCCACAAAGGCGATAGGAGGTCGTTTACTTTGTAACTATAAATACCCCTTCCATCCATGGAAGGGGTGGTGCTTTTCAATCTAATATTCCATACTTTTGTATACCAAGTCTCTAGCAAGAAAACACCCAACTCTCTACTTTCTCTCTCTAATGGCTAACATGTATTTTGATCATCCAAGACCACCCGAATCATCAACACAATAATATTATCGATCCTACAACCTGCTCCACCCCTTCTCTGATCGTACTGCCTTTCTTGGACAGGTTGCACCATAACCTTCCCATCTCTGACAGTAGTTTGATTGTCTGGATTGATGTCAGTTTCCAGGTTGTTGTTATGTGTGTGGAGAGTGTTCATGTTTTGATGATCATGAGAGCTAGTTGACTAATGAAGTTTCCTAGCAGTATGCATCAGATCAGCTTTGTTTGAACATTGGATTGGGAATGAGTTTGTGAGTTCCATCACCCATGGGTATAACTTGTGAAGCTTTAGTGGTAATCCCAATGTTTGAGTAGAAGGCAGTTGAATCATTTGATGAGCTTGTCTCTCCTAGATTTATTTTGAATTGTTCAAGAATCCTCTTTTCAAACATGGCATGTCTCTCATTCTGAAGAAGGAAGGTACACAGTTGCTCATAATTGTGATTCTTCAATCCTTTAGTGAGCTTCAAAGAAGTGACAAACTTGTGCCATTCGAGATTCATGTTGTTCACAAACTTTGAGTTCATGAATGTTAGCATGGTCATTCTGATGTTCCTCATGTCATTAACAAGCTTGTGGAATCTCACTTAATACCCATAGACACTCTCATCCTGTTTCATCTTGAAGTGCTCAAATTCATCATAGAGTTGTGATTCTCTGTCTTCCATGGTTAATGGAACCGAAGAAGCATCTTGACATTATCCCATACCGCCTTTGCTTCAGTGTTGTGATTGATAAGCTTATAGATGTCTTTTGGAAGACCTTGTAGTATGATGTTAGAAGCCCTGATATCAGATCAATCTCTTTCCTTATCATTGAGCTCATCATACGCTTCGTCTGTCTTCTATTCCATAGTTCATCGTTCCATCTTCAGCTGTATCAATTATGTCCCTAGTAGTCTCAACTAGATACTGTCCTTCATCAATCGATTTGAGAATTGACCCCATTTTCCTTTCCAAGACAAGATAATCATTCTTTGAGCCAAGAGTCGAGTCAGCTCTGCCAAGCATAGGTGACAGTATCCGACCCTGCTGTGAACATCCCGCAACAAAGTGGAGATGATAGTAGGAACGTTGGTAGACATGTTTCAAGCTCTACTGATTTTACTATTCTTTGATTAAACCGGGAAATTGATTCTTTCACGGATTTTACTAAACCAAAAGAACAACCGTAAGAATGTATCACGTAAGAAGTACAAGCCTAAATGAACAAGTCGCTAACCACACAACTCGCTTAATTACCAACTCTCAAATAGCCAAGTCGCATTGGCATCAACTCGCAACACTGTCAACACTTTAATGAATCAAGTCGCCAATAGCCAACTCGCTTTAGTATATCAACTCGCAACACAATCAACACGCTTGAACACCAAGTCGCGCTAATTTACCGAAGCTTTACAACTCGCAATAGCTAAGTCGCTTTAGATATCAAGTAGCTTAAGGAACAACTCACTAGAACCCAAGTCGATAAAAATCAACTCGCTAAACAGCCAAGTCGCATGTACCAACTTGCATCCAATAACAAAGCAACTCGCTTTGAAGAAAAAGCTATCCGAGACACAACTCGCTTCAGATAAACTTGAAAATAACCACTTTATCAATAAAAAAGAACCAAACCACAATGATTTAAGCCTTCCAATTCAAAACATAAACACATATGATGATCCTAAACACAAAAGTACAAGCAAAATTCAAACTTTAACACTAGAATTTGTCCAATTGAATCAAACTCTCCTAAACCTTTAATACCCCAAAAAACCTTATGAAATCCACAAAACAAAAAAAGCATGAAAGATGAGTGATCATACCATGGCTCTTGATACCAATTGTTAGATATAAGATTTCACAAACACACTAAACCAAAACCATATGGGACGTTACTAAGTTTAGAGAGAGAAAGTTCTAGTGAGAGGAAAAGAAGAGAGTGGGAACTATGTGAAACAAAGAAAAATGGTATTGAAGCTCCAACCCTCTACCTTGAAAGGTAGAGGGTATTTATAGTTTCTTACAAACAAACGCCACCTACGGGCTGTGGATCAAGCATACAAGGTAAAGACCGGCCTCCTCCACGGTGTTACTTAACTAAATACTACTTAACATAAAATCCAATTACTTTATGAGCTTTCTAACGATTACATATACTTGATGACCGACTCTTTAATACATGGAATTTAATCTTCCTAACAATTTTTCTTTCTACTAAGAAGTGTAGTGTTGAAGACATTAGTGAAAGATGTCTCAAGTGTCAAGGCGAAGACATTAGTGAAGGGTGTCAATCGTCCGTATTGTGTGGCATTAGTGAAGGGTGCCTAGAAGTCAAGTCAAGACATTAGTGAAGGGTGTCTTGAAGATCTAGTCAAAGGCATTAGTGAAGGTGCCTAAGATGTACATTCGATATGGTGTGATTCGATGTACAAGATAGATTAGTATTGGGTCAAAGGATATTGTTATCCTTGTTGATATTATAAGGAGTAGATCTTGTAACACCCCCAAAATGGCTCAGTGGAAACATACAAGTATTGGGGTGCTACTAAATTGATATCACAACATAAGCATAGAACAATTGGTTTTTCATAAATAAACTTTTATTCATTCTTAAAAACAATATTTACATTATTGATTAGTGCGGAAAATGGCCCATTATAAAAAGGTGGTCCCAATACATAAATCAGAGTCATCTATGACCATGCCATGCCTTTGCCTTGGGCCTCCAAAGATAAGCTATCACTTCAAAACCTGAAGATACATGCTAAAAGGGGTCACTTTTACGTGAGTTCATAGGTTTATTAAAAAAGGATTTCAAAGATAATCGCTTCAAATTTGGTTTTTGATGATCATTACGTCTTGCATAATGTCATAAAGTTTATGGTTTCAGTTCATAAAAGGATTTCATAAAAGAGGATTTCATTAAGGACCATAAAAGAGGTATATGTACATTTCAAAATGAATATATGTCATATATTGAATCTATTACGCTAGCACTAAGTTCATGCAACCGGCTAATGACATGTTTATGTATGCACAAGGAAGTCATACAAAATAAGGAGCCCATGGCGAGTGTTTATCCCAATACACTCGGTCCCGACATGCTATATGTTTCGCCTTGACCCAAGCTGGGTCAACCGAAGCAGGAGTCACCCTCAATAGATCTATTTATAACATTCGCGCCTCCGGAGGAATTGACGGTTCATGAAGTGGCAATTGGGATCTAAAGTCTTAGGCTGTGCGTAATATCTTAGGTCAAAGGTTTTGAAAGGTCCTTAAAGCATCTAGGTATGATGTATCTTAAAACATATCAATCAAAGGGTATAGTATGCATAGAATGCAGAATTTTAGTAATTAAATCATCTAAGTAGAAATGAGCATGTATCTTCCCCCAAAACATATAAAAACAAGTAAAAAAGTAGGGGCTTGATGAAACTCACCTTGGCAATGCGCATATGAAGTCTACAGGAATTAAATCAAGGAGTGATAGTGCACTGCATCCCACACGAAACCTAATTAGTACGGCATATTTAGTCTTTACTCATGTTTAAGACTCGATAAAGTTTAACTAACCTCATAAATTTTTCAATATTTATGTTGTTGTTGCTCAGTGTGCAGATTTAAGTTTAAAACAGTTTCTTAATGTTTGTAAGTATTGGCTCTTGGAAGTGCATAAGTATGTAATAGGAAAATATCAAGGACGAATGAGTCTTCGGTTCGATGGCGACCGAACGACGATGTACGGAAAAATAATCACATTTAAAGAGTAGACGACTTCGGATTGTCATTTAAAAGTATATATAAATTTATATATAATCAAATATTTGTTGATTTAAGTAGTTGTAATAAAAGAGTTTATATTAGAAATACACCAATCGCATGATCCGTATATGCTTTAATTATATGTGGTGGCTAAGTGTCACAAAATTTATAACTCAATTATATTATTTTTCAAATATACATGTCTTAAACAGTTAGATAACTATATTAATGATAAAAAATATGTCACAATTGGTATTTCTTTATTAGTTGATACCCAACTTAAAATTATAGTTTCACCGGTAAAGATTAATTTTGAATACTAGTCATAGCTTAGAACTTGTTTATAAAACATGTTTAGTAACTCTTGAGTACGCGTGTAGTAATGTCGAGATCGGATAGATGAAGTAAGCCGAATCAAATAAGTATTTTGAAATCTATTTGGGGTCGGTGCGACAAACACAAAAATCATACAAAACACAAAATTAGACTTCGAAGTGAGCTTGGCTACGGTTGTTTCGTCCAACAAAACATAACACAACACAACACACATCAACTTTGTATATTAGTCACCATATATAAAAGTGTAAGTTTTGTGACAAGGATTTTTAAAATCAAAATTTTATACATCACTGTCATTTTAACGCACCCTTAATAGGTTTAAAGTGGGATCGACCATGCTTATAAATTAACAAACGCACCCCTTTGATAATTTGGGTTGTGGCCCAAGGGTACACTAGACACACAATAAGCCATGGACTACATTAAGCTCAACCATAACCATATAAGCTCATCCAACCTAAGCTTAAACCAAAATCGATCAAGACGAAATAAGAACTTGAGCTAACAAATGTCCTATGTGATTTCTTTTACGTCGTGAGTCAAAACTAAATCAAACAAGTCTTGTTTTATAAAATAGGTCGAATAATAATTTTATAAACTTGGTACGGCACTCAACCTTTCGTAAGCTTCCACTGGACCGAGAGCACAATACACCTGACGGGGTCTCCTTTTAACACGAGAACAACCAACACTCAAGCGGGCAAGACAATCGAAAGCAGACTTGAATCTATACGTATGGCCTCGACCCAAAATAAAAAGGAGCACATACAACAAGACTTAATCTAACCAAATTAAGCCAAAGAAAATCTATAAATAAGCACAAATTTTAAAGAGCCAATCTCATATTTAGTTTTTAATCCTCCTTTTTAGCCACACAAGACTGTTCATTATTAATCAAAATGGATTCATTCCTAGATTCAAACTAACGATGACAACTTTAACATAAAGTCTATGAATCAAAACGAAATAATTACATAAGAGTAACAAGGATGGATCAAGGGAAACCTTTGGGAGACCTTGGTGATGAATCGTACAAGAAGGAACCAAGGAGGATCGATTGAAATATTCTCAGATTCAAAATAACCCGAAAGAGAACCACCACTTCTACCAAATCCTTAGGACTTTGTCTTGATAGTTGTCAAAGTGTATGATGAGATTTGAGGTATGTGGCCCCTTGGTGTGTCTCGACTGGAAATATAAGGGGAAGGCAAGGTAGTTCCTGACTAATCTTTCTTGATCTTGAACTTGTGAATAAACCCTTTTGGCAAACATCTCTATCAAGTCTTTTCTTCAAAATAACCATGAAAGGAAAAGGGCTGCTGGATGGTGATGGATCGGAGCTTGCCGTAGTGGTGAAGTATTTGGGAGGCGTTGAAAAAGGAGGGAAGCAGGATATCTATCTTTGTTATTTTGCTTTAATAGATTTTGACCTAGGATATTATAGAGGTTTAGGCTATCCCTGGTTTGTTGTGTGTGTAGGCGAGAGAGAGAAGGAGACATAAGATGAAAGTAGTGGTTTTTTTGAGATAGTGGGGGAGAAGAAAATTTTATAAGACTTTTATTTAGGTATTACTTGTTTTATTATTCGACTTGTGTACCCCGTGTTTTGTCGAATCCTCGAGTAAACGTACCTTTCTGGCACCCGAAATATGTAGAAATTATATTTTTGGAAACGATTTCTTAACCGTAATAATATGACATTCTTATTATGTAGAAATTTGATTATAAATGTTTGCGTTATTTTAATTGGTGTCTAATGCTATGTGCCGCGGACTTTCTGAATTAACGAGATAACTTCGCTTTCAGTAAATTATCATTGAATGATAAAATCCATTTCGCTATCTCATTATTTATTTAGTCTTGTATGTACACTGGCCAAGTAAGATGGAATAACTAATGGATTAAGCTTATGTACGCTTTAATTTTAACTTGGACATTAATAGATTTCACATTTATTATACAGATACTTAGTAGACAGGTATTATGTGTGCGGTGTCTTGTTTTTAAAAGAAACGAGATGACCTCTCCTTTTTAAATTTTAATATTGACAACTGTCAGAAAATAACTTATTTGAATTTTCTGACGCAATAAATATTATTATAATAATCCAAAATTTTACGGGTTGTTATAGTCTACCCACCTTACTGTGAGATCCCGCCCTATCTCATTTATCCATAATGTCCGCAAACGAAAAGTGGTGATGGTATTTGGAACAAGTTTGAATGTTCCCTAGGTTGTCCTAGGGTTCCTCTTCTGCATGGTACCTAGGTGTTGTGCTAGGAGCACATCCTCTATCTGAGGAGTCATGATTTTTCGGGGTAGGTTCATTAAGTGAAAAGCTCTAATTCTTGATGTTATAAGGTTTCACTGTTTGTTAGTGTGGGGCACTTCTAACTTCTCAAGGTCTTATCAAAACGTACCCATTTCTGGTGTTTCGTGATTCTAAAGTATATAATTTTAAGGTTCGCTATGGGTTTTGTGTGTTTTCTTCTTTAAAGGTGAAGAAACATTTGTTTTTAATTTCTAAATGTTTGTACAAGTTTGACTAAAACCAGATTTCAAAATCGATAAGATGTAAAAATGACACATTTTTAAAATATTGTAAAACCGGTTCTTAATTATGGTGTTATAAGAAGGTTTTGCGAAACTTTTAGTGTTTCAGCATTTTGTCTCATTTTAATGGGGGGATTTGGAAAGTATTATTATAGGATTTTTAAAGGGAAATTCTCAAAATTTAGAACTATGTTGTAGCAAGGATGTGTAATAGGATATAACGTTTACCCATAGATACAAGTAGAGTTTAGTTGTCTAAGTTGGGTAAGGTTAGGGATTTAATAGTTGATGAGCCTCATGGTTATCTATGGTTTTAGGCAGAGGGTGGTATGCATAATCCAAGGTCAGGCTTAGCTACCAAGGAGGACATTGATCATTTTTTAGGGATATTAACTTAAAACACTTTCGAGGAAGTAAGTGATTAATAGAGTAGTTCTAGAATACTTTTCAAAGTATTAAGAAACACTTTATTTTTGTGAGGTAGTAGTGAAATTGTAGTTTACTTTATGGTGAAATGGTAGGGTGGTAATTTGGTTTGTAGAATAATTCATGGAGTGGTTCGTAGGTAAGATTTTGATTACAATGGCCTGTGGATAATCTTAAACGGTTTGTATGGCAACTTTTTATTTCGTTTGTAAAGGTAACAAGTGTACTGCTATTCTTAAGAGGTAGTGAGCTTCTAGGTTTTTAATCTCTCAAGGTAGGGAAGCGAAAGTTTTCAAGTTTTCTCAGGACTATAGGTCCTTTACATGCCTTCTAGATTTTGCCAAAGGTTTATCAGATTTTCTCATACATGCTATTGAAAGGTTGCCCTAAAATGGTTTATTTTGTCATGGTTTTCGGCCTCAGTATTTTTACGTATTTTTCTACGTTTCATCTATTTTTAACGTTTAAATTTTTTACGTTTTCGTTGTTTTTATACGTTTAGTCCTTTTTACGTGTTCGTCTTTTGTTACGCTTTCGTCGTTTTTTAACGTTTTAAATATTTTTTTATTTTGTCCTTTTTTACATTTTCGTCCCGTTAAAATGAATTTAAAACGAGAAAACGTGAAAAACCCGACCAAAACGAAAAATACGAAAACGATAAAAATGGAGGAAAACGAAAAGATGTAGAAAAACGTAAAATGGACTAAAATGTAAAAAATAGATAACACGTAAAAAACAGAAGAAAACGTAAAAAGATGAAAACGTTTAAAAAGGGACTAAAACGGGCAAAAAGGTAAAAAACGGACAAAAGCGGATGAAAATGGACGAAAACGTAAAAATGGATGAAAACTTAAAAACATATATGAAAACGTTTAAAAATGGATGAAAACGTAAAAAAGGGACAAAAACGTAAAAAAAAAATGATGAAACGAAAATGACTAACACGAAAACTACTAAAACGTAAATAAAGGATCAAGATATTAAAAAACTACCGAAAACGTAAAGTTTTAACACAAAACGATAAAACAAAACGAAACGAAAAAGACAAAAACATATAAACAAACGTAAAACGAAAATGAGATAAAACGAAAATGGACAAACTGTAAAAACAGATGGAAAACGCGTTAAAACGGACGAAAATGTAAAAAAGCGGACAAAAACGGACGAAAACATAAAACCTACGAAAACGTGAAAAACGGATGAAAACGTAATAAAAAACGACGAAAACGTAAAAAAGATGACTAATCTGCAAAAAATCTTAACGGAGGGACTAACGGTGCAAACACTTAACGGATAAACTAACGTCCCATCGAAAATATGGACTAAATGAGTGCAAGATTTCAAAAATAGGTATCTCTGGTGTAATTATAACGACTTAAGGAATAAACATGAAATTTGAGCAAACCACGGAGATCAAATGTGTAATTTTTTCAAAATTAAAAGATTTAAAAGAGATTTATAGGATTTTTAAAAGATAAAAAGTAGGTAAAACAAAGGTGTTTTTTTTTTTTTTTTTTTTAAAAAGAAAATGACTAGTAGTCACAACCTCAAACACCTCTTTTTACAAGTGAAATGGTTTAAAACGATTCAATTCTGCTTACTTTTTTTTTTGTAGGTATTGTACTTTTAATTTTCTTATTGTATCATCCAACTTTCATAATTTTTATTTTAAGTCTCAAAACGCAAAGAAAGTACAATTAAAAAACTTGTTACGGATGTCTACGAATATAAAAATTAAGGAAGTTAAATGATGTATGAATAATTAAGTTTTTAGATCGCTAAAAATTAAAAAGTTAGATATTACAATACAAAATGTTTCTTAAAAAAAAAAAATAACAAATTAAATGTCTATTTTTTATATAACCCTTTGGACCATTACAAATATTGAAGAAAAAATAGCCGGTAATTATGGCGTGAGGTGGGTCGTCCATCAACGATATAGGCGCCAGCCAGTCCTCTCAAAGTCTATTAGCAAACCTTTCGTAAAGAACTGGGCCCCTACTCATTATCATCTTTTTCTTCTTGCCATTACTGCCCACTCTTCACGAGATGGACCTTGGACCTTTCATTGGAGGTCACCAATATATGGATTATTTTTTATTTATCCCAATTTAAAACCTCGATCATTCCAACTCTTTTGCATCTAGTCATTCAAAATTATTTAATCACTAGTTTTTTCCTACTAAATGGTACCAAACGGCAAACACTTTACTACTCATTATCATTATTATAAGATAATTGTGAGTCCTTAAAAATTTTGAAGGTAGAATATGGGTTAGTATTATATGTTTACAGAATAAAACCTTTTGCAAAAAGTCAAGAAAAGAGAACCCAAATTGATGGACTAATTTATGCATCCACCTAACCTTCCAACTAAGTTATTATTCTTACTAGCCGAACGTGTTTTTGACGTTTCTCCAACTGAGAACTTGTATTATGTGAAGTTGTTGAACCATTTAAATATAGGGACAAGTTATCCACATCCTTTTATGTAGATAGATTCAATGATCGTGGTTCATCATGTACCAAACGCAGCATCGCGGGTTATTTACCGGATTCAAAACCTATTATGTAATAATATATGTAGGATCTATATCACAATATACCCATTAAATATTAGGATGTCATTTCTAGTTCCACCATTATGGGAATTGATACTCACATCATATTTTTTGATGCATGCATCATAATTTGTGCATTACAAGATATCAGTATAAATTGCAATGCAAAACTCATGATACACAAAAAATAATATGATGTGTGAGTATTACCACCTCCACCATTATGTATGTACTATGGATTAATACTTAATAAGGTGCTTTGTATACCAATATCGAATGAGGGAATAGTTTCGTCCATACAATATGTTTGTTTTACTACTTTGAATCCTAAAAATTTTCTATGATAGTCATATATATAGCATACTCCATACCTCACCCATTTGCCTCCTATGAAAACTATCATACCGGAGAGACCCACTTTACTCAAAAGTAACCGCTTGGTTAGTATAATGGAATGAGACTATGACTTCAAAGTCATACGGTTTTTTTTGCTATACTGTAAGTATGAAAATTCTAAGATATCATAGTTATAGATTTATTACACACCCAATTTGGTGTCTATGAAATCCATTCCCGTAAGCCCTCTTTTCCACTACAAAAATTCAAATATCTATACACTTTTCATACCATATTTTATCAACCAAACATAAACAATCGAATGATACACTTTTCATACCCATTGTCATTCCATCTCATTCCAAATCCGATACCCATTGTCATTCCTAGCAACAAACCAAACGGGCCCTCAAAGTCATACTGTAGAAAACACAAAGACCTTAATAGATCTTTAAGCACTCGGAGATCGTTAGTGTTGCCTATGTAATCACAAGCAAACTAATAGAAGATCTCTACAACTTGTATTTTGTAGCGGAAAGTAAACACAAGTTATAATAACTAAGAACTCTTTGATCCTCTATGGATTCTTTTATAGAAACTCTATGTTTCAGATGTTTTACAAGACTTGAAAGACTTTTTTAAAAGCTTATCTATTACAAACTATAATGGTTTCTTATATAGGCAAGAAACCCTAATGAGCTGACAATTTACGCTCCTAATACTAACATAGACTAAGCATGCATCTAGACAAGCATGCAACTAATCATATTGTTTTGTTCATCATATTGTTTATACTGATTAAGCTCTACATATACGCGCCAACCTATCTTTAATACTGCTGACTTTTACTCTATTCTGAGCTTATCTCTCCTACGTGGTACGCACTTTCAGAAGAACACAATACCGCTTTAGCATTTCAATAAGTATAACTTCGCAGAATCCATTCTTCTTCGCAGTAATCTCTCGGAATCTTCGTAATCAGTAGTTTACCTTAATTCCCAACAATCCCCTAAACTGAATTTGACAAGGTTAAGTTCCAGCTCTCGTGATAGATCAGAAAAATTGTTGAGGATTGTGTTCAAACATCAAGAACAAAGAAAACGAGGAACATCTCTATGATGATAATGTGGATAATGCCAGATCTTTGCAGCAACATATGACACCATGTACATCAAAACATATAAGTTTCATACCATTCTCATCACTTCCAGTGTGTTAACCTCGTGAGAGGTGAATCATTGAAATTAATGGGTTTGATGTCTCTTTACCAATAGCCATTACTACTGAGTAGCACATGTTTAGGTTCGAAAACTATGGTACATTGATAACCATCGATTTATTGGCAAACCAAAGAACCATATAAACGGATTTGATGTGTCTTTACCGAGCCGTTTGCTCAGACTAGTCAATTTTAGAATTGGTGAATTGAGAACCAAATATGGAGTCAGGTTGCCTTTACCACATGCCATATACATGCTGCTAGCCAATTCTTGATTCCAAAAGGAATAGACCATGGTGAATTGATGACCATACAACCCTCATCAGTTAAGCATGGGTGGTTGCATACCCTATGATTTTGAGCAAACCATTACAGCTATCAACAGATTTGACGTGTCTTTACAAAAGCAGTACTTTGGACTAGCCAACTCTTTGACATACACAAGGTACATCCGGTGAGTTAAAGACCATCACAATTGGACAACAAAATGATTCAAGATAAAAGTTTTTTTTTTTAACTAATAACTAATAATAAAATATAAAGCTGAAAAAGATTAATGATAAGTTAAAAAGGAAAATGAAAACTTAATTTTTATTAAATAAACGCTATCACTATTTTTAAAATGATGTTTTTGTGAGTTTTCCTTTTATGAAAGTCATTTATAAAAAAATTTAGACAAAAATAGACAAATAACATAAATAAAGCAAACTAAATGAACAAAACAAAGTAGTGCAGAGAGTACCAAGTGTCCTGATATGGATGAAGAATAAGCCTATTGCAGTTGTTGGAGTTGAGTTTTTATCAATCCCACCAGTGTTAAAGCAGACTGTCTTTCATTTCCCACAGGATCTGGGGGAATTTCCAATTTTGACTCAAAGATCTTTTCCATAAGTCTTTGGGGCAAGTGATACTTTCTTTCTCGAAAACATGCGCAGTGATTCCACCCTTAGTCTCAAGCACATGCACACGAGGGAGAGGATAGAATCTCCAGGATGTAAGCTTCCACCGATGTGAGTTTTCCCAAATGGAAGATGCTTGGCTATTGGGAATGTGGATTTGAACAGTAACTTGAAGATCTCCTGGTAAGATCATCCCAGAACCTTGTGGTTCCTTGTTGCAATAATAGGTGTTAACTTGGGTGAACAGAGAAAGTAAGTCCTTCGCTACTGGTGTAGAATTTCCTTTAGAAAGATGAATCCTATTGAGGTGGAGTCTCTTCGAAGAAGAACATTCATCTATCATCCTTTAATTTCCACACTAACACCTCATCTAATGTCCATCGGAAAATCAGCAGCAGACCCTTCTATAATGAAAGTTGAGTCATCGCTTCAAGATCCAAAGAAGATCTTTTGGCCATTCTCTTCTTCCTTCTCCTAGGCTGATAGATTTCCCTAGAGGGAGCATTTTCATCTTGTGCATTTGTGGTAGGACTTGAACCAGTAGATTGAGACTTGGTTGGAGCCAAGTGCATTCATCCTGAAATATCTTTATAGCCCTCTTTGTTTTAGTTTCTGTAGATCGCCTTCCTTTCTTCAGAATCTTCCAGCTGGACAACAGTGCCACTCGGGGAGAGGGAGTTGAAGCTTTAGTCAGAGAAATGGAAGATGGTTCAAAGACCCTTGATAGTAGAGGAAGCAACTGTATGCTTCAGCAGAATGATCAAGAGGATTCCTTGGTTGGAGCATCATCGCCTTGAAGTCTTTTGGCTTTGGAGCATCTTCATTCTCTCAAATCCTTTTAAGTTGGTAGAAGGAGCCGAGATGATGATCCGTCCTTCATGATTTGTTATATTTTATATACAGACATGATCGTGAAAAGCCTTGACTTGTTTCATTGTTAAGCCAGAGTTGTACATTGAGCATTGGTTCTTCACCACCCTTCTTATTTCATCTTTAGTAGGTGGTTTGTCTTTGGCCTTCTGAGCTTGGATGGCCCTCTTTTGTGCAATTGCTTCTTGCCTCCTTTGTCTCCCCGAGCCATCATTTCCGCTTACATAATTGTCACCGAGAAAATCACCACCTAGTATACTTTGAGCTAGAGAAGGTCTTGAAATGACTTCTCGAGTTAGAATATCCCAGTTGTTCGCATATCCGAATCCTCATCGGTTCTCTTTCTTCTCTCGTGAGTTAAAGATGAGAATTTCTCTGTTTCAAGTTGTTTAGCCAATGCTACACTTTCCTTTGACTTCTCAAACTCAGCCAATCTACTTGCTTGACCTAGTCTTTCCACCTCACTCACCGTGTCGAAGCTCATCTCAGTGTGATGACATTTTTCCTTTATCATCGCTTCTTGGCACACTCTTCAGTTAAATCAATGACGTACCTCTTAGTAGTACCTAGGTCAACATGTTGATGCCGATCATCAACCGAGTGGTCATAGTAGCAATGTCGCAGATCCACAGGGAAAGGTCCTGGTTCTTGATCGATGCGTTTGATTAGCATCTCAAGATACATCCTCCATAAGTACATCGCCAGATGCATCCTTATCAACCCTGTGTTCCTTTAGCTTCGTAAGAAACCTTATGAGAATAAGATCTCTTCCTTCTTTTGTAAAGGATGTGCTCCTTCTTCTTTGAGGAAGTCTGGCTAATGATAAAGGATCATTGAGAGAAACATCGACCAACATGTCCAGAGACTCAAAATGGGGATCTTCTTGTTCTTCATCAGAGGAAACCACAAGTTTCCTTTTGGAGGCCCCTTTTAGTTTGTGCTCTAAGATCTTGACCTGATTTCCAGCTTCTTCAATCTTAACCCCAAGAGAAGACTTGGTCTCTGCAGCAGTTTTTCTTTCGCACTCTTAACCTCTGCAAAGATACCTTGACAAGAGCATACATGAGAGTGTAATGGGGTCCTCACCCAACAGATTGCTCTGTGGTGGGGAGCCTCATTGGACCTTCGCACTAACTGGTCATGCTCAATGTGAGGAAGATCTTCATCGAGAGGATTCCTCACAGGACTTGGTGTGGGTGGTCTATTGAGATCCGACTCAACATGAGTAGCTAGAGAGGGTGGAGGACTGGGACATGGTGGTTGGTCTGGAGCAACATGAGTTGCTTCAACAGTTGAAGATGGTCCCTCATCAAAGTGAACCAATGGATTACCATCAGTGCAAAGGTGAGGAAGGAGGACTATGAGCCACATTCATCGCTGACCTCATTACCTGGGGCAACATGGCTGCTAGCAAGGGATGATGTTCCCCCTGAAAGTGGGTTCTCATTGTAGCAAACAATTTAGCAGTTAAAGTACTTATGGGATAGAAAGATTGGGCTTGGGTATTTGTGTCTAATATCATTTGAAGAAACCTTGGGTACATTAAAAACTTTCCCTTTGTCTTTTGAATATTTTCAACCAAGTTTTCAAAAATATACTTAGAAAAATTGAAAGTTACCCCTTGTGAAAGACACACAATACCATAGCCCAGTGAAGTAGAGAACTGTCCCATCCTCCAGTCTTGTTGCTCATGCATTGGAGCAGGTGTGAACCAGAACCTCCATTTTGGGCAGAGTCCCTTTTAGCCACATATCGTCTTGTTCCTCGATACCCAATAGCTCTTAGCCCATTAAGCACATCTTCCCGATTCAATGAAATACTCCTTCAAAGATCTCCGGTGAAGCTTCCTCCCGATCACCTCGTCACAATGTACTCTATTTCATCAATCATGCCCTAATCTGTCTCGGCCTCTTCTCAGCTTCCCAAAATTGAGTGATCGTGATCTATATATCTCATTTGGAGAATGAGATAGAGCATAGCAAATCTTTGACCTTTTCGTGAATTCCACCATAGGTTCGTGCATAGTTCATAGCCCTTGCCGCTTCCCGTAAATGCGACTTTGTTGTGATCATGTTTGAATTCAAGAGCCATGAGGAAAATGAGTGTTTAGGATTATGATTCTGAAATGGTGAGTGTTTGTGAAAGTGGAATGAAAGAGAATTGGTTTGTTCTCAAGCGAGTAATGTGGGTGAAGTGTTTTTGCCCAAATTATAGTCAAAGAAAATGGACCGCTTGTTTGACCTTTGCCGACGGTATTGCATCTTTGTCCCAACCCAAAATAACACTTCGTAAACATATGATCAATCTGGCTAAGTTATACTAGAATGCATCAAAGATTAGAGTATCTTCGTAAGTTTCTAGAATTATCTGTGCCACCCACTTGCATTAAACTCATTGAACCCTAACCGGCTATAAAATGATCCCAATGTAACTCATCTCTTCATCAAGATCCCCAAATAATTACCACAAACCCTAGAAGCAAAATAAACCCAATTAATGAAGACCACCATGATACCAAACCTGAGATCATAGATCTCACTTCCTCATCTTCATCATCATCATCAAGTGGTGAATCAAGCCCATGGTACCATTACTTTCAACCCTATCTACTACCAAATAAATCTCCCTTTCTCCCTTCTTCTAAGATGACAAAGGTAGTGAATCCAAGTGAATCTGCCGATGATTCGATGACTCCTATAAGGAGGGAACGTCTTACTCCCAACCTCCAAAGACCTTGGTCTCCACAAAGACCTCGCTGTGAATCCTCCACTCCCCAAAGATAGAGAGGTGGTTCTTGGTCTCACTGCGCCATCTTTTGGTGCATGAACACACATCGTATAGTAGAAGAGCTTAAGGAGGGTGGATCGATTGCATTTTGGTTGAAATGAGGATGAAGCACACAGACACGCGTAGTTCTCTACGCCATCCTGGTCATCGTCATCATCAATCGTTTGCATCAATCCATCCTCCCATTTTGGTCCTTAGCATCTTCGTCGAGTTGGTTATGCATATCCAACCAAAGTTAAACGGAATGGGTGGTTACGCAGAAGACTCAACGAAAGCAAGCCAAGATCTAATGCATATCCAACATTCACTTAGATTTCGGAATGAGGGATATACACTAGATTAGGATTAGCTTAAGTGTACATTCGATCTTGTAGATGCATAGTAGTAGGTTGACTTTATGTAAGTGTAAAGTCGTAAACTGCTTTCTGAATGAATGAACAATTTGACTTCAATTTCTTTACTTCAAGATTATAACTTCAAGTGGAATCAAATTGTATGCTTCAAGATTTGATATCGTGAAGAAACAAGCAACATTCTTTTAGCCGTTGACCATATACTCATGAACCACACTTGATGAATTTGAACTTGATCAGGGAAATACAAACCGCAATGTGATAATGAATAGACAAAATGCAAAGACAGTAACCGCAAAATGCATACAACAACATACACAACAACAAAAAACAAACAAACTAGAGGAATATTAGTAGTTAGTGTTAGAATACAAACTAATATACAAAAATAATGCAGAGTTTGCACAATATCCTCCACTGAGGCATATGCCTCCCCGAGGCCTATGCCTCCCTCAAACTATGCAAATAAGGGTTTAACATTCCAATATTGACCACGAGGTGTTGAAACCTTGGTCCATCAAACGCTTTTGTTAACAAGTCCGCCACATTATCATCAGTATGGATTTTAGCCACTTTTATCAAATGTTTTTCATAAGCATCTCTTATAAAGTGGTGCCTAATTTCAATGTGTTTCGCTCGACTGTGAAAACTGGATTTTTGACTATGCAGATGGTACTTTGATTATCTATATGAATTGTAGTGTTCATAGAGTTGTACCCATAGTCCAAAGAATTGGTTCAATCCAAAGGACTTGTCCACAAGAATTTGCAACAGAGCAACGACTGCTTCAAGAGTTGAGGTGGCCACGATGGTTTGTTTCTTGCATTGCCAAGAAATCAACCTCGTACCAAGAAATTGGCAGTTTCCTACCAGGATCTTCTATCCGATTTGCACCAAGATAATCACGTCACTATATGCTTCCAACTTGAAAGGAGATTCTTTTGGGTACCAAAGGCCTAAAAGAGGTTGGCCTTTGAGGTACTTGAAGATCTTCTTGACAAAGATTGAGATGGGAAGCAAGTGGAGTGACTTGATGTCGAGAACAAACACTCACAAAGAAATGTAATATCGTCTTGAAGTCGCAAATACATCAATGAACCAATCATGGACCTGCATGATGAACATTCACAGTAGATCTGTTCATTATTTGCTTTAGTCTTTGGAGCTTCATAAGGTGTTGTGCAGTCCCTAACACCTTCCATACCAAACTTCTTCAAAATGTCCCTCACATATTTATCTTGACAGATAAAGATGCCATCCTGTTCTGCTGAACTGAGACCCAAAAGAATGTAAGCTCTCCCATAGCACTCATTTGAAATTCCCTTCATAAGTTCCTCACTCGCAGACCAAGCTTCGCTTTTGGAACCAAAAATAATGTCGTCCACATACACTTGCACCAAAATGATGTCCGAGTAATTCTTCTTGAGGAACAGAGTTTTATCAATAGCACCTCTTCTATAGCCATGCTTCAGCAGGAACGATGAAAGCCGAGCATACCAAGCTCTAGGTGCCTGATGTAAGCCATAAAGAGCTTTAACCACCTTGTAGACATGATTTGGGTGATCAGGGTCTTCAAATCCCTTGGGTTGAGTGACATAGACCTCCTCTTCAATCTCACCATACATAAAAGCACCCTTGACATCCATTTGATACACCATGAAACCCATGTATGAAGCATATGCCAAGAAAATGTGAATTGCTTCAACTCGCAAATGTGCAAACACTTCATCATAATCAATCCCTTCCTCTTGTCTGAAGCCTTGAGCTACCAACCTTGCTTTGTTTTTTATCACAACACCCCTAGCATCTCTTTTATTCTTCAAAACCCATTTTGTCCCAATGGCATATTTGCCATCGAGGAGGGGAACCAAAATCCAAACCGCTGATTGTGAAATTGTTGCATTTCTTCTTGCATTGCTTCATCCAAATTGGATCGTTGAGAGCTTGAGAAACACTAGTTGGTTCCACTTGAGAGAGAAAACAAGCAAAACATAATGCTTGAGGTCCGTGTGATTGTCTCGTTGCCGGTTGGAGACACAAGAGAGAAAAAGCAATCTGTCCAAACCGAGGACCGTGATAGCCCTTCTAGTTCTAACAGCCAAGATCACCTATAATGTTGGATTGAGGATGAGCTATGTTGATCCTCTGAGTAGTAGTGGGGTTGACTTCAATGGATGAATCAAGATTAGTGATGGTTGGTTCAAATTCAGCATCATAAGAGGGTGAGGTGAAGATGCCAGCTTTGGGTTGATGATTTCCAAGATCCGGGTTTTTGAAAGCTGTATGGGTCACCAAAGTCCAAGATACTGAGAAGGAACAAAGATAGCCTTCAGCATTTGGGGAAGGTAGGTGTGACAGAATCAACTTCGCGCAAACATGGTTTCTACCGACTCCTTCATTATTAACCTCTCCATTCAGCTTTCAAGCTTAGTCAGCACTTGAGTCTGGAGCCTAGCAAGGTCCTCAAAGATAATGAGAGTCATCTTCATCACTCAATCAAGCAGATCCTTGGAGGTGGTACCGCAATATTTTTAGGAGAAAGAAGGTACAAGTATGGGTTGCTCATCATCTTCAAACTCATTTTCGTGAGCCATCATCTGGACTGCATTGTTAGTTGGAGACACTGAGGACTCGTGATTTTGGTTAGCCAGATGTCTGTGGTAACCCGGATAATCGCTAAGTAGTCAAGATCAAAGGACCATGAATGACCTTGTCCTTGAACATTAGGCTTATCTTCCAAAAATCTCAGGTTCAAAGTCTCCTCTATTTTCTTGGCTTGCAAGTTGTACACCCTGTATGCCTTACTATGAGCTGAATAGCCCACAATATAACCATCATCAACCTTCTCATCAAACTTTCCCAATGGATCACTTGTGTTCAGAATGGTCACTTGACAACCAAAAGGTTTTAGGTAGTGAATGACAGGAACCTTCCCAAAGAGAAGTTCATATGGGGTTTTGAGTTGTGGTCTAGTAATGGACACCCCTGCTTAGCACATAGCAAGCAGTCCCAACACCTTCATCCGTAACATAGTGGGAGTTTAGAGTCTCAAGCAAGCATGGATCTTGCACTCTATTAAGGTCCTATTCTTTCTTTCAGCTACCCCATTTTGTTGTGGGGTTCTTGGATTACTATAGTCCCTTTTTATGCCTTTTGACCCACAGAGTTCTATAAGAATAGCATTTTTAAACTCTGTCCCATTATCACACCGAATACCTTTGACTTTTTTGTTCAACTGATTTTCAACAAGTGTGATGAATTCAACAAGACTTGAGATGTTTCATCTTTGTTCCGAAAGAAAACCCAACAAAATCGGCTATAGCCATCGTGATCACCAAACGTAAGTACTTATGATCAATGCTTCGACTTGAGTTGGACCAAACAGATCCATGTGAAGCAACCAAGAGGTTTGATGATGCTCATAGCATTGATAGCTTTGTAAGAGGCTCTGTGTTGTTTTCCTTTATTGCAAGCGACACAATTATGATCATTGGTAAAAACTTTGGTGGGAAGACCTTCAACAAGACTCATGTTAGAGAGTTTGTTAATGGTCTTGAAATTCACATGCGCCATCCTCCTATGCCATTTTGTGGATTCATCAAGTGATGCTTTAGCCACCAAACATGTGAGGTCACCATCAAGTTGAACTTCATTAAGGTTGAATGTGTATAAGTTGTGAGTGCGAGGAACTTTCAGTAGAATTGAAGTTTCTTCGAGGAGTTTGAAGTCTTAGACAAGACAAGACATTCATTCTCTGTGAAGAGGACTTTGTTCTTAGTGTCACAGATTTGTGAAACAGAGAACAAGTTGAAATGTTGAAGTTCCTTAACATAGTACACATTTTCAAAATCTAGATGAGGTGTCTTTATGGTGCCTTTCCCTGTGATACTACCATCACTTCCTCCAAAAGTTACATTGCCTCCTCCTTCAATAGGGAAAAAATTGTGCATCATATCCCCCTGCTCCTGCGGACATGCTTCGGAACAACCACTATCAACAATACCAATATTCTTATGCTTAAGGGGATGATCCTACAAACAACCACAAAATATATACAAACTGTTAGTATACAATGGAGGTTCAAGTCATTACTGACTTGAACCTCCGCTCTTGTGGATCACATGTGTTTAGGACAAGAGTATTTAGAAGATCCACCATTGTTCTTGGTCCTCCATTGATAATTGGGTCCCTTGTTAGTCCAAGAACAACTCTGAGGGTTTCAGAAGTGTTCCATATCCCATCCCAGCATACATAGAGTCAACATATGTAGGCCAATAACCATGTTTAAAGTATGGGCTAGTTGGTTGCACATAAGGTCTGGTGACTGATTTTCTCCAAAGAGAGTCAAGATAACTTGTGGGACATAAGGTGGAATATTAGAAACATTGGTCCATTTAGATTTGTGTTTCTGGTGAGTAGCACATGCACCCAATCTTTGCTCATAAAAATTACAATCCTTAATCAAATGAAATTTACTTCCACATACAAAACATGTCTTCTTCTTGGAAGATTTATTCAAATAGGGAGATGTTTGATTACATGAAGAAGTACTTAAATTAGAAACATTCAAGGAATTGTTTTTAACAGACCGATTATTCAAAGATTTAAAAGACAAGTCTTCGTAAGAAACCTGCCTTGGAAGTTGATTCCTCAGCCTTCCTTAAGGCTGTGTAAGACCGGGGTGCAGGCTCGTGCTTGGAAAGGTCGACTTCATTTGAATCACTTTCATAGGAAGTAGACCCTTGATCCGATGAATTGTCACCGCCGTGAGCAAGAGACAAAGTCATTAGATGAGGTATCGGGTCCGGCAAGTCTTTTGACTTTTGCCATATAGATGATGTGATCCATCAAAGTCAACATTGATGGACAGGTCTGTGGGCATAAATTCACCTCTAATAGGTCCAGGGACAGATGCATATCACCTCTTTAACAAAGTTAGCTAACCCTGCAGGGTGTGGATTTGACCATCATTCCTAGCTTCCAATCCTACATACTTTTGAAAACCTAAACCTAGGCCGAGGTTACATGCGATTGATTATAGATTTCTCTAGCCAGATTATCACCGAATTAACCATTGTTTATTCCTAGCTATTTCCTCGGCTACTTTTTCTTTAAGCTCTAGGTTCTCGATACAAATTTCATTCTTAGCTTTCTCAGCAGCTTTTAAATAATTATTAGCAACTTCAAGATCAAACTGTAACACCTTTATCTTTTCTTCATAAGCTATTTGATTCTTTTGAAACCATACCTTTTGTCTTTCAACTGTTTTTAATGCTAGTTTATGAGCTTCATTTTCAACATAGCATTCATCAAACTTAGGTTTCATAGCATCATACTCTTCTTTAAGTTCATTGTACCTTAGACTCCAACCAAATATACAGTTGATTGTACACGAGATAGTCCCATCAAGGCAAATTGATCATGCCTTTCATCCAAGTACACTTTGCCGCAATCCAAGCTTATCGAATCATGAGCTTCTTCATTTACAGTTCATGTGCAGTCCAGTTGACCTGTTTCATCCATGGTGAGGAGATGAAGCTCAGTCCTCATTTGCCGCGATAGGAAAGGTAATTAGCTCCATCTCCACTTTTCTGTCTTTGCATTCCTTGAGAAATGCCCCATCGGTGGCAAGTGAAACACTTGACTTTCCTCCTGGCAAAGCGGCTGGTTCCTTTCCCTTGAAAGCAAACTTCCTTCCAGACTTCTCTCCAAACCTTTTGATGTCCATCGACAGTAATGCCACCGCATTTTCGGCCATCTCCTCCATTTCAAGTGGGTCCAACTGATCAAAGTCTTCATATGCAAGATACCGAGTATCATAGTCAGAACAAATGAATGAAGAACATCCTCCATCACACTACTAGACCTAGCTTGAGAACATGGTGGAGAGGGACGTGGGTTAAGTGGTGGAGGGGATGAAGATGATGATGGAAAGTAGTTGGAGCTCGGAGACGATGGAAAATAGTTGGAACTAGGAGCTTGCACCATCATGTTGGAGGGAGATGTCCCAACAAAAGTCGCATGGCCGATCGAAGATGTACGGTAGGGAGTTCGACATCGTGTTCAAGGGATTCTGAACTGTTATATAGCTCATCAAAGGTAAGCATATCCAACCCTCCTTTAGCCTTGAGAGCAATACTTACATGTAACCATGATGGAGGTAACGATCGAAGGAACTTTGAGTTGCAGTCATCATTATCCGGCTTTACTCACCTGGTTTAGCTGACTCAAGATCCTATGGAACCTCGTCGATCCTTTGTGAATGCCTTCTTCTTCAGAGATATTGAAGTCCTGAAATTGTTGTCTCAGCATGGAATTCCTCATTCTCTTTGATTCTTCATTTCCACCGAACCTTGCTTTGAGAGCCATCCATATGTCCTTTGCATCATCTATATGATGAAAATCACATGATGATCTTTCTCGGAATGGCTTGAAGCAGAATGGTCTTTACTTTATGCTCTCTCTGCATGGCTAGTACCTCTTCAGCAGCTTTGGTGGAGCCATGATAAATTTCCCACCCTGTCGGGATCATCTTCTTCAAACTGCTTTTCTTTACAACCTCCCACAGATTCCAATCAATATTGGAAATCCAGCTTCCATCTTCATAGCCCAAAGTTCATATTCTTCCCTTTTCAAATAAGGAAGTTTACCATTCTGCTTGAGAGACTGAATGTTGCATGGAAGTGGTGTTGGTGTTGTTTGTGTTGGTGGCTTCAGTTTCATTATCGGATCCAGGCATGGTGAATGAATGTTCTTAGTATCGTAGAGACTTCCCGAGGCTCTGATACCACTTGTAGAAAACACAAAGACCTTAATAGATCTTTAAGCACTCGGAGATCGTTAGTGTTGCCTATGTAATCACAAGCAAACTAATAGAAGATCTCTACAACTCGTATTTTGTAGCGGAAAGTAAACACAAGTTATAATAACTAAGAACTCTTTGATCCTCTATGGATCTTTTGATTATAGAAACTCTATGTTTCAGATGTTTTACAAGACTTGAAAAGACTTTTTTTAAAAGCTTATCTATTACAAACTATAATGGTTTCTTATATAGGCAAGAAACCCTAATGAGCGTTGACAATTTACGCTCCTAATACTAACATAGACTAAGCATGCATCTAGACAAGCATGCAACTAATCATATTGTTTTGTTCATCATATTGTTTATTCTGATTAAGCTCTACATAATACGGCGCTAACCTATCTTTAATACTACTGACTTTTACTCTATTCTGAGCTTATCTCTCCTCATGCAGTACGCACTTTCAAAGCAACACAATATACTGCTTTAGCATTTCTCAATGAAGTATAACTTCAGCAGAATGCATTCTTCTTCGGCAGAATCTCTTCGGCAGAATCTTCGGCAGAATCAGTAGTTTACCTTAATTCCCAACATACTGATTGTGATTGATGGAAATATACCAAACACACCCTAAATATATATTCAAATTGTTACATCAGTAGACAAGTAGTACACATAAAAACAATGAATAAAACTATTCGTCTCTCAAGAGTGGCATGAAAAGAACCCAATCCTATCCTCAAGGGGCCACCCGTGACACTTGCACACATTTTTTTTCGACCTCTCCGGATCAACTTGTCAATAACTTAATTTTGTAAGACTACTCCTATTCATAAAACCACTTCATCTTTTACCTCAAAGATTACAACAACTTTCTCTCTCCTTTCACACACTATCACTTTTCACTCTCAACCACTCACAAAGACTTCAGCTTTCAACATATTTTGTTTATTTATTAAAATACTCACTTTATACTCACACACACTCAAAAAAAAAAAATGAAACACAAAGTGGCTCACAATTACACAAAACCATATGTGGTGAACTACTCACCGTCAGGAGTCTTACTCTATGCTGTTAGTGGTGTGCTTATGGTGTTGCGTGAAAGGTCCTTGCCATTTTTGCCTGGACTCTACCGGAGGAGTCTAACGGGTGGTACTATTGGTAACCTTCTTGTGCCATTTTTACAACTAATACTCTCCTAGCTACCGTTTTATTAACAGGAAAATATACTTTTTTATGTTTTTTTTTGTTCTGTGTCTGTTTTACTTTCAATGTTTTTGATTTGTCAAACTTTAAAACTTTTGTTTCAAGACTTTTTACCCACTTTATTAACAGTTAAAGACATTTTTTTAAATGGTTTTCTCTGTGATCGTATTTTTTTTGTTTTATTACGTTTGACTTATCAAACTTTATATTTTATGTCATTTTTTTTAATTTCGCATTTAATAATATAAACAAAATTATAAAATTAATAAAAAAATTAAAAAACTAAAAAAAAATTAAGGGATGAGGGAGGAGGGTATTACATGTAATTTAGGGGTACAAATAACTAAACCCTTTTGTAATTTCTCTCAAATTTCACCTTCGCGCACGAAATCACCTTAATTATTTTAGCAAAACTTTGACAACTCAATACCACATATATGTTTGCGATTGGACATCTATCAAGACTTTAGACTTCTATATTTTACATTATAAGACTAATGCTAATGGTGACCACAATTTTTTATGGTCACCCTGTCTCATCAGCGCCAGCTTAGTTTTCTTTATCCAAAACTACACACAAACCACAAAGTGCTAATAGTGACCGCGATGGCAAACGTAATTTTCTTTTTTTTAAATTAAAATTTCATTCATGATCATATGCTGAAAACTTGTAGTAGCTAATAGCCCATTGTGTTATGAGTTTGAATGTTAAACTTAGACCCATTTTTAGGAACATTTTATCATATCTTGTACATTTTCATATGCAGTCATCGGTTCCAACCTTATCTTCCCACAACATACACAACAACCTCCTAAATTTGTTTTAACTTCCTCTCATTTCAGATTCATCACTCCTAAAAAACTCAATCTCCATATTATTTAACTTACATCAATCACGAATCTTCAAGATCTTCTTTAAGGAGGTCTCGAGTAGGGTTTTTTTTGCATTTTGTTTTCTTTGAAAGATTGTTGTGGTTAGGTAGGCAACCGAAACTTTCATTGTAAAGATCTTCAAAGGTCTTGCATATCTTTGAAAGATATGAACGAAAAATAACAATGAGATATAACATTTTCTTTTGAGTCGATTTGTTTGTGTTTGATTAGTTGTATATGTGAGTTGAAGAGTGAATGTGAGGATATGGGTTTTGTTGTTCTCTTTAAATTGGTTAGAATTAACTACAAAGTTAATCTATCCAAGCTTCATGACTTAGCAATGTTGTTTGAAAAACAGTTTAACAAGTTAAAACATGAAGTAAAATAGACAAGAGGTTTTTCAACGTTTATATTCTTATTAGAAAGTTAATCAAAGAATATATTACGCAAATGCTTGCGGAACAACACATGGGATTGAATGACAATGTATGGTGTACTCCTCACTAAACTTAACCTAAGCTTAAGTACAACTATGCTAACCAACTAAGCTAACCTCATGAACTTAGTTGTATTTGGAGGAGTAAAAGGGCTTCTGAATATCTAAGCATTTAGTGCACAAGCTTAACCCTTTTACTCCACCTTATGGGTGCTATTTATACAAGTATAAGATACAACCTTTTTTCTAAAATTCAAAATTGACATAAGCTTCAGATGACAAAATACCTTACGTATTTTGTCTCTGTTACACAAAGTTATTTCTAGTAAATACCAGGTTTGCTTTCCTAAAGTCAGTGTTGACACACTCTTGGTCTTTTATCCATTCAGGATAAGTTGACTTTTGCAAGATAAAGACACTCCCTTAACCATTCAAATTTATCTCGCTTTATCCCGTCTTTACTTCAGTCTTCATGTCTTCAGGCTTTACGTCTTCAGTCTTCATAGTTGGTGAGGAGTATGGGGATTCAGTGAGCTATTGTCATTACTCACTGAATCCATCATCATCTTCTTTGTCTCGAGTATCATTCACTGAGTCCCGCCTCACTGAATGGAGAACCTTTCTTCTTAGGCTCGTCCTGAGCTTCTTAAATATGACTCACTGAACAACTGTTCATTTAGTGATTTGCGTATGTTTAAAGTTACTAAACACTTAGGTTGTTTTATCTTCAAATCCTTGTTTCAGGGACTGACACAACAGTTTTGGGGAAAAAAAACTCAACGGTTGGAAAATGTTGGGAATGAGTGCCAATTGTTGTGGTTAGGTAGGCAATCTTTCATTTGGACGGAGAGAACGCGGTCAACTATGGTCGAGCTAGGGGGAACAGTCGCCTATTCAGTTGGTGGGAGGAACCGGCGGTCATTAGCATTAGTCTAAAGTATTTGTATCCTTATCATTCACATCCAACTCCAAGCTTACCTCATCCGAAGTTCCCAACACTAGCATGTTATTAACGCAAAACAAAAGCAACATTAAATTGGCTCTCTAGTTGGCGAAATTATTTTGGCAACTAATTAATTACTTAATCTGTTCTAAAATAATTATCCGCCGACAAAAATACAAGTATTAAAAAATACATAATTATTACTGATTTAACTCTTTTACTTTTTGCAAAATGACAGTTTTATTTTTAATTAGTAATTACTTAATGTATTCTTTAGAGTTTGAAATAGTAATTTCAAACAAGGATAATAAGTTAAACTCGATCAAATTTCGCTATCTATATTTAGTAATAGACAATTAAATTGACACATTTAAAAAGAAAACATGGACTATTACTTTGTGATGGAAGGAGTAGATCTTAGTTCCACTTTGCAATCCTTGCCTAAAATTTTCGAGAAATATTCGAGCAGGAGAACTGATGTCCACTCTTGCAAGATCGTTATCCACAATATAGATTTGTGCTCAAATTCCTTCCAAACAAATTAAGCTGTTCCTGAATCACACTAAAACCGAACGGGCTGATTGGTCTTGTTAGTATTTGGTGTTTCTCAGCGACAGAAGGCGACTAAAATTGAACAGTGACATGTTGCTCATTAAAAGCTAATAACTTGAAGTGCAGCTCTTATTTTGTCTTGTATTCTCTTAAGATGTGTTTGGTAGAGACAAAAGAAAATAAAAAAATGAAATCATCCACAATTCCTTTGTTGGTTGGCCAAGGAATTAAAAAAGCGGAGATTTCAAAAGCTTTCTATTTTCTCGAGAATGAGTTCCTTTGTAATATGATTTCCATCTCATTTTGAGTGGCATTGGTTTTCTTCCTGTTGTGCATTAAAAATGATAAAAAGAAGGTTACTAAAATGTGGCATAATGACAGTACTGATCGATATTATGCCATGTTATTATAGTTAATTATACTTCCTATTATTCAGTTGTGACTGATTATCAAATTAACCATCGCTTTGAAAACGAGAATAATGCAACTCGTTCTTTTCTTTTTTCATTTGTTATATTAAATATAAAACAATGTTTTGATTTATTTTTGGTTAGATTTTATGTCCTTGTCTGCACTAATTTATTTACGCTATAAGATCATTTGAGGAAAAAAAATTATTTACATATCAAAGGATTAATCTCCACCATCCATTTTTATTTGATCTAATGGATGAGATTAATCAAACAATTTAAAAAACTCACTTTCATCATTTTTTTTTTCAAATATTAATATCTTTCAAACCGTTAATCGTTAAGTTTAAAAATATATCATTACGACGAGCATTTAATTATCTTTTTATAGATAGGCACTTTGATATACTTTCGACAAAAAAAAAAATTCGTATTTTTCACTTTTTTTTTAATGTTGAAAGTATGCTATCAATTGCATTAAAATCATATATGATTAAACATTAAATTGAATATCACATGTGATATTAGTGTTAAATCATATATGATATTACATATCATATATGATTTAACACCAATATCACATGTGATATTCAATTTAGTATTTAATCATATATGATTTTTTTCCTGAAAATTTCAGTAACGTAAAAAAAACCAAAAAAGACGAAAAAACGTGAAAAAAATGATTTTCTTTTTCTTTTTTCGAAAGTATATCAAAGTGCCCGTCTATAGAAAGAAAATTAAATGCTCGTCATGATTTGGTGTAAATATTTCTTAATCGATTAACGGTTTAAGAAATATTTAAATTAAAAAAATAGGTGAAATAATAAAATGCTTTTAATCTCACCATTGATTTTTAAATTGACAAGATGAGTCCCTTGATATGAGAGAAAAGTTTGGTATGTAAAATAACTCTCCTCATTTATTTACATGTGAAACAAAGATTTAAGATATTTTGAGGACAAAAAGATTATTAACATACCAAGGGATCAATCTCCACCGTTCGTTTTTATTTGATCTAATGAATGAGATTAATCCCAACAATTTAAAAAACTCACTTTCATTATTTTTTTCAAATGTTAATATCTTTCAAACCGTTAATAGTTGCTTAAAAAATATATATCATGGACAGTTTAATTATCTTTCTATAGATAGACACTTCGATATACTTTCTATAAATTTTTCTTTTTTCAGATTTTTTTCACTACTTTTTGTTTTTTCGATGTTATTTTCCAATTTGCATTAAAAATCATATATGATTAACACACTAATTTGAATATCACATGATATTAGTGTTAAATCATTTATTTTTTTTCATCGCAAATTCAGAACGTAAAAAAACAAAAAAGATGAAAAACGTGAAAAACGATTTTTTTCAAAAGTATATCAAAGTTTCCATTTATAAAAGATAATTAAATGTTTCGTCACACGTGTAGATATTTTCGCTAACGATTAACGGTTTAAGATATATTTAAATTATAAAAAATATGTGAAATAATAAAATGTTTTTAATCTCAGTCATTGATTTTTTTTAAATCGATGGTGGAGATGAGTCCCTTAGTATGTGAGAAATACTTGATATGTAAAATAACTCTACTCGTGAAACAAAATGTAATACCTAATACAAAAGAAAATATTTTAAGATTTAAGATCATTTGAGGACAAAAGATCTTTTACATACCAAGGGATCAATCTCCACCCTTCATTTTTATTAGATCTAATGGATGAGATTAATCCCAACAACTAAAAAACCCACTTTCATCATTTTTTTTCAAATATAAATATTTTTCAAACTGTTAATCGTCAAGTAAAAAATATACCATTACAACATTTAAATTATCTTTCTATAGATAGGCACTTT
Organism: Chrysanthemum makinoi; assembly: GCA_910596185.1. Lineage (NCBI taxonomy): Eukaryota > Viridiplantae > Streptophyta > Magnoliopsida > Asterales > Asteraceae > Chrysanthemum > Chrysanthemum makinoi. The sequence continues at coordinate 65,020,330 of OU343216.1, read as the reverse complement.
GATATACTTTTTGACGATTTTTGTGTTTTTCCGCTTTTTTTAAGTTTTTACGTACCGAAATTTGAATTTAGGAAACTCATATATGATTTAACACTAATACCACATGTGATATTAGTGTTAAATCATATATGATATGTATATCATATGTGATTTATCATATATAATTTAACACTAGTATCACATATGATATTACATATCGTATTTGATTTAACACTAATATTACATGTGATATTCAAATTAGTGTTAAATCATATAAGATATTTCATGCAAATTTCGTTCCAAGAAAAACGAAAAAGACGAAAAAACGCTTAAAAACGATTTTTTTCTTTTTCGGAAGTATATCAAAGTGCCCGCTCATAGAAAAGATAATTAAATGCTCGTCGCGATGGTATATTATTTTGCTTAACGATTAATCTGGTTTAGAGATATTTAAATTATAAAAATTGGTGAAATAAAAAAATGCTTTTAATCTCACCATTGATTTCTTTTGATTGGTTGAAATTCCTCTAGAGATGTAGTTAAAAAGTTTGATATGTAAAATAATTCTCGTCATATTTTAATTCTCAAAGGTAAATTCTCTGTCTTTTACCAAACAATAGAATTTATCAAATTCCTCGATCAATTCATCTCTCGGAATTAATATTCTCTACTTTATTTCATTTCACTGAATTTCTCTCTACCAAACATGTACGTGTTATCTCTTCTTCGCCTTTATCTCAAAATGGAGATGTGAAAATACATCTATAGAAAGTAGACAGTTTTATACAATAAAATGGTTATTTAAACTCTCCAATGTATATTTCAGTTTTGGATCTCCAAACTCTAGTTGAGACCACAAATCAAAAGAGCTTTAAAGACTTGATGCATTGCTCATGCTCTAAACAGAACAAACAAAGAAATTATTGCAGAAAGTCAAATAAATGCTCAAATATTAGATGACTGTGGCGGGGAAACCCGAAAGCTATCTTTTGTCGGCAATATTTGAATTCCATAACCGGGAAACTTTTGCTGCTAGCATGTTAGTGTACTAAAGTAGGTTGGCTAGAAAACAATAAATAAAGTGAATTCATTTCTTTAACATCTCCATTATCAGCGAGCGACATAAATAAATCCGTCACTACCGGCCCGCGCACAAACACCTAAAGTATTGTTCCCGTCTTTTTCGTATTATTTATTTTATATGTCATTTCATCATTTTTCTTGCATTTTATCTCTCATTCGATCCATCCGTCAATCGCACTTGTCAGGATATATGAATATAAAAATACCAAATAGACGGACGGATGTAACACACTTAACTTTTTTATTGAAACACAACAACATGTGCATTAAAAAGTTGTATTATATAAACATTATGCTTTAACTAGTTATATAATAAAGTGTGCAAATCAAAAACTAATGTGTGCAAATCATCTCCTCAAAAAAATACAGTAGTATCAATGCTACTAAAAGCATCTCCGGTGAATTAAGCACTTACGATTTTCAACATGTTATTGACCCGTTAACTACCATTCAAAATCATTCTCAACCTATTATCAAACTTTATTTCTCATACAACATAAAATTTTCAACCATTTAATCTTTCATAACCTATTCCTCTAATACACGTTTTTCAACTCTTTGCTCTAAGGGTAGAGGGTGTGGGACAAAAGGAAACCCACAGGATCACTCATTTAATACTTTCCCTGCAGGAAGACCACACCTCTCATTCGGCAAAATCTCAAAAAGGATTTCATGTGGGACTTAAGTGCGGAAACAAAATAGAGAGAAGGGAGGAGAGATGGCTTATATTATTGGTTGTTGTGGTGGTTGTGTGTGTATTAGAGGTATTTTTAAATGATAAAAAATAAAAATAAAATTATAAGGAAAGAGAGAAGGTGTTACAGTGGCTGAGAAAGTCGAGGGAAAAAAAATAAAAGAAGTATTTTTTGATGATTTAAAGCTAACGTAACGAAGGAAAACCTTCAACCACACCCTATACACTAACGCAATAAGTCATCTTCAAGTCATTTTCAATTCTTTGTTAAGCTTTGCATGATACATGCTCTAAATCATCAATCATATATTGAACTTTGAATGTTACACACTTCCACCTTCTTATCTTGAAAATGAACTCTATGGAACGATTAATCTTTTTGAATTGTGTGTAGTGACTTGATTAAAAAATACGTAGTAAGATATAGAGTTAATTACTTAAATGGTCCTTGTGGTTTCTCGGGTATAACAAAAATGGTCTCTAAACTTTTTTTTTCCCTGTACTTTTAGAAAATCCAAACCAAGCTCTTTAAGTTTTGGAAGAAATCCCACAAGCTTATAGATGTCTGAACTTGTGATTGATGGATCTACAAGCTCATTTAGTGGCAAAAGTATTATTATGAGATTTTGAAGTTTTGCAATAGAAATTAACTAGTCACAATACCCGCGCATGCGCGGGTTTTTATATATTGAGTTTTTTAAAAAATTGATTACTAATTTATTTCTTTACATTAGACACAAATATTTTTAAAATCACTCCCGCTTTTTATTAAGTTTTTTTCTTTACACTTTTAACACTTAAACTTTTATGTTTATTTTTTTTCTTGACTATATATAAAAACGTTTTTTTTAACTACTGCCAAATCTGGAATATTTGAGTTTTTATAGTAAATATTTTAAAATAAAAATAATAATAGTAAATAAATAAAATATTACCGAATAAGGTATCAATTAATTTTTTTAAAATGAAAAATTCCCACTAAAATTTAGTTTTATTATATAAAAGGTTTTACTCTGCCAATAGGATAGTAATTAAAAATTAGCAGCTTCTCAAGTAAGGGACCCCAATTAATAAATTCTCCAATATTTCTGCTTTCGGTTCAAACAAGAGCAATAGTAAGTGTCGAAAGATTCGGAAAACCACCAAAAGTAGGTATTATATGAACACATCAGTTGAAAAGCTCCAAAATAGGCAAGAGAAAAAATGGCTAGGCAACTTAAGTGGTGTCTTGTGAGTATTTATGAGTGTGAACTCCTTAATTTCTCTCCGAGACAAAAACATAACCCAACGACTGACATCCTCAACATCCAATTTCTTGTCTCTCGGTATACAAAGAAAAAAACTTTGTTACGTTACCCTTAAGATAAAGGAGAATATTACTTATAGTTTTCTCATTGCAGTTAGTTTTTTTTTTGAGCGACAACATATACTAGAATCTAGCAAGATGCTAGAGAAAAATTACAAAGAAAGTAAGTTAGGGTTTTTCAACCAACTATCCCAAGAAAACGAGCTATTACATCTACTAGCACACAAATCAAAAGCACAGGAGACAATATCATCGAAGAGCACCGAATGCCTCGGAGGAGCCTCAAAGAAAGATAGACCGATTCCTAAACATCCAAATATGCCACCAAGCTACATAGAACACACCTTCCAAGATAAGCTTAAGCTTAGACGGCAAACGAATGGTGGAGAACCAAACATCCCAATCGGAAAAGGACGAAATATCATTCGAATCAAGATCCCACCACCGACAAATCTTACGAAAAACGAGCTTAGCCAGCTCACATTGAAACAATATATATGGATGGAATCCTCCGGAACCGATCCACAAATCGGACAAAGAGAAGATTCTAAAATAACCCCTCGTTTAGCAAGATTATATCTAGTCGGAAGACGATCAAGACGAGCACGCCATGTGAAAATATTGATCTTGATCGGGATATACTTCACCCACCTCGTAGCTACGACTGAAGACGGAAGAAAAATATCGTCTAAAGAAGATCGGATATCTTAAACTCGAAACACTCCATCACCATTTATATCACAGCACCATTTATATCACCATTTTGCAGTTAGTTTGACCATGTAAACCTGGTTCGAAGAACTTTGCATTGAATACGAGTTTGGTGAGCAAAGTCCAGTGAAAGCTCCAGCTTCTTGACAAGATACCAGGTCCTCATTATCTGGCATGTTGCTAATTACATCTTCCGTTGCAAATTTTAATGCTTTGTGTGTCCCATGAACCTGTTCCATTATACTAAAAACAGCACATGTGTACGCTATAAGTATAAGTTGATAATAAATCAATGAGCTATAATGCAATAAAATTCAATTCAAATAGCATGTTAGTAATAGGTCCAATATACTTCCTTAAATAACATACACACACATCCCATATAATGAACCATGTTAGTACACATACCCATTAGGCCAGTTCGAATGCTAGACAAGATCAACAATAAACCAAAGGGCTTGTGTCCCAATGGTACCTCTTGTTGTGTGAGAGGCTCTCCAACTAAAATGTTTGTGGGTTCAAATCATGCTTAGGACATGTGAAACACTTGTGATATATAATTTGTAAGATAGTTCATAGTTAGTTGCCTTCTTAAATGACTTCAGAAGTACAGCAGGTTCTTCCATTCTAACCAATATATAAACCCCATGGAGCAAATACTTTTATCTAATTAAAAATCAAGCATCATGTATCCAAGCTAGTTGTTTGACACAAAACGGAAAGAACAATAGTTTAGGTGATCTTAGTAGCCATATTATGATTTACGTAGCTTATTCTTTTCATTGATATCTTCAATTAACAATTTTGGGAATCAAACTTCACAGTTTGGTTCAATAAAGATCAAAGAAAAACTAAAAATCAAGTAAACCATTTTTAATCATAATTTTTTCATCAAAATAATGAAATAAACTTTTACTTTCATTTTTAAAAACTATTGATTGTTAGACGAAACTAATCATACCATCACGACAAGCATAAAATTACTTTTAACTTGATATCATCCATTACTCATATACTTCTCAACTAATTTTTCAATTTTTGTAGGTTTAGGGTTTACGGTTAGGTTTAGGTATTTAGGTTTAGGGGTTTGACTTTTTGCCGTTTCTAGGGTTAAGGGGTTTAGGTTTCTTAAGGCATTTTATGAGTTTTTAGATTTCTTTTGGTTTAGCTGTTAGGGTTTTAGGGGTTTAAGGTTTTAGGAGTTTAGTGTTTTAGAGGTTTAGTAGTGTTTTAGGGTTTAGGGCTTTTTAGGTTTAGTGTTTTGTAGTTTAGGTTATGTTACCACAAAATGAATATTTTTTAAAATTTTCATTTATAGCCAGTGAATATAATAAAACCCGCAAAAAACTATAAAAATTAGTTCGGCCTAAGATACAATATTAGATTCTCATAGAAAAAGATAATTTTATTCTTATCGTAATGGTATAATTAGTTTTATCTAACTATTAACAGTTTGCAAGATATTTAATTTTTAAATATAAAGGTAAAAGTGAATTTAATTAATTTCATTAAAAATGAATTGTTGAGATTGATCCATTTGATCTTTAGTTTTTATGTGATCTTTATTGATCTCCCCCCTCAAACTTCATACTTCAAACTTCAAACTTCAAATTAAAAGGGTTTTCCACATTTTGATTAAACCATAGTTAAAGCCCAAAAAAATGAACATCAGAATTATGTAAGACCCTCTGGGGAATTTCATCAAACAACTAGTGTGCTCACTCAACATTGATTCATATTAAATGTGTTAATGACAAATATGACATGGAAGCTGAGCATACCATTAGAGTAGAAGAAAATCACTGCTTGAATCTGAGAATATTGGTATGGAAAATATGAGGCAGGTATATAAATACTGGGTAAATTTTACAATTGTTGAACTTAAGTATCAAATATTACATATATTGACCCACTTACTTTAGTATGTTTTTCAAGAAAATCACAGCTTAAAAGAGCATAATTATTTCCAGGGCCGTTTCAAGATGGCTAAAAGTGACCAAGCTCAAATATTTCAGGGCCCCAAAAATTTTCTTCGTTATTTAAAATTATAAAGGACGTTAGTAGTTTATACAGTTATGATTAGAAAAAAGACATTTCTTATAAGTATACTTGAATAATGAAATTGTTTACGCTAATAGTTCTCATTGTATGAATTAAAAAACACTTTCTATTTAGCGGCTAATAATTCATATTCGACTCAAGATGCACAACTATGGCATGGGTGTTAGATGTTTACGCTAATAGTTCTCATTGTATGTCTTAACGGGACGAAAACGGATGAAAACATATAAAAATAGATGAATACGTATAAAAACTGACAAAAACGTAAAAAAAACATACGAAAACGGATAAAAACGTAAATAAATCATACGAAAACGTATAAAAATGTAAAAAAAACTGGATGAAAACGTAAAAAAACGGGCAAAAACATAAAAAAATGGAGACGAAAATGTATAAAACGGACGAAAACATGTAAAAACGGATAAAAAATATACGAAAACGGACAAAAACGTAAAATAAACAGACGAAAACGGATGAAAACGTATAAAAACGGATGAAAACGTATCAAAACGTAAAAAATCTGCGAAACGATGAAACGATAAAATAGACGAAAAGGATGAACGAAAAAAAGAACGAAAACGATAAACAAACTAAAACGAAAAAATAATAACAAAACGGATGAAAACGGACAAAACGTATAAAACGAATGAAAACGATGAAAAGACGAATGTATAAACCGTATAAAATAGATATTGAATACTATTTGTCTTTGTTTACGGTAATGAATTATTATGTTCCATGGTGAAATAAAAAATCTGGTAAAACAAAAAAAACCCGACCCGACCCATACCCATTTAGACCCATCATTCCAAGTGACTCATCTAGACAAATACCCATCTAGACCCATACCCATCTAAGACCCAAAACCCAACCCTAATTGGGTCCCAATCATTTTGCCACCTCTAATTTAGCCTTTACTTTGAGGCCCCGTTTCATTTTTCGCCCAAGGACTAAAATTCCGGAAACGGCCTTGATTATTTTGGTTTAGTCTTTGCAAAATCTTGACCAGTTATTTGATGTTTTGCTTGAGTTTAATTTTTATTTTTTATATAAATGAAAATTTGAGTCTAGTTAGAACATAATTTATTTGGTAGCGAAGATGTAACAAAGATGCAAGTATTCTACAACTCTCATTATTTAAGTACTAGATGCAAGGGCAGCCTGATGGACAGGCTAGCATTGGTTTTATTACATATTTTTTAGCATAAGTTGGGTCGGGTCGCGTTATATGCGTTAAAGCTCTAATTAAAAATGGCTAGTTCTTTCTAATTCGTTTCATTATATAAAAAATCTTACAATAACATACAAAAATTAAAATGAACCTGAAATAACTAACTTTAATAGCTTGCAAACCAAAATAGTTGTGTCTACGTCAACAAAAACATCATAATCCATACTATAGTTAATTAGAAAAACAAAATGTAAAGCATTTCGGTAGATATAACTATCATATGGCTTTATTTACTTGTTATTTAAACTAGTAAAAGTTCATCTTCCTCACTATTCTTCTTTCACCATAACCAATTAACCAGAGGAAAAGTAAAGAACCATAGAGCCATCGTTCAAAAAACTCGTCTTCTCACTCTTGTTATTTACTTTTTAGTTGAGCTATTAAATCGTTTTCACCCAGAGCTCGATGAAGATGTGGGGTACTGCAATATTTGGGTTGAGGGCAATGGAGCTGTTTTCTTCAAACTTGACAAAATTTTTTCAATTGATATAATGTGTATACAAGCTTTGTTGGGGGCACGTCCTCCCACTAATCTCTACATGGCTCCGCCCCTTCCTGGGCGTATGACCACTTAGTGTATAAGGTGTGGGGGCAGCAAAACAAAAAAGAAATGTTCTTTCCAACGGGAAACAACGAAAAACCCATACCTCACTTTGCAAGAAACACAATTTTTTTTTTTTTTTTTTTCATTTCGGCATTTGAGTCCAGCAAGTGAGAGAAACCATTTTTTTATTTTGTGTGAGTGTATATTGTGTGAGGATATGTGTTGGAGGTATTTTTAATGCGGAGTAATAAAAAATAAATAAAATATTAAGGGAAGAGAAAAAATGCGTTGCATGAGTTGGAGGAAAGAAAAATGAAAGTGAGAAAAAGTGATAAAGAGGTGATGTGGCAAGGGAAAACCTCAAACCACACCCTCCACCCTTAGGTCATGTTTGGTTAAAGGAATTGAAATAATTAAAATAGAAATGAAATCATTTCCAATTTTGATAAGACTATGAAAAAATAAAGCGGAGAATTGGAGCTCTTTGAAAAGGCTTCTTTACAAAAAGTGGAGAATTGATTTCCACTCACAAAATGATGGATTTGAATTCTTTCATAATAATAAAATAATAATAATTTTTTTAATAAAGTGGAGTTAAAATAATAATAATAATAATAATAATAATAATAATAATAATAATAATAAATAGTAATAATAATAATAATAATAAAACTATTTATATAATAATAAGACTAAAATACACCGTTGGTCCCTAAACTTGGCTGGACGGATCGCGATGACTAAACCGCCTCATCGCCATTGGTCCAAACCTCGCCATTAAATGCCAGATTCGTCCTCGACCAATAACGCCTATGTCAACGCCTTCTTTCTGTTAGTTATGGAGGGTATTATAGTCCATTCACATTTATAACTCAACCTAGTTAATTCTAACTCAAGAACTATTCCACCAAAACAAAAAAGGGATATTGTTTGAACAAATAATATCAGTATACCTGAGTCCTCACCACTTAAGTATGACTTCATAAAAGTCAACCCAAAGAAAGTAATAGCTCACGAATTTACCCAGATTAACAAACAATACATATACATTATCAACTACTTAGCTGATTTATATACAGTCAACTATATACAGTGTTTGACGAAATGGAACATAACTGATACTAATGAGTCATTGTCCGATACATGTTAATATATTGATTCGTTACAAAATATAAAAGATGAATTGGGCCCAACTTCAAAACGCCAACTGCTAATCTTCAAATGATCTACACAGCTGTGATTGATATCCAGAAACTGTTGAACCGACAAAACTTTTAGCCCTAAATTGATGATGCTGCTGCCACCTTGTCTACAAAAACAAGTATACAAACTACAAACATATAAGTTATGAACTGAGTGTTACGCTTAATGGAATTTAACACATGACATGGTATTCATCATGAAACATCACCTAGGGTCTTTGGGCGAACAACTAGGGACAGCTTTGTAATCTTTCTTTTGTTCGAAAAGGGTGTCTTAACACCTCTTGAAACATCTGCAGCAGCACCACCAACCCTTTCAGCCTTCCCCTCCAAGTCAAAACCAGACAAGTTCTCAACATCAAACCCTGCAAACTCAACCATTTTGCCTTCCCCTTCCCATTTAACCTCGCTTAAATTCTTGAACAACTTTCTCCCTTTTTTTCTGGGCAAAACCTCATCAACCATCTTTCTTTCCTCTTTAATTTTGTCCTTTTTTAGCTACAACCCTTCTTCGTCTTTGATTACTACACCACCTTTCACTCGTGTCCCGTTCCACCTGCATTTTTTCTTATCTATCCCCGCCATTGACTTCTAGTCCTAAAGGTGTCATTGAAGCATCCTAAAGTTAGCATCCTCGCTTCCCAACCCACAACTTCAAAACTGATGTTTTTAAGTAAAATTGGCTAACTTTGGGCTTCTGTGGCTACGGAAGATATCAATGACTCATTTGTTTCAAGCCATTCCAACAAAGTATTAACATCAACATCGGATGAATGAAATGCAAACCATTTCTGGGATTGTTTAGGATCACAGAAAACAACGCTCGCTTTTGTTCATTAATCTGATAACACATTATCAAGGCTTGAACTAAATATATCCCTATCACCTAAAGGCACACGATTAATAATGATCCTCGTTCATACCTGAGTGAGCTATAATCAAAAACCCCCATTATAGTGGATTCTGAACAGACCTCACCCTTCTTTTCTCCTTCACATCCTAAAAGTGGAGACGAATATGCTTCTCCTTCATTCTTACTTTTTGTTTTTTAAGAATGGTTTTACTAGATGTGTGTTTCAGACGCTGAGTGTGGATGTATTTTAGGTTTCGTTTTGATTGGGTTTTGTTAATCGGTCAAGTTATTATGATAGTGTTTATGGTTTCGGATCTTGTTAGTTGGGTTCTTTTGGTGATTCCCAACACATTAATTGTGTATAAGCGTATCAAGGAAGGCAAAAGGCCAAGTGTGGCAAGTAGGTTTAAAATGTCACACTTGGTCCCTCAATTCACAAGAATGCTTTTTGCACTTAAAATTTCCATTTATTTTTCTCACACAAACTTGACTTTTCTCTCTTACTAACTTCACAATTAGTCCCCAATTTGGAACGCCCAGTTGTTTTGGTATTTATTGGTTAATACACTATACCAATTGCATACCAACAATCACAAGAAACATATCCTAAGAAAATCTCAACAACCTCCCAATGGTTGACATCCCACTACTTGAAGAACTCGCCAAAGTCAACTCGACTACATGTTTGACTCGATTTCTTTTATCGAGAAAACGATAAGGACATCAAAATTGCTAAAGGACTCCAAAACACTTTGACCGACTTGATTCGTATGAAGGAAACCCAAGAATACATCTCTCAGATCAAGGCTTGAACTACTAGTGATGAACAATAAGGTTATCGAGGATCTTCGCAACAGGCAAAAGGCTAATGTCTTGAAGGCGTTGGAGATAAGGAGGATGATCTCACGACACACTCAGGTGTGTGATAGGAACAACTTTTGATGATCTTAGGAAGTGTCGGTAAGAAAATGCTATGGTTATGTTTTCCTTTTTTTTTTGGAAAAATATGTACTCAATATTTAATGTTTAATATGAAGTTAATGAATCTATATGTTATGTTCTAGTGTTTTAATTTGTTAATTATGTTATTAATTGTTGTATTCGCCTCAAGAGGAGTTGTTATATCGGGTTTTGATTGTATTTGGTTGGTAGAACTATGGTCCTTGGTCAAACAGATGCAGAGTGTAGACATGGTGTTTTAGTCCCTATCCTGCCTTGCATTAACTTATAGCAAGCACCTTATTCTCACATTTTACCACAAATTTGAATTCATATACATAAACCCAACCTTTCGTGAGAAATTAAGTCAAAATGGGTAAATCTAGAGCTCAGAAAACAGATTAAATGCTCTAATTGTCAAACTGTTGACATAATAAGTTTAGCTATCACAAGGATCGTGTACCAAACCAACAAAGGAAAGTAAGGTTCGAGGTAGAAAAAGGCATTGTGATGGCAGAAGGCAACAAGTATTCATTTAATTGTCATTTGTATAACGATTGTTCTAGTGTGTTTACATTCTAGTTGATGTGCAAATGTATTACTTTTGTAGTGGATGGATGAAGAAGATATAAGGAATACTATGGAACAAGAGTTTTATGATGCTCTTTATGAGCAAGAAGAAGAACACACAAATTTGGAGGAAGATGAAGAGCATTCCGTGTTGGATGAAGAAGACCAGCAGCTTTTTTGGAAGAGGAGAGAATGTACAAAAGAATTGAAGAGGAATGGGAGAGGAAAAATTGGATTGAAGATGCATAGTATGAGGCATTACTATGGAGTGTCTGGGAAGAGTTATATCCACATCCATATGTACTGGATAAAATTCACGCTCAAAGGCACAAATTCCAGCATTAAGGTTGTGGCTTCTACTCTTCTAGCCATTTGTATATCGAATATAATGTTTGAACATGTTTTGTTTTTTTGTTGACTTTATAAGTGACTATTTGTAAGAATTTTATGTTTTCTTTACTCCCATCTTGTTCAACAACCACAACTCCCTTCTACTTATATAATACATCTTAAGTCAGCAATTTTTTATCATACCAACATATTATCACCATGGATGTAGAAAATGGTTGTCAAATGGTATGCATCAATCGTTGGGTTCAAATGGAAAATGTATCGATTGACCTTTTTGCTAAGCGCCCACGTTATAGAGCTTTCATGTGGTATGTTTGTCCAAAGGTGCCTTGAGATAAGGGGAAACACATCTTATACTGGTAGCGATGGTGTTTGATAAGGTTTTAAAATGTACCTTTTTGAGGGGTCATTTAAGCCCTTATTTGATCACTTTTGTATCCGTTATTACTTAATATCGCTCCTTTTCACTTTTTAGGTCTCTTGAAGGCAGATTGTTGTAATGGCACTTATTTGGACGAAAAGGCGATATATAAGAAAAATGGCCAAAGTCAAGAAATCGAGACACTCGCTATGAACACGTGACGGCCATCGCTTAACTGCGACGCCGTCGAAAGCATTTTACGGGACTGAAGTCAAATTCTTATTTTCAAGTGACGGTGTCAAGCTTTAAAAGAGTAGGCCGTCGCAACTCAGACGGCCTAGATTTGATCCGACGGCCATAGGTTTGAAGAGGACGGCCACAAGAACAAGTGACGCCGGCCGCAAGACTAACGTGGCCAAGACGAAACCCTAATGGGACGACACGGCACAAATCATAAGGTGACGCCGTCGCATATGTAATCTTATATATATAATCCCAATTTTTCAGATAGAGAGTAGTCTTTTGGAGTAAAAACCTAAACCTAACCAAGGTCACCTTGTACAGATTTTAGGTTCCAAACCCTATCTTACATCAAGATAAATGTTTACTTCATTAATACAATTATGTCTTTGATTATTTGTGTGTATGCTTGCATGTTCTCCATGTCCCGCTAATTTACTTGTGTGTTTGCTTAGTGATTATGAAACTTAATTATTGAATATTGATTGGTTGTCTCTTATCTTAATTGTTAATGATATAGTAATGCGATAGGTCATTCGTTGTGTAATTAATGCTTGATTAATCTTGAAACCTTAGACTATGACACCTAGAGTAGTTGTAGGCTAAACCATACAAAGAGTGCCTTAGAGTTAGAGTGTATAAATCCTAGAGATTTTGTAGACGAGACCCTTTGGTAAGTTCAAAGAGTTAGGATAAACGATACCCTACTTAATTTTAGACACACAACGCCATTAAGAATAAGGACGGACAATTCAACCATCAATAGAGATATTAATGAGTAATAAAACCCATAAACACATTCTTAAACTATCATACGAGCACACAATAATTAGACATAGACTACCATCACCTTAGTTTAGATAATTAGATAAAGAGAGTATTGGTAGAAATTCCAACCCCCAAATTCAAACCCCGAGATTCGTACCTTTCCATTTCCTTAAAAACATAAAAAGATAAAAAATAATCTTCCTCAACCCCAACCTTAGCTTAGTAACTTCTCACTAGCATTCCTATTCCCCTAGAGAACGATATCAATTCCCGTGGCTTACCTTAATACTACACTACAACGATAGGTTCATCCTTGTGGTGTTATAAAACTTCTCCAAGAAAAGGAAGTTCCGACCCCGAACGACGCTGTAGTATCAAGTTTCGCTTTTTGGCACACGGGAATAAAGCAGTTAGTAGTCCACCTCGTTTAGGTTTCTTTGCTTGATTCCTATCAAGTAAATTTTTTCTCATTTTAGCCTTCTCAGAGTCTATCCCCTTCTTCGTGACCTTTGTTCATAACCCCATCACTTTTCATCATGGAAGGTGATAAACCACCAAACAACACTTTACCACGAAACAAGTACCCACCGCCAATCCAAGATTCCAACCAACTTCGAGCTCAGATATCGTGAAATGGAGAGCTTAGGAAACTAAATGTAGATTGAAAATACGCCAGAAGCCCTAAGGAATCGGCTTCACCCTTTAGATTGTGATTCGACCTCAAGTGATTCGGATGATGACCTAGAAGATGGAGATTATAAGTTGTTAGAAATTATGGAGGGTAAAAGGAGGAGGAAGAACTTAGGGAATATTTCGATTCATACCCTAAAGGGAAGGAAACCGCCTATCACTATAACGTGGTTAACTTTCCAAGACCACCTGAGCCTGATAAGAAAGTGAAACCCTAAAAACATCAGATATCGCGGTATGATTGGATACTTATATAGGGATCACACCTACATTGACTATAAGGCACCCATGAATTTAATGTCTAGGCTCTATTACAATTGGATCATGAGCAAAAAGCTAGAACCTATGAGGGACCCATTTCACTTAGGAAAGCAAGTAACTATGTGGGGAGGGTTAAAGGATTTCATGTCTTCGTAGGTAACTTCACATATAGGTGTGATTTCATGATCTTGAAAAATGTTAAGGGAATCATTGATGGGTTTTAGGAGATGTGATACTGGGAAACCATTTATGTAAGAGTCTAAGTTTATGATCAAAGAGGAAGGAATAGTCAAGTTCTCAATAGAGTCGAGAGTGTTAAATATATAATGCCCCACAAAAATAAGAAGTTTGAGGGTATTGATAATTTAGAAGTGGATAACATTCCGGCATTTGAAGTAGACCGAAGAACAAGGTTTACTACACCGCTTGTCTTGAGTTAGGCCCCGATTATATTCGTGATGAGAGAAGAGTTAAGGAGACGAATGGCCTCTAAGATTAGGGACAACGTAGGGCACGACCACGAAGTCTAGCTACAAGACTCTTAAATAAAGAAAAACGCTTCGTGGGAGGCAACCCATGCTTAATTGTTTGCTTGTTAGTGTCATATATCTTTTAGTAATTGTTTATTCTCATGTTTAAATTTGTAAAAATTCTTTATGTGGAAAACTAGAAGGGGGGGGGGTTGAATAGTTTTGCCGATTTTAAGTTGATTTCAAAAACTTTAGATTCGATATTATGTGAAATCGTATGGATGTTGAGAACGTATAGATCTAATGATAATGCAAGCAAATAGATAAAGTTAGGGGATAGAAATGACACAACCGATTTATAGTGGTTCGGCTACAAGGTCACCTTCCTTGCCCTACTCCACTCCCCGAGTCACCTACTGAGAGTTCAAGCACTATGTCAACAAACTCCTTCACTTGGCGGAGAAGCCTTCACAACGTTGCTTACACTTTTTCCACTACAAAGCTAGATACCGAGTCCGTAGCACGGTGGACCAAACCAACACAACTATTACACAACAAATATGTGAAATATCTTAATACAAGATCTTCGCCTGAAATCTTAGGAGTGACAAATCAATCAAGGACCCCTTGCTTGGATGACTTGTAGAATGCTCGTGATCTCGCCTTAGAGAAGGACCTATATGAGGATCACAAATAGAAAGAAGAAGAACAACTCTCTAGATCAAGTGATCTATATGTTAGAAGAGAATGAGAGTGTATGAGAGATTTAGTAAGAAGAGGGTGAGTTAGAATGAAGAAATGGCTCTCTATTTATAGGCAAATTTCTCCTCTGTTCCACGGATCCCACGGATCTCTTCCACTGGGATCCGTCTAGTGTAATCCTAGGGATCCGTGGTACGCTCCTCTTTGCCCATGGGTTTTTGGTTATGGGTCATGGGTTATGGGTTGGTCCATGGGTTTTCTTTAGATTCAATGTATCTAAGTATACATTGTATCAAGTCTTCTTTGGTATGGGTTAAGATCCATGGGTTATGGTCCATGGGTTATGGTTTTACCCATCCTAATAAACTATTACAACAAATGCTTAATTATTACATTTTGTATTTAAATGGCTATATGTAAATGCTTTACAAAAATAACATGTATCCTTATAATTATACTTAAGATAACATTACATTTGTTATCAACAAAACACAAAGAGATCGCAAAATATTAATAAACGTTTTGTTTATTTGTATTAACAATCTCTCCCCTTTTGTTGATGACAAAACATAATGTTATGATGAGTAAAACTTAAGAATAGATGTAAGTTTTGAAAGCCCTAAGTTTTACTTCTTCTCCCCCTTTTTGTCGAAACAAAAGTTAACCCTTGGAAGAAATAAACAAACTTAACTCCCCTTGACGGTAGCCCCTTGTTTGGGGCCAAGTGAAGAAAAATAAAAATCCTACAAAAAGAAAGGTTAGTAACATGCTTATATAATCTTGTGGTTGTCGAGAATCAAGATTGGGAGCCAAGGTATGTAAACAAGGCCTTGTAATAAAACAACAAATTGTAGTGGTATGTATGCCACTTACAAGCATGTAAAATAAGAACAAGACTTGTTCTTGAAAATGACTTCAAAAGAAAAATAATACTAAAAGTAGAAAATAGTAGTAGTGATTCCTTCCATGCTTGCATAAGGTTATGGATGGAGGTTTTGATGAGTAATGGTATTGATGCGATCAAGGATGAGGTTGAGTATGAAACGCATTTTTCCCTAACTTCTATTGCAATTTTCCTAGTGGATTGGCAATGTTCACAATGTAAATGATGTGGGTAATGAGTGCTGAAGTTTTCCGGGTTGTTTTGATTTGAGTTATGCGGAAGTTGTGGTGGAAAAATAGGAAAATATGGATCAATATCCAGAATGTTTGTAAATGGTGGTGGAAAAGAACCTAGATGTTCTTGTAATATGATGGGAGCTAATGGTGGTGATGTTTCAAGATCTTGAAAGATAGTATTTGGAGATGTGTGGGGTGTTGAAAAGACTATTTCTTTTTGTTTAGGTTGTTTAGATCTTGTTGGAGTCTTAAGGAGTTCCAAAAGAGTGACTTTAGGTGGTGATGAAGTTGGTGTACTTGTTGGTGATGAGGAGGTGCTATAATGGAAGCATCTTGTGGTGAGTTATTTGTTGAGGATGAACCATTTGAGGTTGGTTTTGCTAAACAACAAGATCGGATACTAATCCGCGCGGATATCCTAGCATTTGATTGTGGTATTTTGGATGGTGGAAGTACAAAGGTTTGGATATCATGATTGTTTGTACTAGATGATTCTCCTAAAGGGTTTTGGATGACATGATGAAGTGTGTTTGTGAGGAGGAGATGGAGTATGCAAGCATTTTGGGAGTTTTATATATAGAAAAACAAAGCATTGTAATGAATGCTTGACCCAAAATGTGGATTAAAATCTAATGATTAGATATGAATTCAAGGCATGTGATCATGAGAACACAAGCATTAAAGAGCATACTCCCAAAATGAAACAAATGTGGATTTTTCATCCAAAGTGAAAAAATAGAAGTTGAAAACGTTTTCTTTCACGGATCCCACGGATCCTTCCCTTGAGGGATCCGGCCCAAAGATAAAGGTGGGATCCGTGGGTCTGGTGTTTCTGCAGCACAAAATTTTCCTTTTGGAAACATTTTTGCCTACTGTGTGCCTATATGCAAACTATTTGGAGTTTCGGTTATCTCGACTCCTAAAAAGAATAGAAAATAAACTAGAAGTGTAAAAGCATCCTATTGAGATAAACCGAAAACACATATTTAGTACATGAGTACGTAATTTTGTGTTATCAATGCTCCTAATTCATTGTTGCTTAAATGAATGTACCCTAAAACACATATTAGTTATGTGTTCCCTTTAGCATTCAAAAGACATGAGATGCAATGAAAACGGGTTTTACTTTGTATTAATAATGAAAAAGCGATTTGTCCTAGACGTGAGAAATTGCTTTTGTGAAATTGATACGGGAATGTATCATTCTTTTTAGAAACATTATGAAAGTAGGCTTTCTTTTAAAAAATAAGAAAACTATAAGGGTAAAAACTCATCTTGGGTTTTGAAAATTCCCGTATTGTTTGTGAGTTGTGAGTGAAATAGAAATCCTAGACTCTGAAAGAAGAAGGCTAGTGTTTACATACCTTGTAGAGTCAATTAAATTACGACGTTTGTTCCATTAGACCAAGACCAAGACGAAGTAGGTTGAATTGTTCCCACTTCAATGGTTTGGTGAGGGCGCGGCTATGTTGTTCGGATGCTACCTTCTCAATAGAGATGTTCCCCTTTTGAACATTGTCTCTTAGGATGTGATGACGAATCTCTATATGCTTTGTGCGAGAATGCAATACCGGATTCTTGCTTAGTCGATTGCACCTTTGTTGTCACATAGGATGGCTATGTCGCTCAGATGGATGTCGTAGTCTACTAACGCTTGTTTCATCCATAGTGCTTGTTGGCATGCTTTGCGGGGAGACGACGCTCTATTGGTTGTTGATATTGCAAGTGCCGTTTGTTTCTTAGAAAACCATGATGTTAAACAACATCCCATAAAAGTACATACCCCACTTGTACTTTTTCTATCAACGTAATCACCTGCATGGTCATAATCTGCATATACAATTGTTTCTACTCGCGTGCCCTTAGGATACCATAATCCTAATTGTGTTGTACCCTTAATATATCTAAATATCCTTTTACGGCTTCTAGGTGTGATGTTTTAGGGTCTTCTTGAAACCTAGCACATAAGCAAACACTAAACATGATATCCGGCCTACTTGCCGTGAGGTAGAGAAGCTACCTATCATGCCACGATATTTAGTATTATCAATGATTCCTCTCATCTTTTGTGAGTTTGGTGTCGGATGACATTGGAGTCCTAATTGGTTTTGACTCTTCTAGACCGAATTTCTTTAACATCTCCTTGATGTATTTAGATTGATTAAAGAAGATACCATCTTCTACTTGTTTTATTTGTAGACCAAGAAAGAAACTAAGTTCTCCCATCATACTCATCTCGAACTCGTCATGCATGATTTTAGAGAAATCATCACACATGTCTTGACAAGTGGATCCCAATATAATATCATCTACATATATTTGTACTATGATTATATGTGACTCTCTTTTCTTAGTAAAAGTGTGTTGTCAACTAACCCCATGGTGTTGTTGTGTTTAACTAGAAATGACTTGAGTCTATCATACCAAGCTTTTGGAGCTTGTTTAAGACCGTAAAGGGCTTTCTTTAATTTATACACATGTTTGGGTTTTTCAAAATCAATGAAGCCCGGAGGTTGAGCTACATATACTTCTTCATTTATGAAACCATTTAGAAAAGCACTTTTGACATCCATTTGATAAAGCTTTAGATCATTAGCACAAGCATACGCAAGAAGTATTTATATAGACTCTAATCTAACACGGGGCGAGGTCTCATCAAAGTCTATTCCTCTTGTTGGTTATACCCTTGAGCAACGAGTCTAGCCTTGTTCCTAGACACTACTCCGTTTGCATCTAATTTGTTTTATAAACCCATTTGGTTCCTATTATGGTTTGATTACTAGGTGGAGGGACAAGTGTCCAAACATCATTAGAAACAAATTGATTTAGTTCTTCTTGCATAGCCATTACCCAACTTTCATCTTTTATGGCTTCTTGTGTATTCTTAGGTTCTAAGGTTGAAACGAAACAAAACAAGCTACTTTGGTTTTGAACTTGAGACCTTAATGTTCGTTCGTTTAGTTTTCCTATGACTTTATCTACGTGGTGATCTTTGGACTCTTTAATGTTTATTATTTCATCACTTAGAGGTTCTTCTTCACTTATCTTTTTCTTTATTACTATAGCTTCACTTTCTATAATCTCGTCATCGACAAGAGGTGGAGAGGGTTTGGGTGGACTTTCATCAAATTTTATATTTAATGACTCTTCTACCTTCATTGTTTCTTTGTTTAATATGACGTAAGCTTTGCTATTTGGAGAATAACCTAAAAAGATACCTTTGGTTGATTTAGGATCAAATTTTGTAAGGTAATCTTTAGTGTTAAGAATAAAACATTTACTACCAAATACTCTAAAGTGATTTAGCGTGGCTTTTTGCCTCAAGTAACTCATATGGAGTTTTTCCTAAGATTGGTCTAATAAGACTCGATGAGTATATACGTTGAAGTATCAACGGCATTACACCAAAACTTTTGAGGTATGGATTGTTCATTAAGCATGGTTCGACTCATTTCTTGTAGAGTTCTATTCTTTCTTTCTTCTACCCCATTCGATTGAGGCGTGGAGCCGGAAGTTGTGAGTAATACCATTAGCGTCACAAAAAGCTCCGAATTGCACTTCATTATCGAATTCCTACCATGATCCGTCCTAATAGACACTATGGGACTTCCTAGTTGTCTTTGGATCTTTTTGCTTAATATTTCAAAATAGTTAAAGGTTTCTGTTTTGTTCTTTAAAATTTTGTCCATGTATACCTAGAGTAGTCGTCCACTATTACCAAAGTGTAGTAGTTGCCTCCATAACTTTGGATAGCGGATGGACCAAATAAATCCATATGTAGTAATTCTAGACACCTAGTTGTGGACACCATGTTTTTAGCTTTATGACTAGAATGAGCTTGTTTTCCTACATTACAAGCATCACAAAAATGATGTTCATATTTTAACTTAGGTAGATCTCTTACTAGATCTTTGGATGATAGCGATTGAAGAAGTCGCATGTTGGCGTGACCCAATCTTCGATGCCATAAGGTCCAAGTATCATCCATAGAGGTAAGACATAGTTTGTCTTTAGGTTCATTACCGATTTTAATGACATAGACTCCATGTTTCCTAATTCCTCTTCCTATGGTTATGCCATATTTTAGTATCTTACTACGGTTTCTAAAAAGTACATTGCACTTTTATCACATATTTGTCCTATACTTAAGAGATTAAAGTTTAGGTTTTCTACGTGACACACATCGTTAATGGTTAGAGATTTGTTAGAAATCGTACCTTTACCGATGATTCTACTTTTGCTATTTCCAAACACCACATTACCTCCATTAATGGATTCATATGTGGAGAATAGATTCCTATTGCTGGTCATGTGCCTTGTGCACCCGCTATCCTTGACCCATTCATCGGGGTCTAGGTCGACCTTTAAGCACACCTAAAACAATAATAAACTCAAAGTTTGGTCCCCATTTGTTCATGGGTCCATTAGTGTTAAACATTCCATTCATGTTAGACATGTATGGATAAGATGTGTATGCATTCCATGGAGCAAAGTTTTGAAAAGGAAAACCTTTTGCATGTTTTGATTCCATCCCATTTGATGGTTACTTTTCGGGTAAACATTATTAGGTCTCCTAGATGGATTAGGTTTTGAAAAAGATTGAGCTTTGTTTCTTGCAAAAGTAGGATTATATTTTGGAGGTGGTTGTCTAGTGGTGACATGAGTTGGTTTCTTTCTATTAACGATAACAAACTCAGTTCTAGATGAAGAAGCTACGTTATTACCATTGTTTGCTACAGCAGACCCACGGATCCCTGGCTTAACACTAGCCGGTTCCCTTTTGATAGGATCCGTGGGATCCGCCACAACAATTGGCTGGTTTTTCTAGTGCCTTAACAAATTGTGTTTCTTTGTTTTCACTAGTTGATGGATCAAGTTGTTGAATACCTAAACCTTTTTGGTTGTTATCGGTTTTAACACTATCTAATATCATATCTAAAGTATTCGTACTCATTCTAGCAATTTTAGAATCTAGTTGATCAACTAGTGTTTGAAGTTGAACGTAAAGTTCACATTCACCACTTGCTATTTTACCCTTTTCTAGACGTTTCAGTTTTGCTTTTAATTCTATGACTTCTTTATCTAAACGTTGGTTTTGACTTTTAAAAGCTTGTTTTTGTTAATTAGTTTTAAGCTAATATTGCATAGTTTGTCATATTCATTATGCAATGAGTCGTCATCAAGTGATGAGCTACTATAGTATTCGTGACATACCTCGTCATTTGCCATGAGACAAATTTCTTCGTCCTCCTCGTCACTCATTCCCCACGTATCGCTCACGAACGCCTTTTGATCATCCAGTTTGGGACACTTACTAATAAAGTGGTTTGGGTCCCCACATTTAAAGCAAGTACGATCATCTTTTGGCTTCTCGTCCTCTTTGCTTTTCCGAAAGCCTTTCTTATCGTCATACGGTTGTTTGACGTATCTTCCCTTTCTTCTAAAGAACTTTTTAAAGTCCCTTACCGCCATAGTGTACTCCTCGTCATCACTATTCGAAGAGGAGTTCTCTTCATCGCTTGAAGCCTTTTTGGCTTTAAGGGCAAGAGATTTGTGTTTCTCTTTCACCTTTGAGGCTTCAGAATCTTTAGCAAGGACAAGCTCGTAGACTTTTAAGTTGCATATGAGTTCATCAAGGGTGAGAATTGTCAAATATTTTGACTCTTCGATCGCCGTCACCTTGGATCTCCACTTAGATGGAAGTACCCTTAGATATCTCCTAACATGGTTACGGCTAGAAAAAGATTCATCAAGTGCTTGTAAAGATGTAATAATAGTATTAAAATTAGCAAATGAATGATCTATAGTTTCCTCATCCGATATTGAAAATTGTTCATATTGTTGAACAAATAAATCAATTTTATTATTTTTAACTTGTTGATTACCTTGATGAGTTACAACTAAAGAATTCCAAATTTCTTTAGAGGTTTTAAGCATAGAAATTCTTTCGAATTCCTTTTTGGGTAAAGCATTATACAAAACCATTTTAGCTTCACTATTTTTTAGAAAGCTTTTTCTTCATTTCATCATTTAGTTTATCATGAGGTATGTTAACTAAATTTCCTTTATCATCATTTGAGGTAGCCTCAAAATCGCCTTCAACAATAATGTACCAAAGATCAATATCTTTAGACTTCACATATGTTTCGAATCTATTTTTCCAATATATAAAACCATTAGTTTCAAGTAGTGGTGGTCGTTGCATAGATTGCCCTTCCTTGTAATTTTCAGAACCCATAGTGATCGAAAAGTTTTTAAAATACGGTTTACTTTAAAACTTTTATAAACTTAGCTCTTGATGCCAATTGTGGAAAACTAGAAGGGGGGGTTGAATAGTTTTGCCGATTTTAAGTTAGTTTCAAAAACTTTAGATTCGTTAATATGTGAGATCTTATGGATGTAGAGAAAGTATAGATCTAATGATAAAGCAAGTAAATAAAGTAAAGCAAAAGGATAGAAATGACACAACCGATTTATAGCGGTTTGGCTACAAGGACACCTTCCTTGCCCTACTCCACTCCCCGAGTCACCTACTCGAGAGTTCAAGCACTATGTCAACAAACTCATTCACATGGCGGAGAAGCCTTCACAACGTTGCTTACACCTTTTTCCGGTACAAAGCTAAATACCGAGTCCGTAACACGGTGGACCAAACCAACACGGCTATTACAAAACAAATATGTGAAATATCAAATACAAGATCTTCACTACAGAAATCTTGCGGAGGAACAAATCAATCAAGGGACCCCTTGCTTGGATGACTTGTAGAATGCTCGTGATCTCGCCTTAGAGAATGACCTATATGAAAATCACTAAAGAAAGAAAGAAGGAAGTACTCTCTAGATCAAGTGATCTTTTGTTAGAAGAGAATGAGAGTATATGAGAGAATTAGTAAGAAGAGGGGTGAGTTAGAATGAAGAAATGGCTCTCTATTCATAGGCAATTTCGCCACTGTTCCCGGATCCCACGGATCCCTCCCACTTGGGATTCGTCTAGTGTAATCCTAGGGATCCGTGGGACGCTCCTCTTGCCCATGGGTTTTTTGGTTATGGGTCATGGGTTATGGGTTGGTCCATGGTTTTCCTTTAGATTCAATGTATCTAATGAATACATTGTATCTAGTCAAATGGGTATGGGTCAATGGGTTATGGATATGATCCATGGGTTGTGGTTTTTACCCATCCTAATAAACTTTTACAACAAATGATTAATTACAACATTTTTGTATTTAAATGGCTATATGTAAATGCTTTACAAAAATAACATGTATCCTTATTGTTAATACAAATATCGTCATTAAACGTTATTTATATTTTTTGATCTTTGCCTAAGTTTTGTTAACGACAAAAGTAAATTTAATTTATAAAAGCTTATAGCTTGTCAAGTTTAATAGATATTTAAACTAGTTTTTTCAAACAATATATTCATCATTCAAGCATTTACGTTCATGATTAGTGACATCTTGATATGACTCTAATCATTATGCATGATAGTAGTCTTTAGAATGTGTTAGGTTCTTAAAACCAAACACTACTTAAGTACTTGCATATTTCTAAAAATAGAAATACAACATATGACATCATGTTATGCATCATGAAAATCATTGGAAGATTTCATTAGATATTTTGTGTGGATTTGTACTCTTCATATCTTGCACAATCTCACTTATATATAGTTGACTTTGGCAAGATTTGATATCTTGGCTGTCAGACCCGGCGGTACCAAATTGGTCATGCCAGGCGGAACCTTCAGGAAGGTTTAAGGGTTCCGTGGTCCGTGGACGCTCCTGTCCATTTTGGCTATAAATAGCAATGCCAAGCCAAGTAGTTTTTCATCCCTTTCTACTATACTATCATACATATCTTCTCTCTAACCTTTCTAACTCAGTTTCATATCATATTAGTGATCTCTTTTGTAGCAAAGAAGATCAAGTCACATTCAAGCTTCAAACGAGAAGTTGGAAGTCTTGTTTGTTTAGTGTTGTATGATCTAGTGTTGATTCATACTTCAATGTTGTATTAAACCATCATAATCTTGTGAGTGTGAGTGGTTAGTATTTTAGTCCTCAAAATACATTGTGTGTGGGAGTGGTTGTACCCTTGGAAAGAACTCGACATCTAGCTTATTGTCGGAAATAGTGTAGCGTTAAGTGTAAAGGTTTTCTCCACCGGTGAAAGGAGCTTGTTGACTAGTGAAGTTAAACTCTCGAGTGTGAGACTCGGGGAGTGGAGTAGGGCAAGGAAAAAGAGTCCTTGTAGACCGAACCACTATAAACAACTTGTTGTGGTTTGATCATTTCTTTCCTTATTTACTCTCTACATATTACTTGCATATTTCATCAACATATCCAAAGATCAATATCAATTGATCTTTCAATAAGTTTCAAAACAAAGTTTTTAATTGGTAAACTATTCAACCCCCTTCTAGTTTTCTACACTTATAATTGTACTTAAGATAACATTATATTTGTTATCAATAAAACACAAAGAGATCGCAAAATATTAATAAGCGTTTTTACGGTTTATTTGTATTAACAAAAAGTTATAACGAATGTAAAGTAAAACACACATGCCACATAATCTTGTTCCTAAACGATTGAACGAAGGAAAATAAAATGGTAAATTAACCCTCCCCCCATCTCTATTTATAGAGGATGAGGGGAAGAAAACAAGTCCTATATGGACTCATAATTGGTTGAACAAAAGTGAACATAGTCGGTTGTTTGTTGGACCAACTTGCCAATAGCAACGAAAACTAAAACCGACCAATGCAAACCAACTTCCCTATTTGACTAAAACTATAACTAAACAAATAAGCTTAAGCCCTAGACAAATATTAAGATTTATTTTAAAAATTTCTACCTTAGGCTTAATATTAATCTATAGCGATACTCAACAACTCCAACAGTGTTGGAACCTCGAACTGGGGACCGCCTTTTCAAGGTACTCGTAGCAACAACCACTACTAATATTAGCTTAGCTCCTGACTCTATTGAGAGTCCCTTTAGCCAAATAGCCTCGTTTTCAGCCTCCATAAGTGTCATATACGCCGATTCAGTTGTCACTAAAGCCTCCATGTGCTGCAAAGTAGCTTCCCAGCTCACTACACATCCCTATATCATCAACCCGTGCCGTGTGATAGATCTACCCATGGCATAGTTAGAATCTAAAGAAACCGATAACGTCCGTCGTAATCCACGATCAACCCATCCATGTACGCAAAGTAGCTCTTTGCACATCCCTGTATCATCAACCCGTACCATGGTAGATCTACCTATGGCATAGTCAGAATCCACAAAAAACCGTACGTCCGTCTGTAATCCACGATCAAACCCATCACAGTCCTGATAATGCTACACGCGTCGTTCGGGGTCAAAGGAACTTCCTTTTCGTCGAGCAAGTTTTTCAACTCCCTAGGCAGTGAACCTAATCGTTGTAGTGTAGTATTAGGGTAAGCCACGGGTATTGATATCGTTCTCTAGGGGAATAGGAATGCTAGTGAGAAGTTACTACGCTAAGGTTGGGGTTGGGGAAGATTATTTTTTTATCTTTTTATGTTTTTTAAGGAAAGGAAAGGTACGAATCTCGGGGTTTGGATTTGGGGGTTTGGTATTGCTACCGATTACTCTACTTATCTAATTATCTAATCTAAGGTGTATGTAGTCTATGTCTAATTATTGTGTGCTCGTATGATAGTTTAAAGATGTGTTTACTTAGGTTTTACTACTCCTTAATTATCTCCTATTGGTGGTTGAATTGTCACGTCCTTATTCTTAGTTGCGTTGTGTGTCTAAAGTTGTAGGGTATGCGTTTCTCCTAACTCTTTGAACTTACCAAAGGGTCTCGTCTACAAAACCCACTAGGGATAATAAACTCTTACTCTAAGGCACTCTTAGGATGATTTAGCTTACAACTACTCAAGGAATCATATTCTAAGGTTCACAAAGATTTAATCAAGCATTCAGTACACAACGAATGACCTATCGCATTACTAGATCATTAATCAACTAAGATAAGAGACAACCAATCAATATTCAATAATTAAGTTTCATATTCCCTAAGCAAACACACAAGTAAATTAGCCGGACATGGAGAACATGCAAGCATACACACAAATAATCAAAGACATAATTGTATTAATGAAGTAAAAAACTTATCTTGGTGTAAGATAGGGTTTGGAACCCTAAAATACTGTACAAGACAGCCTTGGTTCGGTTTAGGTTTTTACTCCAAAAGACTACCCATCAATCTGAAAAATTCGGATTCTATATATAAGATTACACATGCGACGGCGTCACCTTATGTTTTGTGACGCCGTCGGACCGCCGTCGTTAGGGTTTCATCTTGGACACGTTAGACTTGCGACGGCGTCACCTTGTGCTTGTGACGCGTCCTCTTCACTTCTGACGCCGTCGGATTGAATCTAGGCGTGTGAGTTGCGACGGCCTACTCTTTTATAACTTGACGTCGTCACTTGAAAATAAGAGTTTTGGCTTCTGTCCCGTCACAAAATCCTCCGACGGCATCGCAGATAAGCAGCAACGCCATCACCTTATGTTTTCAGCAGCTGGAGTGTCTCGATTCTTGACTTTGGCCATTTTCTTCGTATATCCGCGCATTTTCATCCAAATAAGTGCCATTACAGCAATTTGCCTTCAAGAGACCTAAAAAGTGAAAAGGAACGATATTAAGTAATAACGGATACAAAAGTGATCAAATAAGGGCTTAAATGACCCCTCAAAAAGGTACATTTTAAAACCTTATCAAATATCCCTACACTTGGTATTTGCTTGTCCTCAAGCAAATGTGCTTTTATCCAATTAATTTATAAGTTAGGGGTCATGAAGCATTGGTTTAAAACAGTCCACAACACATATAAGCCCCGGAAAAGTCATAACAAGCACGGAAATTACATACTAGCACCTCACATGGGGTGTTTGGATACTCACATCTCTCTCGGGTGTATATGAAATATAACAAGTTGGAAATGGAAGATAAACACTCATTAACCGGTCCTAGTACATAGATTACCATAGACTTGAGAATAGATCAAACCTCCATCGCTTTGGCGTAAGCACCTAGGAAAGACTATCAAAGAGGTCTTTAAAGGGTTGTAATGTTAGGCTTACGGTAGGGAAACAAAGGGTTTGGTGGGATAGGCTTTTTAGTGGTGGCAAGTCAAAAATCTCTATGTTAAATGCATACGAAGAATGGCGTTGCTAAGCCAAGACTCGACACTCTAGACTTTAGCTAACTGAAACAAACAAACATAAATTTAAAGGATAGATGTAGGATGGTAGCCCGTATGTTTGTTTGGTTTTTTTTTTTTTTTTTTTTTAATTATTTTTTTTAACACTCTATTTTTTTCTTTTCTCTTTTTCTATTTTTTTTCGATTTTTTTTTTTGAATCATACACTTTTACTCTACCATCCTCTATGGTAACATCAAAATGATAGGGATTTATATGCACATCCCTACACTTGAGTTTTTATTATTCTAACACTAATTTGACCTGAATTGAAAAGATCAAAACACTTGGGGTACATTATTATGCAAACAAAGGGAATTTGAATTTAACGTTCCCTTCCCGTCATTTCATAAACTTTAACTTTTCCCATGAATCCCAATCGTCCCAAAACTGTGTACAAAGGATATGACTCGACTTAGCAACTCATGCAAGCAACGAGATAATTGAACTAAGGGTTTAGGGTGATAACAAAAATGCACTTAAAGTGAGTGCATACAAGGTAGGCTAAGGCTATTTGGGTATATATTTGGGGTGGGGTGTAAACAATGCTCTTCATTGATATTCCGGAAAAAACGAAACATCACGAACCGCGAAAAGGATAGGCTCTGAGGGGTTAACTAGGGGTATCGTGTACTAAAGATGAGTACAACGCAAAGGGTGTGGGGAATTACTCAACCGATGTGGAAGAAGTAATTATATTACGGGTATCAAACAAGGGTTATCCTAATGCCTCTTATCATTTAGTTATTCCTAACTACACAAGTGTAGTCTTACTAGCGATCTCGGAATGCATCACAAAACAAGTTCTAGAATCTAATATACTACCGGTTCACACTCTAAGCATTAAAGATGAATGCTTTAATTCCTACTAATCTAAGGGTGATCGTCACATTTTGGGTGGAATTTAGGTGGTAAAGGGTTTTTGTGCTAGTCATGCAACTTCCTATCCGTGAGACGCTTTTGTTAAAACTAATGGCCCACTCCTATATGTCATGAAAAATTAAAAATTTGGTGCCAAAATTACCCTAACCGACATTTTTTCAAGGTTTATTACACAAATACACTTGGACAAAGCAAATAATCAAGGATAAGCATAGTTTCAAAGTTCCCGTTTTATTTTCCCTCCCTACACTTAAACTGAACATTGTCACCAATGTTCCCCGAAAGTATCAAAGTTATGATAATGGAAGGTAATTAAAACGAAAGAAACTAGTACTCCCCTGATTAGCTCGGTAGGATCCGTGTGTGAAGTAGTGGTTAAATCCTTTCCAAGAAGAATTTATGCGTGAAAAGCTCCTTCCAATCTTATGTAACTTCTTCTTGATAAATTAAACATGCACACTCGAAGAAAACAAACGAAACCTTCGTGTAAAATCAGCGGTAATAATATATATAAGACTCGATTTAAACTAGGATATAATGCTTGTGGAATGGATGTTTACAGAATTTCTGGAAAATTAAGACCTAGAAAATTCCAAAAATTTATAAGTAGCTCAAAAAAAGAGAAAAAAAGTAATCTGATGTTTTACTCCTTCCCACCGCGTCAGTTATCCTGACAAAAACTGGTCTGCGATTTTCTGGAAAAATTCTGGAAAATTTACATCTTTAGAATCTGGAAAATTTTCTGCAAAACATCCATTATGACTCGATAGAAGCATTTGTCTCGAACAAACACACATATATATCTTTTAATGAATTGTTATTCTCGTGTTTACGTTTCTTTTGAAAATGTGTGTATTCCTCCCTACACTTATCCCTTATGTAAAATACCTTTATATGCAATTAAGACGAGGTTAAAAACAAAATAAAGCATTTTTACAAATTTAAACATGAGAATAAACAATCAATAAAAGACATATGACACTAACAAGCAAACAATTAAGCATGGGTTGCCTCCCACAAAGCGCTTTTCTTTATTTAAGAGTCTTGTAGCTAGACTCGTAGTCGTGCCCTCACGTGACTTCATTACCGTCATCTTCTTCCTCATGACGGTCTCTATCGGGGGATTCCATGTTGTAGAAGTGCCCTATGATGCACTTCTCTAAGATTTCGTCTTCTCCCCATTCGGTCCTATATTTTGGTCCTAGGTTCAAACAATCCTTATAGAATCCGAAAATCTTAGCCATAACATAATCTACTCCTTTTTCTTTATCCTCCTCATTCCTATAGTAGACCGATAGTTTCAGTTCCTTTTCATCATTAGAGAGTGATGAGAACTTCTCAATCTTGAACGGCATTTGGTAAGCTATGTCGTCGTTCTCATCCTTGAATCGCACTATTCCTAATGAAGGATAATAGGTCATCCCGGTGTTTTCTATGAAAGGTTTTCCTAGAATAACGTGGGACAAGCTAGGGTCTATGGCCGTGCTAATATCATCCACAATTATGAAGTCCGTAGGAAACGTGAAACTACCTACATAAACGAGCAATCCCTTAACTCTACCAAGAAAATTGCAACTAACACTAGGATCATCGGGGTCTTGCCTAGTTGGAATCGGCTTCTTCATTACCCAATTGTAGTAGGTGCTAGTCATTATGTTGATCGGGGATTTGCGGTCAATGTATGCCTTTGCCAAGAAAAGGTGTCCTATGCAACATGGTATGTTAAGATTCCAAGGGTTCCCAAACTTGATTCTAGGGCTTTTTCTAACATACATGTGACGGAGGTCACGTACTAAGTGAGGGTGGCGAGTTAGCTCTTCTTCCATAGGAAACTTATTGAAATAGTCATTATCTACTTCACCTACTTCCTCGGTTGTTTCATTAGTCTCACGTGTATGGTCCTCTTCATCATTGGTTCTATTAGGTTTCACTAAGGCGATGGTATTGATGAATTGGACATGCTTAGCTAACTTACTTGGGTCCTTAATCTCTACACCAGAAGGCTCAGGAGTTGAGATAGCATTAACCTTCCTATCACTATTGGTCATGGCTTTCAAAAGGTTGTCAAGCTTCCTATCCATTTCGGTTTGTTGTTGGTTAAAGCGGTCCGAGAGCTTAGCTATTTGGGCTTCTTGAGTTGCAACTAGGTTTTGCAACATCCCTTCGATGTTTTGTTGGTTAGGACCGTGGGATGGGGGCCATGAAAAATCATTGGAAGTGAATTCCTTGGTTTGTCCCCAATAGAAGTCGGGCTTGCCCTTCCATGCTTCTCGGGTTTCATTGAAATTCCTAGGTCCGGGTATTGTAGGGAATCTTCCTCCCGTTCCATTAGTACGCGAGGATGCGTAGTCAACGGAAGCATGTTCGGGGGATCGGGTGCTAGTGCGCGTGTCATGAGGATCACAAAACGGCTCACACGAGGAAGAAACTTTGTTCACATAGCGTGAAGACTTAGGGTTTTCGTAGGAACTCATTAGGAATTTAACTTGATCTTCAAGTTCGATCATCCTACGGTCGGAAGATTGTGAGTCAATCGGAGGCAAGGAGATTGCTTTAACGGTTTTGGGAAACTCACGGAGGTCATTCCAACTTTCGTTGTCATAGAGAGCAAGGTCCTCTATTATACCCCATGATTCTTCCGCGGTGAGATCAATAAGTTTTCCACCGGCCGCTTGGTCAATGGATCGCTTGGTGGGGAAGTTGACATGATCATAAAAGATTTGAACTTGAAGCCAAAGATCAACGCCGTGATGAGAGACTTTATGAAGTAAGTCCTTGAATCGAGTCCATGCTTCGTAGAGAGATTCATTTTGACGTTGTTGGAACATCAAGATGTCATTCCTAAGTTTAGTGGTTATCCCCGGTGGGAAAAATTGAGCAAGGAAACGAGGTAAGATCATCCCAACTTGAGATGGAGCCGGCGGGAAGTCGCTCAAGCATATTACTAGCTTGGTCCCGTAGAGAAAATTGGAAAGACCGCAGCGCGTGGTCTCCCGAGTAGTAGCATCAAGGTCGATGGAATCGACAATTTTAAGTAAATCCCTTAGATGCCTTTGATTTGGATCTTGGGCGAAGTCCATGGAATGCACATCCGTTTTGCACCAACCGGATGGTGTCGGATCGCAGGCCGTAGTTTGGGCTTGGTCGGAAGCTCAATGGTGTTCCTATAGCCTAGGTGGCTTGGTCTCGAGTATTCACCAAGAGTACGGGCTCCTGGCGGGTCAATTGGTGGTGGGTTGATGAATGGTGGGTGGTTATCACCTTCCATGATGAAAAGTGATGGGATTACGAACAAAGGTCACGAAGAAGGGGGATAGACTAAGAGAAAGCTAAAAATGAGAAAAATTTACTTGATAGGAATCAAGCAAAGAAAACCTAAACGAGGTAGACTACTAACTAGCTATTCTATTCCTGCCGGCAGCGGCCAAAAACTTGAGCGCTACACGTGTCGTTCGGGTCAAAGGAACTTCCTTTTTGTCGAGCAAGTTTTTCAACACCCTAGGCAATGAACCTAATCGTTGTAGTGTAGTATTAGGGTAAGCCACGGTATTGATATCGTTCTCTAGGGGAATAGGAATGCTAGTGAGAAGTTACTACGCTAAGGTTGGGGTTGAGGAAGATTATTTTTATCTTTTTATGTTTTTAAGGAAAGGAAAGGTACGAATCTCGGGGTTTGGATTTGGGGGTTGGTATTGCTACCGATTACTCTACTTATCTAATTATCTAATCTAAGGTGAATGTAGTCTATGTCTAATTATTGTGTGCTCGTATGATAGTTTAAAGATGTGTTTACTTAGGTTTTACTACTCCTTAATTATCTCCTATTGGTGGTTGAATTGTCACGTCCTTATTCTTAGTTGCGTTGTGTGTCTAAAGTTGTAGGGTATGCGTTTCTCCTAACTCTTTGAACTTACCAAAGGGTCTCGTCTACAAAACCTACTAGGGATAATAAACTCTTACTCTAAGGCACTCTTTGGATGGTTTAGCTTACAACTATTCAAGGAATCATATTCTAAGGTTCACAAAGATTTAATCAAGCATTCAGTACACAACGAATGACCTATCGCATTACTATATCATTAATCAACTAAGATAAGAGACAACCAATCAATATTCAATAATTAAGTTTCATATTCCCTAAGCAAACACACAAGTAAATTAGCCGGACATGGAGAACATGCATGCATACACACAAATAATCAAAGACATAATTGTATTAATGAAGTAAAACACTTATCTTGGTGTAAGATAGGGTTTGGAACCCTAAAATACTGTACAAGACAGCCTTGGTTTGGTTTAGGTTTTTACTCCAAAAGACTACCCATCAATACTGAAAAAATCGGATTCTATATATAAGATTACACATGCGACG
>OU343216.1:64948640-64987594 GCA_910596185.1 Chrysanthemum makinoi | reverse complement strand
ACCACATTCTTCAGGCCCCGTTATAACTGGTTCAGTAGGATCCAAGGACAGACCAAACTCCTCGAGTGTAAGTCATATGACTCTAAAAGCGATGCTTTATGAAAATGTGGAAAAGCATAAACAAGATTTAAAAATACTTTTTAAATTTAGATGCTTGTGTTAATTTAACTCGGCCGTGCAAGCGGGATTAAAAGATGAGAATTTGAGTGAAATGAAAGAAAGTTTTAAAAGAATGTTAATCGATGTTTTTAAAAAGGGTAATAAAAGATATAATTCATACATTCGGTTGTGTGAAAATCAGGAAACTTTGGTTACAACCTAGTTGGGATATTGAAACAAGATGGAACTCCATTTATCTTATGTTCATAAGTGGTTTAAAACAATTGACTTTGCAATATTTTCATGATGAGAAATTGTCGGAAAGGGTAAAGCGTGCTCCATTTAATGCCGATCATTGGGATACTATTGAAAAACTAACCCGATTACTTGAAGTTTTTTACAACGCAACAAAAAATTGTCGGGAGTTTATTATCCAACGGCTCATTTGGTACTCAAGCAACTATACTTGATGTCTTCACAAATTTCCGCATTTAAATTTCATGGTGGTGTTTATACAAGCATGGTTTCCGGGATGAAAGATAAGCTTTTGAAATATTTTGAAACTTTGCCACCGTTAATTACTTGTGCGGCCGCATTAAATCCATGTTATAATTTAAGCAGGGTAGAGTTGCTTATTGACTCGATTGTGACTGATTTGGGTTGTTTCGTGTCAAACCCGAACTATGCTGATGATGCAAAAGAGTCCTTTGGCCATTCTTTTAATAGTTTGTGGAAATATTATTTTGAAAAATATAGTAACCCACGTCTTTGTGGTGAGTCTTCATCATCATCAAGGGGTTTTAGAGGGAATCCGATACTTGCTTTGCATAAAAGGATAAGAGATAATCCCAACAAACGGTCAAAAAATGATCGTTTAGCGAACAATGAATATGAAAGATATACCACAACCGATTTTATCTCACATATTCCGCCCGAACAAGTTGAAAACTTTGATGTGTTGGCGTTTTGGAAAACAAAGGAAATAATGTTTCCCATTCTATCCCGAATGGTTCGTGATGTACTAAGTGTACAAGCTACTTGGTAGCTTCGAATATGCTTTTTCAACAAGTGGAAGGGTTTTATCAAATCTGAGATCAAGACTCACACCAGCTTCTTTGGAGATGTGTATGGGTTTGAAAGATCACTTGGACCTTAATGAAGCGAGTGCAAGATAAAACTAATCTTGAAAATGCCGAGACTTGAAGGGAGGACTACGAGGAAGAGGCACAAGCGGGTGAAATCGAGATGCTTTCCGATGAAGAAATAAGACAAGATCTGGTGCTCAGAAGCTAGGGGATCCGATGACGACTATTAGGACTTTTATGCTTACATATTATGTTTTAAGTTTATGTATTTCCTTTGATGTATTTCCTTTAAGTTTATGTATTTCCTTTCAGTTTATGTATTTCCGCCGTTATAAATAAAAGTTGAAGTTTATGCAGTGTAAGTTTGTATAAACTACAAAAAATGAAAAAAAAAATAATAAAAAATCGGTTAACCAGTTAATAACCGGTTAAATATTTTAAAAGTTTCAAAACGTGACTTGGTGGCAAAAACTTATTCAAAAATAAACCGGTTAACCGGCTCCCAAACCGGTTGCTTATTTTTAAAAAATTTGAATTTTTGAAATGGGCGGAATTTTTTTTTGAATTTTCAACCGGTTAAAAACCGGTTCGAAACCGGTTAAAACCGGTCAAACCGGTCCGAGTTTAAAAATTTTAAAATATCAAAATTTGAATTTTTTTGAGTGGGAACGCGGGTAAGTTTTCAAAATTTGGATTTTTTTTATATGTACAAGTTTGCCATTGTAAGACTAGTATAAATAAGTAGATTGAGTTTTTATTTCTTTGCAACTTTTATACAATTAAAAATACACTTTAAAAAAAAAACCGGAAGCATTTCACTAATGGTCGATCCTCACCGCCCTCGCCACCCCCCACCGGTTATTGTTCGTTTTTCCGATAGGCCGTGCACACGGTAATCCCAATGTTTGGGCTCACTACAACTACGTCGAAATGTCGGATGGCAAGCGAATGGCTCAATGTAAGTATTGTTTATGTTTCTTCAAACCCACTTCCGTGCCTTTGAGGTTCACACACGAAGAATTGCCGCCATGCATCTGGTTGATGCCGATTCGAGACCTCGAGTTGACGTTGAGTAGCTTATCAAGTTATCGATGTTTTATGTTTATGTTATTATGTGTTATGTTTTAAGTTTATGTGTAATGTGTGATGTATCATGTATTCTCCGTTCTATTAAATAAAAGTTCTAGTTTATTAATACACGAAACAAGAAAACGATGACAAACGACGACGGAAAACGAAAAATAAAATAAAATACTAGAACCGGTCAAAACCTGTTAACCTGTCTAGACCGGCCCAAACCGGTTTGGACCGGTTGGGTTTTTCCCTCCTCACATCCGGTTCGGAACCGAACCGGTTTGTAAGATATAACTTTTCACATACACATCAAACCATAACACAAAGTAACATATAGATGGAATTCTAGAGAGAGAAAGTTAGAGGTTTAGGGAACTTAGTGAGAGAAAGTGAAAGATATTATTATGAGCTCCAATCTCTACCTTGGGAGGTAGAGAGTATTTATAGTCTTACATAAATCGCACACATGGTCGTGGATCGGGCATCACAGTGGGTAAAGACCGTCCGTCCTCCACGGTGTTACTTAACTAAATACTACTTAACTAAATATTACTATGACTACGAGCTTTCTAACGATTACATATACTTGAGGTGACCGACTCTTTAATACTGGAATTTCTAATTCCTAACAATCTCCCCCTAAGGAGGTCACCTCAAACATATACTAAAATGACATTGAATACAATCGGATATTACATTAACAATTGATCTTGCATTCTTGATGTAGTACTTTGCTCCGAAGCTTGTAGTCATTGATTCTACTCATTGCATGTTTGGTTAATCCAAGTGGAGGTCTTTTACTGATCCACGTGATAATAATGTTGGGCCAACTTTTGAGATCATCGGACTAGTAGATAATCTCGATACATCCATTGTGGTGTTGGTATTATGTGATGTTGTGACATTGGACCGACATGCTCACATTACGGATCATGATATATTCTCATCAGTAGCGGAAGCATTTGTTGATTCATGATATTGGCCAGTAGCGTAAGCATGGAGTAAAAATATCGAGTCATTGATGCACTAATCATGATTTCTTTTGAGATGAATGTGTTAGGTGAGCATGCGGGTATGAATTGACCGCTTCATTACGATCATTACAAGAACGTCGGTGTACACGCATAAGACGGTTAGCAATAAAGCGCACGAAGGTGTCTTTGATCACTTTCGATGAATTGAGGTACACCGGCCACGGTTCCCGTTGATCGATACAAGCACGCCTGTGATCGGGTATAATTCGAAGAATTTCCTTGAGGGTTTAGGCTGCTCTAAGCGTTCTCAAGCCGAACGTCTCAAAGAAGACAACACGGAGTGAGTGAACCGGTAATTTCGTCCAGCGATTGATTAAAAGAAATTTGAAAAACAATCGTGTATTGCTCAATAGAAATTGTTTTGCAATATAACGAAGGTTTTAATGAAAATCAATTATCAATCATAAAACACCTTTTGATTTGAAAAATTAGTCCACGGTCGACATGCTAATGAAAAGAGTTTTAAAGCACAAAGACCGGTTTTCAAAGGTATCCGTCAATCCATAACTGAACGGGATTGATTCAAAAGAATGAATGCCCATTGTTTACATTCGGTTGTCACATGGTTGATCGTATAATAGATCTCTCATGCCACCTACCGAGGGAGCTTGTTAGATGTTGGCTCCAGAAGGCTTTCCATCATCATTGTGAGTATGTTTGCATATCACTTTCGGATGTTACGCAATACCACAAGGATAATGCGTAGGACTCAAGATATAATCTCTCTTTCCACATTGTGTGAAGCAGAGAGTCTTCATTGAAAGTGTCCTAATGAGATTTATTGATGATCTCGTGGCTCTAGACTCAATTTGTGCATATTTGGATCCTATAATGGAGACTAGGGAGAGGGTCTCCTCCTTCAATATCAACAATCTCTAAGAGAAAGTCGATAGATAATGTCGGTTCCCGTGAGAATGAAACAAGTCCTTTTAAGAGGAACTTGAGTGGTTTGGAAAGTTGAAGTGCGGTCGTCACTTTGGGTCCATGGCGTCTTGTCTTCAATACCGATGTTACCATCAGTAGCATATGAATTGAACCGGTTTACGCCTAAGGTTGAATAAATGGAGGGCTATTTGTTTTCACCCTTTCTCATTCAATTCTTTTAATTTTCAACCCCTTGTGCTTACGAGACTTCATAACTAGAACTTTGTTGGGTTTATTCGATACTAGCTCGATCTTAGTCCGCACTCTTCCCATATCTCATTTTTCTCCTTTTATCATCATACCTAAGAACTCTACACTATCTAGTGGATTGTCCACTGGGTAGATCCCTCGATTCTGGCGGATCATGGGAACCAATACCTAACCTTATCATCCTTATATCACCGTACATAAAGTAAGGTTGGTCGGTCTATTTGGTATTGTTCATCAGCCATTGGAACCAATTGAAAACCATTTGAAAATCAATTCGGATACTTGTGATATATTATCAAAGCATTTTGTACCTGAATTGTTTTGATATTTTTAGAACGAGAACTCCCCCTCAACATGTGCATCAAGTATTTGAAAATGTTTTGCACACCGAGGCAAGAGAAAGAATTAACTTCTTTGATTACCATTTTCTAAAAGATATCAACATCACTTCCCTAATCGAATAAAGTAGATAAAGCATTTTGGGGAAGGATGAGGTTTTCATGATTTTGCTCCCCTCAATATGTGCCTCGAGATTTGAAAAGAGTTTTGCACATACTAGAGAGAACACGCACATTGAGATAAGTGATCACGTTTCAAATCATTGTGGTTTAATATAGATGCTCCCCCTCAATGTGCATGGAAAATTTGAAATCGTTTGTCACTTACGGGGAGGCAAACATGCTAATCACTAATGAAACCATTTATCAATTATCGGTTTAAATCTATTTAAATCACAACTTCTCCCCCGATCACAATTATCAAATCATTTGAGATTTGTGATCTCTGTAATTTAAATTGATTTTGAAAGCTTTTAAGGAGAATTGTGACTCGATTATGAAAGCGTTTTAAGCGATAAGGATCGATGTTGAGATTTTAAACTCCATTGGTTAAACATGCATGTACATCTTTTGAAAACAATTTAATGCCAAATAACTTTTTAATTTAATTGAAATCATTCTCCCCTCAATCAATGACATAGGTTGTTGATTGAGCGATAGAATTTTGACAAGATAAGTCGATGATTATCAAAAATAGAGACCAAGTTATTTTTCAAAGCATTTAGTTTTATTGAGATAAATGTTATAGAATCCGAGCATGGAATTTGAAAACATGGTAAAACATGGCTCTGTTCTTTCTTTTTAAAGCACGGGGTTATTGCTGAAAATGACAATAAACCATTTTTTTCACTTTTTTTTTTTTTTTTTTTTATTTTTTTTTTTATTTTATTTTTTTATTTTTTATTTTTTTTTTTAAAATTCAACAACATCTAAAGTCCGTGTCATTCTTTGAATGACAGCAACAAGTAGATATAATCGCCGAGAAAAACATGACAAATAGACAATATTTTTGAAGATTTTTCGATATTTTCAGATTTTTATGGATTTTTGAAAGTTTTATATTTTTCTATTTGGTTTTATAGGGTTTTATAATTTTGTATTTTGTTTTTCGAATAAATATTTACATGAGATAAATTAGTTTAAGAGAATGATGAAATGAGTACCTAGATAAAGATATCGTTCATTGCGTTGTAGAAGAAAGGAATCAACATCTCTTAAACTTTGCCACCAGCATTGAGGCTTCTAAGAAAATCGTACGGACATGAGCCTTCGGTTTGAATCTTTGGTAGCTTCCCCACCGACAAACATCGAATAAAGACCATTTCCTAAGAGTATAGTTGAATACAAAGCGGTCTCATTGATTGAAGCTCGGCACCACGAAGAACACGAGAACACCGGTAACAAGTTGAAACATTGATTGTCTCGGTGGTTATCAAATCGGATTAGCGATTCGACCGATCACATGAACTGCACATGTGCATCCCCAGATGTACACCTTACTCTTCGAGTTTGACGGATTGTCTATTTAGGGGAACAATATATCAACATCTTCATTTTACCAAGTGCATTCCAGTTATATAACATATAACCAATCAACACATAATGTACACATGTACCCAACAAGAGTAGAAACGATGACATCCATGTAACATGTTGAGTCACTAATCATCTCTGTGGATGTCAACTCGAAATAAGCTGAATTAAGCTTCGATCAAGTGAACATGTTGTGCATATAGGCGGGAAGCTTTATCATAAACCGTATATAAGATGTATAGCATTATCATCTCACGTTCCAAATATTCTTCTCACATTTCTTCCAATGAACGGAATACGAATATATCCATAAACTTGAAATCTTGTGAGAAGAACTCAAATAACCCAAATGAATCTGTGAGAATCAAGCTGCTACATAAACTCTCTCTGACTATCTTTATCAACCTATATGTAGACAATTTGAAGTGACCCTTTGTTTAAAAAAACCCAATATACCAAACTTGAAAGCTGAAATTAAATTCCCCGTATTTGTGTCTTAAGCTTGCACTTAAAGATGGAAGCGATTATTAGAGAATGTATGCACCAAGCAAATCTCTTAAGTACTCAATACTCAATTAAAGTATGAGACATTAACACCTCTTGCGATTATCCACAGCGTAATCATCTTGGCGTGACGAGTAAAACAAGCGTAACTCCTAATAGTGATAGTTAACCGGTCTTCAACCATCCACCTCATTGCCGGTAACTAGATAACCCAAGACTTCAACTCTAATTCTTAAGCTCGAGCAAGTTATCAAATAAGATCACGCCTTTGTGAGCGTCAACTTCAACCTCAAATAAGTGATAAAGAGTAACTTCGAAGTAATCAACTTGTGTCAAATGCCCTAACATGTGAATAAACATACAACCGGATGTACATTCACCCCCGAATGAACGGGAACAAATGATGCCTCAACATCAATGTATTCTTCCTAAAAGTATTCATGTAGGCGTCTGGAGGATACACCAATAACCGGCGAATGAGGTAGACATTTTCCTTGACGTTCATGTGGTTGATTTATAGCATGCACGATGTGAGGAACAATAATCCATGAAGATTTGGCAAAGGAATACCAAAGAGTGGATCATTATTCATGAACAATAATCCGTGAAGATTTGGCAAAGGAATACCAAATAGCGGATCATTATTCATGAATTGCAAAACAATATTATGATAATCATTATCACGCCTTGAGGAATAGCGGAGATAGGGATTTTTGAGTAGTTCGAGTTGTACTTCTTTGATGATCATCAAACATATCTTGAACTCATGAATCACATAGTCTTTGATGATCATCAAATATTACGCTAGCGGTTGTAAATACTCATCAAACATATCTTGAACCAATGAATCCCAAACAATAAATCCCATTTATCCTTCATGAGTGAAACATTAGGCGTTGGAGGAGAGTCATCAAACTTTAAGTCGTATAACCATTATTCAAACATCCATCATCATTTAGTATATTCACTCTTTTCATAAATCCCATTTATCCTTAGTGAGTGAGAGTCATCAAACTTTAAGTTGTATAACCATTATTCAAACATCCATCATCATTTAGTATATTCACTCTTCTCCCCCTCAAAAATTGCATCCGAAGTTGCCATTTTGATTTAGCAAGTGAATAAGAATATACATTAATGAATGTAGATCCATTTGATGCCTGAATGAGCATGGGAGAAACATGAAGCTTGTTGATGAAGAATGTCGATGAGAATGGTCATAAACATGAAGATTTCTCTTCTTACGAAGATAAAGCATGTGAATACACTTTTCTTTTCTTTTGAAGGAAGCGGGCCTGAAGTGTTATCTGCTGAGCGCCATAATGATGAAGTCACGAGGCCTGGCGATGTGAGCGGGCGTCATTGTTTAGAGCCCAGTTATATGTTTAGAGCCGCCCGAATCCAAATACCAAGGGGCGACTTTGCGACCTGCTTTGGATATGAGCGAAGACATAGAATTGGAAACATTTGATCCCACGTGCTCATGAGGTCCTTTTGGTTAGCACAAACAATCTTTGAATCGTGCCAGAAACCCTAGGTGCAATGTCATTGTCACTAGGAGCTAAACTAGTAGAAGCATCCGACTTAGTCGAGGGACATTTTGTGCTTAATGGGATTGTTCTACCAGTTGGCTTCCAAACCTTAACAGGGCACTACTCTAGGCATAGTGGATCTAGTTAAGGGGCAAGGTTTGCCATTCGTGAATATTCGAACTTGTTGGCTTCCCCTTTGAAATCCTACATTGGTAAAAACCTTCCCTGTAGGTTTCCGATTGTTGTATCTGTTTAAGCTCTCCAAACTTTCTTAAGCTGGGTTATGAATCTTAGACCTCGAAATAACACATCACATTTATCATGATTACCGTGAAATTAAACATTTTTGCATGTTTTGCGCATGACATAAGGCCTCGAATTAATTTTAGTAAGCTTAGAGCTAATACTAGAACTAACACGATTCTTTTTGTTCAAATCAAACTTCTTGTCCCTATGGTTTTCTTTCACTTCCTTATCATGAACACTTTTAGTTTGCGTAATCCTATCCTTCTTTGCATAGCTTCTAGGTTTTGACCGCTAACTTTAGTGTCAATCTTAACATCTGTAGAAGTAACGATGGGAACATTACATGGCTTCACTACTTTCTGCATTCTTGGTCTAGAAGTGCTGGGATCTGAAATTCTAGGAGGCACATCGGGTTTGCTTGCTTGAATTTAGATATGGAACAAGACATATCAAGGGTCACATGCTTAGCTTTAGGCATAGAAGCGGATTTCTGTTTGGCACTAGGCATAGAACAAGGCTTCACGGCTTTGCCTTTTTCACCTAAGGGTTTTGGACATGTTGCAATTACACATTCAAGCAACTCTTGAGATCGTTTGGCCCGGAGGCAAGCAAACCTAATTTCACTATCAAGAGGTTTGTTAATGAAATCCTCTTCGACAATCTCACGGAGACATTCTAGACTATCCTTAAGGTGAGCACAGTAGTCATGAAAAGCATGTTCATTATTCCTAAGATGAAGAGGAATATATTTAATCGTCACATGTATTTGCAATCTAAGGGTGATTTTGAGACAACATTCTTATTGAAAACAAGTGGCGCTTCCCATTTCACGACTTCTCAGATTCTCAATTTCCTTTTGTAAAGACGTTATTTTTTCGTTGTTTTGGTCACGGGTGACGTTTATTGAATCATATAACTCTTTAAAATGTCGTTTAACCTTTTCATTTTCTTCTAGAAAACTTTCGTTTTCCTTTTGTAAAGCATTTACTAGGTTTTGAAGATGAAAAGTTTGAGAATTCTGAGAATCTAAAGGAGGAGGCATTTGGGAGCTGTCATATTGTTCTTTTGACCCTTTAATTGAGAGATTTGGGCTTTCAACTTTTCGATCGTGTTGCGAGCTTGAATCTGTTCATCACGCGTTTGTTAATTTGAAAAACGCATCAAACTCGGAGCATCCGAAGATGTCTTGATATTTGAAGTTTTGACATTTTCTTTGAGATGTTGATATTTGAGTTGTAAATTAAAATGCTCAACTTCTAGTTTAGAAAAATGTTTAACCAAATTGTCGTGATCATCCAGTTCAATTTTCTCGTTTAGTTTAGAATTAGTTTTTCAAGCTCAATGACACGATCATGGGAGACTTTCAGGGCCACAGATAGTTCATGAAATTTGGAAGCATTAATAGAGCAATTTGAAGCAGTGAAAAAGATATCTTGAGCAACACATTCAGGAATAAGAGTCTCATTTAAGGTATGCAAGTTCTTCCTCTCAATCTCATTATATTTTAGTGCACGCTCATAATCACTAACTTCAACTACCATTGCATCAAATTCCTTTTCCATTTCTTTAATATCTGATTTTATCCCCTTTTTAAGACTCTCAAAATGATCTTTTAGTTGTTTAAAGAAAGGCATGACCTCGGTTAAATAACATTCTTTCATTTGCTCAAAACCCCTTTCTCCTTCCGTTATACCAGTGGGTGTGATCCTTTTCTTGCAAGTTTTCTCAAAATCAACAAATAGTTGAAATATAACATATTGGCTAATTAAGGTCTTGCTTTTAGTGGCAATTTTTCTAGGAACAAGATGCATTTGTGTATTAGGAGGATACACAGTCGCTCTAGGCATTTTCCATAGGGGAGGGTTAGTTTCAACAATATTTATCGACTTTCGCTTATCTAAATCCTTTTCCGAAAACTTGTTCGGGAGTCAACAATGTCCGAGGCTTAAACATGTTCAAGGAAATCCAGTTTTCCTTTTTGTAGTCATGGGGAGTGATAATTAATTTTTTCTCTTTGCATTTAGGATCATCTAATTTTTTGTTCATTCTTTCCCTAGTGACTTCATCTGATTTCTTATCCTCCTCAGTGCACTCAACG
Source organism: Chrysanthemum makinoi (assembly GCA_910596185.1). Lineage (NCBI taxonomy): Eukaryota > Viridiplantae > Streptophyta > Magnoliopsida > Asterales > Asteraceae > Chrysanthemum > Chrysanthemum makinoi. The sequence continues at coordinate 64,976,917 of OU343216.1, read as the reverse complement.
CAACTAGGTTTTTGTCTAGGTTTAAGAATCTCATTGCCATCATAGATCACACTTTGAGCTGCTTTTGCTATCTTTCCGACTCGGGGTTGGGTTTATCTATAATGGGAACACTATGCTTATCGCTTAGAACTCTATGTGTAGTGACCATGTGAGCGTCGAATGGTGTTTCCTTGTATGTACAACTTGTTTTCAAGTTTGTTTTTCAAAGTTTTCTGATTAGAAAAATCTCTCAAGAGTTTTGATTCCTTTGCATTAAATTCTTGCTTAAGCATTTTCACATTTTCTTGAAGTTCTTGTTTTTGCTTAGTTGTTTTAGAAAGTTTTTCTTGCAAGGAATTTAATTCTTGTTTCAATACTTCTTCTCTAAAATTACTTTTCTAATGACGCACTTGGTCATCCATTTTCTGCTCACGAGTGGTCAACTCAAATTTAGCACGTTGTTCATAAATAGCAACACGTTCATTATAGGCATTTAGTTGAAATTACGAATCATCGAGGGATGCGATTATATTCATCAAAACATAGTCATTGTTGAATGCAGAAGATGCATCACTTGGTACACCTTCACTTTCACTTTGTTTCACGTATTGATCATATGGGATAATATCGATATTACCCATATTTTCAACATTTGATTCAATAGTTTCAGTTGAATGTACTTTGTCATGCATCTTTTGCACATCAACATTATCGTATAGTTTTAATACCTCTGAGATGAGTTTGTCTCGGATTGGCCGCTAGTGGTGAAGAAGAGACCTTGGGAGAGACCATTGGAGAAATGCTAGCCATAAAAATTGTGTGTGCCGTAGGTCCATCATCCACATCAGAGTCGTATGCATCACAATCAGCGACTTGAAAGGCATTTTGATGATTGTGACCTGTTTCCTGAATAGGCTGCTCATCCACATCGCATCATAGGTCTTGGCATTGCCCTCGGCTAGAAACAGCAATTCCTCTTCATCCAAAGTAGCACCATTGTCCTGAGCTTGTACGGCAGACATCTTATCTCTGAAGTAATCGGCGATTCTGGGCGCTTTGGAGATGTACAGTTCCTTGCAATGTGTCACTCACCACCACAGGTTATAACATTTGATGGCTTAGCTTGACCTTGGTTACCATTCCTTCCTCGATCTCGGTTACCAACATAACCTCTACCAGCTCCACCTCTTCCCGATCATCTTGTCTTTCCGAACTGGTTGCACCGCGATCCTTCCATCTTTAAAGTAGCTTGATTGTGTGGGTTAGATCTTTGTTCGAGGTTGTTGTTGGTTTGTGGGAGAGAATTCATGTTTTGACTAATCGGAAGAGCTAGTTGATTAATGAAGTTACCCACGTGTGGATCAGCATCGGCTTGTTTGAACATAGGATCGGGAATGAGTTTGTGATTACCATTACCCAAGGGTATGACTTGTGATGCTTTGGTTGTGATATCGATGTTTGAGTAGAAGCGGTTGAGTCATTAGGCGAGCTTGTCTCTCCTCGTTGGTTTTGAACTGATTGAGAATCAATTTTTCAAACATAGCATGTCTCTCATTCCGAAGGAGGAAGGCATAGAGTTGCTCATAGTTTGTATTCTTCAATCCTTTAGTGAGCTTCACAGCGGTGACAAACTTGTGCCATTCGGGATTCATGTTGTTCACAAATTTTGAGTTCAGTTGAATGTTAGGCATAGTCATTTTGATGTTCCTCATGTCATTCACTAACTTATGAAATCTCACATAGTACTCGTAGACACTCTCATCGGTTTCATCTTGAAGTGTTCAAATTAGGTCATAGAGTTGGGATTCTCTGTCTTCCATAGTTAATCTGAACCGAGAGAAGCATCTTAACATTATCCCTTGCCTTTGCATCGGTGTTATGATTGATCAGCTTGTAGATGTCTTTAGGAAGACCTTGAAGAACAATGTTTGAAGCCCGATATCGCATCGAATTTCTTTTTCTCCTTATCCTCAAGCTCATCATACATTTTAGGTCGTCCATTCCGCGAGTACCATCTTCATTAGTATCAAGTATGTCTCTAGTCGTCTCAACTTCGATATGGTCCTTCATCAATGGATTTGAGAATGTTGACACCATTTTCCTTCCAAAGGCAGTACAATCTGATTCGTTGAGCCCAAGAATCGTAGTCAGATCTGTCAAGCATGGGTGGACGAGTATCGAGCGGTGCTTGAACATCCTCGACAGCGATGGAGATGACAGTAGGAACGTTGGTAGACATGTTTACGGTTTATACGGGATTTTATAACTCTATGATTAAACCGGAAATAGATTCTTTCACGAGATTTTACTAAATCAAGAGAAAACCGTAAACAATCACTCAAGTCGCTAGAAGATAATGCTAGAAGATAATGCACTAAAGTCGCTAGAAGATAATGCACTAAGTCGCTAGAAGATAATGCACTAAGTCGCTAGAAGATAATGCAAAAGTGTAGCTAGCGCTTTAATTAAGCTACACCACTAAGTCGCTAGATTCCCAAAGTCGCTAGACAAATGCAAGTCGCTAAGTAGTAACTCGCTAACCTCAAGTAGCTAGCGAAATTTTGGCAGCAATTCGCTACTCAAGTAAGCTAGGAATACAAAGTAAGCTAAAAAGCAACTCGCTACTGAGACCAAGTCGCTACCACCAAGTGCTACCCGTAGTGGAGAGTCCACTACTTGTATCTTGTAAATCGCTAGGTAAGTCGCTAGCTACAACACTGTAACTTCGCTAAAAAATGTGAAGCAAGTCGCTACGAAGAAACTTTTCCGTGGCTCAAGTCGCTAGCATGAAAAACACATAAACACCACTTTTCAATCCAAAAACAACCCAACCACTATGATTCAAACCTTCTAGATCAAAACCTAAACACTTGTGATGATTCTAAACACAAAAGTACAACCAAAATCGAAACTTTAACACTAGAAATCAATCAAATGATGCAAAAACCACTAAACTTTTTCAAACTCAAAAACCACCTAAAAACCACTAGAAATCCAAAGATGTGCAAGATATGATCTAACCATGGCTCTTGATACCAATTGTAAGATATAAATTTTCACATACACATCAAACCATAACACAAAGTAACATATAGATGGAATTCTAGAGAGAGAAAGTTAGAGGTTTAGGGAACTTAGTGAGAGAAAGTGAAAGATATTATTATGAGCTCCAACTCTCTACCTTGGGAGGTAGAGAGTATTTATAGTCTTACATAAATAGCCACACATCGGGCTGTGGATCAGGCATACAGTGGGTAAAGACCCGTCCGTCCTCCACGGTGTTACTTAACTAAATACTACTTAACTAAATATTACTATGACTACGAGCTTTCTAACGATTACATATACTTGAGGTGACCGACTCTTTAATACTGGGAATTTCTAATTCCTAACACGGTTAGCCGCCCGGATCGGTTTTTTTTGGCGTTGACCCAAACCGGTTTGGGTTTGACCAGTCGTCAAACCGAACCGGTTAACCGGAATGTGCACCTCTATTTAGGGCCTCCAAATTCTAGTTTTTATTTTTGACGAATCATTCTTCTTTAGTTATTTGAGAGTTTTTGTCAGGGCTCAAAAAGTTAGAGTTTTGCCCGAGAGAAACACATCAACATCGTCTACGCTCTTATACCAAACATCGTCTACGCTCTTATATATGAAGGTATTACATACACCCATGAATGTGGTACGCATGTATCTCAAGAAAATAGTCTATGTTTGGCAAAATAGTGGAGATGAGTGCATGTAACGTAGATGAAACAAGAGTGGATATGTAACCCTTGTGTAAAAATCGACCCAAACAACCAAATTATCTATCATTCTATATATATATATATATATATATATATATATATATATATATATATATATATATATATATATATATATATATATATATATATATATATATATATATATATATATATATATATATATACACATACACTAGTAGTCGAACCCCGCCCAATAGGCGGGCATGTCTTATAATTATCGTTGACATAATTTGCTATAGCGAAAGAAGGAGGGTAATCGTAAAGAAGGAGTGCAACTAAGGTGGAAATTTTCGACCTTGATGTGCAACTAAGGTGGAACTTTAGAAAATAGTTGAAACAAAAACAGCTGCTCTCTTAACTTGTTAGAAACGGTGAAAATATTGACATGAAACATGGACACACACTATATGGTTAAGTTGAATGGCTGAAAATATTGACATGAAACATGGGACACACGGTATATATAGTTAAGTTGAATGGCAAAAGAAAATTGCACGACATAATTTACCATCCCAATTTTTCATAACTGAATATACCAATTTAAGACGGTTATATGTTGTTCCCGTTTACTATGCTCAACTTCAGGTTTAAGCGATTGCTTCAGTGAGCATGTTGTTCAGCTCCAGGTTTAAACGATTATTCAGTGAACATTCTGTTAATGTCATTAAGATTACTATGCGGATCAGATTGATGTACTCCTAATTATAATTCCAGTTGGCACAAAGCAACTGAAAATTACATAAGTGGCAACCTATAAACTATGCTACATATTACTGTAATCCAGGTCCTTAACACACAAGCTAACAGCTTTAGAATCGGCACAGGACCAAGGTTTGTATAAACATCATCCATCAAGAATCTTGTTTCCTCCTGTCGAAGCAAGCTACACCAATCGAATATCAATTACCACATATGTTAGATTTCTCCCTCTACTGAAATTCAAATAAAAAAAATGAAATGAAACTTCACATACTCGTATACTTAGCCTCTTAAATCAACAGTAGCACGTTGGACCACTGGCTTCCCAATTGTTGTAGTTCCTACTGTTAATGACAAGCTGGTGCAAATGAAAAGGTTAAGCCTTACTGTTATTGGAACATCCTCACATTGCCAATTGTTTGAATGACTCTTTAGGTTAGTGATAGTTGCCATATAACCATTCAGACCAGCTGCCAAGATATGGTAACATCAATTTCCAAGAAACCTATAGCAGAATTGTCCAGAGTTTAGGTAGACCTATATTACTGTTTACATTCATTGGCTAAGGTGTGGGAACTTGCATATGCATAGCAGCATAGTCACAATAAAGTCGCAAACCAGGTGTAGATGAAACTGAATGGCCTTTGGAAGTTGATAAAAGTATGGTCAATCAGTCAGTGAAATTGTTATAAAGAGAACATAAACTCTTAAAAATGAGGTAGGAAAAAAAAATGAAGATACCTATATTCATTATCGATTGTTTGCGAGTAAGTTTTAATTTGCAAGAAAAGAAAAATAACATTTAACAACAGTTACCTCCAAAAGGTATGTGACTTCAAACCCGGTTATGTCATCCAAAAAGAAGAACATGTACAAACACATACGTCGCAATTATAAAAATAGTTACCAAGCAATAGATTGTTAGTGTTGAGAATTGTTAATGACGAATGCAAAGAAATGATATACAATGTATTGTGAGATTATATAATAAGAAAACGATCTTTGACAAGTTAACATGCAACTCACTCTTCAAAGGATATGAGGCCATCGTTGTTCACATGAAAAATTCTGATGGGGCACAATGCAACTCCCCTGAGACCTTTCCCCTCTAAGAGATCCATCTCTTACAACCTTTGACTCGGACGGAGGGAACACAGGTACAATAACACGCATCAAATCCCATGGTATCATGAGAGTTTCTCCTCTAGTATTTTCGAATAATGCAAAGTATTCAAATACTTTCAAAAAGAACAAAATTTAACTGTGTAAGACTTTAGTCATCACATTAAGGTACAAAATTTAACTGTGTACGTTTCATGGTATTGTGATTATTAAATACAGAGGGATGAAATCCAAGTATCCAACCAAAAGATTTTGAGGTTTCAAGTCCCCGTGACTAACAGTATACATGATGTCTACATGAAGGCGCAATATTAGTTTAATATGTGTGGCAACTTTGATTATGCTTATGATTTAGGGACATACTAATAAGATATGAATCAAAAACAAAGTTATTGCAAGAAAATTGTTTATTTCGATAACTATAAAGTTATCTAATAATCCCTAATTAAGAACTGGCATATGGTAATACATGATTCTTGAAGTATCAGTTTCTAGACCTCCATTCAACAGCAAACTAATGGTTTCCAAGGCGCTCAGTAGTTTGATTGTCTACATGCATCAAATTGATAAAGGAAAGCAACTACTAAGGCTTTTAAGATATAGTTGGAAGTTGTTCACGGGGTTTTTTTCTAAACGTTTTAATAATGTATTATTGATTAAAAAACAAAACAACTTGGCGTGTGTGAATTATAGTTTAATGAGCACATGATGCATCTACATGTATTATCTAAACTTTGCTGCTATGCTACTCGATTTCATCTAATGTACCTGCTTCTTCCATATGGTTTTGGTAATATGCTATTTGTTTCTTCATTTGGTCGTATTTTGATAGATTACTTTCATCTACATAAGTTCCATTATATCAAATGTTCAAATGTGGAACTTTTTGGAATGGATGTCTAAATGTAACTTTCTTTTAGCATACTATATCGATCCCCGAGACATATACTGAGAAAGCGGAACTCCGTGGTTCCTTGCTACCTGAACATCAACCAAAGAAACTGACCATCAGAAAAGTTTTAAATTCAATACAATGAGTTTATGAAGCTCACTTTTAAGGCCATAAATTAATAATTGAGACTGATAGCGAGTTTAGTCTTATGGTTTACATCTTAAACTTTTGGAAATTTTGGGTGCAAATAACTGATACTTGCTACATACTATTAGGCCATACGACTATATAAACAACTCTTGCTCCGAAGCTAATTTTTCTGAGCTCTTGTATACATAGTGGTTTATTTATTTATTTTATTTTTATTTATTTTTTCAAATTTTTCTCAAAAATTGTGTACACAATTCAGTTTTAGCCAACTTATTAGTATGGGTTTCCTTTATAATGTGTGGAAAATTAGATTACTTAACAAATAGACTAATTAACAAAATGCAAACGTGTGTGAAGTCGCCGCTGCTAAAAAAGCATTCGTGTCGTCCTTACCGATTACATTTTTTAGACTTCCTTCCAGTGCCGATGATGTAACAAAAGTATTTTGAGTGACCTGATTTAAAAAGAAAGAATAGAAAGTGTTTGGATAAAGCTGCAAATTTACTAATTTTAGATAACCAAGTTCAATTTTGGCAATCCTATATTCTTTACCTGTTTGGCAATAATAAGTCAAAGCTCTTGATGATAAATCTATCATGATAACATATTATTCACCAAGTTGTTAATATGGGAAACAAAGAGAGCAAACTTACAATGTTCCAACCATTCTCTTTGTCATTGCCTTTACCTCGTTCTGCTTGAACATTATAGTCATGCCAAACTCAGCTATCTTGGGGCTCATGGTCTAATACTCTTATCTAAAAGAATGTTATTAGCTTGTAGATTCCTGTGAATCACGCACGTTCTTGAGTACTTATGCAGGCATATCAATTCCTTCAATGACGTTACAGGTACTTGGTGTTCAGCCATAAAAAAATATTTTCATAGAAGTTCACATTTCCATTGTTCATTACCCATATTGCTAATGCACCTAAGTCCTCTGCTAGCTGAAGCAGGCAAATTATATGATGACTAATATTAAAATTAAGTTAACAAAAAAATAAGCGTGTGTATGAGCATAGATCGTGTCACCTGAAGAAATTCAAAGTACCCAAGTCCATCGTCAGTCTAATAAGACCATATATCATCCAAATTTCCTGGTCAATACTCTTCCACCAATATGCATTTCGTTCAACAAAACTGCCACCTATGCAATATCAAAGAAGGTCAATAATATTCACTCACTTGAGTCAGAGGCTAGATGGGCAGGTCGATTGGTTAGGTAATAGGTTGAATAGACCTGCAAACACTTGTTTGTGCATTTATTTTTTTTGTATGAGCATTATTTGAACTTATATAATCACCAATGATCAATTTGCATTTGTTTAAAATACAGAAAATATTTATCCGCTAAGTCTGATCACTAATGCTTTTGTAAAAAAACAAAAGTTTGAATATTGACATAACGATCTCTATGTCATAAGCCTAAGACAGACTTTGGTAGATTTTCAGCCCACTGAAACCATTCCCCTTAAACATATACTTTTCTATCCGACCAGTTTAAGATAGAACATGACCCAAACCGACCTACTAAAAGTAAATGGGTTAGAATCGCTACGTACTACATAACTTACATAGATCATAGAGAAAAAAAAGTATAACACATGGACAGTAATACTCTTTATTAAAAAGTTTGAAACTTACAAAATGAAAGTCTCCTTCATGTAATTATGGCACATGATGCAACTCATGGCCATCATATAGATCAAATGATAGCTACTATACATACGTGACCCTCATGGGAGATTGCTGATAATTAGTTAATCAACATTCATTAGTTCACATTTACATTGAACTCTTTCCCTCACTATGACACTCTGAGAGCCACAAGTCTATATGTTGTATCATCTTCTGATGTACTTTGTTAACCGCGTCAGGATCACTACAATTTTTAGAATTTCCTGCAATTTAATATGTATTATAACTACAATAACATTCTATTTAGACACAATCATCAATGTTGCTAATGAAGTCCAAACTAACCTTCAGGAACTAAAGGAGACTGAGGGCATCCTCTAAGATCAGTTCCATGCCCACAATTATGACAAGCGACAATGTATGCCGGCACTGCAAATTCGAAAACGTGTGTTTCATTTATTGAATTATGGTAGGAAAAGGCTAAAGGACAGATAAAGGATTATGGGAAATTTAAGCACATGAACGGTTATATTAAGCTTAATTACAGAGCTGTAGACTTGCATAAATTAACTATAATCATGGTCTATTGAAAGCAAATTACTAAATTCACGTGGGAGTGCTCGCATAATAGTGAGAGTTGTCATATCAAGAACTACTCTAGTCGGCTGTTAGTTTTCCTTGTCCACTTTACTGCGGCACCCAACTACATACCTTGGACCACTGCTGGCTTTAACTATCACTGTAACATCATCAGCAAGATTTATTAGTTTAAGGACAGCATCATGCCTTATCATGGTATTGTTAACGATTGAAATTTTACAGGATACTGAACTCAATTGTTTTATAAAAACATTGTTAAGGCATAGCAATACGCCAATACATATAAATTCATGGATGCGATTGCTAAACTCATTGCAAGTAGGAGATGACTTTTAATTTCTGATCAAAATCAAATAGACTTCTGGATGTATATTTACATCTTTCGCTGTCCAAAGGCCTGAGCACTTCGCCTATGATCTGTCCAAGATGAGAACATGATTTCATATCAAACTGCAGAAAATCAATATGACCATTAACATACCTGCATCTGGTGCACGTTGTCCATCGTCACCTAAAACTGGTTGATTGTGTGCACTATCAGTTTGTACATCTGCACCTATTAAAAAATGGCAACAGGATATAAGATCGAAAAAGGCAAATGTATGGAAATACACTGCAATGATATTATATTAACAGACGCGACTTCAGCCAAACCACATTCAACTGTGTAAGGCTCTTGAATGACGACAGAATTCCGTGCAGAAGCATTGGCAGTATGATTTACAGGTGGATGGTTATTCTTATCATCACTTAGGTATGCAAAACTTGCTGAACCTACAATACAAATAACCCAAAAATCAATAATCAACGACATAAATCAGAATTAGAAATCTTTTGCAAAAAAAAAAAAAAAAAGCAACGAAACATACCGACGGTATGAAACTCAGGGTACACAGGCAAAGTAACCTATTGATAGTATTATCATAATTTTGTAAAGGAAAGGTGGTAATACCAAAACACTACATGAGAGCTGCAATGCTAATGACATGGGCTTCCATGCTGAAGAGTTATTGGCAAAATACGTGCACCAAAAGTACTCCAAAACATAAATGTTGCAGCTGAGATTGCCATTACACCATAAGTAAAGTGTCCAGCAACCATACATGTCTGGGAATGCTTGTTTTGGTCTGGATGACAAGCAGGTAAAACAATGTTCAGAGTTCTCTCTAGTCCGTGGTTATTTCCACCTATTTTAACTGCTGTGTGCATGCTTGCTATTAGATTGCAGATTTTAGGAATTTCATCATAATGATCATAAGTGATAAATCACCTTCAGATGAAGATCTTGTTGTCAACACGTTTAAGATGCTTGCTTCGGCAGCATATTACCAGGTCTGTATATTTTTCTTCTCATCATGATAAAGATCAACGTGTCACTTACTGATTTCAGTTTCATGTTATGCACATTTCTTTTTATCTACACATGCATATATGTTTGCATTTCTTGTATTCTTCTGATCACTTTGTGTGCTAACTATTCAAATGTGCAGCCTGCCTTTCTTGTAGCTATAGTTGATTTAAAGGATAGTACAACTGACGTTATTCTTGGCTCTTTGGAGAAACTTATATCACCTGTATGCCTAAAGCTTTCATGTGATGCTCGTCTTGAAGTTCCCTCATGCGGCCACTAACAGCAAGAAGAGCTTTAGATGGAACACAACCTCTGTTTACACATATTCGGCCTATCACATCACCTTCGATGATAGCTATTTTTTGACCCTATCATGTACTCCATAAAACTTAACTTTTTCTTATAATGTAATTCATAAAAGACTAAACTTAAAGTTATCAGTTGCAGGTACGTAGAGATTGCAGGAAATAACTAACCTGTGGAAGGTAACCAGCAGTAATAGTAAAGAGGCCTAAAAAGTTCATGTGAATAAATGGATTTCGCTTACTCCAGACATAAACCTGTGAGGCAGAAAAAAACAGACATCAAACTACTATTAGCCCATGTATATTTAAAGCGATCTAAACTGTAACATCTGACTTTCGTGAGAAATACTAGCATTCTATAAAAGAATTCCATAAAGGCAAACAACCATCATGGAATGAGAATCGGAAAATGTTCATTCATTCTAGTACTTGGAAAATCTCAAAACCTTTTGTGATCCCTTCATAGCAAGCACTGAAAGAGAAAATACCTACGTAAACATTTTCTGTGGTATGACTTTGGACATCGCCTGCAAACAGCAAATTGAAAATCTTTCACCTTTTCGTTTTCTGTTTGCTTACAGACAACACATTTGTGAGCAGGACAAATGAAAGGATCCCCCCCCATCAATCTTTTTTTCAAGAACTTGTGGCTCAGCTTCATTGTCCTTCTGTAGCAGCTTTGCTACACATTTTGGGTGATAAAAGTGACCACAAGTTGCAGCACTACATTGAAAAACCTGCATACAATACTATCAATAGCAACTATTATCAGATTCATTTCTTCAATCACAAATAATCACCCCTAAACCAGTTCAGCTATAAGTCAGAAAATGCAACCTACAGATCAGATGCTCAGAGATCTCTAAACCACCAAATCATTAGTTCTTCCGTGCCTTAGAGCATATAGAACATACTATAGTCAGTTAATGTAACAGCATCACATATAACATTCTCCAAAAATATCATCACAAATCGTAACACCTCTTGCCTCTAGAGTAAGGTGAGTTCAACATACAATATTTTTGTTTACCCAAATGATCATGAAATTAAGGTCGGAGGTAAAACCTGAGGCCTATAAACAACAATAACAAAAGCAACAGGTTCCCCAATGTCACTATCTACAAGCCACATCTATCCTTGATCCGTCACCGCAACAAATACAAACTCATGTTAGTTCTTCTTTCACTGCCTTGGTTCTTTGTAGTTTATGTATTTGTAAGCAATATGTGTTAGTTGTATGCAAGTGGCCTTAAAATCACCCGAGTTGAAATTTGAGTACAGAAAAGCATATAGTCATATACAACCATAGAGGACACAAAAAATTTCATACCGTATCACGTGGCACCAAAAGTGGATGGCATAATAATATGGATCAAGAACATGAACACTATGTAAAATAGGAGCCTTTTCTTGAACTCGTATCCACAACACAGTTTACCTATCAGAATGTGTACATACTAAACCATTTATATTGTCTCCTAATCCAAACACACATTATTTCTGCTTAAGTATGATACAAACACACCTTATTCTTAACTATAGCAGCCTCATCCTAACATGTCTCTATTCTAGAGCAACCTGATATACATATTAATTACGTTCCTAGTGCACCTAACTATAGAAGCTTATAACATCTTCATATCATAAGTTGTTAAGGCAACTTAATGCTATGAAATATAAACTGAAATGGGTCGCTTCATGCTGATGATGAGACATACAAAAGAAACAGGTTTGCAAAGTTATAAATAACCACGGTTTGGCTTTTTCTGAGCATAAAAAAAATTATTTCTTTAGTAACCTAATCCAAACAAACCTCATTTTCACAGTGACCTACTTGATTTAAATGTGCTTCATTTATATAGTGAGTTGATATATACATCTGCAGACTTGCAGTCCACTTTAAATATATGTCGTTGCTTATACAAACTACAAATATGTTATTTATTTATTTATTTATTTTTTTTTGGGGGGGGGGAGGTTGTCATAAGAACTTATTTCAGAATCTAATGAATAAGCATTAATATAAGCTGCCTTAAACACCCTTATTAGTTCCCTCTTTGTATCACAGTAGTATTTTGTGAGATTGTTTTATAAAATGCTAACTAAAACTTATTCTGTACCCTCCTAGATGGGTTGGTTAACGGGTCAAAACGGGTATATTAGGACTAAGACCGACTTCTTCGCCCTTTCTTACCTAAAGTTGTACACGTAGATAAAGTTTAAATTAATTTAGAAGGTTTAATATACATCTGGGTGAACATTCATCTTCCGGGAATGGATATACAATAAAGAGGTTTTGACAAAAATGGAACTCAATAAAAACCACCTTTTAGTAGGTACCGGTGAAGGTAGAATATGAGGCGATGTAATGTATGTCTACATTAATCATTTAAAACATATAATTTTGAAAAGAAAAATGGTATAATGGTACCTTCTTAATCCTCTGCACGAACGAATCAGGAGAACCAATTGCAGAAACACATAAAACAATCTTTTCACATAGAACTTCTAAAGGTACAGGCACGAGACATTTAGTGCCTCAAAAAATTGTGAGGGGGTCATTGCAGACCAATAATATACAGGAAGAAACCAATGCCTTCCAAGAATTGTTGGATCAATAACAGAAAGACTCGGATCAGGTACCTGCAATCCTTAACAAACACTTGAAAATTTTAGGACACTAATGCATAATTTATTCAGTGTTGTTCAAGTTAAGGATTCTTTGTACCATTTTGCGTGATGGATTACAGCGACACCAGCGCGGAAAAATGCTGTGAAAGGTTCCAGTAAAGGTCTAAAGGGTGTAAGATGGTGGTTTCCCAATGGAGATAAAGAGTTCACCATCACAATATCCAGATCATGCCCCATACTTATATGTTGTTCAAGAAGATATTCATAAAAACCCTTTTTTTACAGAAAAGACATAGTTATTCATGTGTATGGATTTGCATTCCGGAAGTGATCATCTAACTACTGAGTAATGTTTAGGTCAACATATTACATACCCGCTGGATAATCAACAATACTAATTATCTAAGGGTGAACTGAATTACCTGTTAACCCATTCTTTTAGCCTAATCCTACGTCTCTTTCATATTTGACTCAGTTGACGCAGATGCCTCATCGGCTAAATCACCTCTTGTTAGCTTGATTCTTACCAGTGGGTCCCAACTTTGCAAGTCCAAATATCTTTGAAAGCCATCATCATAATACAGTACTTCATTAAGAAACAAAAACATAAGACCACCACATGTCAAAGTAGCCAGCCGAAAAGCTATCAGCATTTGTCATAATTCATTAGAAAAACTTAACATAAACACCATTACATGTCAAAATACCTAGCTGAAAGCATCAACATCTCAACATCTTTGTTTCTTTAGTAACTACAGTATATCAGTTAATTACACTCAGTTAAATACCGTTCAAAAACTAGATCCTCTAATTTTTTTAAAAACGTTCAGAGAACCAGCAGTTCTAAATAAAATACCACCCACAGTCAGTTCACATTTATTCATCTATCTACATAACTGGTTTATCAGGATCCAAGGACAGACCAAACTCCTCAAGTGTGAAACCACATTTTTCAGGCCCCGTTATAACTGGTTCCGCAGGATCCAAGGACAGACCAAACTCCTCGAGTGTGAAACCACATTCTTCAGGCCCCGTTATAACTGGTTCAGCAGGATCCAAGGACAGACCAAACTCCTCGAGTGTAAGTCATATGACTCTAAAACGCGATGCTAAGAAAATGTGGAAAACGGCTAAACAAGATTTAAAAAATACTTTTTTAAATTTAGATGTTTGTGTCAATTTAACTCGGCCGTGCAAGCGGGATTAAAAGATGAGAATTTGAGTGAAATGAAAGAAAGTTTTAAAAGAATGTTAATCGATGTTTTTAAAAAGGGTAATAAAAGATATAATGCATACATTCGGTTGTGTGAAAATGCGGGGAAACTTTGGTTACAACCTAGTTGGGATATTGAAACAAGATGGAACTCCATTTATCTTATGTTCATAAGTGGTTTAAAACAAAAGGTGACTTTGCAATATTTTCATGATGAGAAATTGTCGGGAAAGGGTAAGCGTGCTCCATTTAATGCCGATCATTGGGATACTATTGAAAAACTAACCCGATTACTTGAAGTTTTTTACAACGCAACAAAAAAATTGTCGGGAGTTTATTATCCAACGGCTCATTTGGTACTCACGCAACTATACTTGATGTCTTCACAAATTTCCGCATTTGAATTTCATGGTGGTGTTTATACAAGCATGGTTTCCGGGATGAAAGATAAGCTTTTGAAATATTTTGAAACTTTGCCAACGTTAATTACTTGTGCGGCCGCATTAAATCCATGTTATAATTTAAGCGGGGTAGAGTTGCTTATTGACTCGATTGTGACTGATTTGGGTTGTTTCGCGTCAAACCGAACTATCGATGATGCAAAAGAGTCCTTTGGCCATTCTTTTAAAAGTTTGTGGGAATATTATTTTGAAAAATATGGTAACCCACCTCGTACTGTGGCTGAGTCTTCTTCATCATCATCAAGGGGTTTTTAGGGAATCCGATACTTGCTTTGCATAAAAAGATAAGAGATAATCCCAACAAACGGTCAAAAAATGATCGTTTCGCGAACAATGAATATGAAAGATATACCACAAACGATTTTATCTCACATATTCCGCCCGAACAAGTTGAAAACTTTGATGTGTTGGCGTTTTGGAAAACAAAGGAAATAATGTTTCCCGTTCTATCCCGAATGGCTCGTGATGTACTAAGTGTACAAGCTACTTCGGTAGCTTCTGAATCTGCTTTTTCAACAAGTGGAAGGGTTTTATCAAATCTGAGATCAAGACTCACACCGGCTTCTTTGGAGATGTGTATGGGTTTGAAAGATCACTTGGACGCAATGAAGCGAGTGCAAGATAAAACTAATCTTGAAAATGCCGAAGACTTCGAAGGGGAGGTCTACGAGGAAGAGGCACAAGCGGGTGAAATCGAGATGCTTTCCGATGAAGAAATAAGACAAGATGCAGGTGCTCAAGAAGCTAGGGGATCCGATGAAGACTATTAGGACTTTTATGCTTACGTATTATGTTTTAAGTTTATGTATTTCCTTTGATGTATTTCCTTTAAGTTTATGTATTTCCTTTCAGTTTATGTATTTCCGCCGTTATAAATAAAAGTTGAAGTTTATGCAGTGTAAGTTTGTATAAACTACGAAAAATGAAAAAATCGGTTAACCGGTTAATAACCGGTTAAATATTTTAAAAGTTTCAAAATGTGACTTGGCGGCAAAATGTTTTTCAAAAATAAACCGGTTAACCGGCTCCCAAACCGGTTAAACCGGTTGCTTACTTTTAAAAAATTTGAATTTTTGAAACGGGCGGTAAAAAAATTTTTGAATTTTCAACCGGTTAAAATCGGTCAAACCGGTCCGAGTTTAAAAATTTTAAAATTTCAAAATTTGAATTTTTTGAGTGGGAACGCGGGTAAGTTTTCAAAATTTGGATTTTTTATATTTACAAGTTTGCCATTGTAAGACTAGTATAAATAAGTAGATTGAGTTTTTATTTCTTTGCAACTTTTATACAATTAAAAATACACTTTAAAAAATAAAAACCGGAAGCATTTCACTAATGGCTGATCCTGCACCGCCTCCGCCACCCCCACCACCGGTTATTGTTCGTTTTTTTCCGATAGACCGTGCACACGGTAATCCCAATGTTTGGGCTCACTACAACTACGTCGAAATGTCGGATGGCAAGCGAATGGCTCAATGTAAGTATTGTTTATGTTTCTTCAAACCCACTTCCGGCGTGCCGTTGAGGGTTCACACACAGAAGAATTGCCGCCAAGCATCTGCAGTTGATGCCTGATTCGAGACCTCGAGTTGACGTTGAGTAGCTTATCAAGTTAATGATGTTTTATGTTTATGTTATTATGTGTTATGTTTTAAGTTTATGTGTAATGTGTGATGTATCATGTATTCTCCGTTCTATTAAATAAAAGTTCTAGTTTATTAATACACGAAACAAGAAAACGATGACAAACGACGACGGAAAACGAAAAATAAAATAAAATACTAGAACCGGTCAAAACCGGTTAACCGGTCTAGACCGGCCCAAACCGGTTTGGACCGGTTGGGTTTTTCCCTCCTCACATCCGGTTCGGAACCGAACGGTTAACCGCCCGGATCGGTTTTTTTGGCGTTGACCCAAACCGGTTTGGGTTTGACCGATCGTCAAACGAACCGGTTAACCGAATGTGCACCTCTATTTAGGGCCTCCAAATTCTAGTTTTTATTTTTGACGAATCATTCTTCTTTAGT
The DNA here is from genome assembly GCA_910596185.1 of Chrysanthemum makinoi. Classification (NCBI taxonomy): domain Eukaryota; kingdom Viridiplantae; phylum Streptophyta; class Magnoliopsida; order Asterales; family Asteraceae; genus Chrysanthemum; species Chrysanthemum makinoi. The sequence continues at coordinate 64,960,079 of OU343216.1, read as the reverse complement.
TATTTGAGAGTTTTTGTGCAGGGCTCCAAAAGTTAGAGTTTGCACGCCCAATAGGCCTCCAAATTATCTATCATTCTATATATATATATATATATATATATATATATATATATATATATAGGTTTGGGTTATTATGAAAAGTTTCTTATAATGAAAAGAATGAGAAGGCATGTGGAGGTGACATGTGTCACCTTTGCCACATCATCATGCCACATCACCATACCCCCCCCCCCCACCCCTAAAAAAATTTTTCCGCCAAAAAAAAAATTTTTTTTGGGCAAAAAAATTTTTTTTCCGCCAAAAATTTCCGCCAATTTTTTTCTGCATCACAATTATGAATTTAGTGCATCAAGGTTATAAATTACTGCATCACGTTGTAAAGTTACTTGCATCACAATCATAATTTTAGTGCATTAATGTTATAACCTTGATTTTAGTGCATCATAGTTGATGCACTACTAACTATGATGCAATAACTTATAAAAAAGATGCACCAAAACTTATTAGTGCATTAAGGTTATAAGTTACTGCGTCACATTTATGATTTTAGTGCATTAAGGTTATAAATTACTGCATTACAGTTATAAAGTTCTTTGCATCACAATCATGATTTTAGTGCATTTAAGGTTATAACCTTGATTTTAGTGCATCATAGTTGATGCACTGAACTATTAACTATGATGCAATAACTTACCAATGAAGCATTAGTCCAATGGTTGGAGCACTTGTGCTAACTCAATGACCCAAGTTCAAGTCCATCCTTGGCATTTGCCATATAGGTACCACCTCCAAAAACCCTGTGGGCACACTGGAGAGACTTTGTGGAATAAGAGCTTAGGGGTCCTAGTCTTGGCTCGTACTCACTCTAGTTGGTGCCCCACTAGGCAGGAGAGTTTAGGAGCTATTCCTTGTGGGGTGGACAATGGCTGGTGCCAAAAGGCACCCGGGGTGAGGGTGTTCCCGCCAATTTACACCTTTTGTAGAATGATGCAAGTAACTTATAATAAAGATGCACCAAAACTTATTAGTGCATTAAGGTTATAAGTTCTTGCATCACTGTTATAAATTTACTGCATCATAATCATGATTTTAGTGCATTAAGGTTATAAATTACTGCATCAGAATTATGATTGTGATGCAAGTATTTTATAACGTGATGCATAATAAATTTTGGCGGAAAAAAAAATTTTTTGCCCAAAATTTTTTTTTTGGCGGAAAAAAAAATTTTTTTTTGGAATTTTTTTTTTTTTTTTTTGGGGGGTGGGTGGGTAGGTGGGGTGGGGGTGACACATGGCATGGTGATGTGGCAAAGGTGACACATGTCACCTCCACATGCCTTCTCATTCTTTTCATTATAAGAAACTTTTCATTTTAACTCTACCCTATATATATATATATATATATATATATATATATATATATATATATACACTAGTTTTTGAAGCCCGCCCAATAGGCGGGCATGTCTTATAATTATCGTTGACATAATTTGCTATAGCGAAAGAAGGAGGGTAATCGTAAAGAAGGAGTGCAACTAAGGTGGAAATTTTCGACCTTGATGTGCAACTAAGGTGGAACTTTAGAAAATTGTTGAAACAAAAACAGCTGCTCTCTTAACTTGTTAGAAACGGTGAAAATATTGACATGAAACATGGACACACACTATATGGTTAAGTTGAATGGCTGAAAATATTGACATGAAACGTGGGACACACGGTATATATAGTTAAGTTGAATGGCAAAAGAAAACTGCACGACATAATTTACCATCCCAATTTTTCATAACTGAATATACCAATTTAAGACGGTTATATGTTGTTCCCGTTTACTATGCTCAACTTCAGGTTTAAGCGATTGCTTCAGTGAGCATGTTGTTCAGCTCCAGGTTTAAACGATTATTCAGTGAACATTCTGTTAATGTCATTAAGATTACTATGCGGATCACATTGATGTACTCCTAATTATAATTCCAGTTGGCACAAAGCAACTGAAAATTACATAAGTGGCAACCTATAAACTATGCTACATATTACTGTAATCCAGGTCCTTAACACACAAGCTAACAGCTTTAGAATCGGCACAGGACCAAGGTTTGTATAAACATCATCCATCAAGAATCTTGTTTCCTCCTGTCGAAGCAAGCTACACCAATCGAATATCAATTACCACATATGTTAGATTTCTCCCTCTACTGAAATTCAAATAAAAAAAATGAAATGAAACTTCACATACTCGTATACTTAGCCTCTTAAATCAACAGTAGCACGTTGGACCACTGGCTTCCCAATTGTTGTAGTTCCTACTGTTAATGACAAGCTGGTGCAAATGAAAAGTTTAAGCCTTACTGTTATTGGAACATCCTCACATTGCCAATTGTTTGAATGACTCTTTAGGTTAGTGACAGTTGCCATATAACCATTCGACCATTTGCCAAGATATGGTAACATCAATTTCCAAGAAACCTATAGCAGAATTGTCCAGAGTTTAGGTAGACCTATATTACTGTTTACATTCATTGGCTAAGGTGTGGGAACTTGCATATGCATAGCAGCATAGTCACAATAAAGTCGCAAACCAGGTGTAGATGAAACTGAATGGCCTTTGGAAGTTGATAAAAGTATGGTCAATCAGTCAGTGAAATTGTTATAAAGAGAACATAAACTCTTAAAAATGAGGTAGGAAAAAAAAATGAAGAGACCTATATTCATTATCGATTGTTTGCGAGTAAGTTTTAATTTGCAAGAGAAGAAAAATAACATTTAACAACAGTTACCTCCAAAAGGTATGTGACTTCAAACCCGGTTATGTCATCCAAAAAGAAGAACATGTACAAACATATATGCAATTATAAAAATAGTTACCAAGCAATAGATTGTTAGTGTTGAGAATTGTTAATGACAAATGCAAAGAAATGATATAAAATGTATTGTGAGATTATATAATAAGAAAACGATCTTTGACAAGTTAACATGCAACTCACTCTTCAAAGGATATGAGGCCATCGTTGTTCACATGAAAAATTCTGATGGGGCACAATGCAACTCCCCTGAGACCTTTCCCCTCTAAGAGATCCATCTCTTACAACCTTTGACTCGGACGGAGGGAACACAGGTACAATAACACGCATCAAATCCCCTGGTATCATGAGAGTTTCTCCTCTAGTATTTTCGAATAATGCAAAGTATTCAAATACTTTCAAAAAGAACAAAATTTAACTGTGTAAGACTTTAGTCATCACATTAAGGTACAAAATTTAACTGTGTACGTTTCATGGTATTGTGATTATTAAATACAGAGGGATGAAATCCAAGTATCCAACCAAAATATTTTGAGGTTTCAAGTCCCCGTGACTAACAGTATACATGATGTCTACATGAAGGCGCAATATTAGTTTAATATGTGTGGCAACTTTGATTATGCTTATGATTTAGGGACATACTAATAAGATATGAATCAAAAACAAAGTTATTGCAAGAAAATTGTTTATTTCGATAACTATAAAGTTATCTAATAATCCCTAATTAAGAACTGGCATATGGTAATACATGATTCTTGAAGTATCAGTTTCTAGACCTCCATTCAACAGCAAACTAATGGTTTCCAAGGCGCTCAGTAGTTTGATTGTCTACAGGCATCAAATTAATAAAGGAAAGCAACTACTAAGGCTTTTAAGATATAGTTGGAAGTTGTTCACGGGGTTTTTTTCTAAACGTTTTAATTATGTATTATTGATTAAAAAACAAAACAACTTGGCGTGTGTGAATTATAGTTTAATGAGCACCTGATGCATCTACATGTATTATCTAAACTTTGCTGCTATGCTACTCGATTTCATCTAATGTACCTGCTTCTTCCAAATGGTTTTGGTAATATGCTATTTTTTCTTCATTTGGTCGTATTTTGACAGATTACTTTCATCTACATAAGTTCCATTATATCAAATGTTCAAATGTGGAACTTTTTGGAATGGATGTCTAAATGTAACTTTCTTTTAGCATACTATATCGATCCCCGAGACATATACTGAGAAAGCGGAACTCTGTGGTTCCTTGCTACCTGAACATCAACCAAAGAAACTGACCATCAGAAAAGTTTTAAATTCAATACAATGAGTTTATGAAGCTCACTTTTACGGCCATAAATTAATAATTGAGACTGATAGCGAGTTTAGTCTTATGGTTTACATCTTAAACTTTTGGAAATTTTAGGTGCAAATAACTGATACTTGCTACATACTATTAGACGCACGACTATATAAACAACTCTTGATCCGAAGCTAATTTTTCTGAGCTCTTGTATACATAGTGGTTTATTTATTTATTTTATTTTTATTTATTTTTATTTTTTTTCAAATGTTTATCAAAAATTGTGTACACAATTCAGTTTTAGCCAACTTATTAATATGGGTTTCCTTTATAATGTGTGAAAAATTAGATTACTTAACAAATAGACTAATTAACAAAATGCAAACGTGTGTGAAGTTAAGCGCTGCTAAAAAAAGCATTCGTGTCGTCCTTACCGATTACATTTTTTTAACTTCCTTCCAGATGCCGATGATGTAACACAAGTATTTTGAGTGACTTGATTTAAAAAGAAAGAATAGAAAGTGTTTGGATAAAGCTGCAAATTTACTAATTTTAGATAACCAAGTTCAATTTTGGCAATCCTATATTCTTTACCTGTTTGGCAATAATAAGTCAAAGCTCTTGATGATAAATCTATCATGATAACATATTATTCACCAAGTTGTTAATATGGGAAACAAAGAGAGCAAACTTACAATGTTCCAACCATTCTCTTTGTCATTACCTTTACCTCGTTCTGCTTGAACATTATAGTCATGCCAAACTCAGCTATCTTGGGGCTCATGGTCTAATACTCTTATCTAAAAGAATGTTATTAGCTTGCAGATTCCTGTGAATCACTTACATTCTTGAGTACTTATGCAGGCATATCAATTCCTTCAATGACGTTACAAGTACTTGGTGCTCAGCCACAAAAAAAATATTTTGATAGAAGTTCACAGTTCCATTGTTCATTACCCATATTGCTAATGCACCTAAGTCCTCTGCTAGCTGAAGCAGGCAGATTATATGATGACTATTATTAAAATTAAGTTAACAAAAAATAAGCGTGTGTATGAGCATAGATCGTGTCACCTAAAGAAATTCAAAGTATCCAAGTCCATCGTCAGTCTAATAAGACCATATATCATCCAAATGTCCTGGTCAATACTCTTCCACCAATATGCATTTCCTTCAACAAAACTGCCACCTATGCAATATCAAAGAAGGTCAGTAATATCCACTCACTTGAGTCAGAGGCTAGATGGGCGGGTCGATTGGTTAGGTAATAAGTTGAATAGACCTGCAAACACTTGTTTGTGCATTTTTTGTATGAGCATTATTTGAACTTATATAATCACCAATGATCAATTTGCATTTGTTTAAAATACAGAAAATATTTATCCGCCAAGTCTGATCACGAATGCTTTGGTAAAAAAACAAAAGTTTGAATATTGACATAACGATCTCTATGTCATAAGACTAAGACAGACTTTGGTAGATTTTCAGCCCACTGAAACCATTCCCCTTAAACATATACTTTTCTATCCGACCAGTTTAAGATAGAACATGACCCAAACCGACCTACTAAAAGTAAATGGGTTAGAATCGCTACCTACTACATAACTCACATAGATCATATAGAAAAAAAAGTATAACACATAGACAATAATACTCTTTATTAAAAAGTTTGAAACTTACAAAATGAAAGTCTCCTTCATGTAATTATGGCACATGATGCAACTCATGGCCATCATATAGATCAAATGATAGATACTATACATACGTGACCCTCATGGGAGATTGCTGATAATTAGTTAATCAACATTCATTAGTTCACATTTACATTGAACTCTTTCCCTCACTATGACACTCTGAGAGCCACAAGTCTATATGTTGTATCATCTTCTGATGTACTTTGTTAACCGCGTCAGGATCACTACAATTTTTAGAATTTCCTGCAATATAATATGTATTATAACTACAATAACATTCTATTTAGACACAATCATCAATGTTGCTAATGAAGTCCAAACTAACCTTCAGGAACTAAAGGAGACTGAGGGCATCCTCTAAGATCAGTTCCATGCCCACAATTATGACAAGTGACAATGTATGCCGGCACTGCAAATTCAAAAACGTGTGTTTCATTTATTGAATTATGGTAGGAAAAGGCTAAAGGACAGATAAAGGATTATGGGAACTTTAAGCACATGAACGGTTATCTTAAGCCTAATTACAGAGCTGTAGACTTGCATAAATTAACTATAATCATGGTCTATTGAAAGCAAATTACTAAATTCACGTAGGAGTGCTCGCATAATAGTGAGAGTTGTCATATCAAGAACTACTCTAGTCCCGGCTGTTAGTTTTTCCTTGTCCACTTTACTGCGGCACCCAACTACATACCTTGGACCACTGCTGGCTTTAACTATCACTGTAACATCATAAGCAAGATTTATTAGTTTAAGGACAACTTCATGCCTTATCATGGTATTGTTAACGATTGAAATTTACAGGATAATGAACTCAATTGTTTTATAAAAACATTGTTAAGGCATAGCAATACGCCAATACATATAAATTCATGGATGCGTTTGCTAAACTCAGTGCAAGTAGGAGATGACTTTTAATTTCTGATCAAAATCAAATAGACTTCTGGATGTATATTTACATCTTTTGCTGTCCAAAGGCCTGAGCACTTCGCCTATGATCTGTCCAAGATGAGAACATGATTTCATATCAAACTGCAGAAAATCAATATGACCATTAACATACCTGCATCTGGTGCACGTTGTCCATCGTCACCTAAAACTGGTTGATTGTGTGCACTATCAGTTTGTACATCTGCACCTATTAAAAAATGGCAACAAGATATAAGATCGAAAAAGGCAAATGTATGGAAATACACAGCAATGATATTATATTAACAGACGCGACTTCAGCCAAACCACATTCAACTGTGTAAGGCTCTTGAATGACGACAGAATTCCATGCAGAAGCATTCGCAGTATGATTTACAGGTGGATGGTTATTCTTATCATTACTTAGGCATGCAAAACTTGCTGAACCTACAAGACAAATAACCCAAAAATCAATAATCAACGACATAAATCAGAATCAGAAATCTTTAGCAAAAAAAAAAAAAAAAAAAAAGCAACGAAACATACCGACGGTATGAAACTCAGGGTACACAGGCAAAGTACCATATTGATAGTATTATCATAATTTTGTAAAGGAAAGGTGGTAATACCAAAACACTACATGAGAGCTGCAATGCTAATGACATGGCGCTTCCATGCTGAAGAGTCATTGGCAAAATACGTGCACCAAAAGTACTCCAAAACATAAATGTTGCAGCTGAGATTGACATTACACCATAAGTAAAGTGTCCAGCAACCACACATGTCTGGGAATGCTTGTTTTGGTCTGGATGACAAGCAGGTAAAACAATGTTCAGAGTTCTCTCCAGTCCGTGGTTATTTCCACCTATTTTAACTGCTGTGTGCATGCTTGCTATCAGATTGCAGATTTTAGGAATTTCATCATAATGATCATAAGTGATAAATCACCTTCAGATGAAGATCTTGTTGTCAACACGTTTAAGATGCTTGCTTCGGCAGCATATTACCAGGTCTGTATATTTTTCTTCTCATCATGATAAAGATCAACGTGTCACTTACTGATTTCAGTTTCATGTTATGCACATTTCTTTTTATCTACACATGCATATATGTTTGCATTTCTTGTATTCTTCTGATCACTTTGTGTGCTAACTGTTCAAATGTGCAGCCTGCCTTTCTTGTAGCTATAGTTGATTTAAAGGATAGTACAACTGACGTTATTCTTGGCTCTTTGGAGAAACTTATATCACCTGTATGCCTAAAGCTTTCATGTGATGCTCGTCTTGAAGTTCCCTCATGCGGCCACTAACAGCAAGAAGAGCTTTAGATGGAACACAACCTCTGTTTACACATATTCCGCCTATCACATCACCTTCGATGATAGCTATTTTTTGACCCTGTCATGTACTCCATAAAACTTAACTTTTTCTTATAATGTGATTCATAAAAGACTAAACTTAAAGTTATCAGTTGCAGGTACGTAGAGATTGTAGGAAATAACTAACCTGTGGAAGGTAACCAGCAGTAAAAGTAAAGAGGCCTAAAAAGTTCATGTGAATAAATGGATTTCTATTACTCCGGACATAAACCTGTGAGGCAGATAAAAACAGACATCAAACTAATATTAGCCCATGTATATTTAAAGCGATCTAAACTGTAACATCTGACTTTCGTGAGAAATAATAGCATTCTATAAAAGAATTCCATAGAGGCAAACAACCATCATGGAATGAGAATCGGAAAATGGAAGGAATAACTCATTCATTCTAGTACTTGGAAAATCTCAAAACCTTTTGTGATCCCTTCATAGCAAGCACTGAAAGAGAAAATACCTAGGTAAACATTTTCTGTGGTATGACTTTGGACATCGCCTGCAAACAGCAAATTGAAAATCTTTCACCTTTTCATTTTCTGTTTGCTTACAGACAGCACATTTGTGAGCAGGAAAAATGAAAGGATCCCCCCCATCAATCTTTTTTTCAAGAACTTGTGGCTCAGCTTCATTGTCCTTTTGTAGCAGCTTTGCTACACATTTTGGGTGATAAAAGTGACCACAAGTTGCAGCACTACATTGAAAAACCTGCATACAATACTATCAGTAGCAAATATTATCAGATTCATTTCTTCAATCACAAATAATCACCCCTAAACCAGTTCAGCTATAAGTCAGAAACAGCAACCTACAGATCAGATGCTCAGAGATCACTAAACCACCAAATCATTAGTTCTTCCTTGCCTAAGAGCATATAGAACATACTATAGTCAGTCAATGTAACAGCGTCACAGATAACATTCTCCAAAAATATCATCACAAATCGTAACACCTCTTGCCTCTAGAGTAAGGTGAGTTCAACATACAATATTTTTGTTTACCCAAATGATCATGAAATTAAGGTCGGAGGTAAAACCTGAGGCCTATAAACAACAATAACAAAAGCAACAGGTTCCCCAATGTCACTATCTACAAGCCACATCTATCCTTGATTCATCACCGCAACAAATACAAACTCATTTCAGTTCTTCTTTCACTGCATTGGTTCTTTGTAGTTTATGTATTTGTAAGCAATATGTGTTAGTTGTATGCAAGTGGCCTTAAAATCGCCCGAGTTAAAATTTGAGTACAGAAAAGCATATAGTCATATACAACCATAGAGGACACAAAAAATTTCATTCCGTATCACGTGGCACCAAAAGTGGATGGCATAATAATATGGATCAAGAACCTGAACACTATGTAAAATAGGAGCCTTTTCTTGAACTCGTATCCACAACACAGTTTACCTATCAGAATGTTTACATACTAAACCATTTATATTGTCTCCTAATCCAAACACACATTATTTCTGCTTAAGTATGATACAAACACACCTTATTCTTAACTATAGCAGCCTCATCCTAACATGTCTCTATTCTAGAGCAACCTGATATACATATTAAGTACGTTCCTAGTGCACCTCACTATAGAAGCTTATAACATCTTCATATCATAAGTTGTTAAGGCAACTTAATGCTATGAAATATAAACTTAAACGGGTCGCTTCATGCTGATGATGAGACATACAAAAGAAACAGGTTAGCAAAGTTATAAATAACCACGGTTTGGCTTTTTCTGAGCATAAAAAAATTATTTCTTTAGTAACCTAATCCAAACAAACCTCATTTTCACAGTGACCTACCTGATTTAAATGTGCTTCATTTATATAGTGAGTTGATATATACATCTGCAGACTTGCAGTCCACTTTAAATATATGTCGTTGCTTATACAAACTACAAATACGTTATTTATTTATTTATTTATTTTTTTTGGGGGGGGGGGTCATAAGAACTTATTTCAGAAACTAATGAATAAGCATTAATATAAGCTGCCTCAAACACCCTTATTAGTTCCCTCTTTGTATCACAGTGGTATTTTGTGAGATTGTTTTATAAAATGCTAACTAAAACTTATTCTTTACCCTCCTAGATGGGTTGGTTAACGGGTCAAAACGGGTATATTAGGACTAAGGCCGACTTCTTCGCCCTTTCTTACCTAAAGTTGTACACGTAGATAAAGTTTAAATTAATTTAGAAGGTTTAATATACATCTAGGTGAACATTCATCTTCCGGGAATGGATATACAATAAAAAGGTTTTGACAAAAATGGAACTCAATAAAAACCACCTTTTAGTAGGTACCGGTGAAGGTAGAATATGAGGCGATGTAATTTATGTCTACATTAATCATTTAAAACATATAATTTTGAAAAGAAAAATGGTATAATGGTACCTTCTTAATCCTCTGCACGAATGAATCAGGAGAACCAATTGCAGAAACACATAAAACAATCTTTTCACATAGAACTTCTAAAGGTACAGGCACGAGACATTTAGTGCCTCAAAAAATTGTGAGGGGGTCATTGCAGACCAATAATATACAGGAAGAAACCAATGCCTTCCAAGAATTGTTGGCTCAATAACAGAAAGACTCGGATCAGGTACCTGCAATCCTTAACAAACACTTGAAAATTTTAGGACACTAATGCATAATTTATTCAGTGTTGTTCAAGTTAAGGATTCTTTGTACTATTTTGCGTGATGGATTACAGCGACACCAGCGCGGAAAAATGCTGTGAAAGGTTTCAGTAAAGGTCCAAAGGGTGTAAGATGGTGGTTTCCCAATGGAGATAAAGAGTTCACCATCACAATATCCAGATCATGCCCCATACTTATATGTTGTTCAAGAAGATATTCATAAAAACCCTTTTTTTTACAGAAAAGACATAGTTGTTCGTGTGTATGGATTTGCATTTCGGAAGTGATCATCTAACTACTGAGTAATGTTTAGGTCAACATATTACATACCCGCTGGATAATCAACAATACTAATTTCTAAGGGTGAACTGAATTACCTGTTAACCCATTCTTTTAGCCTAATCCTACGTCTCTTTCATATTTGACTCAGTTGACGCAGATGCCTCATCGGCTAAATCACCTCTTGTTAGCTTGATTCTTACCAGTGGGTCCCAAGTTTGCAAGTCCAAATATCTTTGAAAGCCATCATCATAATACAGTACTTCATTAAGAAACAAAAACATAAGACCACCACATGGCAAAGTAGCCAGCCGAAAAGCTATAAGCATTTGTCATAATTCATTAGAAAAACTTAACATAAACACCATTACATGTCAAAATACCCAGCTGAAAGCATCAGCATCTTTGGGTCTTTAGTAACTACAGTATATCAGTTAATTACACTCAGTTAAATACCGTA
>OU343216.1:64907019-64948540 GCA_910596185.1 Chrysanthemum makinoi | reverse complement strand
CGAGACCATAGACGAGGTATGTTGAGTTAGATCAATGTATTTGGACTTTTCAATTTTAGAAGGCAGTATTATAGGATTATCACCCAAACAGCCTACAATTGTGAGTCTATCGATCAGTCCTTCGACTTTTCAACCCATGTGAAACCCTTTTGTTGCACTCCCTTTAGTGCAAGATACCCAGAATACACCCTTCTGAGCCATTCCTTTCATTTTCTCAACCCAATATATTGTTTCGTTACACCCCTACACCTTAGCCTACCCTGTAGTCTTAATTTGTAATTGGGAAATCATCATTTGCCTAAGTTCAAGGTTGGTGAAGGTTTGGAAATCACTTTTCATCGACAACATTTATGAACATCATTAAAGACCCCAGTCCCTTTGTTCATCTAAAGTGGGGGATGTTATTATTATGTTATGTTCAAAAATTTTGATTCGAAAAAAAAAAAAAAGTTGGTTGAGTTATGATATTGTAAAGTGCGATGTTATAAGCACTATAGTATGAGCTTTATTGATTAGTATCGAGGAGAAAAGGTAGTGTGCCCATCACGACGTCCTCTAATGACACATCTACCTTGCATTTCATGATCCGGTCTCTAGACTTCTAAGCTTGAGCTTTGGGCGGACGGTAACTGGTGATGACTTAGTTACAGATTTAGACTACACCTTGTTTTTCATTTTACACCAATTATATATCCCATGTCTTATCTTACCCTTTAGTCATGAAGCATGTCTAGGTGATGCAGCGAGCAATCTTTGGTGTCTTGGCCATGGATTTGGTCATGTATCATTGATTTTGTCCACTTCGCCGTGACATGTTAGTAATGACGAGTCACCCATTAACCTTTGTCGTGTCTACCCATATTGCCTTCGAGAATTGTTTAGCCCTTAAATCTAGTGGTGGAGATTTGTGTAACCGCCAAGCTTATGATATAATACATGCTATGATGCGTTGGATTGATCACCCGAAATTGATACTTAGAATAGTTGAGATTAGAGTGTTTGTTCCCCTTTCGAGGTGTTCGGCTTTATTTTATTCAAGTAAAAGGATTTGTAAACTTATATTTTCCAGGTTTTGGGAGATATCTTTTTAGGAATCTATCTAATAAGGTCTACTCGAGGGCAAGTAGAGTTCAAGTGGGGGATATTTGATAACATCAAATAGTCCTGAATATTAAGTGTCAAATTCCCCTGATAATGCTGGTTATTTATATCATTTATATGGATTTACGCTTGTTTTCCATTGTTTTCCACTTTCAGGTAAATTACGAGCATTGGAGCTAAAGAGACGCGGAAATGGAAACATTACTAAAAATTTATCACAGTATGCTTATTTTGAAGAATTCTTGCGTAACTCGTCTACCATTACGCCGTAACTATTGCGTGACCAGTCCAACTTATCAAGGGTTACGGTAACTCTTCCTAAAGGTTACGACGTAACTCCATTATGGTCAAAAGAGGTTCCACGCCCGGTGATATACGCCATAACTACTGCATCACTTACGACGTAACCGAGTTTATTGAAGACTACGGCGTAACCACTTATAAGGTGACGCCGTAACTAGCAATCTAGGTACGAAGAAATAGAGGATTACGGCGTAACTCCTCTATTGGTTCGCCGTAACCCGACCTGGCCTATAAATACCCGCGATTCCAGCATTTCAAAGCATCCCATTCCACACACAACACTCTGAGAACGTGGGAAAAAGCTCAAGGCAGGTCTAGGGGAGCATACGGAGCTCTTTCCAAGGGAGAAGTCACACCATTACGATAAGCTTTAGCGTTTATTATTTATTTCACTTTCAATTCATGTACTTCGTACCTTTGATTATTGAATTGATTTTCATGATGTATGAGCGGCTAAGCACCCTTTGGTGCTATCCTAGTTATGATTCCTTAATTGTTTTGTTTGCGTTTACCTTTACTTCGTACAATTATTTCTAAGTGTATGCATGCATAGTTTTTTGGTAGTCACCCTTGGTTCGGTAGTTTTGAATGGAGATAGAGGCCAATTGCCTAGGAGATATGACCAGCTGACCCTAGGTGAGCGGTGAATGGGAAGGGTAGATATGACCAATGGCGACCCTTTCTACTTGTGCGATTTGACCAACTGATCCTTATCGTTTGGATGAACTTAGAGGTGGGGGGTGTAGTGTCTAAGTTCCTAACGGCCAGGGCACTCACTATTTAGAATCTAGCATGGCGGTACTTATGTTCGGCAGGGGACCAGGAACAGGACTTATGACCAGTTTTTTGATTTCTCACGTGGTGTTGGCATCTTTCTGATAGGTTGAGGCGAATTGACCAAATGCTGTCCTCTTGAATTTGACCCACACAGTAATTGGAAGTAGGTAGGCGATAGACATAACTAGCGGAGGATTGACTAGATTAACACCACTATTCCTCTATTGATTTCCCTTTACCATTTATTTTCTTCTATTTTATATTCTGCATTAGTAGTTTAATTAATTAAATCCCTATCAAAACCATTATTATTCTGTGACAATTAGACTTAGTAATAATTCAACACACATAGCTCTTGAGGATGACCTCGGCTTTACCATTTACTACACTACACACGACCAAGTACACTGCCCGTTAGTGCATTAGGGTAGACCATAGGTACATCGAGACACTATAAATATTAAGACCTGGTCAGTAAAACCGCATCGTACAAGCATGCGTGACATGGATGGTCGTGACTACCACGCACATGGAACATCTTCAGCGCAATCTCAAACGATGTTATCTCTAGGAACACTACTGCCCAACGACGGATACTCCCGCACTTATATGTTGCTCAATAAATATCTGTGTACTTACATTCTCGTTTTACTTGGCAAATGTCTTTCTTCTTTTTACAAAACTTGCAAGTATTAATAAAACGTCGCGGTTTCTAGCTAACTCCATGACACATTTCAAGTTATTATTTACATATATTCATGTTTCAACATTTTTGTTATATTATCTTTTGCCTACATGGCGTGCATGCACTTAATAACCCACGGAATGGTAACAGGATGAGTAAACCTACTAAATAACACGTTGTGTAAGAGGGTTGCAAACCCATCAACAATGGATCATGCATCCTTGTTAAACACCTTATTTTCAAGACGTTGGAATAAGTTCAATGCGCATTCCACGATGGATGCGCAACAACGCATACTGTGCGCGTTTAACAATCCAGGAATCAAGACTCTTGACTCCTTGATATGATATTTATAGTACGCTGCATATCATACCATACACGATTATGATAAAAATACTTTGAAATTATGTTTGAAGTACATCAGATCATGACTTTCATACATGATTATGGACTTCATATATTATTCGCGCTTATACAACAGTTTGATTCTTAGACAACGGGAACGTTCTTTACGCAAAGACGGATAACTAAGTACAAACATTATAAGTCGCAACCACATCAACACACATTCAACAAAAGGAAAATTTCATTAAGGACCACGAGTTCTTACAAAAGGATATTTACAAAGAAACTACAACTATTAGTCTAGCATCCGCGGGTTTTACCCTACGCATACTAGACTGGGGGGACATGATGACGTATAGTCCACCTTCGGGTTACGAACCCGACTAATAACCGCTATTAGCGAGTCCAGTACGATTGGGCTAACCCGATAACGGTTTGGGCTCACGAAGGCCCAAACCCGCAGTTATTTATGGCTATTGGATATCGAATATCTCTTATTTTTGGAGATATGTATTCAATGACCGACTTAGGCGGGATACGCCGAAGGTTGAGGAACACGTAACCAATAAGGATTCCGTGTGTATATAAAGGGCGTCCAAGCCTCATTAAAAGGTACGATCTCAAAACCCTAACTCACCACTAAACCTTAAAACCGATTACTTACTCTCACGCCGGAGGATAATCGTGGGAGACAATCCCACGGTAAGCCTAACGGTGTTTTCTGTTTTCTTAGTGCGCAGGTCTCAAGCATTAAGATCCAATTGATACGGGAACCGAAATCCAAACAAGGAACACCTAACTTTTGTATCAACACCTATAACAAAGTCAAAGTTTTATGAAAAACAAAGGTCCATCGTTTTCTAAACCGAACATAACTATAAGAAGGCCAAACAATGTTTATCCTAGAAGTAACCACCATCAAATAGAATGGAATCCTAACACACAAAATGGTTTTCTATTTCAAAACTTTACACCTTGGAATGCTTTCTCACCATTTTCGTATATGCCTCATATGAATGAAATGTATAACACCAATGGACCCATGAACAAATGGGGACCAAACTTTTGAGTTAATCGTTTTCTTAGGTGTGCTTAAAGGTTCACTTGGATCCGGACGAATGTATCAAGGATAGCGGGTGCACAAGGCATATGACCGGTAATAAAGCATTTTTCTCCACATACGAATCCTTCAATGGAGGAAATGTGGTGTTTGGAAATAGCAAGAGAAAAATCATCGGTAAAGGTACAATCTCTAACAAATCATTGACCATTAACGACGTATGTCACGTAGAAAACCTAAACTTTAATCTACTAAGTATAGGTCAAATATGTGATAAAAAGTTCAATGTACTCTTTAGCTAAACAGGTAGTAAAATCTTGAAAAACGGTATTACTATAGGAAGAGACATTAGAAAACATGGAGTCTATGTTATTATTATTGGAAATGAACCAAAAGACAAGCTTTGTCTTACATCTATGGATGATACTTCGACCTTATGGCATCAAAGATTGGGTCACGCCAATATGCGACTTCTTTAGTCGTTATCATCCAAAGAACTAGTAAGAAACCTACCTAAACTAAAATATGAACATCATTTTTGTGATGCTTGTAACATAGGAAAACAAGTCCATGCTAGTCATAAAGCTAAAAATATGGTTTCTACAAATAAGTGTCTAGAATTACAACATATGGATTTATTTGGTCCATCCGCTATCCAAAGTTACGGAGGCAACTTCTATACCTTGGTTATAGTGGATGATTACTCTAGGTATACATGGACTAAATTTTTAAAGAATAAAACTGAAACTTTCGATTACTTTGAAATCTTAAGTAAGAAAATCCAAAGACAACTAGGAAGTCCTATTGTGTCAATTAGAACGGATCATGGCCGGGAATTTGATAATGAAGTGCAATTCGGAGCTTTTTGTGATGCTAATGGTATTACCCACGATTTCTCGGCTCCTCGCACTACACAATCAAATGGGGTAGTTGAAAGGAAAAATAAAACCCTAGAAGAAATGAGTCGTACCATGATTAATGAGCAATCTATTCCTAAAATGTTTTGGTGCAATGCCGTCGACACATCAACATATATACTAAACCGAGTCCTAATGGGACCATTCTTAGGAAAAACTCCATATGAGTTATTACGAGGCAAAAAGCCTTCGTTAGAACACTTTTGAGTCTTTGGTAGTAAATGCTTCATACTTAATACTAAAGATTATTTAACCAAATTCGATCCAAAATCAACCGAAGGTATCTTCTTAGGATATTCTCCAAATAGTAAAGCATACGTAATACTAAATAAAGAAACCATAAAAGTTAAAGAATCTTTTGTTAGGATTTGGAAAATCCAGTAGTTAAAGTGTCGGTCACCTCAAGTATATGTAATCGTTAGAAAGCTCGTAGTCGTAGATATTTGATGTTAAGTAGTATTTAGTTTAGTAACACCGTAGAGGACGGACGGGTGTTTACCCACTGTATGCCTGATCCACAGCCCGTCAGGTGGCGTTTTATTGTAAGACTATAAGTACTCTCTACCTCCCAAGGTAGAGAGTTGGAGCTCATAATAAGATTTTTCTTTCTCTCACTAAAGTTCCCAAACCTCTAACTTTCTCTCTCTAAAACTCTTCTGGTACGCCACCTTTGTTTATGGTTTGATGTGTATGTGAAATCCAATATGTTACAAATAGTATCAGAGCCAGGTTATGTAGATATGCACAAGGGTTTGTACTATTAGAAGGCACATTGGTGTTCACTTTCTTGAAACTGGGCCTAGAAGGGTTTGTATGCTTGGCACTAGGCATAGAACAAGGCATCACAGCTTTGCCTTTTGCACCTAAGGATTTAGGACATGTTGCAATTACACATTCTAGCAGCTCTTGAAATCGTTTGTCACATGCAGGGAGGAAAACATGCTAAACACTTATGAAACCATTTATCGAATTATCAGTTTAAATCCAATTTAAATTACAAATTCTCCCCCGATCACAATTAACAAATCATTTGAGATTTGTGATCTCTGTAGATTTAAATTGATTTTGAAAGCTTTTAAGGAGAATTAAGACTTGATTATGAACGTTTTAACGATAAGGATCGGATTTTGAGACTTTAAACTCCATTGATTAAACATGCATAATTATCTTTTGAAAACATAATAATAACCAAGGTCTGGAACCAATTGTGTAAAATATTTTAAAACATTTTAGAGTAGACCTTGCTCATTTAAGTGCAAATTGTTTGAAAAGAACACTTTTTGATTTAATTGAAAAATCATTCTCCCCGTCAATCAATGACGAAAGTTGTTGAATGATGGATTGAGATTTTGACACTTGATAAGTTCTTATGATTATCAAAAATAGAGTCCGAAGTTTTTTCAAAACAATTGAGTTTTCATAAGATTGCAAATATTTTTCAGAGGAATCATTTAGAAGGAAAAATATTTGAAATTAAACATTTGTCTTGTTAATGACAAACATTTATTTTTAGAATCAGAGCATTAGGTTTGAAATATGAGATAAAGAATGGCTCTGTTCTTTCTATGAAAAGCGGATTACTACCTGAAATGACAATAAACCATATTTTTAATTTCTCCCAATTTTTTTTTTTTTGAACATTCGAACAACATCTAAAGACCCGTTTCATTCTTTGAATGACAACACAAAGACCGTAGATATTATCGAATCGAGGTAAAAAAACATGACAAAAAGACAATATTTTTTGAGATTTTTCGAGTTTTTCAAATTTTTTATGGATTTTTTTTTTCTTTTTTTTGAGAGTTTTATATTTTTCTATTTGCTTTTAGTTGGTTTTATAATTTTGTATTTTGCTTTTTGGATAAATATATACAAAGTATAGATGAAGAAAGACCTTTTACTCCTCGTCTTCCTCCGAAGACGCTGAGTGTTTCGGTTGAAGGCTTTTCAAGCCAAGTCGGTGAAGAATGAACTCAAAATGTTCTCTTGGAAGAGCTTTGGTGAAGATGTCTGCTAACGGTATTCGACTTCACAAAATAGAGTTCCACCACACCGTTTTCCACTTGCTCCCCGATGAAATGATGTCGGATGTCAATGTGCTTTGCTCTTGAGTGTTGTACGTTGTTGCATGAGAGAGCAATAGCACTTTTATTATCACAGTACAAAGGGATTTTGTTGAATTCAAAGCCTTAGTCAGATAATTGGGATCTCATCCAAAGGATTTGAGCACAACAAGATGACATGGCTATGTATTCAGCCTCTGTAGAGGAAATAGAAGTACTCATTTGCTTCTTTGAAGACCAGGTCACAAGCTTATCACCCAAATACTGAGCACCTCCTAACGTACTTCGACGTGTATCTTGACATCCTGCATGATCAAGCATCTGCATAGGTACGTTAGTGACATACCGGTGTCCTTCGGGTACCATAGTCCCATATTGATGGTTCCTTGGAGATACCGAAAGACCCGTTTAACCGCTTCTAGGTGCTTTTTAGTAGCTTAGCCGATATCTAGCACACATGCACACAGCGAACAAGATGTCGGTGCTAGCTATGAGGTACATCAGGATCCAATCATACTTGATATTTTGTTTGATCTACCATGATTCCCTGAGTTGTCCTCATCCAGCTTAGTACGTTCAATCATGGGAGTGTCAACGGTGTCACGTGACACAAATCCAAATTTCTCTAAAATCTCATTTGCATATTTAGATTGATTTATAAAAATGCCTTGGGACTTTGTGAATTTGTAATCCCAAGAAAATGACATTTGTCCCATCATTGACATTTGAAATTTGGAACCCATTTCATTTGAAAACGATCACATTCATTGGGGTCGGTCGAGGCAAAGATAATATCATCAACATAAATTTGAACGTGAATTAAATGTTTGCCTGACTTCCTGGTGAACAATGTCGGATCAACTGCTCCTTTGCTAAATCCATTGGATAGAAGAAACTTTGATAGCGTATCATACCATGCCCTTGGAGCTTGCTTTAAACCGTAAAGAGCCTTATTCAAACGATAGACGTGAGTAGGATGCTCTGGATTCACGAAGCCTTCAGGTTGACTGACGTATACGACTTCTTTAAGATCTCCGTTAAGAAACGCCGTCTTTACATCCATTTGATAGACTACCATGTTCTTACTTGCAACATTAGCCAAGAAGATTCTGATTGCCTCAATACGAGCAACTGGAGCAAATGATTCTTCAAAGTCAATGCCCTCCTCTTAACGGTATCCTTTTGCGACCAATCGAGCCTTGTTCTTTAAGACATCACCATGCTCATCAAGTTTCACTTTGAAGATCCATTTTAGAGCAATGATCATAGCACAATCTGGAGCAGGTACTAATTCCCATACATCAAGTCGATCAAACTCATGAATTTCTTCTTGCATGGCATTGAACCATTAGTCTTCATTCATGGCGGTTTTAATGTCTTTTGGCTCGACCTTAGAGAGTACGGAGTTGAATAAGCACCATAAGGCATCGGTTGCAAGTTGTTTCCGTGTGGATACTGGACGAGAGGGTTTCAATGATGTTATCCAATGGGTGATCATGTGTCCATTTTCTAAGGTGTTCATGTGGTTGTTGTTGTGGAACTGAAGTAGCAGAGTCAATGTCTCCTGATAAAGATGGTTCAGATGATGATTCAGGAGCAAATATATTTTCAAATGGAGCATCTTCGAGTAGCAATGGATTAACTTCATCATTGATGCCAGAAAACAATTCCATGATGTACATTCGATGATTGATGATTTGTTGATGAGACAGAGTGATCAGCAGGCGCTTCTTGACTTAATGATATTGTTGAAGGGGTTGAGACTTCATTCACGGGGATAGGAGCAGCCTCTGTTGATGGAATTGACATTTCATCAGCACTTGGTTCATAGTGTTCATCAAACATTGGATCAAACAATTTCTTTAAATCATCTTCAGATGGAGGTACATATAGAGTTGCTTTGAGAGTTTGGTACAAGGGATGAACCAATGGGATTGTTTTGAAGCGGGTCCAGAACTGGATTGTCCAGGAGCCATTTGACCGGTCAGCTCATCGAACGTAACGTGAATTGTTTCCATGATATTTCGGGTTCTCTTGTTGTAGATTCGGTAACCCTTCTTGTTTGGTGCATAACCAACAAAAACTCTAATATCTGCCTTTGCTCTTAATTTACCTAAGTTTTGACCGTCATTCGTTGGATAGCACAAAGCACCAAACACACGAAGGTAGGAGAGATCAGATTTTCGTTTATGAACAAGTTCATATGGAGTTTTTCCATGAGAGGTGTGTATAAGGGAACGATTTTGGGTGTAGCAAGCGGTGGCAATGGCTTCAGCCCATAGAAACATTGGAACCTTCGAATAAATTAGCATTGTTCTTGCGGCTTCCACAAGAGTTCGATTTCATCTTTCTACTACACCGTTGAGAAGTTCGTGGAACGCTTCTTTGATGACTGATTCCAACACTTTCATAAAACTGAGTTAAGTCTTTGTTGACAAACTCTGGCCATTGTCGTTCGAACAATTTCGAATGACTGTATTGTTGAGTCGAACCTGAAGCTGTTTGATTAGTTTGATAATGACATCTGGAGTTTCATCCTTTGTCCTCAAAAACTTTACCCAAGTAAATCGAGAGTAGTCATCAACAACTACTAGAATGTATTTCTTCCCATTTATCGTTTGCACTCTCATTGGTCCGCACAGATCCATATGAAGGGTATGAAGAACTTCCATTACTGAATTTGTGGGTTTTGGTTTGTAGGCATATTTCGTGCTTTTACCCAATTGGCAAGTTTGAACAAAGATGATCTTTTTTATATTTTAATCGGGTAAGCCTCGACAAGATCCTTTCTAGAAAGGTTATTAATGGTGCCAAAGTTCAAGTGATTGAGACGACGATGCCATAACCATGACTTTGTTTTAGAAGCCTTTGATAGCAAGCAAATTGGAGAAGACTTCATCATGTCTTCGATAGAGATGGTGTATAGATTAGAACCACGAGTACCTCTTAACAATTCCACACCATCAGGTTCTCTAACGAAGCAAGTATGTTTTCTAAAGGCCACCTCTAGATCGGAATCACGGAATTGACCAACAGAGAACAAATTATGACCAAGACCTTCCACATAATATCCCCTGGAGATTACACTTTTGCCAACTACATAATCACCATAACCCATAAGTGCTCCAAAATGGTCATTCGAATCTAACATACTTGTCGATGAATTTACTCACGAAAAGTTCATGAGCCGCGACCGGTCTCGGTCATATGCTTGGAGCGACTGAGTCCAAGTACCACAACACGATTTGAACGATCTGCAGTTGAACACAGACAAGAATGGATAACTGGATAATTGGGATCCCCATGCAAGAATGGGTTCCACTTGGTTAGTAACAGTGATTGGAACACCCACATCAGAAATAGAAGCAATGGAATCATTAGGAATAGATGCAGTGTTGGTGTCTGTATTTGACCTATTCAAAGTATGTTCACTTCTTAATGGAATAGTTCTACCATGAGCATCCATTTTCTAGTAGGCATAGTCTTAGCAGATTGAGGGCAAAACTGATTATTCTTATGGCCAAAAGGTATCCATTGATAACCTATCCTTCTAAATGTTCTTCCTGTGGGTTTCCACTGTTTTCTAACTTTCTTTCGTCTTTGCCTTTTAGCTTTCTTTGCATGATTTTTAGCATTAACAATTTTAACTGGGCATTTGACAGAATTAGACAAAGCATTCACACCATAATCATGATTAGCAACAGAATTCACACATACATCATTACAAGGTTTGCAAATAGTATCGATTGAATTAATTACTGCATCGCCTATGGCTAATACTAGAATCAACACGATTTGTTTTATTCAACTCAAACTTAAAGTTCCTAGGTTGGTCTTCTACTCTCTTCCAATGCACATTCTTAGCTTGCGAGGTCCTATCTTGCTTGGTATTTCCTGGAGGCTTTGACCTGCTTGCTTTTAATGTCACCGATTACTCCCTGTAGGGGGAATTATGGGAACATTAGTTGGTTGATCTACTTTTTGCATTCCTGAACTAGATGTGCAAGGGTCTGTACTACTAGAAGGCACATTGGTGTTCACTTTCTTGAAACTGGGCCTAGAATGGTTTGTATGCTTGGCACTAGGCATAGAACAAGGCATCACAGCTTTGCCTTTTGCACCTAAGGATTTAGGACATGTTGCAATTACACATTCTAGAAGCTCTTGAGATCGTTTGGCCTGTAGGCAAGCAAACCTAATTTCTCTATCAAGAGGTTTATTAATGAAATCCTCTTCAACAATCTCATGGAGACATTCTAGACTATCCTTAAGGTGAGCACAATAGTCATGAAATGCAGGTTCATTATTCCTTAGATGAGGAGGAATGTATTTAACCGTCACAGTGTATTTGCAGTCTGAGGGTGACTTTGATGCAACATTTTTATTAAAAACAAGTGGCAGTTTCCCATTTTCCTGACTTCTCAGATTCTCAATTTCTTTTTGTAAAGACGTTATTTTTCGTTGTTTTGGTCACGAGTGACTTTCATTGAATCATATAACTCTTTAAAATGTTGTTTAACTTTTTCATTTTCTTCTAGAAAACTCTCGTTTTCCTTTTATAAGGCATTAACTAAGTTTTGAAGATGAAAAGTTTGAGAGTACTGAGAATCTAAAGGAGGAGGCTTTTGGGATCCGTCATTGTTCATTTCACACCTTTAATTGAGAGATTTGGGCTTTCAACTTTCGATCGTATTACAATGAGCTCGAATCGTTTGGTCACGCGTTTGTTTATTCAAAACTGCATCAAACTCTGGAACATCCGAGGATGTCTTGATATTTGAGGTTTTGACATTTTCTTTAAGATGTTGATATTTTAGTTGTAAATCAAAATGTTCAACTTCTAGCTTAGAAAGATGCTTTTACAAATTATCGTGATCATCCGATCAATTTTCTCATTAAGTTTTGAATTAATCTTTTCAAGCTCAATGACACGATCATGGGAGACTTTCAGAGCAACAGATAATTCATGAAATTGAGAAGCATTAATGGAACAACTCGTAGCGAGTGTAAACACATCTTGAGCAATAGATTTAGAAATAAGAGACTCATTCAGTGTATGCAAGTTTTTCCTCTCAATCTCATTATATTTTAATGCTCGTTCATAGTCACTAACCTCAACTATCATTGCATCAAATTCTTTTCCATTCCTTTAATATCTGAATCTATCCCTTTTTAAGACTCTCAAATTGATCTTTTAGTTGTTTAAAGAAAGGCATGACCTCAGTTAGATAGCATTCTTTTGTTTTCTCAAAACCCCTTCCCCTTCATTAATCACGTGGGTGTGATCCTTTTCTTACAAGTTTTCTCAAAATCGACAAATAGTTGAAAAATAACATATTGACTGATTAAGGTCTTGCTCTTAGTGGGAATAGATCTAGGAACTAAATTCATTGGGGTATTTGGAGGATACCAATCTTTCTACAGAGAATTTTCCTAATGGGAGGGTTTGTTTCAACAAGATTTTCAGCTTTTTGCTTATCTAGGTCCCTTTTCTAGAAAACTTGTTCAGGTGTTAACAACGTTTGAGGATTAAATTTGTTTAAGGAGATCCAGTTTTCCTTCTTGTAATCATGGGTTTTGATCATTATGTTATTCTTTTACATTCAGGGATCTTCTAGCTTCTTATTCATTTTCTCCCTAGATGCATCATCTAATTTTCTATCTTCCTCGTGCACTCACGCAACTAGGTTTTCATCTAGGTTTAAGAATCTCATTGCCATCAAAGATTACATTTTGAGCGCCTTTGCTATCTTACATTACTACTCGAGGTTGGGTTTATCTATAATGGGAACACTATGCTTATCGCTAAAAACTCTATGTTTAGTGACCATGTGAGCAGTTTGAATGGTATTCCCTTGTACGTACAACTTATTTTCAAGCTTGTTCTTCAAAGTTTTTAGATTGAAAAAATCATTCAAAAGTTTTGATTCCTTAGCATGAAATTCTTGCTTAAGCACTTTAACATTTTCTTGAAGTTCTTGTTTTTGCTTAGCAGTTTTAGAAAGCTTTTCTTGTAAGGATTTTAACTCTTGTTTTAACACTTCTTCTCTAAAATTAATTTTTCTAATAATTGTACGCATTTGGTTATCCAACTCCCGCTCACGAGTAGTTAACTCAAACTTAGCACGTTGTTCATAAATGGCAACTCGTTCGTTATAGGCATTAAGTTAGAGATAACTTGAGAATCATCATGGCACATGTAGTGTATTCATCAAAACATAGTCATCATTGATCTGCAGAAGATGCATCACTTGGTACCACCTCACTTTCACTTTGTTTCACATATTGATCATATGGGACAACATTGATATTACCCATATTTTCAATATCTGACTCAATAGTTTCAGTTGATTGTACATTGTCATGCATCTTTTGCACATCAACATCATCGTATAGTTTTAATACCTCAGAAATGATTTTGTCTTTGGATGAACCAACTTGTGGAGATGAAGAGACTTTAGGAGGGACCATTGGAGAAATGCTAGCCATGAAAATGGTTTGTGCAGTAGGTGCATCATCAACGTCAGAGTCGTATGCATCACATCGGTAAGCGATTGAAAGGCATTCGATGATTGTGGCCTATCTCCTGAATTGGCTGCTCATCCACATCTGCATCATATGTCTTGGCATTTCCTTCAGCAAGAAACAACAACTCTTCTTCATCCAAAGCTGCACCATTATCCCGAGCTTGAACAAGCAACATCTTATCCCCTAAGTACTCGCATTCGAGGGCATTTTGGCGATGTGCGGCTCCTTGCAATATGTCCCTCACCACCACAGTTTGTAAACTTGATCGCTTTGCTTGTCCTCGATTTCCATTCCTTCCCTTATTCTGATTTGCTTGCATAACTCTACCAACTCCACCTCTTCCTTGTTCATACTGCCTTTCTTGAACTGGTTGTACCATAACCTTCCCGTCTCTGACTAGAGCATGATTGTGAAGATTGATGCAGTTCGATCTCATTGTTAGTGTGAAGACTGTTGGTATGTGGACTGAGAGTCAAGTTTTGTTCAACCATAAGGGCCAGTAGATTAATGAAGTGTCCCACGGCTGCATCAGCATCAGCTTGTTTGAACCTTGGATCAGAAATGAGTTTGTGATTTCCATCATCCATGGGTATAACTCGTGAAGCTTTGGTGGTAATTCCAATGTTTGAGCAGAAGGCAGTTGAATCATTTGATGAGCTTGTCTCTCCCGGGTTGGTTTTGAACTGATCAAGAATCCTTTTTTCAAACATAGCATGTCTCTCATTATGAAGAAGGAAGGCATAGAGTTGCTCATAGTTTGTATTCTTCAATCCTTTGGTTAGCTTCACAGAGGCGACAAACTTGTGCCATTCGGGATTCATGTTGTTCACAAATTTAGAGTTCAGCTGAATGTTTGGCATAGTCATTCTGATGTTCCTCATGTCATTAACAAGCTTGTGGAATCTCACGTAATACTCATAGACACTCTCATCTGGTTTCATCTTGAATTGCTCAAATTCATCATAGAGTTGTGATTCTCTGTCTTCCATAGTTAATTCAGAACCAGAAAGAAGCTTCTTGACATTATCCCAAGCGCCTTGGCTTCGGTGTTGTGATTGATAAGCTTGTAGATACCCTTTGGAAGACCTTGAAATACTATGTTAGAAGCCACGATATCAAGCATCGAATCTCTTTTTCTCATTATCATTGAGCTCATCATATGTCTTTGGTCCGTCTATTCCATAGATCATTGTTCCATCTGCAGCTGTATCAATTAAGTCTCTTGTAGTCTCAATCTGATAAGGTCCTTCATCAATCAATTTGAGAATGTTGACCCCATTTTCCTTTCCAAGACAGGACAATCTGATTCTTTGAGCCCAAGAGTCGTAGTCAGTTCTGTCAAGCATGGGTGGACGGGTATCTAAACCAGGTTGCTTGAACATCCTAAACAACAGTGGAGATGAGTGTAGGTATGGTGGTAGACATGTTTAAAGATTACACTGGATTTTATAACTCAATGATTAAACCGAGAAATAGATTCTTTCACGGGATTTTACTAAATCAAGAGAAAACCAGATTACACACAAGAGTCAACCAAGTCGCTAAGAATCCTTGAACCAAGTCGCTAGGCACCAAGTTGCTAAGTAATTTGAAGACAAGTTGCTAAGTTTCCAAATCGCTACGAATTTTGAAAGCAAGTCACTATGCACCAAGTCGCTAAGATGTCAAAGAAGTCGCTAAAAATAGCAACTTCGCAGGACCAAATCACTACCACCAAGTCGCTAAGAAACTTAAAGAACAAGTCGCTATCAAAATTGAAAGCAAGTCGCTACCTTACCAAGTCGCTACCCGTAGTGGAGAATCCACTAATTGTACTGTTTGTTGGCTTGTCTCAAAAGGCAATGTTAGGAATTAGAAATTCCAGGTATTAAAGAGTCGGTCACCTCAAGTATATGTAATCGTTAGAGAGCTCGTAGTCGTAGTTATTTTATGTTAAGTAGTATTTAGTTTTGTAACACCGTGGAGGACGGACGGGTCTTTACCCACTGTATGCCTGATCCACAGCCCATAGGTGGCGTTTGTTTGTAAGAAACTATAAATACCCTCTACCTCCCAAGGTAGAGGGTTGGAGCTTCAATACCATTTTTTGTTGTTTCACATAGTTCCCAACTCTCTTCCTTTCTCTCACTAGAACTTTCTCTCTCTAAACTCAAGTTAACGCCCTATATGATTATGGTTTAATGTGTTTGTGAAATCTTATAACTAACAATTGGTATCAAGAGCCATGGTTTGATCACTCATCTTTCATGCTTCTTGTTTTGGTAGATTTCATAAGGTTTTTGGGGTATTAAAGGTTTAGGAGAGTTTGATTCATTTGGAAAAATTCTAGTGTTAAAGTTTGAATTTTGCTTGTACTTTTGTGTTTAGGATCATCATATGTGTTTATGTTTTGAATTGGAAGGCTTAAATCATTGTGGTTTGGTTGTTTTTGATTGATAAAGTGGTTATTTTCTAAGTTTGTACGAAACGAGTTGAGTCTCGGTAAGTTTGTTCTTCAAAGCGAGTTGTTGCTTTGTTATTGAATCGAGGTTGGTACATGGACTTGGGCTGTTTAGCGAGTTGATTTTATGCGACTTGGTTCTAAGCGAGTTGTTTCTTTAGCGACTTGATATATAAAGCGACTTAGCTATTAGCGAGTTGTAAAGCTAGCGAAAGTTATTTTAAGCGACTTGTGTTTGAGTTGATTGTGTTGCGAGTTGATAATAAACCGAGTTGGCTATTTAGCGACTTGATTCATTAAGCGTGTTGATAGCGTTGCAAGTTGATGCTAATTCGACTTGGCTATTTAGTGAGTTGATTCCTTAAGCGAGTTGTCTCCTTGAGCGAGTTGGGAGTTTAGCGAGTTGATAACTAAGCGAGTTGTGTGTTTTACTACTTGTCTAATTTTAGGCTTGTTACTTCTTCATGATACATTCTTACGGTTGTTCTTTTGGTTTAGTAAAATCCCGTGAAAGAATCAATTTCCCGGTTTAATCAAAGAATTGTAAAATCTCATAGAACTTGTAATCATGGCAAACATCGTTCCTACTATTGTTTCTTCCGTATGAGGACGTTCGCAGCAGGGTCATATACTCGTCCACCTATGCTTGACAAATTGACTACGACTCTTGGGCACGAAATCGATTTACTGTCTTGGAAAGGAAAATGGGGTCAACATTCTCAAATCGATTGATGAAGGACCGTATAGAGTTGAGACTACTAGAGACATAATTGATACAGCTGAAGATGGTACATTGATCTATGGAATAGAACAGAACCAAAGATGTATGATGAGGTCAATGATAAGAAAAGAAGAGATTCGATGCAGATATCAGGGCTTCTAACATCATATTGCAAGGCCTTCCAAAAGACATCTACAAGCTTATCAATCACAATATTGAAGCAAAAGCCGTATGGGTATAATGTCAAGATGTCTTTCTCGGGTTCTGAATTAACCATGGAAGACAGAGAATCACAACTTTATGATGAATTTGAGCACTTCAAGTTGAAACCAGATAGAGAGTGTCTATGAGTATTACATGAGATTCCACAAGCTTGTTAATGACATGAGGAACATCAGAATGACCATGCCTAACATTCATTTGAACTCAAAGTTTGTAAACAACATGAATCCCGAATGGCACAAGTTTGTCACTTCTGTGAAGCTCACTAAAGGATTGAAGAATACAAATTATGAGCAATTGTATGCCTTCCTTCTTCAGAATGAGAGACATGCCATGTTTGAAAAGAGGATTCTTGAACAATTCAAAACAAATCCAGGAGAGACAAGCTCATCAAATGATTCAACTTCCTTCTACTCAAACATTGGGGTCATTCACTAAAGCTTCACAAGTTATACCCATGGGTGATGGAACTCACAAACTCATTCCAGATCCAATGTTCAAACAAAGCTTTGATGCATCTGTTGGAAATTCATTAGTCAACTAGCTCTCATGATCAGTCAAAACTTGAACACTCTTCCACACACCAACAACAACCTCAGAACATCATCCAATCCACACAATCAGCTTGTCGGAGATGGGAAGGTTATGGTGCACCCAGTCAAGAAAGGCTGATCGATCAGAGAAGGGTGAGGCGGTTGGGCTATGTAGGAAATCGAGGCGAGGAAGGCTGGAAATCAGGACAAGCAACAAGTCAAATGTTACAACCGTGGTGGTGAGGGACACATTGCAAGGAATTGCACATCTCCAAACGATCCTCGCAGAATCTTGAATACTATAGGGATAAGATGTTGCTAGTGCAAGCTTCAGGGACAATGGAGCAACCTTGGATGAAGAGGAGTTCACTTGTTTCTTGCTTGAAGGGAATGCTAAGACATATGATGCGAGATGTGGATGAGCGTTCTATTCAAGATGATGGTCACAATCATCGAGAATGCCTTTCAAGTAGGCGTGATGCATACGACTCGATGTTGATGATGACCCTCTTTGCACAAACAATTTTTCATGGCTAGCATTTATGAACAACGTGCTAAGTTTAAGCTACAAATACCGTGGCGGAGGTTGGATAACCAAATGCGTACAATTATTAGAAAAAGTAATTTTAGAGAATAAGTGTTAAAACAAGAGTTAAATTCCTTACAAGAAAAGCTTTCCAAAACTGCTAAGCAAAAACAAGAACTTCAAGAAAATGTTAAAGTGCTTAAGCAAGAATTTCATGCCAAGGAATCAAAACTTTTGAATGATTTTTCTAATCTAAAACTTTGAAGAACAAGCTTGAAAATAAGTTGTACGTACATAAGGGAACACTTTCATTCAGACTGCCCACATGATCACTAAGCATAGAGTCTTAAGCGATAAGCATAGCATTTCCCTGGTTGAGGAACCAAATCCAGAGGTCATTAAAAAGGCTAGAAATGCTCATAAGGTACTCTATGATGGCAATGAAATCCTCAAACCTAGACAGAAAACCTAGTTATACGAGTGTGGTGAGGGAAGATAATAAATCTGATAAAGTCACTAGGGAAAGGATGAACAAGAAGTTAGATGATTCAATATGTAAAGAGAAGAAAATAATTATCACACCCCATGACTACAAGAAGGAGAATTGGATTTCCTTAAGCAAATTTAAGCCTCAGACGTTGTTAACACCCGAACAAGTGTTCTGGAAAAAGGATTTAGATAAGCAAAAAGCAGAGAATCTTGTTGAAACGAACCCCCTCTTTAGGAAAATGCCGACCTTGTGTGTGTATCCTCCCAATACACCAATGCATTTAGTTCCTAGGACTATTGCCACTAAAAGCAAGACCTTAATCAGTCAATATGTTACTCTTCAACTATTTGTCGATTTTGAGAAAACTTGTAAGAAAAGGATCACACCCACTAGGATAACTGAAGGGGAAAGGGGTTTTAAGCAAACAAAAGAATGCTATCTAACTGAGGTCGTGCCTTTCTTCAAACTTCTAAAAGATCATTTTGAGAGTCTTAAAAAGGGGATAAGTTCATATATTAAAGGAATGGAAAAGGAATTTGATGCAATGGTAGTTGAGGTTAGTGACTATGAGCGAGCATTAAAATATAATGAGATTGAGAGGAAGAACTTGCATACCTTGAATGAGAATCTTATTTCTGAATGTATTGCTCAAGATGTGTTTTAAACTGCTACGAATTGCTCCATTAATGCTTCTCAATTTCATGAATTATCTGTTGCTCTGAAAGTCTCCCATGATCGTGTCATTGAGCTTGAAAAGATTAATTCTAAACTTAATGAGAAAATTGATCAGGATGATCACGATAATTTGGTAAAAGCATCTTTCTAAACTAGAAGTTGAACATTTTGATTTACAACTAAAATATCAACATCTAAAAGAAAATGTTAAAACCTCAAATATCAAGACATCCTTGGATGCTCCCGAATTTGATGCAGTTTTTGAAATTAGCAAACGTGATGAACATATTCGAGCTCATTGTAACACGATCAAAAAGTTAAAAGTCCAAATCTCTAATTAAAGGCGAAAAAGAACAATGTGACTGGATCCCAAATGCCTCCTCCTTTAGATTCTCAGTATTCTCAAACTTTTCATCTTCAAAACTTAGTTAATGCCTTACAAAAGGAAAACGAAAGTTTTCTAGAAGAAAATGAAAAAGTTAAATGACACTTTAAAGAGTTATATGATTCAATGAAAGTCACTCATGACCAAAACAACGAAAAAATAACGTCTTTACAAAAATAAATTGAGAATCTGAAAGTCGGGGAAAATGGGAAACCGCCACTTGTTTTTAATAAGAATGTTGTTTCAAAGTCACCCTTAGAATGCAAATACACTGTGACAGTTAAATATATTCCTCCTCATCTTAGGAATAATGAACCTGCGTTTCATGACTATTGTGCTCACCTTAAGGATAGTCTAGAATGTCTCCGTGAGATTGTTGAAGAGGATTTCATTAATAAACCTCTTGATAGAGAAATTAAGTTTGCTTGCCTCCACCAAACGATCTCAAGAGCTGCTTGAATGTGTAATTGCAACATGTCCAAAATCCTTAGGTGCAAAAGGCAAAGCTGTGATGCCGAGTTCTATGCCTAGTGCCAAGCATGAAATCCGTTCTATGCCAAGTTATAAGAAAGTAAACACTAATGTGCCTTCAAGTAGTTCAGATTCCAGATATGTTAGTGCTAAGAAAGTAAATTTTAGTGTGCCTACAAATAGCTCAAATCTTGAGCTTAAGAAAGTGAACATTAATGTGCCTTCTAGTAGTTCGAGATCCTTGCATCAAGTTTAGGAATGCAAAAATTAGATCAACCAACTAATGTTCCCATTCCCTCTACAGGAGTAATTAGTGACATTAAAGCAAGCAGGTCAAAATCTCAAGACAATACAAGGAATGATAGGACCTTGCGAGCTAAGAATGTGCATTGGAAGAGAGTAGAAGACCAATCTAGGAACTTTAAGTTTGAGTTGAATAAAACGAATCGTGTTGATTCTAGTATTAGCCATAGGCGTACTGTAATTAATTCGAATTCGATACTATTTTCAAACCTTGTAATGATGTCAGCTTGAATTCGTTGCTAATCATGAATGTGGTGTAAATGCTTTGTCTAATTCTGTCAATGCCCGATTAAAGTTGTTAATGCTAATAATCGTGCAAAGAGGGCTAAAAGGAAAAGACGAAAGATTGTTAGAAAACAGGAAACCACGGGAAGAACATTTATAAAGATAGGTTATTATTGTATACCTTTTGGCCATAAGAATAATCAGTTTTGTTCTCAAACTGCTAAGACTATGCCCAAGAAAATGGATGCCTACTTGGTAGAACTATTCCCTTAAGAAGTGAACATACTTTGAATAGGTCAAATATGAGACACACACCTTTGCATCTATTCCCAATGATTCCATTGCTTCTACTTCGATATGGATGTTTCTATTTCGATGTGGGTGTTCCAATTCTTGTTACTAACCAAGTGGAACCCTTTCTTGCATGGGGATCCCAATTATCATGTTATCCATTCTTGTCTGTGTTCAAATGCAGATCGTTCAAATCGTTATGTGGTACTTGGACTCAGGTACGTTCCAAGCATATCGGGGCGATCCGGCTCATGAACTGTGAGCAAATTCATCGGAGACATTAGATTCGGGAATGATCACGCCGGCTATGCAATTAAGGGTTATGGAGATTATGTTGTTGGAAAAAGTGTCATCTCCAGGGTATATTATGTGGAAGGTCTTGGTCATAACCTGTTCTATGTTGGTCAATTCTGCGATTGATCTAGAGTAGCCTTTGAGAAAACATACTTGTTTCGTTAGAGAACTTGATGGTAAGGAACTTTTAAGAGGTTCGCGTGGCTCAAATCTATACACCATCTCTATCGAAGATATGATGAAGTCTTCTCCAATTTGCTTGTTGTCAAGGCTTCTAAAACAAAGTCATGGTTATGGCATCGTCATCTCAATCACTTGACTTCGCACCATCAATGATCTCTCCAGAAAGGACTTAGTTATAGGTCTACCTAGACTTAAATATGAAAAGGATCATCTTTGTTCAGCATGCCAATTGGGAAAAAGCAAGAAGTATGCCCATAAACCCAAAACCTACAAACTCATCCGGAAGTTCTTCATACAATTCACATGGACCTATGTGGACCCATGAGAGTGCATAATATCTTTGGGAAGAAATATGTGTTAGTTGTGGTTGATGATTTCTCTAGATTCACCTGGGTAAAATTCTTAAGGACAAAGGATGAAACTCCAGATATCATCATCAAACTCATCAAACAGTGCCAGGTTCGTCCTTAACAAAACGGTCGGAATCATCCCGAGCAGACAATGGAACTGAGTTTGTTAACAAACAACTTGGTGAGTTTTATGAAAATATGGGAATCAGTCATCAAAGAAGTGTTCCTCGAACTCCTCAACAAAACGGTGTAGTTGAAAGACGAAATCGAACTCTTGTGAAAGCCGCAAGGACTATGTCTTTGATTTACTCAAAGTTCCAATGTTTCTCTAGGTGAAGCTATCACTGCATGCTACACCCTAAAATCGATCCCGGATTCACACTACTCATGGAATAACTCCATATGAACTTGTCCTAGCAGAAAACCTGATCTTTCATTCCTTCGTGGTTGGTGCTTTATGTTATCCAACTAATGATGGTCAAGATTTAGGAAAACTGAGAGCTAAAGCGGACATTGGAATTTTTGTAGGCTATGCACCTAATAGTAAAGGTTACCGAATCAACAACAAGAGAACCGAAATATCATGGAAACAATTCACGTCATGTTTGATGAGTGACGGTCAAATGGCTCTGGACAATCCATTCAGACCAGCACTTCAAAGCGTCCTATTGGTTCATCTCTTGTACCAAACTCCTCATCACAGACTCCTCCATATGTACCTCCCTCCGAAGATGATTTAAAGAAACTGTTTGATCCAATGTTTGATGAACAATTTGAGCCAAGTAACAATGATATGACAATTCAATCAACATCGTGAGGTACTATCTATCCTGTCAATGAAAGTAAGCCTTCAACTTCTATATCATTAAGCCAAGAAGCGCTTGCTTTGTGACCAATCTGTTTCATCAACAAATCTTCAATCATCAAGTGTATCATGGAAATGCTTCGATTCACGGATGAAGTCAATCCCTTTGCTACTCCAGAAGATGCTCCATTTGAAAACATATTTTCTCCTGAATCATCATCAGAACCATCTACTTCAGGAAACATCAACTCTGCTACTTCTTTCCTCAACAACAGCCACATGAATACCTCAGAAAATGGACTCATGATCATCCATTAGACAACATCATTTGAAATCCCTCTCGTCCCAGTATCCACACTTAAAACAACTTGCACAGATGCCTTATGGTGCTTCTTCAACTCCATACTCTCTAAGATCGAACCAAAAGATGTTAATACCGCCATGAATGAAGGCGGTTCAATGCCATGCTAAGAAATTCATGAGTTTGATCGACTTGAGGTATGGGAATTAGTAAATTGCTCCAGATTGTAAAGCTATGATCATTGCTCTAAAATGTATCTTCAAAGTGAAACTTGATGAGCATGGTGATGTGTTAAAGAACAAGGCTCGATTGGTTGCTAAAGGATACCGTCAAGAGGAGGGTATTGACTTTGAACAATATTTTGCTCCTGTTGCTGCACCGAATCGATGCCGAGAATATTCTTGGCTAATCTTTGCAAGTAAGAACATGGTAGTCTATCGGATGGATGTAAAGGCGGCGTTCTAGAATGGAGATCTTAAAGAAGTCGTCTCACGTCGCCCAACCGAAGGCTTTGTGAATCAGAGCATCCCACCTACTCACGTTTAATCATTTGAAGGCTCTTTATGTAAGATATAACTTTTCACATACACATCAAACCATTAACACAAGTGGGCGTATAAGTGGAATTCTAGAGAGAAAGTTAGAGGTTTAGGGAACTTAGTGAGAGAAAGTGAAAGATATTATTATGAGCTCCAACTCTCTACCTTGGGAGGTAGAGAGTATTTATAGTCTTACATAATCGCCACACAACGGTACGTGGATCAGGCATACAGTGGGTAAAGACCCGTCCGTCCTCCACGGTGTTACTTAACTAAATACTACTTAACTAAATATTACTATGACTACGAGCTTTCTAACGATTACATATACTTGAGGTGACCGACTCTTTAATACCGGGAATTTCTAATTCCTAACAATCTCCCCCTAAGGGAGGTCACCTCAAACATATACTAAAATGACATTGAATACAATCAGATATTACATTAACAATTGATCTTGCATTCTTGATGTAGTACTTTGCTCCGAAGCTCGTAGTCATTGATTCCACTCATTGCATGTTTGGTTAATACAAGTGGAGGTCTTTTCTTGATCCGTGATAATAATGTTGAGCCCGCTTTTGAGATCATCGGCTAATAGAAAATCTCTGATACATCCATTGTGGTGTTGGTATTATGTGATGTTGTGACATTGGACGACATGCTCACATTCGGATCATGATATCTTCTCATCAGTAGCGGAAGCTTTAGTTGATTCATGATATTGGCAGCAGCGTAGCAGAAGCATGGAGTGAAAATATCCGAGTCATTGATGCACTAATCATGATTTCTTTTGAGATGAATGTGTTAGGTGAGCATGCGGCTATGTATTGACCGCTTCATTCGATCAGTACGCAAACGTCGG
This sequence comes from Chrysanthemum makinoi, assembly GCA_910596185.1. NCBI lineage: Eukaryota > Viridiplantae > Streptophyta > Magnoliopsida > Asterales > Asteraceae > Chrysanthemum > Chrysanthemum makinoi. The sequence continues at coordinate 64,924,145 of OU343216.1, read as the reverse complement.
GGTGTACCCGCATAAGACAGTTAGCAATAAAGCGCACGAAAGTGTCTTTGATCACTTTCGATGAATTGAGGTACACGGTCCACGGTTCCCCGTTGATCGATACAAATGCTTTACTGTGATCGGGTATAATTCGAAGAATTTCCTTGACGAGGGTTTCGCACTGCTCTAGCTGTTCTCAAACCGGAACGTCTCAAAGAAGACAACACGGAGTGAGTGAACCTGCGAATTTACGTCCACCGATTGATGAAAAGAGATTTGAAAAACAATCGTGTATTGCTCAATAGAAATTGTTTTGCAATATAACGAAGGTTTTAATGAAAATCAATTATCAATCATAAAACACCTTTTGATTTGAAAAATTAGTACCGGTCGACGTGCTAATGAAAAGAGTTTTAAAGCACAAAGACCGGTTTTCAAAGGTATCCGTCAATCCATAACCTGAACCAGGATTGATTCAAAAGAATGAATAAGCCCCATTGTTTCGTTCGGTTGTCACATGGTTGATCTGTATAATAGATCTCACATGCCACCTACCAGGAGCTTGTTAGATGTTGGCTCGAGAAGGCTTTCCATCTTCATTGTGAGTATGTAAACACATCACTCGGATGTTACGGCAATACCACAAGGATAATGCGTAGGACTCAAGATATAATCTCTCTTTCCACATTGTGTGAAACAGAGAGTCTTCATTGAAAGTGTCCTAATGAGATTTATTGATGATCTCGTGGCTCTAGACTCAATTTGTGCATATTTGGATCCTATATGGGAGACTAGGGAGAGGGTCTCCTTCTTCAATATCAACAATCTCTAAAAGAAAGTCGATAGATAATGTCGGTTCCCCGTGAGAATGAAACAAGTCCTTTTAAGAGGAACTTGAGTGGTTTGGGAAGTTGAAGTGCAGTGCGTCACTGGGTCCATGGCGTCTTGTCTTCAATACCGATGTTACCATCAGTAGCATATGAATTGAACCCGGTTTCTGCCCTAAGGTTGAATAAATGGAGGGCTATTTGTTTTCACCCTTTTCTCATTCAATTCTTTTTAAATCTTCAACCCCTTCAGATTGCTTACGAGACTTCATAGCTAGAACCTTGTTGGGTTTATTCCAAGATACTAGCTCGGTCTAGTCCGCACTCTTCCCATATCTCATTTTTCTCCTTTTATCATCATACCTAAGAACTCTACACTAACTAGTGGATAGTCCTGGGTAGATCCCTCCGGTTCTGGCGGATCATGGGAACACATACCTAACCTTATCATCCTTATATCACCATACATAATGTAAAGTTGGTCGGTCTTTTGGTATTGTTCATCTGCCATAGGAACCAATTGAAAACCATTTGAAAATCAATCCGGATACTTATGATATTTTATCAAAGCATTTTGTAACTGAATTGTTTTTGATATTTTTAGAACAAGAACTCCCCCTCAACATGTGCATCAAGTATTTGAGAAATGTTTTGCACACGGAGGCAAGAGAAAGAATTAACTTCTTTGATTACCATTTTCTAAAAATATCAACATCACTTCCCTAATCGAATCAAGTAGATAAAGCATTTTGGGGAAGGATGAGGTTTTCATGATTTTGCTCCCCTCAATATGTGCCTCGAGATTTGAAAAGAGTTTTGCACATACTAGAGGGAACCTGCACATTGAGATAAGTGATCACGTTTCAAATCATAGGTTTAAGATAGATGCTCCCCCTCAACATGTGCATGGAAAATTTGAAATCGTATGGCACATGTGGGGAAGACAGCATGTACATCCTTATAAAACCATTTACCGAATTATCAGTTTAAATCCAATTTAAATCACACATTCTCCCCGATCACAATTATCAAATCATTTGAGATTTGTGATCTCTTATAGATTTAAATTGATTTTGAAAGCTTTTAAGGAGAATTGTGACTTGATTATGATCGGATTTTAAGACTTTAAACTCCATTGATAAAACATGCATGTACATCTTTTGAAAACAATTTAATGCCAAATAACTTTTTAATTTAATTGAAATCATTCTCCCCCTCAATCAATGACATAGGTTGTTGATTGAGAGATAGAGATTTTGACAAATAAGTCCTGATGATTATCAAAAATAGAGACTGAGTTATTTTTCAAAGCATTTAGTTTTCAGCAGATAAATGTTTATAGAATCCGAGCATGGAATTTGAAAACATGGTAAAACATGGCTCTGTTCTTTCTTTTAAAACCGGGTTATTGCTTGAAAATGACAATAAACCATTTTCTCTTTCTCTCAACATAATTTTTAATTTTTTGATTTTTTTTTTTTTTTTTTTGAATTTGAACAACATCTAAAGTCCCGTGTCATTCTTTGAATGACAGCACAAAGACCGTAGATATTATCGAACCGCAAAAAAAACATGACAAAAGACAATATTTTTGAAGATTTTTCAATTTTTTGATTTTTATGGATTTTGAAGGTTTTATAATTTTGTATTTTGATTTTTGAATAGATATATACAAGAGATAGATGAAGATAGACCTTTACTCCTCGTCTTCTTCCTGAAGGCGTTTGAGAGTTTCTGGTTGAAGGCTTTTCAAGCCAAGGCGTGGAAGAATAAACTCAAAACGTTCTCTTGGAAGAGCTTTGGTGAAGATGTCGCTAACGATATTGAGACCTCACAAAATAGAGTTCCACCACACCTTTTTCCACTTGTTCCATGATGAAATGATGTCGAATGTCGATATGCTTTGCTCTTGAGTGTTGAACGTTGTTGCATGAGAGAGCAATGTCACTTTTATTATCACAGATGAGAGGGATTTTGTTGAATCAAAGCCATAGTCGATAATTGAGATCTCATCCATAAGATTTGAGCACAACAAGATGACATGGCTATGTATTCAGCCTCTGTAGAGGAAATAGAAGTACTCATTTGCTTCTTTGAAGACCAGCTCATAAGTTTATCACCCAAAAGCGAGCACCTCGGATGTACTTCGACGTGTATCTTGACAACTGCATGATCAGCATGCATAGGCGTTAGTGACATACCGGTGTCCTTCGGTACCATAGTCCCATATTGATGGTTCCTTGGAGATACCGAAAGACCCGTTTAACGCTTCAAGGTGCTTTTTAGTAGGCTTAGCCTGGTATCTAGCACACATGCAAACAGCGAACAAGATGTCCGGTCTACTAGCTGTGAGGTACATCAGGGATCCAATCATACTACGATATTTCTTTTGGTCAATCATGATCCCTGAGTGGTCCTCATCTAGTTTGGTTCGATCAATCATGGGGGTGTCAACAGGGTCACTTGAATCAAATCCAAATTTCTTTAAAATCTCTATTGCATATTTAGATTGATTTATGAAAATGCCTCCGGGACTTTGTGAAATTTGTAATCCCAAGAAAAATGACATTTGTCCCATCATTGACATTTGAAACTTTGAACTCATTTCATTAGAAAAACGATCACATTCCATTGGGTCGGTCGAGGCAAAAATAATATCATCAACATAAATTTGAACATGAGTTAAATGTTTGCCTGACTTCCTGGTGAACAATGTAGGATCAACTGCTCCTTTGCTGAATCCGGTTGATAGAAGAAACTTTGATAATGTATCATACCATGCCCTTGGAGCTTGCTTTAAACCGTAAAGAGCCTTCTTCAGACGATAAACGTGAGTAGGATGCTCTTGATTCACAAATCCTTCGGGTTGGTGACGTAGCGACTTCTTTAAGATCTCCGTTCAGAAATGCCGTCTTCACATCCATCCGATAGACTACCATGTTCTTACTAGCAGCATTAGCCAGAAAGATTCTGATTGCCTCGATTCGAGCAACTGGAGCCAAAGATTCTTCAAAGTCTATACCCTCCTCTTGACGATATCCTTTAGCAACTAATCTGGCCTTGTTTTTCAACACATCACCATGCTCATCAAGTTTCACTTTGAAGATCCATTTATAGCAATAATCATAGCAGTCACAGAGCGGTACTAACTCCCATACATCAAGTCGATCAAACTCATGAATTTCATCTTGCATGGCATTGAACCAGCTGTCTTCATTCATGGCGGTTTTAACATCTTTTGTTTCGATCTTAGATAGTGAAGAAACACGGAGTTGAAGATAACGAGAGGGACCATAAGGATGATCGTGAGTCCATTTTCTAAAGGTGTTCATGTGGCGGAGTTGTTGAGGTGAGGTAGCTGAGTCGATGTCTCGAAGATGGTTCGATGATGATTCGGGAGTAGCAAATATGTTTTCAAATGGAGCATCTTCGGGAGTAGCAAAGGGATTAACTTCATCATTGATGCCCGAAACATTTCCATGATGTACATTTGAAGAATGATGATTTGTTGATGAGACTGAAGGATCAGCAGCTGGTGCTTCTTGACTTAAGATATTGAGGCGAAGGATTGACTTCATTCTCAGGAATATGAGCATCCTCTGTTGTAGGGATCAACACCTCATTAGTAATTGAATCATAAAGTTCATCAAACATAGGATCAAACAATTTCTTTAAATCATCTTGAGATGGAGGTACATATGGAGTTTCTTGAGAAGAGTTTGGAACAAGAGATGAACCAATGGGACTGTTTTGAAGTGCGGGTCCTGAGTTGGAGTGTCCAGGAGCCATTTGACCGGTCAGCTCATCAAGCGTAACGTGAATGGTTTCCATGATATTTCGGGTTCTTTTGTTATAGATTCGGTATCCCTTTTTGTTTGGTGCATATCCTACAAATACTCCAATGTCAGCTTTAGCCCTAAGTTTTCCTAAGTCTTGACCCTCATTAGTTGGATAACACAATGCACCAAACACACGAAGGAAAGAGAGATTAGGTTTTCAGTTGTGGACAAGTTTATATGGTGTCTTTCCATGAGCGGTGTGAATCGAGCGATTTTGTGTGTAGCATGCAGTGGCAATAGCTTCAGCCAAGAGAAACATTGGAACTTTTGAGTAAATCAGCATTGTTCTAGCGGCTTCTACAAGAGTTCGATTTAGTCTTTCAACTACACCGTTCTGTTGAGGAGTTCGTGGAACACTTCTTTGATGGGTGATTCCAATGCTTTCATAGAATTCACTAAGTTGTTTGTTAATAAACTCAGTTCCATTGTCGTCCGGATAATTACGGCGGTTTTGTTAAGTCGAACCTGCAAATTTGTTTGATGAGTTTGATGATGATATCAAGAGTTTCATCCTTTGTCCTTAAGAACTTGACCCAAGTGAATCTAGAGTAATCATCAACTATAACTAACACATATTTCTTCCCAAAGATATTCCGCACTCTCATTGGTCCACATAAATCCATATGAATTGTATGAAGAACTTCTGGGACAGAGTTAGTAGGTTTGGGTTTATGGGCATACTTCTTGCTTTTTCCCAATTGACATCTTGAACAAAGATGATCCTTTTCATACTTTAGTCGAGGTAAACCTACAACTAAGTCCTTTCTGGGGAGATCATTGATGGTGCCGAAGTTCAAGTGATTGAGACGTCGATGCCATAACCATGACTTTGTTTTAGAAGCCTTTGACAGCAAGCAAATTGGAGAAGACTTCATCATATCTTCTATAGAGATGGTGTAAAGATTTGAACCACGAGTTCCTTTTAACAGTTCCTTACCATTAAGATCTCTAATAAAGCAGGTATGTTTTCAAGGCTACTTCTAGATCGAATCACAGAATTGACCAACAGAGAGCAGTTATGACCAAACCTTCCACATAGTATACTCTAGAGATAACACTATCACCAACAACATAATCACCATAACCCATAATTGCACCGAAATGATCATTACCGAATCTAACTGTCCGATGAATTTGCTCACGAAGTTCATGAGCCGCGACCGGTCTCCAGTCATATGCTTGGAACAACTGAGTCCGGGTACCACGTAAGCGATTTGAATGATCTGCAGTTGAACACCGACAAGAATGGATAACTGGATAATTGGGATCCCCATGCAAGAATGGGTTCCACTTGGTTAGTAATTGGAACACCCACATCCGAAACAGAAACATCCATATCAGAAGTAGAAGCAATGGAATCATTGGGAATAGATGCAATGCTGGTGTTCGTATTTGACCTATTCAAAGTATGTTTACTTCTTAAGGGAATAGTTCTACCGGTAGGCATCCATTTTCTAGTGGGCATAATCTTAGCAGTTTGAGAACAAAGCTGATTATTCTTATGGCCAAAAGGTATCCAATAATAACCTATCTTTATAAAAGTTCTTACTGTGGGTTTCCACTGTTTTCTAACAATCTTTCGGTTTTGCCTTTTTGCCTTATTTGCACGATTATTAGCATTAACAATTTTAACCGGGCATTTGACAGCATTAGACAAAGCATTCACACCACATTCATGATTAGCAACGAATTCAAGCGACACATTACAAGGTTTGCAAATAGTATCGAATTCGAATTAATTACGATGCGCCTAAGGCTAATACTAGAATCAACACGATTCGTTTTATTCAACTCAAGCTTAAAGTTCCTAGATTGGTCTTCTACTCTCTTCCAATGCACATTCTTAGCTTGCAAGGTCCTATCATTCCTTGTATTGTCTTTAGACTTTGACCTGCTTCGCTTTAAAGTCGATTACTCTGTAGAGGAATGGGAACATTAGTTGGTTGATCTAATTTTTGCATTCCTGAACTTGATGTGCAAGGATCTGAAGTACTTGAAGGCACATTAGTGTATACTTTAAGACTGTGATTTGAGCTTTTTGCAGGCACACTAAAGTTCACTTTCTTAGCACTAACATATCTGGAATCTGAACTACTTGAAGGCACTTTAGTGTTTCCTTTTTAAGATCGGGCATAGAACGGATTTCCTGCTTGGCACTAGGCATAGAACAAGGCATCACAGCTTTGCCTTTTGCACCTAAGGTTAAGGATTTGGGACATGTGGCAATTACACATTCTAGCAACTCTTGAGATCGTTTGGCCCGGAGGCAAGCAAACCTAATTTCACTATCAAGAGGTTTGTTAATGAAATCCTCTTCGACAATCTCACGGAGACATTCTAGACTATCCTTAAGGTGAGCACAGTATTCATGAAAAGCATGTTCATTATTCCTAAGATTAGGAGGAATATATTTAGCATCACAGTGTATTTGCAGTCTAAGGGTGACTTTGAGACAACATTCTTATTGAAAACAAGTGTCAGTTTCCCATTTCCACGACTTCTCGATTCTCAATTTCCTTTTGTAAAGACGTTATTTTTCGTTGTTTTGGTCACGGGTGACTTTTATTGAATCATATAACTCTTTAAAATGTCGTTTAACTTTTTCATTTTCTTCTAGAAAACTCTCGTTTTCCTTTTGTAAGGCATCAACTAAGTTTTGAAGATGAAAAGTTTGAGAATTTCGAGAATCTAAAGGAGGAGGCATTTGGGAGCCTGTCATATTGTTCGTTTGACCCTTTAATTGAGAGATATGGGCTTTCAACTTTCGATCGTGTTGCGAGCTTGAATCTGTTCATCACGTTTGTTAATTTGAAAACCTGCATCAAACTCTGGAGCATCTGAAGATGTCTTGATATTTGAAGTTTTAACATTTTCTTTAAGATGTTGATATTTTAGTTGTAAATTAAAATGCTCAACTTCCAGTTTAGAAAAATGTTTAACCAAATTGTCGTGATCATCCAGTTCAATTTTCTCGTTTAGTTTAGAATTAGTTTTTCAAGCTCAATGACACGATCATGGGAGACTTTCAGGGCCACAGATAGTTCATGAAATTTGGAAGCATTAATAGAGCAATTTGAAGCAGTGAAAAAGATATCTTGAGCAACACATTCAATAATAAGAGTCTCATTTAATGTATGCAAGTTCTTCCTCTCAATCTCATTATATTTTAGTGCACGCTCATAATCACTAACTTCAACTACCATTGCATCAAATTCCTTTTCCATTCCCTTGATATCGGTTTCTATCCCCTTTTTAAGACTCTCAAAGTGATCTTTTAGAAGTTTAAAGAAAGGCATGACCTCAGTTAAATAACATTCTTTCATTTGCTCAAAACCCCTTTCTCCTTCCGTTATACCAGTGGGTGTGATCCTTTTCTTGCAAGTTTTCTCAAAATCAACAAATAGTTGAAATATAACATATTGGCTAATTAAGGTCTTGCTTTTAGTGGCACATTTTCTAGGAACAAGATGCATTGGTGTATTAGGAGGATACACAATCGCTCTAGGCATTTTCCATAGGGGAGGGTTTGTTTCAACAATATTTTCGACTTTACTGCTTATCTAAATCCTTTTTCCGAAAACTTGTTCGAGAGTCAACAATGTCGAGGCTTAAACATGTTCAAGGAAATCCAGTTTTCCTTTTTGTAGTCATGGGGAGTGATAATTATTATTTTTTTCTTTGCATTTAGGATCATCTAATTTTTTGTTCATCCTTTCCCTAGTGACTTCATCCGATTTCTTATCTTCCTCAGTGCACTCAACGCAACTAGGTTTCTGTCTAGGTTTAAGAATTTCATTTCCATCATAGATCACCTTTGAGCTGCTTTTGCTATCTTTAATTACTCGGGGTTGGGTTTATCTATAATGGGAACACTATGCTTATCGCTTAGGACTCTATGTTTAGTGACCATGTGAGCGGTCTGAATGGTGTTTCCTTGTATGTACAACTTGTTTTCAAGTTTGTTTTCAAAGTTTTCAGATTAGAAAAATCTCTCAAGAGTTTTGATTCCTTTGCATTAAATTCTTGCTTAAGCATTTTCACATTTTCTTGAAGTTCTTGTTTTTGCTTAGCTGTTTTAGAAAGTTTTTCTTGCAAGGAATTTAATTCTTGTTTCAATACTTCTTCTCTAAAATTACTTTTCTAATGACTGTACGCACTTGGTCATCCATTTCCTGCTCACGAGTGGTCAACTCAAATTTAGCACGTTGTTCATAAATAGCAACACGTTCTTTATAGGCATTTAGTTAAGAAATTACAGAATCATCGAGGCACATGCGGTGTATTCATCAAAAACATAGTCATTGTTGATTGCGAAGATGCATCACTTGGTACAACTTCACTTTCACTTTGTTTCACATATTGATCATATGGGACAATATTGATATTACCCATATTTTCAATATTTGATTCAATAGTTTCAGTTGAATGTACTTTGTCATGCATCTTTTGCACATCAGCATCATCGTATAGTTTTAATACCTCTGATATGAGTTTGTCTTTGGGATGGGCCACTAGTGGTGAAGAAGAGACCTTTGGAGAAACCATTGGAGAAATGCTAGCCATAAAAATTGTGTGTGCGTAGGTCCATCATCCACATCAGAGTCGTATGCATCACATCAGCTGACTTGAAAGGCATTCGATGATTGTGACCTATCTCCTGAATAGGTCGCTCATCCACATCGCATCATAGGTCTTGGCATTGCCCTCGGCTAGAAACAGCAATTCCTCTTCATCCAAAGTAGCACCATTGTCCGAGCTTGCAGCAGCATCTTATCTCTGAAGTAATCAGCATTCTGTGGGCGCTTTGGAGATGTGCAGTTCCTTGCAATGTGTCCCTCACCACCACAGTTATAACATTTGATTGGCTTAGCTTGACCTTGGTTACCATTCCTTCCTCGATTCTGGTTGCCAACATAACCTCTACTAGCTCCACCTCTTCCCGATCATCTGTCTTTCCTGAACTGGTTGCACCACGATCCTTCCATCTTTACTAGTGGCTTGATTGTGTGGGTTAGATGCTTTGTTCGAGGTTGTTGTTGGTTTGTGGGGGAGAATTCATGTTTTGACTAATCAGAAGAGCTAGTTGATTAATGAAGTTACCCACGTATGCATCAGCATCAGCTTGTTTGAACATAGGATCAGGAATGAGTTTGTGATTACCATTACCCAGGGTATGACTTGTGATGCTTTGGTTGTGATTCCGATGTTTGAGTAGAAGGCGGTTGAGTCATTAGACGAGCTTGTCTCTCCTGGTTGGTTTTGAACTGATTGAGAATCAATTTTTCAAACATAGCATGTCTCTCATTCTCAAGGAGGAAGGCATAGAGTTGCTCATAGTTTGTATTCTTCAATCCTTTAGTGAGCTTCACAGCGGTGACAAACTTGTGCCATTCGGGATTCATGTTGTTCACAAATTTTGAGTTCAGCTGAATGTTAGGCATAGTCATTCCGATGTTCCTCATGTCATTCACTAACTTATGAAATCTCACATAGTACTCATAGACACTCTCATCTGGTTTCATCTTGAAGTGTTCAAATTCGTCATAGAGTTGGGATTCTCTGTATTCCATAGTTAATTCGAACCGAGAGAAGCATCTTAACATTATCCCATACTGCCTTTGCATCAGTGTTATGATTGATCAACTTGTAGATGTCTTTAGGAAGACCTTGAAGAACAATGTTTGAAGCCCTGATATCTGCATCGAATCTCTTTTTCTCCTTATCATCAAGCTCATCATACATTTTAGGTCTGTCCATTCCGTAAACAAGAGTACCATCTTCATTAGTATCAAGTATGTCTCTAGTCGTCTCAACTCGATATGGTCCTTCATCAATGGATTTGAGAATGTTGACACCATTTTCCTTTCCAAGGCAGTACAATCTGATTCGTTGAGCCCAAGAATCGTAGTCAGATCTGTCAAGCATGGGTGGACGAGTATCGAGCCAGGCTGCTTGAACATCCTCGGCAACAGTGGAGATGATAGTAGGAACGTTGGTAGACATGTTACATTTATACGGGATTTTATAACTCTATGATTAAACCGCGAAATAGATTCTTTCACGGGATTTTACTAAATCAAGAGAAAACCGTAAACAATCACCCTAAATTAATAGAAGTGCTAAATTAAGCTAGAAGATAATGCACTAAGTCAATTAGCTACACTATTAAGCTACACCACTAAGTCGCTAGAGTCCCAAGTAAGTCGCTAGACAAATGCTACACCACAATTAAGTCGCTAAGTAGTAACTTCGCTAACCTCGAATTAAGCTAGCAAAATTTTGACAATTAAGCTACTCAAGTAAGCTAGGATACAAGTCGCTAAAGAGCAACTCGCTACTTCTGAACCAAGTCGCTACCACCAAGTCGCTACCCGTAGTGGAGAGTCCACTACTTGTACTGTAAATCGCGAGATCTAAGTCGCTAGCTCCAACACAGTAACTCGCTACAAAAATGTGTAAAGCAAGTCGCTACGAAGAAACTATTCCGTGCTCAAGTCGCTAAGCTATGAAAAACACATAAACACCACTTTTCAATCCAAAACAACCCAACCAAGATGATTCAAGCTTACCAAATGAAAACCTAAACACTTGTGATGATTCTAAACACAAAAGTACAATCAAAATCAAACTTTAACACAAGAAATCAACCAAATGATGCAAAAACCACTAAACTTTTTCAAACTCAAAAACCACCTAAAAACCACTAGAAATCCAAAGATGTGCAAGATATGATCTAACCATGGCTCTTGATACCAATTGTAAGATATAACTTTTCACATACACATCAAACCATAACACAAAGTAGCATATAGGTGGAATTCTAGAGAAAGTTAGAGGTTTAGGGAACTTAGTGAGAGAAAGTGAAAGATATTATTATGAGCTCCAACTCTCTACCTTGGGAGAGTATTTATAGTCTTACATAAATAAACACACAACGAACGTGGATCAGGCATACATTGGGTAAAGACCCGTCCGTCCTCCACGGTGTTACTTAACTAAATACTACTTAACTAAATATTACTATGACTACGAGCTTTCTAACGATTACATATACTTGAGGTGACCGACTCTTTAATACCGGGAATTTCTAATTCCTAACAGAAAAAGATCAAGGCAGGTCTAGAGGAGCATACGGAGCTGTCTCCAAGGGAGAAATCACTCCCCTCGATAACATTGGCGTTTTATATTTCTTTTACTTTCAATTCATGTATTTAGGTACCTTTGAATATTGAATTGGTTTTGTATGTATGATTAATATGAGTGTAGCACCTCTTGGTGCTAGCCTAGTTATGATTCCTTAATTGTTTTGTTTAGTTTATATTACTTCATTACAATTATTTCTAAGTGTATGCATGCATAGTTTATTGGTAGCCACCCCTGGTTCGGTAGTTTTGGAATGGTGGTAAGGCCAATTTCACAAGGAGATGACCAACTGACCTAGGTGGTAGGGTGAGGCGAAGGGTAAGATATGACCAAGCGAAGACCCTTTACTTGTGCGATTTGACCAACTGATCACTCGTTTTGGATGAACTTAAGAATTAGGGGTGGTGTGTGCAGTTCCTACTTGTGGCTGGGCACTACTATTGCATCAGCGGTACTTGTGACTTGGCTTAGGGACCGGGAACAACAGGACATGAGGGGACACACGACTTCTCACGGTGTGGTATCTTCGCGGATAGGTTAGGCTGAATTGACCAAATGTTGTCCCTCTTGACTTTTGACTGATGGTGGAAGTAAGTAGGCGTAGAACATAACTAGCTAGGAGGATTACTAGGTTAGCACCCTCTCCTCTAGTGATTTACCCTTTACCATTTTATGCGCTTTTATTATTACGATTTAGTAGTTAATTAAATCCCTATCGAAACCATTATTAATCTGTGACACCTAGACTTAGTAATAATCCAACACACATAGCTCTTGGGGCGACCTGCGACTTTTCCGATTACTACACTACATAGCATCGACCTTTGCGGGTTAGTGCATGGGTAGACCATAAGGTATATGAGACTTTATATATTAAAACACAGTGAGTAAAAACTGCATCAAGTTTTTGGCGCATTTCTTTGCGGGGAGTTATATTAGGATTAATATTAAGTCTTTCATTTAGTTTTAAACTTTTCTCACGATCATATTTCAAGTTTTCAGGTACCATGGAAGTTGTTCATAGATAACCTAACTCTTGAGGAATATTTGGCGTTGATTGACAAGAAAGCTGGAACAAGGGCGGGTCTTGTAAGGCCGGCTTAGTGGAAGCGGATGCCCATTTCCGAAATCAAAGACCAATTTATGAGGGAGCTTCGTGCTAACCCTTTTAGGAAATAGGGAATGAAGATGCATATGAGCACATTAATGTCCTATACATGTAATGACTTAACTTCTCAACATTAGAGTGTCTCATGTCTTTGTTATGCTAAGAATTATTCCCAATGACTCTTCTTGGAGTTGCGGAAGAGATGGATTGAAAAGATTTCCCTTGGGGCAATTTATGCCTAGGCTACTTAAGAAACACTTTATTGAGAGAGATATTGTCCGCCATCGAAGATTTCTTACCTGACTTTTGGGGATCCATAATTTCAAGCAAGAAGGCGGCCGAAACATTGTATCAAGCACGGCATAGATACAACGATCTCCTTTACAAGTGTCCTACAAATGTCACGAACAACGGCAAAAAGTCAACATCTTCTACAAAGTAATCAACGTAACCACAAAGGCGGAGATCTTTGGATTATAGGACCCATCGAACATGACTCCTACTCTCGCTATTGAAGCCATTCAAAAATGGCGGATCATTCTCATAAATGTACGGCGAATGAAAAAGAAACCAAGTGAGGAAGTTTTGATGGAATTACAACAATCGCTAGTAAAATTGAAAATCTTAGTCGAGATATGTTGAAGGTCTGCAGATTTCAGCCTGCCATCAAGTTGGTTAAAAGCGTGGAGGAGGACATCTTCACGAAGCTGTCCTCATTCGTGAAAAGAAATATTGAAAAGCCACATTATGGAGAAAATCAACGTTTCACGGAGATAATCCCGAAATAATAGCGGGTATAAAATTAGAGTACAACCGTAGGCCTTCACTAGAAAAGCCCGGTCTTGAAAAACAATCAACAAGTTCACGGAGAATTGGTAAAGACAAAGGAGCAAGATGAGTGGTTAAAGGAATTCCAGGAAAACGCGGCGAAACCTTTCCAAGCGCGATACAACCTAAAAACCTAGAATCTATGGTGGAAATGCTCGATTGAAAAGTAAGGATGAATAACAATAAACTGAGATCGAAACCGGCTATGGAATGTAAAGTGATTTTCGGTATGATGATATTTCGGGCCAATGATCTGGTCGGGGTTGTTCCGTCAGCCGGATCGAGTTACGCCCGTGAAAGCTTTGGCTTATGATTCTGGCGTAACTATGTTTTTAACGGCGATAGCGGGGTTATGAAGAATACTGGGAAAAACTCTAGCAATGCGCCGTAACCAAGAATCTCGATTCTGGCGTAACGGGATACGTCGGCGAAAAATTCCTCGAGAGTGGATGAATCGGAACATCTGAGATTATATTTGGTCCCACGACATTAACTTGTGCCCTCTACCGGATCTAGAGGAAATATCGGTGCAAAATGATACCGGTTGCTAAGGAAGATGGTATGATCTTTGGAGCTCGTGTGACCGAGAAATGAGGTTCCTGGAGAGGAAACATAAGGATAGGATCAACCATAACAAATTCTTGGCCGGCATATATTGATGATGAAAGACTTCGAGAAACTCTCCTAGAAGATGAAGAAAGAGCGACATCACTCAGCGGTGTGCTCAATCATCATAACTAGCGAGGTCCCTTGAGCATGGCCTAAATGCACAACCCCTTCCCGAGTATTGCAAGCGGTAGGGGATAGTGAAAGAGGAGGATGAGTAGACATGCCCTCATGAAACGTGAAAGACATTGTATAAAGTTGATTTGACTTGGCATTTGATGGTAGTCACACTTAATCTTGTTAATACAAATAAGCCGTAAAAACGTTTATTTATATTTTACGATCTTCTAATGTTTTGTCGATAACAAACGTAAAATCATTTTAACGAAACAAATAAAATACGTAAATGGTTTGAACTAATACTTTATAACATATTCACATTCTCTAAAAACACTAAAACAAGTATAAGTGATTTTTATGATTTAATATTACATAACAACTAGTGTTTTATTTGGGTAAAATCATATAAACATAACTAGTATGTAGTATATTGGGTAATATAAATGGGTAGAAACCTAAGTATCACAACCCATTGACCAAATACATTGAATGTAGTTGGTACAACCTAATCCATAAACCATGAACGACCCATAACCCATTGCATGAAATCATGCCTATATCATATATGGATAATATACATAACCCATGGTATTGACCCATACCCATGTGACTAGGTGCATTGCACTCAAGAGGTACATTGTATCTAGCTAAAGACCATGGATCATGACCCATGACCCATAACCAAAATACCCATGGGTAAGAGGGCGTCCCACGGATCCAACTTCGCTAGACGGATCCCTTGTGGAGGATCCGTGGGATCGAGGAGGTGAACATTTTCCTCTATAAATAGTGAGCCATTTCTTTATTGTTTCTTACCCCTTTCTAACATACTTTCCCCACTGAGTTAAAACTCTCTAACCCAGATCCAAAGGATCTATGTTTGTAGTTTTGTTTTTGTGTGACCTTCTAGGTTCCACTTAAAGGCGAGATCACCACCTTTGAAGTTGAGCAAGCTCAAGTCCATGAGTTGCCATGCTTCCTCATCATCAAGACTCTTGAAGTCTTCTTTTTTGATGATTGTTTTCTTTCTAAGAGTGTTGAAGACATTTGTGAAAGGTGTCTAAAGTGTCAAGACAAAGATATTAGTGAAGGGTATCTATCGTCCATATCATAAGCACTTGTGGTGGGTGCTTAAAAGTCAAGACTAGAAGCATTAGTGAAGGGTGCTTAGAAGTCAAGACACCGAACATTTGTGAAGGGTGTCTTGAAGATCTAGTTAAAGGCATTACTGACAGGTGCCTTAGATGTACATTCGATATGGTGTGTTTTACAAGATAGATTAGTACTAGATCAAGGATATTGATATCCATGATGATGTTGTAATAAGGAGTTGGTCTCCTTTGGGATTAGTCGTTGGTGTAGTGTTGGGTAGTAATTCCTCCATTGCAATGGAACTAGGTACTTAGCCTAGTACCTAATAAAGGGTAGGCTACGTTGTGTTAGGTGTGGTTCACCTTGGGAATTGAAAGAACCGGTGGTTAGCCTAGCACCCGAATAAAGGGTAGGCAATGTTGTGTTAGGTGTGGTTCAGCCTTAGGTGAAAAGAACCGGTGGTTAGCCTAGTACCGGAAAAAGAGTAGGCAACGTTGTGAAGGTTTCTCCACCATAAGGAGCTGGTATTATGTAGTGCTTACAAACTCGGTAGGTGACTCGGGGGTGGAGTAGGGCCAGAAGGTGTCCTTGTAGCCGAACCACTATAAATACTCGCGTTGTGGTTTTGTGCTTCTTACTCTTATCTTTTCATTACATACTTCTATATGTTTGTTTATCAACATCCAACACACACATCCAAATAGATTGACATAAGTCGATCTAAATATTAAAAAGGAAGTTTTAATTGGCAAAACTACTCAACCCCTCCCTTCTAGCTTTCCACAAATACAATTCGGGGATGCCAAGATTAACCCGAATCTTCTTAAGAAGCTAAAAATTGATTACGAGGAGCACACTCAGAAAAAGGAAGTGGCTAATGATAAGGTTTTAAAATGTACCTTTTTGAGGGGTCATTTAAGCCCTTATTTTATCACTTTTGTATCCGTTATTACTTAATATCGTTCCTTTTCACTTTTTAGGTATCTTGAAGGCAAAATGCTGGAATGGTACTTATTCGGACGAAAGAGCCGCGAATATCTGAAGAAAATGACCAAAGTCAAGAATCGAGACACTTTCGGTGCTAAGCTGAAGGGGCGGTAGGGTATTATCTGCGGCGCCGTGCATCACTTTAATGGACGGTAGCCAATTTGCTTATTTACAAGTGGCGGTGTCGGGTTTTAAAGAGTAGGTCGTCATGACTTCAGGCGGCCTAGATTTGATCAGGACGGCGTCAAAGGCTAAAGGGGCGGCGTCACAAGCAAGGTAGCGCGTGCTTGGTCGCAAGACTAACGTGGCCAAGACGAAACCTAATGGCGGCTACGGCGGCGTCACAAATCAAAGGGTGACGCCGTCGCATATGTAATCTTATATATATAATCCGAATTTTTTAGTTTTTAGTGTGTAGTCTTTTGGAGTAAAAACCTAAACCGAACCAAGGATGTCTTGTACAGTTTTTTAGGGTTCCAAACCCTATCTTACATCAAGATAAGTGTTTTGCTTCATTAATTTAATTATGTCTTCAATTATTTGTGTGAATGCTTGCATGTTCCCCATGTCCGGCTAATTTACTTGTGTGTTTGCTTA
>OU343216.1:64866540-64906919 GCA_910596185.1 Chrysanthemum makinoi | reverse complement strand
TGTAGGATATTGGATTTCACATACACATCAAACCATAACACAAAGTAGGTATAAGTGGAATTCTGGAGAGAGAGAAAGTTAGAGGTTTAGGGAACTTTAGTGAGAGAAAGAAAATATTATTATGAGCTCCAACTCTCTACCTTGGGAGGTAGAGAGTATTTATAGTCTTACATAAAAGCCACACAGCGGTGTGGATCGGGCATACTGATGGGTAAAGACCCGTCCGTCCTCCACGGTGTTACTTAACAAAATACTACTTAACTAAATATAACTATGACTACGAGCATTCTAACGATTACATATACTTGAGGTGACCGACTCTTTAATACAGGGAATTTCTAATTCCTAACAATCTCCCCCTAAGGGAGGTCACCTCAACCATATACTAAAATGACATTGAATACAATCGGATATTACATTAACAATTGATCTTGCATTCTTGATGTAGTACTTTGCTCGGCTTCGTAGTCATTGATTCCACTCATTGCATGTTTGGTTAATCCAAGTGGAGGTCTTTTCCTGATCCACGTGATAATAATGTTGAGCCGACTTTTGAGATCATCGGCTAATAGAAAATCTCGATACATCCATTGTGGTGTTGGTATTATGTGATGTTGTGACTTTCGGACCGACATGCTCACATTCCGGATCATGATATCTTCTCATCAGAGTAGCGGAAGCTTAAGTTGATTCATGATATTGGCGGCAGAAAGGTGAGAAGCATGGAGTTAGAATATCAGAGTCATTGATGCACCAATCATGATTTCTTTTGATATGAATGTGTTGTGTGAGCATGCGGCTATGGATTGACGCTCCATTACGATCGGTTTGCAAGCGTCGAGGTGTACACGCATAGCAACAGGTTAGCAATAAAGCGCACGAAAGTGTCTTTGATCACTTTCGATGAATTGAGGTACACGGCCCACGGTTCCCGTTGATCGATACAAATCTTTGTGATCGAATAATTCGAAGAATTTCCTTGCGAGGGTTTCGCATTGCTCTAGCGTTCTCAAACCGGAGCGTCTCAAAAAGACAACACGGAGTGAGTGAACCCGGCGAATTTAAGTCCAGCGATTGATGAAAAGAGATTTGAAAAACAATGGGTGTATTGCTCAATAGAAATTGTTTTGCAATATAACGAAGGTTTTAATGAAAATCAATTATCAATCATAAAACACCTTTTGATTTTGAAAAATTAGTACGCGATCGCGTGCTAATGAAAAGAGTTTTAAAGCACAAAGACCGGTTTTCAAAGGTATCCGTCAATCCATAACTTGAACCAGGATTGATTCAAAAGATTGAATCGCCCCATTGTTTCCGTTCAGTTGTCACATGGTTGATCTGTATAATAGATCTCACATGCCACCTACCGGGAGCTTGTTAGATGTTGGCTCCAGAAGGCTTTCCATCTTCATTGTGAATATGTAAACATATCACTTTCGGATGTTACGGCAATACCACAAGGATAATGCGTAGGACTCATAAGATATAATCTTTCTTTCCACATTGTGTGAAAGAGAGTCTTCATTGAAAGTGTCCTAATGAGATTTATTGATGATCTCGTGGCACTAGACTCAATTTGTGCATATTTGGATCCTATATAGGAGACTAGGGAGAGGGTCTCCTCCTTCAATATCAACAATCTCTAAGAGAAAGTTGATAGATAATGTCGGTTCCCGTGAGAATGAAACAAGTCCTTTTAAGAGGAACTTGAGTGGTTTGAAAAGTTGAAGTGCGGTCGTCCTTTGGGTCCATGGCGTCTTGTCTTCAATACCGATGTTACCATCTCATAGCATATGAATTGAACCGGTTTACGCCCTAAGGTTGAATAAATGGAGGGCTATTTGTTTTCACCCTTTTCTCATTCAATTCTATTTAATTCTTCAACCCTTCTGCTTACGAGACTTCATAGCAAGAACCTTGTTGGGTTTATTCGATACTAGCTCGGTCTTAGTCCGCACTCTTCCCATATCTCATTTTTCTCCTTTTATCATCATACCTAAGAACTCTACACTAACTAGTGGATAGTTCCTGGGTAGATCCCTCCGATTCGGCGGATCATGGGAACACATACCTAACCTTATCGTCCTTATATCACCATACATAATGTAAAGTTGGTCGGTCTTTTTGGTATTGTTCATCTGCCATAGGAACCAATTGAAAACCATTTGAAAATCAATCCGGATACTTATGATATTTTATCAAAGCATTTTGTACCTGAATTGTTTTGATATTTTTAGAAGAAGAACTCCCCTCAACATGTGAATCAAGTATTTGAAATAGTTTTCCACACGGAGGCAAGAGAAAGAATTAACTTCTTTGATTACCATTTTAAAAAATATCAACATCACTTCCCTAATCGAATCAAGTAGATAAAGCATTTTGGGGAAGGATGAGGTTTTCATGATTTTGCTCCCCTCAATATGTGCCTCGAGATTTGAAAAGAGTTTTGCACATACTAGAGGGAACCTGCACCTTGAGATAAGTTATCACGTTTCAAATCATAGGTTTAAGATAGATGCTCCCCTCAACATGTGCATGGAAAATTTGAAATCGTTTGTCACATGTGGGAAGGAGAGCTTGTACATCCTTATAAAACCATTTACCGAATTATCAGTTTAAATCCAATTTAAATCACACATTCTCCCCGATCACAATTATCAAATCATTTGAGATTTGTGATCTCTTATAGATTTAAATTGATTTTGAAAGCTTTTAAGGAGAATTGTGACTTGATTATGAAAGCGTTTTAGCTGATAATGATCGGATTTTAAGACTTTAAACTCCATTGATAAAACATGCTTGAATATCTTTTGAAAACAATTGAATGCCAAATAACTTTTTAATTTAATTGAAATCATTCTCCCCTCAATCAATGACATAGGTTGTTGATTGAGAGATTGATATTTTGACAAATAAGTCAGATGATTATCAAAAATAGAGTAGAGTTATTTTTCAAAGCGTTAGTTTTAATGAGATAAATGTTTAAAGAATCCGAGCATGGAATTTTGAAAACATGATAAAGTATGGCTCTGTTCTTTCCTTGAAAAGCGGGTTCTTGCTGAAATGACAATAAACCATTGTTTCTCTTTCTCCCAAAAATAATTTTTTTTTTATTTTTTTGATTTTTTTTTTGGAATTGAACAACATCTAAAGTCCGTGTCATTCTTTGAATGACGGCACAAAACCGTAGATATTATCGAACCGAGAAAACGCATGACAAAATGACAATATTTTTGAAGATTTTTGAATTTTTGATTTTTATGGATTTTGAAGGTTTTATAATTTTGTATTTTGATTTTTGAATAGATATATACAAGAGATAGATGAAGATAGACTTTTACTCCTCGTCTTCCTCACGAAGGCGTTTGAGTGTTTACGGTTGAAGACTTTTCAAGCCAAGGCGTGGAAGAATAAACTCAAAACGTTCTCTTGGAAGAGCTTTGGTGAAGATGTACGCTAAGCGATATTCAGACCTCACAAAATATAGTTCCACCACACCTTTTTCCACTTGTTCCTGATGAAATGATGTCGAATGTCGATATGCTTTGCTCTTGAGTGTTGAGCGTTGTTGCAAGAGAGAGCAATAGCACTTTTATTATCACGATGAGAGGGATTTTGTTGAATTCAAAGCCATAGTCGGATAATTGAGATCTCATCCATAAGACTTGAGCACAACAAGATGACATGGCTATGTATTCAGCCTCTGTAGAGGAAATAGAAGTACTCATTTGCTTCTTTGAAGACCAGCTCATAAGTTTATCACCCAAAAGCGAGCACCTCCGGATGTACTTCGGCGAGTATCTTGACACCTGCATGATCAAGCATCTGCATAGGCATTAGTAACATACCGGTGTCCTTCTGGTACCAAAGACCCATATTGATGGTTCCTTGGAGATACCGAAAAACCCGTTTAACCGCTTCAAGGTGCTTTTTAGTAGGCTTAGCATGGTATCTAGCACACATGCAAGCGGCGAACAAGATGTGCGGTCTACTAGGCGTGAGGTACATCAGGATCCAATCATACTACGATATTTTGTTTGGTCAATCATGATCCACAGTGGTCCTCATCTAGTTTGGTTCGATCAATCATGGGAGTGTCAACAAGGTCACTTGAATCAAATCCAAATTTCTTTAAGATCTCTGTTGCATATTTAGATTGATTTATGAAAATGCCTCCGGGACTTTCTGAAATTTGTAATCCCAAGAAAAATGACATTTGTCCCATCATTGACATTTGAAATTTTGAACTCATTTCATTAGAAAAATGATCACATTCCATTGGGTGCATCGAGGCAAAAATAATATCATCAACATAAATTTGAACATGAATTAAATGTTTGCACGACTTCACGGTGAACAATGTTGGATCAACTGCTCCTTTGCTAAATCCGGTTGATAGAAGAAACTTTGACCGTGTATCATACCATGCCCTTGGAGCTTGCTTTAAACCGTAAAGGGCCTTCTTCAAACGATAAAGGTGAGTAGGATGCTCTTGATTTACAAATCCTTGGGTTGGTGGCGTAGCGACTTCTTTAAGATCTCCGTTCGGGAATGCGTCTTTCGTCCATTTGATAGACTACCATGTTCTTACTTGCGGCATTAGCCAAAAAGATTCTAATTGCCTCGATTCGAGCAACGGGAGCAAAAGATTCTTCAAAGTCTATACCCTCCTCTTGGCGGTATCCTTTAGCAACTAATCGAGCCTTGTTCTTCAACACATCACCATGCTCATCAAGTTTCACTTTGAAGATCCATTTTAGAGCAATTATCATAGCACAATCTGAGGCGGTACTAACTCCCATACATCTAGTCGATCGAACTCATGAATTTCATCTTGCATAGCATTGAACCAACTATCTTCATTCATGGCGGTTTTAACATCTTTTGGTTCGATCTTAGAGAGTATTGAGTTGAAGAAGCACCATAAGGCATCGGTTGCAAGTTGTTTCCGTGTGGATCTTTGGGCGAGAGGATTTCCAATGATGTTGTCTAATGGATGATCGTGAGTCCATTTTATGAGGTGTTCATGCGGTAGTTGTTGAGGGTGAAGTAGCGAGTTGATGTCTCGGCGAAGATGGTTGATGAAGATTCAGGAGCAAATATGTTTTCAAATGGAGCATCTTCAGGAGTAGCAAAGGGATTAACTTCATCATTGATGCCAGAAGCAGTTCCATGATGTACATTTGAAGAATGATGATTTGTTGATGAGGCGGAAGGATCGGCGAGGTGCTTCTTGACTTAAAGATATTGAGACTGAGGGATTGACTTCATTCACTGGAATATGAGCAGCCTCTATTGTAGGGATCAACACCTCATTAGTACTTGGATCATAAAGTTCATCAAACATAGGATCAAACAATTTCTTTAAATCATCTTCGGATGGAGGTACATATGGAGTTTCTTGAGAAGAGTTTGGAACAAGGGATGAACCAATTGGGTGATTTGAAGTCGCGGGTCGAGGCTGAATTGTTCGGGAGCCGTTTGACGGTCGACTCATCAAGCGTAGCGTGAATTGTTTCCATGATGTTTCGGGTTCTTTTGTTGTAGATTCGGTATCCCTTTTTTTTGGTGCATACCCTACAAATACTCCAATGTGCCTTTAGCTCTAAGTTTGCCTAAGTCTTGACCCTCATTAGTTGGATAGCACAATGCTCCAAACACACGAAGGAAAGAGATTAGGTTTTCTGTTGTGGACAAGTTCATATGGTGTCTTTCCATGAGCAAGTGTGAATCGGGAGCGATTTTGTGTGTAGCATCGGTGGCAATAGCCGAGAAACATTGGAACTTTTGAGTAAATCGGCATTGTTCTAGCGGCTTCTACAAGAGTTCGATTTCGTCTTTCAACTACACCGTTCAGTTGAGGAGTTCGTGGAACACTTCTTTGATGGTTGATTCCAATGATTTCATAAAATTCACTAAGTTGTTTGTTAACAAACTTCAGGTTCCATTGTACGTCCGGATAATTCGACGGTTTTGTTAAGTCGAACTGCGGTTGTTTGATGAGTTTGATGATGATATCTGGAGTTTCATCCTTTGTCCTTAAGAACTTGACCCAAGTGAATCTAGAGTAATCATCAACTATAACTAACACATATTTCTTCCCAAAGATATTCCGCACTCTCATTGGTCCACATAAATCCATATGAATTGTATGAAGAACTTCCGTGACAGAGTTAGTAGGTTTGGGTTTATGGGCATATTTCTTGCTTTTCCCAATTGACATCTTGAACAAAGATGATCCTTTTCATACTTTAGTCTAGGTAAACCTACAACTAAGTCCTTTACGGAGATCATTGATGGTGCCGAAGTTCAAGTGATTGAGACGTCGATGCCATAACCATGACTTTGGTTTTGAAGCCTTTGACAACAAGCAAATTGGAGAAGACTTCATCATATCTTCTATAGAGATGGTGTAAAGATTTGAACCACGAGTTCCTCTTAAAAGTTCCTTACCATCAAGTTCTCTAACAAAACAAGTATGTTTTCTGACAGCTACTTCTAGATCGAATCCGAGAATTGACCGAAGAGAGCGATTATGACCAAGACCTTCCACATAGTATACTCTAGAGATAACACTATCACCAACAACATAATCACCATAACCCATAATTACACCGAAATGATCATTACGAATCTAAGCGTCCGATGAATTTGCTCACGAAGTTCATGAGCGCGACGGTCTCGGTCATATGCTTGGAGCGGCACTGAGTCCGGGTACCCGAGATTTGAACGATCTGCTGTTGAACACAGACAAGAATGGATAACTGGATAATTGGGATCCCATGCAAGAATAGGTTCCACTTGGTTAATATAACGATGGTGGAACACCCACATCGAAATAGAAACATCCATATCGAGAAGTAGAAGCAATGGAATCATTGGGAATAGATGCAATCTTTGGTGTATGCGTATTTGACCTATTCAAAGTATGTTCACTTCTTAAGGGAATAGTTCTACCGGTAGGCATCCATTTTCTAGTGGGCATAATCTTAGCAGTTTGAGAGGAAAGCTGATTATTCTTATGGCCAAAAGGTATCCAATAATAACCTATCTTTATAAAATTTCTTCCTGTGGGTTTCCATTGTTTTCTAACAATCTTTCGTTTTTGCCTTTTTGCCTTATTAGCATTAACAATTTTAAGCGGGCATTTGACATCATTAGACAAAGCATTCACACCACATTCATGATTAGCAACAGAATTCAAGCGGACATCATTACAAGGTTTGCAAATAGTATCGAATTGAATTAATTACTGATGCGCCTAAGGCTAATACTAGAATCAACACGATTCGTTTTATTCAACTCAAGCTTAAAGTTCCTAGGTTGGTCTTCTACTCTCTTCCAATGCACATTTTAGCTTGCGAGGTCCTATCATTCCTTGTATTGTCTTGAGACTTTGACACCTTGCTTTAATGTCATTGATTACTCCTGTAGAGGGAATGGGAACATTAGTTGGTTGATCTAATTTTTGAATTCTTGAACTTGATGTGCAAGGATCTGAAGTACTAGAAGGCACATTAGTGTATACTTTCTTAACTGTGATTTGAGCTTTTGCGGGCACACTAAAGTTCATTTTCTTAGCACTAACATATCGGAATCGAACTACTTGAAGGCACATTAGTGTTTCCTTTCTTAAGGCGGGCATAGAGCGGTTTCTGCTTGGCACTAGGCATAGAACAAGGCTTCACGGCCTTGCCTTTTTCACCTAAGGGTTTTGGACATGTTGCAATTACACATTCTAGCAACTCTTGAGATCGTTTGGCCCGGAGGCAAGCAAACCTAATTTCACTATCAAGAGGTTTGTTAATGAAATCCTCTTCAACAATCTCACAGAGACATTCTAGACTATCCTTAAGGTGAGCACAATAGTCATGAAAAGCATGTTCATTATTCCTAAGATGAGGAGGAATATATTTAGCTGTCACAGTGTATTTGCAATCTAAGGGTGACTTTGAGACAACATTCTTATTGAAAACAAGTGACGGTTTCCCATTTCCACGACTTCTCGATTCTCAATTTCCTTTTGTAAAGACGTTATTTTTCGTTGTTTTGGTCACGGGTGACTTTCATTGAATCATATAACTCTTTAAAATGTCGTTTAACTTTTTCATTTTCTTCTAGAAAACTCTCGTTTTCCTTTTGTAAGGCATCAACTAAGTTTTGAAGATGAAAAGTTTGAGAATTCTGAGAATCTAAAGGAGGAGGCATTTGGGAGCTGTCATATTGTTCTTTTGACCCTTTAATTGAGAGATTTGGGCTTTCAACTTTCTCGATCGTGTTGCGAGCTTGAATCATTCATCACGTTTGTTAATTTGAAAAACTGCATCAAACTCTGGAGCATCTGAGGATGTCTTGATATTTGAAGTTTTGACATTTTCTTTAAGATGTTGATATTTTAGTTGTAAATTAAAATGCTCAACTTCTAGTTTAGAAAAATGTTTAACCAAATTGTCGTGATCATCGAGTTCAATTTTCTCGTTTAGTTCAGAATTAGTTTTTCAAGCTCAATGACACGATCATGGGAGACTTTCGGTGCAACCGATAATTCATGAAATTTGGAAGCATTAATGGAACAATTTGTAGCAGTGAAAAACACATCTGAGCAATACATTGAAATCAGGTTCTCATTTAGTGTATGCAAGTTCTTCCTCTCAATCTCATTATATTTTAGTGCTCGCTCATAGTCACTAACTTCAACTATCATTGCATCAAATTCCTTTTCCATTCCCTTAATATCGGTTTCTATCCCCTTTTTAAGACTCTCAAAGTGATCTTTTAGAAGTTTAAAGAAAGGCATGACCTCAATTAAATAACATTCTTTCATTTGCTCAAAACCCCTTTCTCCTTCCGTAATACCAATGGGTGTGATCCTTTTCTTGCAAGTTTTCTCAAAATCAACAAATAGTTGAAGTATAACATATTGGCTAATTAAGGTCTTGCTTTTAGTGGCAATTGTTCTAGGAACAAGATGCATTGGTGTATTAGGAGGATACACAATCGCTCTAGGCATTTTCCAAAGAGGAGGATTCGTTTCAACAATATTTTCGACTTTCGCTTATCTAAATCCATTTTCGAGAAAACTTGTTCGGAGTCAACAATGTCGAGGTTTAAACATGTTCAAGGAAATCCAGTTTTCCTTCTTGTAATCATGGGGAGTGATCTTTATTTTCTTCTCTCTACATTTAGGATCATCTAATTTCTTGTTCATCTTTTCCCTAGTGACTTCATCTGATTTCTTATCTTCCTCAGTGCACTCAAGGCAACTAGGTTTCTGTCTAGGTTTAAGGATTTCATTGCCATCATAAAGAACCTTATGAGCATTTCTAGCCCTTTTAATGACCTCTGGATTTGGTTCCTTAACAAGGAGAATGCTATGCTTATAAGCAGGACCCTATGCTTAGTGATCATGTGAGCCGTCTGAATGGTGTTCCCTTGTATGTACAACTTGTTTTCAAGTTTGTTTTTCAAAGTTTTCTGATTAGAAAAATCTTTCAAGAGTTTTGATTCCTTTGCATTAAATTCTTGCTTAAGCATTTTCACATTTTCTTGAAGTTCTTGTTTTTGCTTAGCGGTTTTAGAAAGCTTTTCTTGCAAGGAATTTAACTCTTGTTTTAATACTTCTTCTCGAAAATTACTTTTTCTAATGATTGTACGCACTTGGTCATCCATTTCCCGCTCACGAGTGGTCAACTCAAATTTAGCACGTTGTTCATAAATAGCAACACGTTCTATATAGGCATTTAGTTCGATATTACTGAGACTCATCGGGGCACATGCGGTGTATTCATCAAAAATATAGTCATTGTTGACTGCAAGAGATGCATCACTTGGTACAACTTCACTTTCACTTTGTTTCACATATTGATCATATGGGACAACATTGATATTACCCATATTTTCAATATTTGATACGAAAGTTTCAGTTGATAGTACTTTGTCATGCATCTTTTGCACATCATCATCATCGTATAGTTTTAGTACCTCTGAGATGAGTTTGTCTTTGGATGGGCCAACTTGTGGTGAAGAGGAGACCTTGGGAGAAACCATTGGAGAAATGCTAGCCATAAAGATTGTGTGTGTGCAGTAGGTCCATCATCCACATCAGAGTCGTATGCATCACAATCAGCGACTTGAAAGGCATTCCGATGATTGTGACCTATCTCCTGAATAGGCTGCTCATCCACATCTGCATCATAGGTCTTGGCATTGCCCTCGGCTAGAAACAACAATTCCTCTTCATCCAAAGCAAAGCACCATTATCACTTGAGCTTGTACAAGCGGCATCTTATCTCTGAAGTAATCAGCGATTCGTGGGCGCTTTGGAGATGTGCAGTTCCTTGCAATGTGTCCCTCACCACCACAATTATAACATTTGATCGGCTTAGCTTGACCTTGATTACCATTCCTTCCTCAATTCTGATTACCAACATACCTCTACCGGCTCCACCTCTTCCTCGATTATACTGTCTTTCTGAACTGGTTGCACCACGATCCTCCCATCTTTAATAGTAGCTTGATTGTGTGGGTTAGATGTTGTTCGAGGTTGTTATTGGTTTGTGGGAGAGAATTCATGTTTTGACTAATCAGAAGAGCTAGTTGATTAATGAAATTACCCACGTGTGCATCGGCATCAGCTTGTTTGAACATAGGATCAGGAATTAGTTTGTGATTACCATTTCCCATGGGTATGACTTGTGAGGCTTTGGTTGTGATTCCGATGTTTGAATAGAAAGCAGTTGAGTCATTAGATGAGCTTGTCTCTCCTGGATTTGTTTTGAATTGTTCAAGAATCCTCTTTTCAAACATGGCATGTCTCTCATTCTGAAGAAGGAAGGCATAGAGTTGCTCATAGTTTGTATTCTTCAATCCTTTAGTGAGCTTCACAGAAGTGACAAACTTGTGCCATTCGGGATTCATGTTGTTCACAAACTTTGAGTTCAGCTGAATGTTAGGCATAGTCATTCCGATGTTCCTCATGTCATTCACCAACTTATGAAATCTCACATAGTACTCATAGACACTCTCATCCGGTTTCATCTTGAAGTGTTCAAATTCATCATAGAGTTGTGATTCTCTGTCTTCCATAGTTAATTCGAACCGAGAGAAGCATCTTGACATTATCCCATCTGCCTTTGCTTGGTGTTGTGATTGATCAGCTTGTAGATGTCTTTAGGAAGACCTTGAAGAACAATGTTAGAAGCCCCGATATCAGCATCGAATCTCTTTTTCTCCTTATCATCAAGCTCATCATACATCTTTGGTCTGTCCATTCCGTAAATCAGAGTTCCATCTTCAGCAGTATCAAGTACATCTCTAGTCGTCTCAACTCGATACGGTCCTTCATCAATGGATTTGAGAATGTTGACACCATTTTCCTTTCCAAGGCAGTACAATCTGATTCGTTGAGCCCAAGAATCGTAGTCTGTTCTGTCAAGCATGGGTGAACGAGTATCTGAACCGGTGCTTGAACATCCTCGGCAAAAGTGGAGATGATAGTAGGAACGTTGGTAGACATGTTAACAGATTATACGGGATTTTATAACTCTATGATTAAACCGGAAATAGATTCTTTCACGGGATTTTACTAAATCAAGAGAAAACCGTAAACAATCACCCAAGTAGCTAGAAGATAATGCACCAAGTCGCTAACACCTAATTAAGCTACACCCCCAAGTAAGCTAAAGTCCCAAGTCGCTAGACAAATGCAAGTCACTAAGTAGTAACTCGCTAAGCCTCAAGTCACTAGCAAAATTTTGGCGCAATTTACTCAAGTCGCTAAAACTTCAAGTAAGCTAAGAGCAACTCGCTTCTGACCAAGTAAGCTACCACCAAGTCGCTACCCGTAGTGGATAGTCCACTACTTGTACTGTAAATCGCTAGGTCTAAGTAAGCTAGCTCCAAAACTGTAACTTCGCTACAAAATTGTGAAGCAAGTCTCTACGAAGAAAGAGATCCGTATATCAAGTCGCTAGCAAGAAAAACCACATAAACATCACTTTTCAATCCAAAACAACCCAACCAAGATGATTCAAGCTTACCAAATGAAAACCTAAACACTCTTGATGATTCTAAACATAAAAGTACTAACAAAATCCAAGCTTTAACACAAGAAATCAACCAAATGATGCACAAACCACTAAACTTTTTCAAACTCAAAAACCACCTAAAACCACTAGAAATCCAAAGATGTGCAAGATATGATCTAACCATGGCTCTTGATACCAATTGTAGGATATTGGTTTTCACATACACATCAAACCATAGCACAAAGTAGGGGTATAAGTGGAATTCTAGAGAGAGAAAGTTAGAGGTTTAGGGAACTTTAGTGAGAGAAAGAAAATTCTTATTATGAGCTCCAACTCTCTACCTTGGGAGGTAGAGAGTATTTATAGTCTTACAATAAAATGCCACACAGCGGGATGTGGATCGGGCATACTGATGGGTAAAGACCCGTCCGTCCTCCACGGTGTTACTTAACAAAATACTACTTAACTAAATATAACTATGACTACGAGCATTCTAACGATTACATATACTTAAGGTGACCGACTCTTTAATACCGGGAATTTCTAATTCCTAACAGATTTCTTGAACGAATTATATGTGTAGGATATGTTGGTTAGGAGTAATAAATGTGATGAAAAAGTTAGGTGTAGGAGTTTTATTAAAAAAATTTTGAGCTTTTGGCAGTTTTGGTCCTTCCACCTTTTCCATTTTCATCCAAAGCCATATAACTTCCATTTTGGTTACCAAACAAAGATTTTTAAGAAAGAAACATGACGACACTCCCCCTTGACTTAAGAAAATAATGAAAGGTTATAAGTTTTAGTCCGAGGAGTGTCATTTAACCGTAAAAGTTTACCACCATTGATACAAGAAACAACTGATAGAGTAACATGCAAGTACACGATGTTTTGAAACATAAGTGATTATTTTCTCCCCCTCAACACTTGATCGGAAAAATACCGAATTTTGAAAGATTAAAGTGTTGACGAAAGAAATGTACTTGCCATGTTGAAAGAAAAATATATTAGAAGAATATTTTTGTTGTTTTATCAGGTTTTATATTTTTGTATTTTGTTTTTGAAAATTTATTTACAAAAGATATTTTGGTGTTTGACGATGTTTTAAGACTGCTTTTGGAGGTCATCCAATTCCTCTTGAGTCAAACACCTCATACCAATCCGGTGGACCAACTCATTAAACCTAGCGGAGGCAAGGCTTTGGTGAGAAGATCTGCCAATTGGTATTTTGTACCCACAAAATATAATTCAACAGTACACTGTTCCACATGATCCTTGATGAAATGATATCGAAGATCGATGTGCTTTGATTTCGAGTGCTGAACCGAGTTGCACGAGATCGCAATGGCACTCCTGATTGTCGCAGCATACATCGATTCTGTCAAATACATAACCATAGTCTTTGAGTTGAGTTCTCATCTAGATGACTTGAGCACAACACGCCGACATGGCTACATATTCGCCGGTTGAGGACAAGGATGTACAATCCTGCTTCTTCGATTGCCATGACACCAGTTTGTCACCAAGAAATTGTAAAGCTCCTAACGTACTTTTCCGTGAGTCTAAGCATCCCCGCGTGGTCAGCGCTGCCCAAAAGCGATTAGTTCAAAACCGTAATCCTTCTGGATACCGATTCCCCAAATTAATGGTTCCCTTGATGTATCGGAGGATTCTTTTAGCCTCTGAGAGGTGGGTTTCAGTTGGTCGCGACCGATAACGGGAGCAAAGATATACAGCAAAGACAATATCAGTCCCGCTAGTGTTAGATACATGAGAGACCCAATAATACTACGGTATTTTGTAGGGTCCACCAATTTCCCATGTAAATCAGCGACTAGCTTCTTGGTATGAGCCATTGGTGTGGCATAGGTGTCACAGGTTTGCATTCCAAATTTGTTTAACAGTTCAAGGGCATATTTGAACTGACTCAAGAAAATACCATGGGGTAATTGATGAACTTGTAGTCCTAGAAAGAACGTAAGTTCACCCATCATGGACATTTCAAAATGTTTCTTCATTAGTTTTGCAAAAGCGATTGAGTACTTTTTATGAGTTGACCCAAAAATGATGTCATCCACATAAATTTGAACAATTAAAATATGTTCCCCGTGATATTGTATGAAAAGAGTTGGGTTGACCGAACCTTTGGTAAAGTTATTGGCAATGAGGAAAGATGATAGCTTATCGTACCATGCCCGAGGAGTTTGTTTGAGACCATAGAGCTTTCTTCGCTTTATAGACATGATTAGGGAACTCGATCAATGAATCCTTCGCTGACCGACATAAACCGCTTTTTAAGTTGTCCATTGAGAAAAGCAGTTTTGACATCCATCTGAAAGACCGTGATGTTCATATGAGCCGCAAATGCCGAAAAAATCCGACGCCTCAAGACGAGCAACCGGAGCAAAAGATTCTTCAAAGTCAATACCTCTTCCTCGACGATAACCCTTAGCCACCGACGCTGACTTGTTTCGATAACGTTTCCTTCAGGATCCAATTTGTTTTTCCAAATCCATTTGAGACCAATGACGTAGACCCCTGTTGGTCTTTCAACCAGTTCTCATACTTCAAGACGTTTGAATTGGTTGAGTTCTTCTTGCATGGATTCAATCCAATTGTCTTTTGTCATTGCGTCTTTGATGTTTTAGGTTCAGATTGGCAGACAGTGAGTGCATAAATGCAATGTTCACCATCTCGAGTGAAGACGCTTGTCTTTATTTGTAACGACCGGGTTGGTTCTGGGTTGCCAATAATATTTTCCAGAGGATGGTCTTTTGTCCATCTATGTGTGGAGGGTTGATGTTGGTATACATTGTGCAGATTGTGAGGATTCAAATGGCTTGATGAAGATTCCGCGACATCCGTGCAGCAGCCTCATTAGCAAACGGGTTGAAGAACGCATTTGGATCAAAATCTGCAGGTGGGGGTACTTCATTCTAACATCATCGTACCGTTCATCATTGTTGGAAGCGGTTTGTTCAACTGCTGTGTTGGAGTCAACTGGTGGTGCTTCTTCAACAGTAGTTGTTGTAGCGGTGTATCGGTATAAGAGTATTATCGAGGTTGAGCACCGGAAATGATACACTGAGCACGTTCATCAATATCGCCACTGAACAAAGGAGCAAATAACCTTTCCATTTGTTGACGAAAGTAAGTCTGGGGGCTTTGTTCAAATTGATGATGGGGTTTGGGGAAGTTTAGCGGTTGTGACCGGTTCTAAGTCGTTATACTCGTAAGCCATTTCCGTAAGTTCATCAAAATGAGCATGAATCGCTTCCATAACCTCCTTTGTTCGACGATTCCAGATTCGGAAACCTTTAGAATTATCACAATATCCTATAAAGACTCCAATGTCAGCTTTGGCTTTGAGCTTTCCAAAGTCATCACGATCATTATTTGGATAGCAAAGAGATCCAAATACATGAAAGTTTGAGATTCGGTTTTCTGTTGTGGACAAGCTCAAAAGGTGTTTTGTTGTGGCGCTTTGTAATCATAGAACGGTTTTGAGTATAGCATGCAAGAGATACGACCGCCCATAAGTAATCTGGAAGTTTAGCATTGATTAACATTGTTCTTGCAGCTTCCACTAACGCTCGGTTTCGTCTTTCGACAACTCCGTTTTGTTCGCGTGTACGGCAATAGATGTCCGATGTCAATTCCCACTTTCTCATAAAATTCACGAAGAGTTTGGTTAACAAATTCCATTGCTCGTCTGCTCGATTTGTCGAACGGTGTTTCAGAGTCGTGAACTTGTATTTTCGTGAGAAAGGTGATGATCATCTGTGGAGCTTGATCTTTGCTTCGAAGAAAGTAGACCCAAGTCATGCGTGAATAGTCATCAACAATTACTAAGATGTAGCGTTTGCCATTGATCGCTTGCACGCGCATCGGGCCACACAAATCCATGTGAAGAAGATGAAGCACATGCCGAGAGTGGTTCCACCTTTGAAGGAAAATGAGCACGAGTGCTTTTGCCTTGTTCACAAGCCGAGCAAAGGTGATCTTTAGAATACCCAAATCGTGGGAGTCCTTCAACTAGTTTGTGTCGAGCAAGGTTGGTGATGGTTTGAAAGTTTAGATGTGAGAGACGACGGTGCCATAGCCAGGATTTTGTTGATGTTGCCTTTGAAAGTAAGCAGATGGGAGAAGAAGCAACCATGTCTTGCATAGAGATAGTGTAAAGACTGGAATTACGTGAGCCAGACATAAGGTCGTTTCCTTGTAGATCACGAATGAAACAAGTTTTCTCGCTGAAAGCAACCTCCAAATCTCCATCAAAGAACCGACTCCTACGAAAACAGATTGTGACCGAGGCCTTCCACATAATAAACCCCGCTAATTTCGATGTTCCCATTGATATAGTCTCCGTGAGCCCATGATAGTTTGCGAAGTGATCATTCCCTAACCTGGCGACAGTGCCAATGAACTTTGCATAAAGTTTGATAACAGTTTAAGGTTGCTGTCATGTGTCGGGAACATCCGCTATCAACAATCCAGAGAATGATTCAGATCACCCTGCATTACACCGCACAACACACACTGATGGAATAGAAGTAGATGTGGAACCCAAATGTTAGAGGGTTCCGTAGCGCTTATAGTAGATATACACACATCAATAGCTTTAGGTATCCATTTAAATCCTAGTGTGTTATATATCCATTTCCGCCATCTCCAACTAGTATTTGCTTTAGTCTTAGTGAATGCACTAGGTGGTACTACTTTCCTAGGAGGTGAAAGCGGAGCTACAGGGGACAAGCAAAGCGTTTCTTAGAATCTAAAGAGGGCGGTCTACCAAGCAATGCACTTAGAAAGATTAGTGGGCCTAGAGGTATTCCAGTTCTTAGGATTCCTTAAACGAGAGATGATAGCTTTAGCAACACATTTATCATGACAATCAGAATTCATACTTTTACGACAAATAACACAAGGTGCATCAGATTGAATATCAAAAGTGCTTAAAGGTTTAGCATTCGTTACATCACTATTTCTATTACATGTGCCAGACACAATATCTATAGTGGAAGCAACGTGAGTCTTATTCATAGTCCTAGGGTGTTCTTCTACTTTAGCATTCCTTATTGATCTTTTCTTAGGTCGCAACTTCCTATTCTTCGATGTAGTGCTCCTAGGATGTGAAGTGCGGACGTTTGGAAAAGACGCAACTATTCCTCGTTTCAAGAGAAGGAAGCACGCTAGCAACTTGTGATTTGGCAAGAGTGATTCTAGGTTCACGATTACTAAGTGTTACCGGGGCTATTCTCTTAATCAGTGGTGGCGAAGTTGTTCATACTTTCCTAACATTTCTCTTAACTTGAAGATAGTGTGAATCAGATCTTGATTTTCAGACCGAATATTTCCAAAAAAATGCATAACTTCTTTAGTGTGCAAGATAATGATCAAGTTCATTTGATGCTTCATCACGAGTCTTTTTGAGTAAATCAAATATGACACCATATTCCTTTTTAACTTTTACAAGTTCTTGTTCATATTTTGAGATTTGACACTTAAAAGACACGCTTTGATCATCCAGTTGCTCAATTTTTGGATCAGAAGTTTTGTCACGCGAACCGGGCGATTTTGTGTTGAAAAGCAAGTTGTTGATCGTGAATATCTTTTTGACACCAATTAAGACGACGTATTGCATTTGAAAGTTCGTTTGACAATCGTTTGTTTTCATCTTTTAAGGACTCGACCAAGCACATTATCAGTGTTCTCAACATTTACCACGAATCAACAAAGTATCGCCAGAGATATAATCAAATGCATATGACAAAGAATTCAATAGCACAACATTATGGACATCAAAGACGATGACATCTTCCAAGAGTCGATCAACATCTTTTCTCAACAATTTCTTTTTACGTTTAGTTTTAGAAATAGATGTTTCGCTTTCTTGAAAACGACCTTCATCAATCCAAGTTCCTTATGAAAGTCCCTTTCCCAAGACAATGCACAACTTTTCAAATTTTTAACATTTGGTAAAAGATTTTTCTTAAAAATGTCTCTTTGTTCTCGCGCCAGAGGCGCATTGAAAAGTGTTGAACTTTGATTTCAGGATGATATTCTATCTCATGTTGTAAAGTTTTGAGGTCAGCCATGAAAAGGTCAAAATATCGAAGAATTTTGCGATTTTCAGGTTTTGAGTTTACTTCACCGATGGAAGGTAAAGGACCATAAGTTTGTGCATAATCTGGTTTGGGATTATCATTAGAAGACTCAGACGCTTTTATGATAATCCTTGGTGTGTTAGAAGAATCCGCTGGTGTGACGAAAGTGACCGCTTTTTATAATTAAAAGGTTTGTTGTAAACAACATTTTCTAATTTTGATCGACTCTCGCCTTTCTGCATCTAATTCCTCTTGACGATGATATTCAACAACACTCATAACAGTATCATCAATTTTATATTCTGCGTGACCGAAACTTCGTGATTTGGTTTGAATGCTTTGGTTGAAAGCTTAGGTTTGTAATCCGCAAGATTCGGTCCATATCCATTTGGATTGGGTTTTGAAGTAAACTTTTCAATGGGCTGTGACCGACTTCGCCATGTTTGTAAACAACAGCTTTAAACTCTTTAAGTTTGTTTTGCAAGCCGATGATTTCTTCAAGATGATCATCTATTCATTTCATTGAATGCTTTTTGTATGCAGAGAACTATTTTGACAAGTTAACAACTAAGCCTTAGCTTTTTGATTTTCCAAGGTGAGAGCGTTAATTTGCTTTTTATGTTCATGTTTCAGTTGTTCTATTTCTGACAACAAAGCATTCTTCGGCGGCTAGATCAACGCATCTGTCTTTCTAAATATTTTTCGTTTTGATGAGATTTGGCAAAGGTCGCTTCAAAACCGCTTTTTCAGTTTTTCTTGAGTTTTGAAAAAGTTGAGTTGCTTTTGTAAACATTCAAAATCCTTGGTTAACAATGCATTTTTGCTTTTCAAGTCCTGATTAATGGCATGACATTTTTCCACTATGGTCTTATGGTCTTGTATTAAATGAGCAAAACTGATGAGGCAAAAGTTCGGTGTGTTAAATGTGAGTCACAACATGATCATTACTTAGATCCTCAAGTATAACCACGGAGTCAATTTGATTATCAAGGGAAACCATAAGGTCATCTTGATCATCAAATATAACTACGGGGTCTAGTTGAAAATCGTCCGAATGAGATGTGGACGACTCATTTTGAACATTCTGAGCCTTGCCGGATTCTGATGTTGGCGGAGATATGAGATCAGAGATAAATATGGTTTGTTCGGTACCGAGACAAGCCATCAGTGTCATACACGGCCTGTGGTCACTCATGTGTAACTCATGCATATTAGCCATCAACATAACTTGGTGCATTGGCCCGCAAGTCCTCCATATCATCATCTGAGTCTACATTTGCCATAAAGCTCTGTTCTTTGTCTGTGAGAGTTCCACCAGCTTCATCCTTAAGAGCCAAAAGAAGAGCCTCTTTGTGATAAGCACCGCCTCCCCAGTCCTGGCATGCATTAGCCAGATGTCCCTTCTCATTGCAGTTGTAGCATCGAAGACCATTCAACCCATTTCGAGCATTTCCTGCTCCACCACTTGAGCTCTATTGTTATTCCTACCCACAGCATTAAACCCTTGACCACCGCCCATCCGACGACCATAACCACGATTCTAAACTTCAACTCGTCCATTGTTCACAACAGCTTGATTCCTTGTGTTAGATGAGGAACGAATACGGTTGTTGGACTTTTTGGTATAACGGCTAAAGGCATTAGCAATCATAGCAAATCCTTGTTGCAATGCTTCAAACGAATCAGATTCCTCATTAGCTTCACTGAAAAGTGCTTGAGCATTGTTGTTGTTGTATGGAACCAATTGAGTTTGTTGAGATTGAGGCTGTGAAGGATCATATGGTGTGATTGTAGCAGTTGGTTGAGTTGTTGGTTGAGGAGAATAACTGTTTTGAGCATATAATGCAAGTTGTTGATTTTCTGGATGTGTCGGTGGAGCAATTTGAGCACGGAGAATCCTTTCCCTATCAACTTCCTTTTCATGAGGCTTCAAGTAATCGTACAACAATCCATATGTAGAATGATGCATATTCTTTGCTTGACGGAGAAAAATGACATACTTCTCCCATTCAGAACCAAGACTACTCTGGAACTTAGTATTCACTCGCAATTCTTGGCATGATGATGTTGTGTTTATCCAAATCATTGATGATGTCTGAAAAACGATGATGATAAGACTCTAGTGTCTCTCCGTGTTCAATCATGAAGTGTTCATAAGCCAAGTAAATTTTGGATTCCAAATCCTCCCGATTGAGTACAGATCCTTCCATAAGAAGATGAATATGATCCCACATTTCCTTTGCAGTCTTTTGAGCATCAACACTTTGAAGAATTGGGTTAGGTAATCCTAAGAGGATATATTGCATTGCAAGTTCATCACTTTCATAGTGTAGAAGTTCCTCTGGATTCGGTCAAGAACAAGAGTAATGTTGGATTGTTCATCTCTTGGTGGATTAGCATTTGGATTAGCGGGTACGATAACAGTAGGCATCTCGAAATGGACCTTCCAAGATAACCTTCTTTAAGAACTTTCCATGTGGCTTCTTTAGATCACAAAATCTAAAGAACCTTATCACCCATTGATCGTAGTTTCCTTGAGTGAGCATTGGAGGTCTATCAAGTGATCCAACCTCATGAATTGATTGTTGGCCGCTTAAAGCTTCACACATCTTTGCAAACCAAGTGGGTTCCTTCATAGTGTTCCTTGATGGATGTTGATTGAAATCATTTGTGTAGGGTTGAACTTGAAGACTTGGTGGTGGTTGAACCATTTGAGGTTGTGGGATTGCAGCAAGTTGTGGAGTATGTTGTTGATTAAATTGTTGTTGATAAATTGCTTGTTGTTGATTCCATTGTTGATGTTATGGAGTTAGTTGTTGTTGACGTTGAGAATAAGTGTAAGGGAAATAATTAGAGTATGGTGGTTGTGACATGTTGAAAACTTGTGTTGGTAAAAATGGATCTTTGTAGTCGAATGAACCTTTGTTGATGAAGAATTCTTAGGCGTAGTAATCACAATAAACCAAGTAGGACTTATGCGTAAAAACACCAAAGTTACGTGTAACAATGAGAGTTACGCGTAGTTTTAGCTTTACGCTGCAGCAGTGAAAAAGACTAAAGTTATGCGTAAACAGTAAGTTATGCGTAGAAAATTAGGCGTAGGATTATCTTATGCGTAAGACTGGGCTTAGGCGTAGGATGAATCTTATGCGTAGGATTTTCTACGCGTAAGCTTATGCTTATGCTTAAGTTTAGGTTTTATCCCAAGTGATCTTTTACACTATCACAGTGCAAAAGATATCCAAAGTCGACGTATGTTCAGTCTTATCCAAGCAAGAAAACACGGAGTAAACCACTTAAAACGAAGATCAAACCAAGGAAAATCTTACGCGTAGTAGTATTAGGGTTTTTGCTACGCGTAGGATTACTCGTAAATTTGATTATGCCCAAAGATGTTTCTAAACCAGTTTTTGTGAGATGAAATAGCTTCAATAACACCAAAATGACACAAAAGTGTGAAACTTGATGATGCAAAGCTCTTAAAAAGTTAGCACGACACCCACGTAATAAAACTAGCTCAAAAACAATGATCCACGCATAAAGTTCAAAACCTTTTGCCAAAAACAGTAAGTTTAACACCTTATAACAGTGAAAGTACAAGAATCTTGGATTAAAAGGTGTAAAAAATGTGTTTTTAAGCAAACCAAAGTTATGGTACCGTACGTTAAGCGTGAGACCAAAACCCACTTCAAACAATACGTTCACCCAACTATTTGGCGATTGATACCACTGTTAGGTCACTAGATTTACAACACAAGCTTAATAGAAAGATAGAGAGGCGATTGAACAAGTAAACCAAACACACACACACGTATGAGTAGCACGGTTAGGCGTAGAGATGTGAATGAGAGAATAACTTGAACAACCAACCTTCAAATGAAGGTTTACAAGAGTATTTATAGGAGGGAAGCTAGGGCAACACTCCTAGTTCCCATCCTTTCCTTATTGGACATGGGCCTAAGTTCATGGGCCTTCTACATAAGCTTAAGGCTAATAACAAACATAAAGGCCATAATTAAGCTACCTATTACATATTAATTACTAACAATTGATTATGGTTTAGGTGTGATTCCAACAGTAACTTACCCATATGTTACCCATTAGTACCACTTTAAAAACATCATACACATATTTATTTGCTACGGGTCAGCCATGGCAGTTGGAAATTTTTTTCTAGCCATGGCAGTTGGAAATTTTTTTTGAGCCATGGCAGTTGGAAATTTTTTTTGAGCCATGTCTGTTTTTGGTTCTTGAGGCAGTTGGTTGCGTATCTGAAACTGCTTATGTAAGCAGTTTCTAATGGTTGCTTATCTAAACTTGGTGAAAACCGAACGGACCCTAAAAATTTTCCGAGGCGATGATGAAAACCGAATGGATGGCAAAGTGAGATAAAATCTCACTTTTGCAACCTTCGAACTGAGCTTTAAAAAATTTCTGACTACGTTTTTTAAAACTGATTCATAAAATATAAAAAATAAATAAAACAACTTGTAAAAAAGTTAATACTTTATTTAGTAATAGTGTCTTTACTTGTAAAAAAGAAATAAACAGTAAAAGTAAAAAAAAACAAAAACAAAAAAAAAACTTGTAAAAAAACTAATACAAAAACTTGTACAAAAAATAGTGTAAAAGTGACAAAAAAAACAATTTTTTCAATTATTGGCACGGAAACCAATGTCCCAATGATTGGGAGGAGAGAGAAAATCCCAACACCCCCTAAAATTTTTCTAGGGGGTGCAAGGTAGTAGGACCCTATAGTAATGAATGCCTTCTCGATCCTTCCTCGTACCCATTATTTTATAGCAGCGCCATGTGGCAACGTTTGGTTGGCTGGAATAATTTAGTGCTTGATCACGTGACTTGTTGAAATTTATTTTTTGGAACGTGAGGGACAATCGCAGCATGGACAAAACAGATACTACTTCCAAATTTCAATTCACTTTCATTTCAATATTATGACTAGCGCTGGGCTTCAATGTACTTTGGGCTGCTGGGCTGGACTCTCGCTGGGCTTCAATGGGCCAGGGTAATATTTCGCAGCTGGGCTTGATTTACCTTGGGCTCTCGCTAACTGGGCTGCAAACTTGGATATTGAGCTTGTAATATATAGCAAAAATTAAATGCCACTAGTAGGAGTTGAAACCTTGACCTCTTTCTTAGAAAGCATGCACCCAACCACTAGACCACGAGCCTTTATGTGTTAAATCTTTGCTTTTAATTCTTTTTATCCCTCTTTCACTTGATCCGAGTTTGTAGATATTATCTCTAAAATAATCTTCGTTCGAGCTCCGTTTGATCTTTCAATTTTTCTTCTCTTCCTTGATGCTCCAAATAAAATAATCATTTGACTTGATTTTTCGTGATCTTTCCAATGGTGTGCTCGGATAATTTTTTCGACTTCGTTTGAACCTTGAAAAACGTGAAAATGTCGTTGAAACTCATCCGAAAGTCACCGTTTTTGCTTTGTTTTCAAACCCTTGTACCTGCAAGACATAATAACACAAATCCAACATATTTGCAATATAATTTGACATATTTAATGGTTATTAGTCCGATTTAGCATATTTTTAGATATAAAATGATGTGTATTTTAGCACACATCATCTACCTCATCGCGTTATAATCGAAGGAGATATTCCAAAGAAGAAATTGTTCGTTTGACTCATTGTATTTGTAAGTTCCCAATCTATGAACAGGTGTCATGGACTCCTGAGAATCCTGGTCGAAGATTCAAATCGTGTCCCACCCGTGTAAGTTCCATATTCGTAATCAGTTGTGTTTCTTGTTTTACTTTTTGTGATATTGTGTAGCCACCTGTAAAATTTCACTATTTTAATCTTCATATCAATAAACTAGATTGGTTATCAAAAATTATTTGAGCTAAGTTGAGCATTTCAGCATGTACGTTTCACTTTTCTTTCATAAAAATTTATGCCTCTCCGAGTAGTTTTATTTAATCATGCCCAATATTTACTGATAGCTAAATCAGTCTCACAAGAAATTATCTTGTCTTACAAGACCGTACGCGTACCATTATAATAAAAGAAAACATGAAAAATAAAAACAAATTAATAAAGACGAAAATTACATAATCATATCAGTTATTTAAAACGTGTCCGGAAATATAAGTAATATATTTTTCCCATTAGGAACTATACGTTTACAAATTTAACAGCGGGGCATAAAATACACTCAATACCAAATAAATACCTAAAATATCTAAATAAATAAATTCTACTATACATTAAAACTAAAAGTAACCCTACCCCATTAAAACTCACGCCCACTAAATTCCTTATCCACAAAGATGCTACATTATCTCTTTGCCTCATCTATACTCACGCCTCACTTCAAAAGAAAACAAAATAAAAACTTATCACTCCTATTTCCTGCTCCTCAAATCTCACGCCCCTTTTCATCTTCCTCATCAGGAAGTAATATCACCATCTTTCCCACCTCCGAAAACACACCCACCACTTTCGGATAGGACAAAGCCATCACCACCAGGAGGTCAAACAAGAAAGGCGCCCCATCTTTTTCTTGACCACTCACCTCCCAACGCAAGAAGTCACAAGATGGTATAAGGATTGATGAAGGAAAGAGAGTTTTGCTAAAAATTGTCTCCTCCACTTTCTATGTGCAAAAAGTGTCCTTAAAAACCTTCCACAGCCGTGCCTATTTAAGGTCTTCGATGACTCCAACAAGTCCATACATCCATCTTCTAAAACCATCACAAAGGCTCTACTTAGTTCTTGGTAAATTGCTGGTGTGGGCTCGTTGGACGAATCAGAAGAACCGGCGGCTTGTGGTCTTCAATAAGGTTCCTTTGTTATCTTACTTGGTCACTTTCTATGGTAAATGAAATCTATGTTCTGAATTGTGTCGAATAAATAATGTTACGAATTTTATTCTTGTTCTTAATTTGTAAATGTATCTTGATGAAATTCTGCTTTTAATTAAATATGGATCGAAAATCTTTAATATTTGATTGAGATGATGGATGTACTCGAACCAGTCAAATAGGTAAAGTGATAGTAGTTGTAATCTGAATATTGGCTCAAAAGTGTGGAAGTGTTAGGTTCCCTTGTTGGTCCCTATGTCGGGTCGTTTGATTCCCACCATGGGTGGATCGGCAGTAGGATGGGAAGTTTTCTCAAATCCCATGCTTCTTTGTACCTTAGAGTGTCAAAACCTTGCGACATGTTTATTGTTTTTGTGTGAGTGTCAAAACACTACACGAGTGTTGTCATTGTTTTTGTGCGTATGGCTTATCGCCTGAGCTACCCAGATCCCACCTTGAGATCCTTGAGTGACAAACGTTTACAAAATGAACCTGCTCCTATTGTCTATCAAAATGTTTGCATTATCTTGTCCCTA
Organism: Chrysanthemum makinoi; assembly: GCA_910596185.1. Taxonomy (NCBI): domain Eukaryota; kingdom Viridiplantae; phylum Streptophyta; class Magnoliopsida; order Asterales; family Asteraceae; genus Chrysanthemum; species Chrysanthemum makinoi. Next base: position 64,881,409 of record OU343216.1, on the reverse strand, counting down.
ATGTCTTTAAGAGTACAAAATGTTGGATATAAGTTCCTACCTCTTTCAAGTAGGGTGCGTTTGGTTTTGGTCTGGGCCACGAAGCCCACGACATCCAATCTGGTTTGATAATTTTTTTGTTAGGCCACAGCCCAATAGCTTGAGCCCATCTAGCTTACATCAAGCCCAAACCATTTCTCTTTCCCCCTCCTCGCTGCCATTACTCGCGCCTACCTCGAACCATCAAACAAAAACCAAACTTGTTAAACATGTATAAAAACCTAGGTAGATTTTAAAACTAAAACTCTATAATCCTACAAATATAAACAAAGTATTTTTTTTATAAGGCATAACTTATATTTTTGGTAAATAACGACTATTTTGAAACGACGATTTTTATAAACTAAACTACGAACCGGTATATATACGAAACAAATAATTTCGATACTTATATATAATTATGTATACTTACATAAACGAGGGTTATTTTTACAATAATGTTATATTTATCAAAAACTATACAATATGATACGTAAACGAAACCATGCCAAATTTTCTTAAAAATAAAATACAAATCTATAGAATTTAGTAACCACGTTTTATAAGCAACATATAATTATTTCACCTACTATTATGTAAATATACATATGTTTTTCGACGACACCTTATAATTTGTATGCGTCACTATGCGCATGTCATCTTGCGACTTACTCGACTTATTATGTCCTAGCACCCTCTACCCATATCCGCACTTCCGTGAGCCAATGTTCAATCCTAAAACTAAATGTCACCCAAACCTTAACAAACTTAAAACTTTTGATATATTATCGAGTCAAAATATAAAGATAGTAATTAAAGTATTGTTATATTAATTATAGGTCGCGTGGCGGTACTTTGTGCATCTACTACTTGACTTTTACACTACTCGGATACTTTTGCTAAGGTGAGTTCATAGCCTCGCTTTTACTTGTTTTTCAACCCCCGCGAGGGAGATACATGCTATAAACTAGAACACAAGTTGATATGTCTAAACCGTCAAGTTATCTCACACAAGCTAGCCACTTGTGAATGACTAACCGTAAGAAACTTAAAACAGTTCGGACAAACCAATAATAGATGAGAAGTGTGTAGTATGCGGGTAACTCAAACGTGTTAGGTTTGAGCACCGAGATCGTTCCGAACGAGGGTTGAATGGAATTTCCAACTCACGTCTCGATTTTTGTGATTTGAATGAGAGAAGGGGATAAATTGATGATATCTAAACTACGGGATAAGGAAAGTAAATGGGAATAAAGTCTATGGGGAAAACCTAAGAATTACGGCAAACTACGCAAATCTAAACTAAAACGCAAATACGGGATTTAAAACGAAACGCGAATAAAATGCAACTACGTCTAATCTAACTCCTAAAAATGACCTAAAATTACTTTTATACTAAAATGATATTTGAAAACTATTTATGAATTAAAACTAATTTTTTGGATTTTTCTGGATTTATTTAGATTAAAAACTAATTTTTAACTATTTAAACTAAATTAAAATACTAAAAATATGAAAATTAAAGAGAAAAAATGTGAAACTATTTTTATAAAATCTAAAATATCCTAAGAGAATTTTTAAAACTTATTTTTTATTTTTCTGATTATTTTTCTATTTTCTACAAATTTAAAACTATTTTAATCTAATTTAACTTGTGAAAAATACCAAATAAAAGGGGAAAAATAAGGAAAAATATTTTTTATGCTTTTTATATTTTTCTTAAACTGAGAAAATTGAAAAATTATTTTTTGGAACTTTTTCTTAATTAATTGCAATAAAAGCTATTTAAAAGTGACTAAAAACTGATTTTAATAAAGAAAAATAGTGAACAGTATCTAAAAATTATGAAAAATTCAGGGAAATTCTAAAATAATAATCTAAATCTATGAAAAATATAAAAACATGGGCTTATGTGGATGAAATAAGATATGTAGTGTAACTGAAATGGAAATAAGCTACTTAAAATAAGCTAATAAGCACTATAGTGTACCAACTGTTTATAGAAGCTAGGTAATAATAGAACTACTCTAAAGCAACTATTGCAAGCTAATTCTAACACCTAATAAGCATCCTACCTAGAATTAAGCTAACTGTCACTCTTGCAAAATCTCTACCTGACCCCACTGTTTAGGGCACATTTGCAAATGCTTATCAGAAGAGCTAAAGTGAAAACCAAAAGTGTGGGACTCAAGACCATCAACCAGAGATCATTTGTCCAAAATTTCAGCTCATAAGGACTAGTGATGAAGAAGTTAAAGGTCAAAAACTAAAGGACTATGTGGGGCAGTATGTACTGATGTGCGGTTGGGAATGGATTTGCAGACTTAAAAAGCTATCTAAATAGCATCTAAGGTTCTATCTAAGGACAAATGAGTTACATCAAGTCCTAAAGCTACCCTAAGAAGCTATCATTCATCAATAAAATTGAAAAAGCTGATATGACAGAAACAGTTATGACAGTTTGCTCAGCAGAAGTGGACTAAAACTCAAATGTACTGATATGAGTAGAACAAGGAAACAAGCAATCAAGCAATTCTATATGGCAAATAAGCTACAAACCAATAGACTAGGATTTACTAAGAACAAGCAAAAGCAACATAAACTGACCTGGAACCTGCTAATGGATATGAAAATAAGCTAATGAATAATTGACTTTGGGACAGAACAAGAGTGGTGCAGGGGGGGAAAAGTGACTAAATGACCAGTCTCCAAGCTACTCAAAAGCTAAATAAGCCTAATGAGGACTACTTGAAACAGCTTTTACTTCTGAAACATACTTGATCTCATTAACATATTACTAAACCAAACACCCTTTTAAGCAGCCAAAATGCACTTTGAACTTGAAAATTAATGAATTATACCAGAAACTAAATTCAAATTCACTATTAAACATTAAACTCAATCCTAAAAACAACTCTAAATCAGAAATTGATCATTAACTGATTTGACTTAGAACTTTGACTACTGTTGACTTTTGCACAAAATGAAAATTAAGCTTGAGCTAAAACAGAAATTAACTCACATAAGCTTGGATGAGCTTATGTGAGCTTATAGTGAAAACAGTAAAGCTTATACAACAGTGGAGACCAAATGTAAGAATTTGAATTGCCAAGAGTTAAATTGAGAGTGAAAATTGCATTAAGTAAAAATGACATTACAGCTTAAAACAGAGATTACAAAGTACTTAACTACTAAAAACATAAAGATTGACAGGAATTTAAATGGCCAAAATTTCTCTAATGCATAAGAAATTGGACGAATTTCAATGTGAGCCAAGAGGGTCCTTTTATAGCCATCAGGAGGTCTTGGGATTCTTGATAGAAGAGCCTAGAAGTCCATTCGCAGCCACTCATTCCAATCCTTGTCACCTTAACCAATCACAAAGCTTCAAATCCTTTGATGAGGTGTTATACCCAATCGTAGAGCTCCAAATGGCCACGTGTGCAGCTTATCTGACATGTCAGCCTTTCTAGAAGGTAGATAGATTCTTAGTACGAGGATAGGTGTTTGGGATTGGGTAAATGGTGGTAAAAGTGAAAGGGTAAAAGGTTGTTTGGGTTGGGGAAGAAAGGTATCTGTAGGGGCGTTTGGATTGTTTATTATTATTCAAAGGTGTTGGTTCGGGTTAAATGGGAAAACGGGTTGGATTATTAAAAGGGTACCGGGTAAGTTTGTTATTGGACCGGGTTGTAGGATTGGATTTGGGCCGAGGGTGATAGTTTTGGATTTAGGATTTGTTATTGGACTAGGATTTAATATTGGATCCATTAGCAACCATAGGGACTAAACTTGCATATGCTGAATATTTGAGGGACCAATCTTGTAATTCTGAAATATCTTCCAAGGATAGATTTTGACAATCTTCAAATAGACCAAGGGCCAATGTGCAACTTTTTGAATCCTCAAGGACCACTTTTGTCAATTGCTCAAAGTTGAGGGGCCATTTCTGCCAATTGTTCAAACTTGATTATATCTTCCAAAAATCATCCTCGGAGAATAAAATCTTCATAAATGCTCAATTTTGATCTTCCGGCTCGGCTTAAGCTCTCTTAATCTCTCGTGCTCGGATTTACGTCTGATTTGGCTCCTTTTTGCGTGTTTTTACATATCCATACCTGCACAAGCACAAACTCAAGAAAACCACAAATATTAGCACTAAACGGCTCTTTCTTGGTTATTTTGGGTCTATTTTGATAATGAAAAGGTATGTGTTTTAGCACATACCAAAATACCCCAGACGAAACCATTGTCGTGTCCTCACACAATGCAATCAACTCACGCTTCTAAAACCAAGGATTTCAATCTCTTTCTACTAAACCTATGAAGAAGTAGCAAAGATTCCTCAAAAGAGATTAAGAAAGCCTTAATTCTAAAAACACCCCGTTTACCTTTTAATTCACATGTATAGATATTACGATTAAGCACATTCCGATTATGAATGACGGTTTGTTGAACTTTCATGTCGATCAATAACTCCAACATTTTTCAAACGACACGTTAGGATCACGGAGTAGAAAACACAACACAGCGTGAAGTGACCATACGGATAGAATACATCGTCCCTGATTTTTCACAAGTCCCAAACTAAGCGTAAAACCGAAATCATTGTTAAATATGACTCTAGATGCTAACACTACCCATGGAAGTTACTTGTGTAAATACCTTTTGTTCCCATTTTCCTATTTTCCTCTAGATTTTTTATTTTTGTTGAGAAATGAATTTCTTCGAGATTCTCGTTTTGATAACTTTTATTCAGATAAAGATATAAAGCTAAGTCGATAATTAGTTATCCGCCTTCCCTCAAGAACCATTGTCGTAAAAATGAGGTCCACATCAAGGAATTTTTATTCACTTATACTTTATTTTTCATTTTCATTTTTCAACACATTTTTTTTGAAATAGAACTTAGACTTTTACGTGTATGAGCTATGAACCACGGAGCTTCACGGGGTAATTCCAAGACTATAGGCTTCATGAAATGAGGATCCCGGCTGGCTAGGCTAAGACCTCACTCAATCCCGATTAAAGATCCAAGGGTCCGATCTCGACACCGCAGCTCACAACTTTACTTATTACATTTCACATATCACTTATTACTGATTGCTTATTCATTACGGATCCTTGATGTGTACCCAATTTTTAAAACAAATATTCTTTTAAAAAGATAAAGAACTAACTATCGCCAAAAACTCAACATCTCTAATTATTATTAGACAGATATGGGGTGAAACAATTTTGTGGGAACAAAAAGCCATAAGTACCTTCGATGGGCTCTAAAGAGAACCAACTACTCCACGCTTAGCATCTAAACTCATAAGTAACTCTATCATTTCTCGATCTCTGCAAATTTAAAATCCCAAATAATGAGATCCGCAGATGCTTAGCCGATAATTTTTAGATTATCTATGGTTAAGGGAGCAAGCTAGGGCTCAACACGCCCGGTCAAGTCAGAATTCCATTCCTAATCTCACCAGCGGAAAGTCAACAAGGTGTCAAAACATATATTAACTTAACAAATGTTTCGTCTAATGAAATAAAGTTATGCATATTTAAAGTCACTCAGGGAAACTTGCAAAATCTTGGCTTTGTGAGCTAGAATTCGCATTTTATAGCTTCTTATCTAAGAGACTAGCAAAACTTTTCAATCAAAAAGACTTAACAAAAGCTTCAAAAATTTTAAATTTTGCTCATTTTTGCACAATTTTTTTATTTTCTAAGGAAAAACGGGGTTGCGAGAGTTCACGACAAAAAATAAGCAAGTGCGGTCAAATCAAATCGAAGATTACCCTACCCCAGACTAGAACGAAACATTGTCCTCAATGTTTAAAGCAAGGGTATCACGAAAATCTAAAAGCCGTTTATTAAGTATGCTAAAAGATAAACGTTAGTCGATAAGATTAGGATATCGGATTTCCATCAGCATCGATCATGAAACTCGAGTGGAGAAAATGACAAACTTTGAGCACGAGAGTCTTCATATCGGGAACATCCTAAACACAACATCACAAACAACCAAACACGCGAAATCGAAGAGGCAGACCCCTTCACGTCACTTATTAGAAAATAGAAAGAAAATAGAGATAAGCATGGGGTGCCTCCCACGAAGCGCTACTGTTTTTGGTTACCGAGTCGTTAGCCTGACTCGTCCCCGAATTCATTTGTCCTTGGGGAAGAAAGTGGTAGAGATACCAGGGTCGAAAATGGTGTCCTCATTCCCGAAAGAATGAGACTGGGTGGGTTGGGTGGAGAAGAAAATGGGTGGATAAGGCATATGATGTAAGAAGGATCCATCATCCGGCGGTTTTGCGGGTGGACGAAGGGATGACGGATCAAAGTGAGAAAACTCCAAGAAAGACGGGAGCTCATGGTAAGAGATAAGATGTTTAGGCTCACAAATGAAGGCATCCATCCGAGGATCCTTATCTCCAGAAATGATTTTAACAAAAGGCTCATCAATGCATATCCCGGGTTTAAAAATCTTGTCTTCACATGCGGGCTCAACGGGATACGTGATGGTGAACTCATCAAAAGAAAGGGAGTCAAGAGAACCATCAAGAACAACCATATCCCCATCGGGATCATGCACAGCACCCTCAATACCCGGTGGTATTGGGTCATCAAAAGTGAGAGATGAATCAGCATTCGCAATGATCGGATCATTCGTCGAATTATCGGAAATATCGTTCAAAACCTTGCTCATATCAACCTCGAAGTAGAATTGCTCAAGAATCGGAGGATAAACATCTGCCATAGTGGGACTGCCACTAATCTCTTCATCAAATCGGAAAATCTCAAGCTCGGGAGAGAAATCACTATCTTTAACGGAGATAGGATGCGAACTCGAATTATCGTTTAAGGCTTCAATCTTTGAAATGAGAAGATGGACATTTGACAATGTTTCACGTAATGCTTCATCCTCGATCTCTACATCATTAGGCTCAATCTCTTCCTCTTCTGGCTCAAAATCGTTTTATTCTTCAATAATGACGGGCTCAGATGGTAAATCGTCGACAAAATCGATGTCTCCATAAGAATCATCATCGGAATCGGAGAACATCTCATCATGATCATTAGAAATATCAAGAGAAGGCTCAGAAATAAGAGAAGGAGAAGAATCCGGAGATGGGACAAATGGTGTGCTCTGAGAGCTAGCAAGTTCCACCACTTCCGTTGTGGTCTCCGGTTCTTTCTGTTTAGAAATCGTTTTAAGCTCATAATTTCGTTCCGTTTTGTTGTAACTCGACAAACTCGTAATAGCGAATCGTGAAAGAGGAGGATCGATTCTAGAATTCTTTGGATTATAGTCGAGAGTACAAACGGGAATCACCTCGGGTTCAGAAATATGTTCCATCTCCCTCACCGGAGAGGGAGTAGGAATCGAGGGTTCCTCAAGCTTACATTTCAAAATTTTCGACAAGGCTTCAAGTTTTTCAATGTTGTTAAGGAAAGCACGACGTTCAAAGAAATCGTCTCCGTGACCCTCGGTGGGTTCTTCGGGTAGCTCCGGAATAGTGTGATCGTCTTCCATAACTTGAACGGGTTCTTCATTAACACATTGTCGAGCTTGAATGCGGCTTAATAAAGTTTGAAGCATGCTTTCAATGTGGTTTTGACGTCGCTCAAATCTTTCTTCAAAATTGATGGAAACGTTATTGATAACCCCGGTGGGTTCTTCAAAAGGGCGACACATACAAGATTCGCGATAAAATCCACACCCTTTGCAAAAACAACGTTCACAAAGTGAATCATCTCTTAATAAATCTCTACAATTAAAGCAATAGGGTGGAAAGAAATTTTGAGAATCCATGAGAATTAATCATAAAAGAGGGATAAAAGGAAAGAATTATCAAATCAGAGGGTAAAGAAGAATATTTTTGGGTTTTTAGAAAACATATTTTGAAAAGGAAAATCTTTTTGGGTTTTTAATAAAAGGGATATTTACAAAAATCAACGATAACTTCTCGGGGAAGGATCTTCAAATGCACGCGATTCGAGACGGAATACGAAAACTCGCTACAAGCCCTCCCCGGCAGCGGCACCAAAAATTGATATGTCCAAACCGTCAAGTTATCTCACACAAGCTAGCCACTTGTGAATGACTAACCGTAAGAAACTTAAAACAGTTCGGACAAACCAATAATAGATGAGAAGTGTGTAGTATGCGGGTAACTCAAACGTGTTAGGTTTGAGCACCGAGATCGTTCCGAACGAGGGTTGAATGGAATTTCCAACTCACGTCTCGATTTTTGTGATTTGAATGAGAGAAGGGGATAAATTGATGATATCTAAACTACGGGATAAGGAAAGTAAATGGGAATAAAGTCTATGGGGAAAACCTAAGAATTACGGCAAACTACGCAAATCTAAACTAAAACGCAAATACGGGATTTAAAACGAAACGCGAATAAAATGCAACTACGTCTAATCTAACTCCTAAAAATGACCTAAAATTACTTTTATACTAAAATGATATTTGAAAACTATTTATGAATTAAAACTAATTTTTTGGATTTTTCTGGATTTATTTAGATTAAAAACTAATTTTTAACTATTTAAACTAAATTAAAATACTAAAAATATGAAAATTAAAGAGAAAAAATGTGAAACTATTTTTATAAAATCTAAAATATCCTAAGAGAATTTTTAAAACTTATTTTTTATTTTTCTGATTATTTTTCTATTTTCTACAAATTTAAAATTATTTTAATCTAATTTAACTTGTGAAAAATACCAAATAAAAGGGGAAAAATAAGGAAAAATATTTTTTATGCTTTCTATATTTTTCTTAAACTGAGAAAATTGAAAAATTATTTTTTGGAACTTTTTCTTAATTAATTGCAATAAAAGCTATTTAAAAGTGACTAAAAACTGATTTTAATAAAGAAAAATAGTGAACAGTATCTAAAAATTATGAAAAATTCAGGGAAATTCTAAAATAATAATCTAAATCTATGAAAAATATAAAAACATGGGCTTATGTGGATGAAATAAGAGCTGTAGTGTAACTGAAATGGAAATAAGCTACTTAAAATAAGCTAATAAGCACTATAGTGTACCAACTGTTTATAGAAGCTAGGTAATAATAGAACTACTCTAAAGCAACTATTGCAAGCTAATTCTAACACCTAATAAGCATCCTACCTAGAATTAAGCTAACTGCCACTCTTGCAAAATCTCTACCTGACCCCACTGTTTAGGCTGTTGCAACAGCTTATCAGAAGAGCTAAAGTGAAAACCAAAAGTGTGGGACTCAAGACCATCAACCAGAGATCATTTGTCCAAAATTTCAGCTCATAAGGACTAGTGATGAAGAAGTTAAAGGTCAAAAACTAAAGGACTATGTGGGGCAAGTATGTACCGATGTGCAAGAAGTTGGGAATGGATTTGCAGACTTAAAAGCTATCTAAATAGCATCTAAGGTTCTATCTAAGGACAAATGAGTTACATCAAGTCCTAAAGCTACCCTAAGAAGCTATCATTCATCAATAAAATTGAAAAGATAATCCAAAATAAGCTTGCCTACAAGTGATATGATGAAACAGTTATGACATTTGCTCGCCAGAAGTGGACTAAAACTCAAATGTACTGATATGAGTAGAACAAGGAAACAAGCAATCAAGCAATTCTATATGGCAAATAAGCTACAAACCAATAGACTAGGATTTACTAAGAACAAGCAAAAGCAACATAAACCTGACTGGAACCTGCTAATGGATATGAAAATAAGCTAATGAATAATTGACTTTGGGACAGAACAAGAGTGGTGCAGGGGGGGAAAAGTGACTAAATGACCAGTCTCCAAGCTACTCAAAAGCTAAATAAGCCTAATGAGGACTACTTGAAACAGCTTTTACTTCTGAAACATACTTGATCTCATTAACATATTACTAAACCAAACACCCTTTTAAGCAGCCAAAATGCACTTTGAACTTGAAAATTAATGAATTATACCAGAAACTAAATTCAAATTCACTATTAAACATTAAACTCAATCCTAAAAACAACTCTAAATCAGAAATTGATCATTAACTGATTTGACTTAGAACTTTGACTACTGTTGACTTTTGCACAAAATGAAAATTAAGCTTGAGCTAAAACAGAAATTAACTCACATAAGCTTGGATGAGCTTATGTGAGCTTATAGTGAAAACAGTAAAGCTTATAAAACAGTGGAAACCAAATGTAAGAATTTGAATTGCCAAGAGATTAAATTGAGAGTGAAAAATTGCATTAAGTAAAAATGACATTACAACTTAAAACAGAGATTACAAAGTACTTAACTACTAAAAACATAAAGATTGACAGGAATTTAAATGGCCAAAATTTCTCTAATGCATAAGAAATTGGACGAATTTCAATGTGAGCCAAGAGGGTCCTTTTATAGCCATCAGGAGGTCTTGGGATTCTTCATTGGAAGAGCCTAGAAGTCCATTCGCAGCCACTCATTCCAATCCTTGTCACCTTAACCAATCACAAAGCTTCAAATCCTTTGATGAGGTGTTATACCCAATCGTAGAGCTCCAAATGGCCACGTGTGCAGCTTATCTGACATGTCAGCCTTTCTAGAAGGTAGATAGATTCTTAGTACGAGGATAGGTGTTTGGGATTGGGTAAATGGTGGTAAAAGTGAAAGGGTAAAAGGTTGTTTGGGTTGGGGAAGAAAGGTACTGTAGGGCGCGTTTGGATTGTTTATTGTTATTCAAAGGTGTTGGTTCGGGTTAAATGGGAAAACGGGTTGGATTATTAAAAGGGTACCGGGTAAGTTTGTTATTGGACTGGGTTGTAGGATTGGATTTGGGCCGAGGGTGATAGTTTTGGATTTAGGATTTGTTATTGGACTAGGATTTAATATTGGATCCATTAGCAACCATAGGGACTAAACTTGCATATGCTGAATATTTGAGGGACCAATCTTGTAATTCTGAAATATCTTCCAAGGATAGATTTTGACAATCTTCAAATAGACCAAGGGCCAATGTGCAACTTTTTGAATCCTCAAGGACCACTTTTGTCAATTGCTCAAAGTTGAGGGGCCATTTCTGCCAATTGTTCAAACTTGATTATATCTTCCAAAAATCATCCTCGGAGAATAAAATCTTCATAAATGCTCAGTTTTGATCTTCCGGCTCAGCTAACGCTCTCTTAATCTCTCGTGCTCGGATTTACGTCGATTTGGCTCCTTTTGCGTGTTTTACATATCCATACCTGCACAAGCACAAACTCAAGAAAACCACAAATATTAGCAATAAACGGCTCTTTCTTGGTTATTTTGGGTCTATTTTGATAATGAAAAGGTATGTGTTTTAGCACATACCACAAGTCTTTTCTTAAAATGTATGCTTGCCTGATTATTATTATTATAGCCTAAGTTTCCAGCCAAAAGTCCCCTTCATCATGAACCATTAATCACTTGCGAGTGAACGCAAATATTGTGGATAGTACTATGGGAATTGACGACCCCGACTTGGTTATCGGAAATAAACGTGGTGCACCATATTTGATTATCTCTATGTAATTGGCTATTACATCTGGGGGCAATTTTATTACTTACACCAGTAATTAGGTGTATGCAGTTAGTATTGGTGTCATGAGCTTAGTGCATATTAATCTCTGTTTTTCTATGGATATTGTCTTCGAAGCAATTATCATCTTTAACTTGTGTTCAACCATTTACTAAACCTATGAATATCACACAACATTTTTTTTTATCTTTTTAAGCATGTTTATCTCAGGTACTAACTAGGAAAATCTTGAAGGCACGGAGTGGACGTAATGGGATGCTGGAAGTGGTGTTTTAAATAAAGTTATCATTTCACAAACATTTGAACTATCTTTTGTGTAACTTCAAAACTTGTGGTATTTTCTCTTGTGATCCAAAACATTGAGTTTTTATGAAATGGTAACAATCTTTTATTAAAAACGTCTCTTTTAGAGTCGTTTTCTATGACTTATGACTGTGATCCTCTAGGTAATACCCCAAATAGTCTCCCGCTGTTACATTATAATTTTGGGGGTGTTACATATTGACAACCGTTTTACTATTTGTAAAGAATAAAGATAAAAAATGTGAGGTGTATGGATTCCTTGATGATGAGTTACCATCACAATACTACAAAGACCTCATGTACAAGCTTTATAAGGACAACCAGTTATTGGAGTGCAACCTAGACACTTTAAACCACCAAAAAATTGTGAAAAGGTAGTTGCAAAGAAGCATCATGATGAGTTACCCATGGAACAGATTTACCAAGAATTGAATGATCTAAAGATGAAGGGAAAAATGTACGACATGTTCCTGGTTGGTTGCATATGCTTCATGGTTGTGGTTTTGTTTTTCATTGTTGTTATTATTCTTGTGTCCGTTATAAACTAGTTAGAAACTAGTGGTTCTGGTAATGTAGTGATAATATGGATTAGTGTATTTGTATTATGGACCAATTGAAAAAATGTATTTTATATTCTATGATGAATGAGATTGGGCATTTTGTATAAGTTCATGTGTATTGTTTTTCCAGCAATTGACCAAAGTTTGTTGTATACTGATATAGGATTGTTGTTCAAAGCTTATGTGCAGTAAAATGGTACCCATTGTATGTGCATCAAATGACCAAAACCTTTTTACCATTCAAATGACCAAACCTTTTTCCATTCAAATGACCAAAACCATTCAAAGGACTTACAGTTTTGTGTTTTCAGCAAATGACCAAAACCTTTTTACCATTCAATAACAATTTTGTAATGAACTTTATATAACTCATATTCAAACTAAATGATAAAATAAGCAGATTACAATTTTTATGTGCAGCAAAATGGTACACATTGTATGTGCAGCATAAGGTGTAAAACCTTCATATATAGTGACAGAAGTACTGCACATACTAATTTTTGTTGTATGTGCAGCCCAACATGTAGCCTACATACTGCTTACCAAATTACCATTTTCCTTTCCAACCAAGTTATATCACATGTACAATACAAAGTAATTCATATCATACCAGATAACACAACATATACATACACCAAAGGTGTTCTTTCATAACAGACTGTTTGTGCATGAGCACCTTACATAGTTACAACAAGAACACAGGCATAGAAAGTTTTGTACAATGCCCTTCTAGATACAAAATAGGGTTATGTAGTGGCATCAACAGCAGCACTACATCATCTATCTTACACATCCAAATAGTGGCAATAATTACTGCACTATATCAGTTTAAGTTACTAATTAAAGTAGGCCCTTCAATGGACAAAATAGGGCATGATAATTATACATAAACATGATATCAGTTGGTATTTTAAGGTTCTAGTCTAGGACTATTTCATTGTCCACACTAGAACCAGGTCCTTTTGCTGGTGCAGACAACTTTTTACGGATTATTCTTTGACTGGGCAACCTTGGTGGTAGCATTTGAGATGGTCCTTTTTCTCTTGGTTGTTCCAATGGTTGTGCTTCAGCTGATCTTGTTTGTCTTCCACCCACATTTGAGGTTGCACCACCCACCGAGGATGCTCCTCTTCCACCCCTTGATCCTACCATCATTCTTCTGGTTTCAACAATCTCATATTGTGCAGCTTTTCTAGATCTTGTCATAACCTTTCTGGCCAATACAACTGATCCACCCACTTGAGATTCTTGTGTAGCTATGAAAATATACAAATATGTGTAAGTCAAATATGTCTAAGTGGATTGAATGATTGTATACTGATAATCAAATATGTCTAACTGAATTGAATGACTGTATTCTGAGTCACTGTATACTGATATACAAATATGTGTAAGTAAAATGAAACATTTACTACTAAATAAATAAACGCATTAGAAGTGTATGTTGACTGACAAGTACCTGCTATGTTTGCATCATTACTAGCTCTCTCAATTCTGCCCGGCATAACAGAATTCATATGTTGTTGATCCTCAATAGTATCGGAACTTGCATCATCCACAGCCAACCAAGTTCCCATCCTTGCGACCTCTGCGCTGGAATTAGTCTACCACTTTTGGTTTTCCCTCCTCTCATCTTCAAGTGACCCTTGTTAGAACTCCCACCTATTTCCTTCTTTTGTTTTCCTAAATAAAACACTCTACCATCACCTAAAACCCTTCTCATATTTGTAGCTCCCATTTTAAACTCATTGATATCGCTGTTAACAAACCTAGGAATGTCATGGTCATCTACCAATTTAATTTCAACATTCTGTTTCTTTTTTGGCCTTCCAGCTTTGCCTTTTTCTTTTGAAGCAGGTGGTTTGGGTTGGTTTGTACATCCCTTTCTATTATGGCCACTTTCACCAAAGTTCTGACACGTCATTACAATTCCTGCCCTACTAATCTTAGTTGTTGACTTTTTTTCATAGGATGCCCTGACCCTCTTTCTCTTAGGCCTACCAGGCATTGACTTACGAATATGACCTAAAATCCTAGATAGATGACTAACATCTGGCCAAAAGTCAATGCCATCAACTGGTTTCATATACTGACCATATGTTAACAAGTATCTTTCCTTCCTAAAACAATCAGGCACATAGTCCTCTACCATCCTATTGAGTTTAAAAATACATGCTATAGCGTGGCAACAAGGCAAACCTGATACTTGCCACATTCTGCACGAGCATGTTCAGTTCGGCTCATCTACCTTGAATGCTTCATATCCTTTCCTCACTTCAAAGTTGTTACCCCCACATGATATTACATGCCAGAACCTATGAATGTTACGCAAGTTAAACAATGCAATTCACATGACTAATAAAGGTATTGTTACTGCTACTATGTACCTTTGTTGATCCTTTGAGTGTTCCAATATAGTCTGAATATTTGGGCAAATATCACCATTCCAATTTTCCATTAGCAGCC
>OU343216.1:64849102-64866440 GCA_910596185.1 Chrysanthemum makinoi | reverse complement strand
ACTCGCTAAACAATCAACTCGCTTAAGAGACAAGTCGCTTAAAGAAACAAGTCGCTTAAAACCCAAGTCGCATAAAGAGTCAACTCGCTAAATAGCCAAGTAGCATACAGAGACAACTCGCTTAACAACCAAGTCGCATAAACCAACTCGCTGCCAATACAACTTGATTAATAGCCAAGTCGCTTTAAAAACCCAAGTCGCTTAAAGAATCAACTCGCTTAATAGCCAAGTCACATAAACCAACTGGCTTCCAATAACAACGCAACTCGCTTCCAAATGACAAAGCAACTCGCTTCGAAGAAATGTTTTACCGTGGCTCAACTCGCTTAGTACAATATTAAAAAACAACCACTTTAACAATCAAAACAGCCCAACCACGATGATTCAAGCCTTCCAATACGAAACCTAAGCACATATGATGATCCTAAACACAAAAGTACTATCAAAATTCAAACTTTAACACAAGAAATTGACCAAATGATTCAAACTCTTCTAAACACTTATAACCCCAAAAAACTTATGAAATCCACCAAAACAAAGAGCATGAAAGATGAGTGATCAAACCATGGCTCTTGATACCAATTGTAAGTTATAGGATTTCACAAACACATTAAACCACAATCCATATGGGGCGTATACAATGTTTTAGAGAGAGAAAGTTCTAGAGAGAGAAAGGGAAGAGAGTTGGGAACTATGTGAAACAAAGAAAAATGGTATTGAAGCTCCAAACCTCTACCTTGGGAGGTAGAGGGTATTTATAGTGTCTTACAATAAACGCCACCTACGGGCTGTGGATCAGGCATACAGTAGGTAAAGACCCGTCCGTCTTCCACGGTGTTACTAAACAAACTACTTATTAACATAACTTGACTACGACTATGAGCTTTCTAACAAATACATATACTTGAGGTGACCGACTGGATTTTCTAAATCCTAACAGAAAGTGTACATATGAAGAGGTTGTGGAAATTATCAAGCTTGTAAAAGAAGAAATGATGACTTTATTCCTATGAATTCTGAGAAAGAAGCTGAATGGATAGAGAATATACAAAAGAGAAAAGCTGGAGTTCAGGAGGAATCTAGTTCAAAAAGACAGAAAGTAGATGAAGAAATGGAGAAAGAAGAGAGAGTAAAACAATATATTTTGGAGTGTGACAAACCTGAGCCTATTAATCCTACTCCAATAAGAGCTATTTATCGTATTGAAGATTTGCAGATCATCACAGCTAATGAGAGAGAGATGATTGAAATTACAAGAGCTGATGGATGGAAGAGTACTTACTTCAATTTTGGATGTTTGTTGTTTAGTTTAAAAGTGGTTGATTTGGAACAATTATGGAAGGTATTGGAGTTTAGATATGGGAAGTTTGAGCCAACTAGAGTATTATCTAACTTTGTGTAGACTTCTATTAAGAATTTGTGCCAGCCTAATCCAGATGATGAATTTTGGAAAGACTGTGAGGTGGTTGATTGGATGATGTATCAACCTTGCAGAGTTCATGCTGTGCAGACTACAAAAGAGAAGTTCTTCATGTTTATTGATAAGGATTATCCATTATCAAAGAATGTTGCCAGAAAAATGTTGGAGGCCAAACTTGCTCCACAGGGAACTAAGCCCACAAATCCTATGATTGATCAACTGTTTCAAAGGATTGAGAAGATTTCAGATCTACAGGGTCCTTTGGCACTTAAGGCAAAACCTAAAGGAAGACTAAAGAGGAAGGCTGATAGGTCTAAAGCTGTGGATTACACATCCGAGTCGAAACCAAGAGGAGGTTGAAGAAAACAAGAAAAGACTGATGGTTATTACTAAATTGTCAAGCTTAAAGGAGCCAGAGGTTAGTTGTACAACACCTCTTACTGGTCATCATCAAATTATCTCATATACCTTTGAATTTACTGTAAGTGGAGGATGTTGGAAGTTTGAGAGAACCAATGGTGAGAGTTATGGTTTTGTTAAGTTTTCACAAATGCTCTATTACTTGGAAAGAGATGATTTGATGGCCATCTTGAAGTTATACAAAGATAGATTTGGAGATGTGGCACGGATGATTATCATGAGGATTATTTATTATAATTTGAAGATGATATTTGAACCTACTCATGATGAACCTGAATGGAAAGAACTCTCCAATGGTAGTGTTACAAGTTGGTATTTATATCAGTCTTGTGGAGTTCATGTATTAACTGTTTCTGGAAATGTTATTCATATGTGTGTAGAAAGTGATTATCCTAAATTGAATAATCATCCAAAGTAATTACTCGATGTTGTCTGGGTTAAAGGTGCGAAACCCTTTGATTATCAAGCTTACGAGCTTGAGGAAGTTCGGAAGTTATTACGACTTGGTAAGTGTTTGGATACATCCTCCAAGTGATGATTGAATGAGCTTTAAGAGAAACTTGATAATTTTGTTGGTAAATATCAAGTTTAGGGGAGGATTGTTGGGTTTTAGGTTCCACTGAAAGGAATTACTCTAAGTATGGAACCACTGCTAGAGTAAAAGAAACCATGGCTAGAGTAAAAGAAACCACGGCTAGAAGAGTTGAATCCACTGCTACGTTAAACTATGACTAGTAGTATTATGTAACCACTGCTAATGTATTGTAAGCACTACTAGTTTGATAAGTCGGTTTAATATTTTGTATTAGATAAATATGGAAAAGATATTTATCTTGTAGGTTACGTATTGTATATTGTAAAGGACTCCTTAGCCTATAAAAGGAGGTCCTAGGTTAGAGTTAGATATACGTGTGTTAGATATATCTAAAGTCGATACACTTCAAGGTTGTAAAGCCATAATACTATTCAGAGTATTCATTTAATATAATTGAGGTGTTTAGTGATTTATGTTGTTCTTCTTCTTAAGATTAACATTATATTCCGCTTAGTGTTTAATAGATTATTATTTAAGTCAGTTTCTATAAAGGATCGTTTGGTCAACTGGGATCAACATTATTCAAACTGATACAACACAAAATGTACTATGATTTTCAATGTAAAGATATTCTTTTATATATCAGTAGAGTTTAAAATGCATACTAAATTATGATGTTCGAAAAATATTATTAAATCGTAAGATTGCATTGAGAACCAACATATACGCCTTTTAGATTTTTTTTGATAAAACTTACCGTAAAAACTAAAAACCATGTTATATAAAAATCGGACGATTTTTTCAAAACAAATTATGCAAATGTGTAAAGTCTTAACTGTTAATTATATTATTTTATATTTATTATATATAATAATAATAATAATAATAATAATAATAATAATAATAATAATAATAATTATTATTATTGTTATTATTATTAGGGAAAATTAGTAAATAATCGCCTGATCATATCACTTTATGGACCACGCATTTTTAAAATTTGAAAATAGACAAGTTGCCCTCGTCCTTTTTACTCCAACCAAGGGTTGCATGTGTCTCACAACTTACGACATGACACACAAGACGATTTTGTATATGATATTGTTTTTTGCAACTTGATTGATTTGCAAGAATGATTGTTTTAGAACTTTATTTTTAGAACTTGTATGATAATTTCGTCATTTTACATTTTCAATTAAAAAAAAATCACAGACTCACACTAATCAGACTCACACGCTATATTTTTGTACCCACCTTACACATTTTCATTACTCCCGCTCAAAACTTTTCCCAAAAATCAAATTCACGTTTTCATTATTCCCCAATCCCCACTCCCTCCATTTGTCTTCTACCTCACATAACCACTCTTATCCTCTTCATCTCATCTCATATTATCTCTCCATATTGTCATCAATTAAGCCAAATCCAGTTTCTGTAATCTACCCTTGCTAGTCACAACACCAGTCATCAGTATCCTTGCAAATCACATACCCCTCGCGATTCACCATCTCAAATTATCCACAAATCAGGTACTTTAATTCGTTATATGTTCAGTTTTGGTGTATTCATGACTCAGTTTCGTGTTTGGTAGATTTTTATTACTTGGAATCAGGGTTGGATTTTGGGAACTGCTGTGATTTTTAATTCGTTAATTTTGTCTGTTGATTGTACTTCTAATTTGATGTTTTAGGTCACTAATGAAGATTTTGTTTGTTATTATGTTTGCCACCCATGTGATTGAGACTAAAACTATTGCTTTAACTTTACAGATACAAGCGAGAGAAATTCCTCCTCTTTTGGAAGGAAAAGATGTTCGTGGAGTTACAAGAACAAGTTCTGGTAAAACATTGTCTTTTTTGTACCAGCAGTTGAGCTGTTATGTTTGTACCCACCTTAAACATTTTCATTACTCGAGATACATCTCAGATACATCTCAATCCCAGGGTTATACCTCTACCAGATACATCTCAGATGGTTGTTAGTGGTTTTCATTCTGCTGATAAGGTAATCATTCTTCATTTTTAAAGTGGTTCATTTATTGGGTGAGTTTTTTTAATCAAAAAAGGTGTATAGTAAGTGTTTGATGAAATGCCTGAATGTTTTTTTTTGGTTTTGAAGTGGTCGGAGAGATTGACCCTCTTAAAGATCTTCAAGACCAGGTTACCCATTCTGGTTAGGGGTGGAGCTATGGCCTGGCTACCTGTGGCACGTGCCACACATGGGTTGGCCAGGTGCCCAGGTGAAGTAGAAGCAATATAGTTATTTCTTGTGTGCTACCAAGTTTATATAGAAGCAATATAGTGGATAATTTTAGGATCTACCTTGAAAACTAACTGGGAACCATCTTGGATCTAGTTGAAAAGAGAAAGAAATAGAACTAAAGAAATAAACTTTTTAATTGAATGGTCAGTCATAAATTGTTGCATAAGAGTATAACGAAGAAGATGTAGTTTTTCTTGTCTTAGACAAGAAGAGAGTATATGTCATTTTTGTTTCTAGTGAACTGATATGTGTGGTTTGGTGAGTGTCACGTGGGTTAAGTCAATAGGCTAAGGGTACAAATTTGTTTTGTACTATCTCTTTTTCTAGTTCCTTGAAGTCCTGAACACATGATATATAATTATCCTTTTATTAACTAATCAAACTCTGGAATTAACCTGTTGTTGGAAATGTTTTTGCTACAAGTTTTATATGAGAAATGTTACAGCAAAAAATTATATATTGCCACTACCTGTAAGTTTTATCTAATATTAAACAATTCGTCTTGTTTTTAATTGAAACAAAAAATGAGTAGCGACTGCCGGACCAATTTAGTTGTTGGGTCTAAAACACCGATAATTTTACCACATTAACTAAATAATGTAACCATCTTAGAGTTGGTCTTGGGTCCGTCACTGAGTCCGAGTAGTTAAATTAGCAGTCTCTTGTTAACTTTGTATAGGTTAGAATGTGGGTAAAAAAAATTGTGCCACACATAAGTACAATTTCTGGATCCGCCAGTTGAGCTTTAGAAGCACTAGACAAATTGGGTGCTTGTCGCCATGTTACGTGACCAAACATGGAAACCACTGCTACTTTTAATTCGTTTCCACTGCTAGGCTTCTCAAAACCACTGCTAGTGGTATCGGGTACCACTGCTAGTGGTATCGGTACCACTGCTAGTGGATTGAATACCTATACTAACTAGTTTTAGTTATATGCTGATACACAGATATTGTGTACTTAATATGATCTAGTTGATTGTTCGTGTATTATTCTAGTCTTAGCTAGCCAGCTAGGCTTAAGTTTCGTGTTAGGTAATGAGTTTTGTCATCATAATTGACGTCAATTTTCAATTAATATGGAATTGATTAAGGGACAAGTATATCTACTTTAGTGAACATATGGTAATTAGTAGAAGTTTTGGCTTAAGGTGCATCACACATTGTATCAATGATGAGATGACTTCGACAGCATGATAATAGTGCCAGTCATAGCTAAAACCGTTCACGTGTATCTTCATATTGCTGTCTGATATGCTTTCATATTCACGATACTTCACCATGGAATAAGTAGTAATCAATATTTTAGCCTGTAAACATAAGTACTCAGTTTTTTTATACTTACGTTTTGTGATTTCTGTGATTTGATTTGTACAAATTGGTTAAGATTCATTTGTTAGTGTGGAACTGTCGAATAATTGAACGGTCTATTTTCTATTAGGAAAAAAGACTTAAAGTGAGACTAATACTCGACCATGAAGTTTGGAAAGGAGTTTAAGAAAGAAAAGGTACCCGAATGGATCGAAGACTATGTGGACTATAATGGACAAAAGACAGTATTACAAGAGCTCCGAGAATTCAAACAAAGCAAAGGCCCTTCAACACCAGCGAGAAATTCACAGCAGAAGTCATCATTACTCAGACCCTTTAGTGGCCTTGACGTGAGTGAGGGATTAATTTGAGCGGGGGTCAGAAGCAGAGGATACAGATTGCGCGAGTTCTTTATTAAGATGCTGATATATATCTTTTTGATGATCCGTTTACCGCTGTTGATGCTCATACATGAAGTCATTTGTTCAAAGTAAGTGGTTTTTTTTGTGCTTACAGTTTATTTAAGTTTTGATATATATTTGAATACGCTTTTGGTTTATGATCGACAGGAATGCATGTTGCAATTTGTAAGCTCTAAGACTGTGATTTACATCACCCATCAAGTCGAATTCTTACTTGCCGCTGATCTTATCCTGGTGAGCTAATTAAGTCTTGGATTTTCATGTAGCTTAACATATCAGCACAGATAACTATATTTTGGATTGTCCTAAAAAGACAGTAAGGTCCTTAATGCAGCACTCTGCTAATTTGGCAAGTTCAGCCCAAGTTTTAATTTTCATCCCATTGTTTCGCATATGAATCAACACATTGTGTATTTAGTCCTCGTCATATTGTCACTCGTTGTCTTATAATATAGGTACACAAGAGGAAACGGCAGAAGCTTATGATATAGCAGCCATAAAATTCAGGGGAACGAGCGCCGTAACCAACTTTGACATTAGTAGATACGACGTTTCAAGAATATGCTCAAATTCAAGCCTGATTGCAGGGGAGCTAGCCAATCGGTCTCCTAATGACACCGGTCCCACAATGGTCGAGAATTCCAGTGAGCCTCTACTCGCTATAACAAACGGTCCATGTAATATCTGTTCTTGTATAGGATTATAGAATATTATACATCGTATTATTTGATCTCATGGATTATCTGTTCTTGTATAGGATTATAGAATATTATACGCGCTTAGGATATTGTTAATTTTTTATTTTAGTAGTTTTAAGGATTTTATTGTGACTTGAATGGCGGCCAGAATGAAATTTTGACATAGATGGGATAAGTATTTGTTGCAGGCCAAGGGTCGTTAGTGTCAAACGTGTACATGATACGTATCCCGAGGGGGTGCTTAGTTACCAATTTTAGTTTTGTCATAATTTTCGTGGTGACGGTTCTTTTGGCTGCTCTTGATTTCTGGGTTGTGAAAAATGTCAGTGGTCGAATCTTAGTCGGTTTGAGGTGGTGGAATGAAATTGATGACAATGGTGAGAGCGTGTGGAAATTTGAGTGTCTTGACTAAGAGGTCGGTAATTTTGTTCTTTTTTTGAAACTATAAATCAATTAGATTAAGTGGCTTTGTAGTACCATTTTTATGTCTCTCATATGTTACGTTCTTCTCCTACAGTCATTGGCTCGGATGAACAAGAAGGACTCATGGCTGTTTTGGTGGACTCTTTACTTGACTGTAAGTGAATTTATTCTCCGAACTAACGTGCTTGCAAAAAATAACATGTTAATAGAAATCCATGATTAGTTTAAAGTAGAACTTCTTGATAATAAGCCAAAATAGTTAGTGAGGATCCGATCTAGATGAACTCTTGACACTAGCATTTGAGGTTGGATATTTCATTCATGCTAGACGTGCTTGTTGTATTAGTATTTCGATCATAAGCTGTAATGATTTTATCGTTTAGCTTGATGATTCTTTTTGTCCTCTGACCACAAAAAGAAAAGAAAATTTCTGATGATGCATTTAAATCTTATTTTTTCTTCTTCTTGTAGGCGGTTGTATGGATCTTCTTTGGAATATTCTCTCTGATAAGGTTCCAAGCTGATTATCTTCTTGTTGTTGGAGTTTGTTTCACCCTCAGCATTGCAAATATTGTGGGCTTTACAAAATGCCGCAAAGGTACTTAAGTCTTCTCTATAGAGTTTGGTTTTCAGAATTTGTGAAGTGTGGAATGTTTTTTGTGTTGCCTCTGTTAGAACTTTATGGGAGGGCACTGCAGAAATGTATTAATATTGTCACCACTCAAACATAAATAGGTCTCCTCATTTTATAGTGTTTATGCCAAAGGACATTTATAGATTATATTTTATGTTTGCATGACTTTATTGCATGATATTTGACGTCTAATCAGCCTTTTAAGTAGGTGTTCTGATAGGTAAACGTAAACATTTTAGTAGGTCACTCAATCGGGTATGCACTTTATAATGTACATGATTTTAAATAGGCTAGTTGAAATATACAACCATTTTTTTCCCCTGAACTTCAAATAAGTCACATCACATGAGGTGATAATGTAATGTTTTCTTATATTGTATATGAGACCTTTAAAACATTTTGTATAAGTGGTTGTTTCAGTTAATTGACTAGTACTAGGATTGAACCTTTAGAAACAAAATATGGGAAAGGAAATGGTAGTTTTTGTTGCTTTTGTTGAGTTTGGCTTGCTAGTTGAGTAGCCCCTGTTTCAGTAAACTTCCCACAAGTTATATTCTTCCAACCTTCTTGTGGGTTGAAACACGTCCCGGTCGGGTCGTATGGAAATGACTTGAAACGTTGTGTGCCAAGAAAAATTCCATGCTTGAAGCAATTACTCATGCTTCCAGGCCGTCTTCTGGAGTGTCATGCTATCAGTGTTTAGAGTTTGTTGGTGATGCAGTGCTCGATCATCTTATTACAAAGCATTTATTCTTTATGTACACAGATCTCCCGCCAGGACATTTAACTGATTTGCGAGCTGCTGCTGTAAATAATGAAAATTTTGCACGTGTAGCTGTCAAACATAACCTTCATGTGCATCTAAGGCATGGTTCAAGTGCCCTCGAAAAGCAGGTTTGTAATTTTATGGTGTGGTTACTTCATCTGTATAATTTTAAATTTCAATGGACTGGTTCTTAGGCCTATATTTTCAATGGACTGGTTTAAATGGCACAAAAGTTAGCAGCCCGTAATGCTCTTGCTGCTCTGAAAGATAAAGAAGCTGCCGAAGCCAAAGAGAAGGAGAACGAGGATGCTAAGAAGAAGAATGGCAGCCAAACATTCACTAGGCAAACCTTGAACGACATTTGTTTGCGTAGAAATTGGCCATTCCTACTAAATTTATGGATTATCAATTTATTCATGGATCCTGAGTTTCTATTTCTAACTATTATCTTTTGACAACAATCTTTTCATTTCTTATCCAAATAAGTCATAACTTATACTCCCTCCGTCCCAAAATTATTGTCCACTATTGACTTTTTTAGTCTTTCTTTTTCAACTTTGACAATAATTATTTTTGTTTGTGTTATATAATACTTGATGAAAAATATATGAATGTATTGGCTTTAAATGTATTTTTCATTAGTATAATTTTCATCAAGTATTATATAACACAAATAAATATATTAATGGTCAAAGTTAAACAAGAAAGACTAGTCAAAGTCAAACGGGACAATAAAAATGGGACGGAGGGAGTATAATAAATAATCCTTTTACCATTTCATGATTCAATATATTCCATTGTAGGAGATGCATATGTGTTAGGTTTGATGTGTGGATGAAAACAATGGTGGATCGAGCTTTTTTGGCACTCATAATCAGCTATGGGGTATTGCATCTGTTTGCTTCATCGGTCCTTAGATTACGTTACTCACCTAATAATTACTCTATTTTTGACGGTACAGGTTGTTAATATGGACCCAAAGATCAACATGGTGGGGGAGCTTGGTCGCCATATATGGATTGCGGGTAACATATTGAGCAGCTGATTTCTAGGAAGGAGAATAGCTGAAACGTTGGTGTAGCTCTAAGAGATTAGCCCCCAATGCTTCAATGGTAGCTGCTGAGTTTACAAATTTTATTGCTTGTAAAAATACTTTATACTCTGGAGGTCAAATTATTGATATTTAACTTGGGCATTTTAAGCCTAATTTTCTTGAGTAAAAAATATCAAATTATCTGTGTCTAAAAGCATGATAAATGGAGAAATGGGTAATACAACTGCTACGCTCATGAGTTACCACCGCCGCTCAACGGTTACCACCGCTCATGAGTTGATTACCACTACGCTACGCTTATGGTCTATACCATCGCTAGCTTTACGTTTCCACTGATAGCGTTACTAAACCACTGCTAGTGGTAGTGATTACCACTGCTAGTACTTGGTAACCACTGCTAGTACTTTTTACCTACTGCTATGCGACTTAATATGAACTGATAAAGCCGGAATTTGACCATTGAATTAAGATTTAAATAGTAGTGATTCTGATGCATCCTCTAAACGGTTTGTTATGATAGTGCATGCCCTGATAAAAAAATTACTTTATATGCGTTGTTGTACCATGGCAATTCATGTTGCCCGCAGTCATGTTACTCATGTACAAAGTTACAAGGCTAGAATCTCCTAAAATTAATATTGCCTATAGAAGAAAGAGTATGTTAGAATAGTTAGGTAGTCATGGTGCTACGCGATTTACCTTTGACACGTTGGGGGACCGATTTGTTTCGCATTCTTCAGTTGGGTTGGATTCTGAAGTTATGATCTAAGATTGAATTGAAATTATGGTTTTTTGGCTTTGGTATGGGTGGATTATTTATTAGAGAAACAACAAGTTTTGGTTATAGTTACTTAGAGATAGTACAACAACTAGATTTTGCATAAGACACTAACAACACATTTATGTTTTTAATGTACCCTCTGAGTTTATGATATTTATCCGGTTGTATACTATTTTTTTTGCTGCGTAGTACTACATGAATTTGATAGGTTTGTGTGCTATTTTTATACCAGAAAGGTATAACGGCTTATTCATGCGTAAAGCCATGTTATTTTGATAACGTTTGTATGCTATTTTATACTAGACTAGAAGAGTTGAGAGTGAATTTTGGTTTATATACTAAATTATGCCTAAGACTGCATGATTTTGATAGGTTTTTATGCTATATCTATACTAGAAGGGTTGAGAGTGAATGTTACTTACAGATAAGTACAATGACAAAAGTTGTGTAAAACAATGTGCTTCTGATAGGCTTGTATGCTGGATGGGTGAAAAGGGATGAATTTCTCGCTAATTCTTTATCCACTATTGTTTTTACTTTTTCTTTCGAGGCAGCGCCGGCGTGTCGTTGAGTAATCATAGATTTTTTTTTGCAGTCTATTATTTGTACTATTTGTATATAACCATGATTGATGACTCTGATTTAGAACATGATGGTGTGCTGTACTTAGGTATTTCTGGGTTTTACTTTGGTATTTCTGGAAAATCTCTGCTTGTAATTGATGTTTTCTTGTAGTCGTAGATAGGCCTTTGCTTCACGTTTCTCCTTTAATAGGTTATTTGGAGCTCTTCCTTATGTTTTCTTGGTATTAAAACACCTCTTTATGCAGTTGAATATGAAAAAGAAATTCCTCCAGACTGGTGGGGGTAACAAATTTGGATTTGTGTCTAGAGGTGTACTTGGAGCTCAATCCAAGAAAAAGAAGTCTCGCACTTTTGACGTCACTCAAAATTGTAACAAGAGGATTGCATTTCATGAGGATGATCAAGAAAATCTTTACAAACTTGTACAAGTATGTACACTTCTCACGTTTTTGAGCTTGACTATCGACATTCATTGTTTATAAACTTGAACCTGAGTTTTTATTCTTTGCAGGATAAAGCAACTTCTGGAAAGCAGGGACTTGGTATCAAGGATTGTCCAAGGAAAGTAGCAGGGGTGCACTCTCAAGGTAAAAAAAACGTCATTCAGCGATAGTGATTGGGAGGAATCTATATCCAAAGATGACCATTCTTCAGCAAAATGTAAATTCGATAATATATCAGAATCAGAAAATGGCAATGTACCAAAAGTGGAGCTAAAGAAGCTGTGTAGAAAGCTTATTCGCCAAGTGCATTGTTGAATTAGTACCCAACACAGTCTAGAGGCATACCACTGATGTGTATGTAAGTTAGTTCGTACGAAATACAGTCAAAGTAAAATTATGCTAGTTTTGGTATCGCATGGTGGAGATATGGTTTATTTAATAATGTTGTTTGCATTTGTTGTTTGCAATTGTTGTTGGAACTGATTAAGTATTTTCATATGCTCTAGACATCTAGGATTAACGAACTTTGGTCTGTGTATTCTAGTAGAAAAGTAATTTTGGTCTTCTTGAAAAAAGGTTAACATTCCAATTGTTGAGGATCCGAAGAATGGGGAAGTGTCTGTACCTGGTGTAGCATTAGTCAAAATTCAAAATGTTGATCACTTTTGGCACACAAACATTGTTTCGTTAATAAAGTTATATGTGGTTACAATTCCGACCCGTTTATTTATAACTAGGTCGACTTGTTATGTTGCATCAGCTAATGGTAGAATGAAATATAGTTAAGGCTGATAAAATAAGTTGCCCAAAAAAAAGTTACCGTAATAAGAAGTTGCCCAAAAAGAAGAAGTTTCCCAAATAGAAGTTGCCCAAATAACTAATTATTCTTTCAGTCATTTGGTTTAAATATTAATGAACATACACGCATCCGAAAACATTCTTTTGTAGTGTGTTTGTCGAGCTTAGTGTCAATTCTAAGTGGGTTGTTGACGAAGGAATCTAACTCAACACCTTTAGTTATCTTCCATTTTAACTGCTTGTGTCTCATAACAGGCTACCTCAATTCCTCAAGGAGAGAAATATGTGACATGAGGTCCTCTGCTTCTCGCCTTTTCTCTTTCATCTCCTCCATTATGAGAGTCATCTCCTTCACGTTCTTCATTCGCTTCACTTAGCCTAGCCATCCATTCAGCCAACAATATATCCTCACGTTCACTCACCTGAACCAACAAATCATGTCACATAAATCAACTACAATATGAATTATCTTTGGTTCTAAAATTGGTCCTAAACAAAAAAATTCAATGAAGAATGATGTGGATATTAAACCAAATAGGTCTTTAACTTAGTAGTATCCAAGTAGAATTAAGATGAATCCCCCACCAAGTTAAAATGTTCAAATTGACCGGGACAATGATGTGCAAATCTGAGTTTGATCTTTATAAACAAGAGTTATCATCTCGTAAAACAAAAGAAGAATGTGTGAGACACTAGTCGGGAGCAACTATCTCATAAACTACAAAGGAGATGGCTAATTTAAACACCACACCCAGCAACCCGGAATCCACACCCACAGTAAGCTAAGAAAGTGGGAATCTATTGTCCACTAAATCACACACACACACTTCCCGCTTGAAACCCAAAAGGACACTCGAGAAGGAAAACTATAATGGATAAGTTCTATTAAAACCTACTGTATTAAAGTATCTAATTACATGATAAGTATACCTCGTTGTGAAGTACGGACACTCGAGAAGGAAAACTACATGGCTTATTTGGTTTTCAGCTTATGTTTCATAAGCTCACTTTTTGTGGTTTATTCTGAAACTTTTCGGCTTATATGAGCTTATTTTGACATGATAAGCTTATATAAGCTGATAATTTTCAAAATGAGACACAAAAAGTGAGCTTATGAAGCATAAGCCGAAAACCAAATAAGATATAAGCCGGCTATACAAGCCAAAACAAACACCCCCTTAATAGATACAATAACATGAGTGATCACTCACTGTTACACATAACTGCATACGCTAAACCGGTGATTAGATCATTTTAGTGGTACAAGTCGGCAAGTCATCAGATCAGAAAAACACGTAAATACAAAATAATAATGATCGATTATTAAGATATGATAACATCAGTGGTTGTAATTTAGTCTCAAAAAAGATGGTTGGTGTAGAGTTTAGAGAAACCTTTTCTGGAGCTGATTGTAGT
This sequence comes from Chrysanthemum makinoi, assembly GCA_910596185.1. Lineage (NCBI taxonomy): Eukaryota > Viridiplantae > Streptophyta > Magnoliopsida > Asterales > Asteraceae > Chrysanthemum > Chrysanthemum makinoi. The sequence goes on along the minus strand of OU343216.1, from coordinate 64,852,474 downwards.
GCTTCTCTCTAGAAGTCCAATCCTCAATTACTGAATGATTATCGGAGTCACCTCCTTGGATTACAAAGTGTTTCACTACACGTTGAAATAGCATCCCTTTAGAGTGTCCCTTCTGGCTGCAAACACATTTGAAAAGATCAAAAACCAGCATGAAATTAGATAAAAACTAATCAATTGGCAAGTTTAGCAAAAGCTGTACTGCCAAATTGCCAAGGACTGAGTAAGAAACAGATGTATTCTTACTAGTAGAACCTTAAAGATGAAAGCCTGTAGTATAGGAAATGTATCAAGATTGAGTACATCAGTGAGATAGTTATTGAACTGAATATACATCACATAGCCACATCAGCCAGTTCTGTTAAACTATGTTGGTGTTTACTTGCTGTTAGTGATACTCTTATTCCTATATATAGGAGTCAGGTATTCGTTCATCATCTATCACGATATATACACACAGTATTACAGTCTTTCTCTCTCTTACTTCTCTCTAGATATATAATCAGAACTTTAAAATCAAAGTTATTCAAATGAACTACAGAAAGATATCATCAGATTATCTTGTATAAATTTAATTATAGGCAACGAATTATAAGGTAATCATACTCACCAGGCATCAATAAATTCATCCAAAATTTCAGGTGAACCTTCCTTGTAAAGTTCCACCATGATCAAACCTTTAGACGTGTTAAAAATCTGCATACACAAAGTACGTCAAACCATGCAACGTAACACAACAACAATTGAACTAACAGAAAGCCAAATGAATAGTAATGCATAGTTTTCTTTGACGTAATCTTTTGAAAATGGATAAGTTCCTCTGACTGTGATCTTTTTTTGTGTCGCATACAACTAAGAATTGAAGCTATGTCCTATAACATTACCCAGTAACACATCCTTAAACGGGTGACCATCACACATGGTTAAGAAAAACCAAAAAAAATGTGTCTATAGTGCTGAAACAAAAGCATATAAAGTGAAAGCACATAGCTGAGATGCAGAAACTTACATCATATCTAGGAATGTCAGACTTCTTTGAATCTGAAAAATCATCTTCGATCTGTCACAGAATAAAGAAACAGAATTAAGGATATATGAAGTATCACAGAATAAAAAATCATCTTCGATTTGAAAAATTCTTAATGGAATGTAAAAAAAGAGCGCCTACTCCTACGGAATGAAAAGACAAAGGAATTCCAGAGATGATGTGACACTATTTGGCATAAGCATCTATGGTTTCACCAAAATAGACGGCCTGCACTTAAACCGTTATGTCGTATTATAAATCGGCATTGGATTAGCTTTAACAAAGTCGGAAACAAATCACTATTGGCCACTAATATAAATATACCAACTATTCAGTACGTTGGAAAAAAGAAATTTCTGATTCAAAACAGCTTATTTCAATCGCAAATACCCAAAAAGCTAGTCTCATCACAACTTTTTCCCTACCAAGAATCGCATATATATCACAAACATAGTACAGCAATATACATCAAGAACACACCTGTTATAAAATACAACCACACACGAAGAAGATGCAGATTAGGACACCCAGACTCTAAGCTCATAACGGCAAAATCACCAACTCCCTCGCACCAACCAACATTTATTAACTGAAATTGATTACAGTTGTATCCAATAGCCTACAAACAAAACAAAAGGTCAGATATAACCTATTTCAATTCACACTCACAAATGGAAATCTATTTTTTAAAATCTGACCGAGTTATTTATTTGCTCAGTTATTAGATAAACCTCAAATCATCATTTTGAATTAACCCTAACGCTAAATCAACTAAATAAAACACAAAACGAACCTTCCGAGCAGAAATTCCCTCTTACCGGATCTGGCTATACACGCCTCTCCATGCCGTCAGAGTCGCAAACACACATACCCACAGCACCGGAACTGGCCAGATACACACATTACCCCTGCATCAAAAAGTTGAAATGGTTATATAATCAACAGCTTTTACAACTTTTAAAGCTATCTAATACGTCAGCTACACCCTTGTTGGATTCCTAGTTATAATGAAAATACATTTGCTAGATTTGTATAAGCACAAATTAGATCAATGAAATAACAATAAATCCTATCACAACTGTTTTGTTTTAAAAAAAAGGCAAAAACTTAAACTGAATATTTATTTGGGCACAAACTCATAAATTCTAAACACACACATATGGGATGTTTGTTTAAGTTTATACGTGACTTATGAGCTTATTTATGTTTCGGCTTGTATTTCGTAAGGCTCAAATTTTATGTTTTGAGACAGACATTATATAAGTTTATCACAATATGATAAACTTATATAAGCCCATATGGTCTTATGTAATATAAGTCAAATACGCTTATAAGCCCACATATAACCTTAAACAAACACCCCTATAATATTAACTGTGATTTAATGTTTACCTTAATTCGGAAATCAAACGAAATAAGAGCTCGTATCTTTTAGCTACAATTAGCTACATAAAACCACTGAAACACTAAAACCAACACATACGCATTATGCAAAACAACAAAACAAAACCATAAATGTGTAATCGAAAACTAAATTCAAAATTTACCAGCACCAATAGTAGTATTAGGATCAGCTTTCATCAAGTTGGTGCAATCCAAAGTATCAAAAATGATAACCCGTCAACTATGATCAATGGATACAATCATGTACTCAACACCAGGCCTTCGACTCTTGATTACCCGCGGAAACATATCTAATAATAAATTTTTAGTAACATCAAATAACGCGTAATGATTACCCGTGAAAAGATCGGCAATCAGCATCATTAATCGACTGTAGTATGCCGATGTCAATGGGTCTTGACTCTTGAGATTAACAAATCTGAGATTTGTATCCCTAAATCGGAAAAAAATAAAAAAATAAAAATAAAAACGAGAAACTCAAGCATTAATCTTTATAAATATGAAAAATTGAATGTCACAAAAAAATAACAAAGATTAAGAGCTCAAAACACTTACAATCGTCTTGATTTCCAATGACAACAAAAGATCTTCAACTTTTTAATTGTTTTTGTCAGAGGCGTTTATTTTGTATCTGGGTTTGATGAGAGGGGCGATAAGATGATCTCATGAACTTGGAATATTGATTTGGTTTTGTATGTTGTTTTTATCAGGTCAGATAGAGGTTTTTTTTAGAATAGGTAGAACACTAGCAAAAATTTCATTCATAGTTGACAAGTACACTACTGGTAAAAATGACCAAAGAACCCTTTTTAAAATTATACGAGTTGCCTAAACGCTTTTCGGGTCATTTCAAAAAACAATACCTTTCTATTACCATACCTGACACTGTTGCCACTCATTTAGCTGTCTAATAACAATACTTGGCCTATTTTTCAGAATTATTT
>OU343216.1:64728237-64849002 GCA_910596185.1 Chrysanthemum makinoi | reverse complement strand
AACAAGAACAATGACCAAATTAGATTTCAAAGTGACACCTTCATTTATCATAACGCAAGATTTGACAACGGTTTAGGAGATATCTAGCATATCACTTTTCATTATGAGGTCGACAATAGTGGTTTGACAACAAACAGATTAACAACAAGTCTCAGGTTTTATATCAATGTGACTCGAATTTTTATAACCCTTAACTTCTGGTTTTCTTGTTTCCCTTACTCTCAACAGAAAACTTAAACAATTAGCAACCTTAACAACATCAAGTTTACATGAGACTATATCATTTACTAGCATCATAAGCTTTATTAACAACAACATACTTAGTTTCATAATCGAATAATCAATCTTATTAATAACCCAAATAGTAAATTTTTAACAAGACAAGATTGAGTAAATTTCTTACAACGAACTTGATGACAATAAATCCGAAGGCCAACCCAAGAGTCTATCACCGCCAACAATCCCAATCGATCTTGAGCAAAAGACAAGCAAGGTTTCTTCACTCCTTAGAGCTTTCTTATCCTTTTGTGGTGGGATTTGAAGTGTGACTCTCATGGGTGGTCTCTTTTGGAATAAAAGGAAAAACAAGGGTAGTTTGACCAAACTTTCCTTCCTCAAAAGATGATTGATAACCATCTTTAGTTAATCTCTCAATCATCTTTGACAAGTTTTGTTGGCTAGTGACTTGACTCTGAATCTTTGCGCGGCTCAACCATGGCAGGAAATGTTTGGGGGACAAAAGTATACATCAATTTAGCTTGTAGAGATGGTGATGATGAAAGAGGTGTTCCCACAATCCTCTTTTAGCCATTTCTTTTGGGTTTGCATTGAATTGGATGAAAGTGGGATGATAGCAGGTAATATATGATTTTTGGAGATGGTGGAAGTTTTGGTGTTATCTCTTATTTGGGAAGAAAACGTGTGGGTATGGTGAGTATAGGACACGACAAAAGTGAAGGTGGGGAGGGGGCGGTTTATCCAAGAAAAGAGAAGATAATGTTTACTTAAATTTTGTAAAGGTTTATTTAAAATGTGAGTAAAAGGGTTAAGTTGCATAAGTATTTTTAGTTTGTAAAGTGATAAACTTGTATTGATAAGTGTTATAATTTAAAGTGAGAGTTGTGTTAAATACTTTGAGTTCCGCGAATTAAAACCGTGACTGATGTATTAATGTTCAATAATTTTTATGATGTAATAACTTACGGATACATTGCTGAGATATTATTGTCTGGGTAACATTTTTCCATTATGGGAGTTTATTATTTGTTTTGTTTGCCCTTATCATAGTGTCGGTACGCGTGCAGTGTCGGTCAGTGGGGAAGACGAGGTAACCTCTCGTCTTAAAATTTAATCATAAGACAAAAATGAAATATTCATAAAATGATATGAATGCAAAAGTGATGCAGTTTCTACTGTATGTGAGTTATCTGCTAAAATGGTCAGGCAAAGCTTATGCATGCTTAATGACTAGGTTTAGTAAAAATAAATTATCATTTATTAGTTAAATTTAAGTGAAAATTTACCGTGTGTCACAATATGTGCTTTAAAGAATTTTTCCACAACAAATGCATTGTAAATCCACTCAGTTGAAAATCCCGCCCATACAAAACTTGCAACCTGCGTGTTTACAACCCACTGCTAAAATATAATATGAGTAGGACATATGTGTATTCGATATATGTGAGTACTTAATGTAAAGCACAACATCCAACTGAACCTCATGACAAGAATAAACAAGAATACTGGATTATATTCATCCAAGGCCATGAATCTAGGACCAAGGGTGGAGGCGTCAGCCCGATAGTACTATCAATACCTCTCCAACGGCTCCATCCAAGAGTTAAACAGTTGCTAAAGAATAAAGCGTATAAGAATAAGTGTAACACATTAAGGCACATATCATAACTACACTTCATGTCCAAAAGTATAAAAAGTATAGCTTAGCACAAAAGTATAAATGTCTTGAGTATTTTTGGAAATCAAAGCAAGTATTTGAGCATTTATCTCCCCCAAAATTAATTTAAAACATATAAAAGTAGGGGCTATGAAACTCACCTTGTTATGTTGCAAAGGTAAGTAATCTGTTAGAATAAACGGCTCACAGCGATTCGGGTTGGTATGTCAAGTTTCATTATTGATGACATTTGTAGTTTTGAAGTCTCCGAAAGTTAGGATGATAATTTATGTTTTATGATATTTCATCTTCAAGGTTCGATCGATCGTTAACGATACAGAAATACTTCGTATATTATTTTATCAAAAACAGTTTGTTAAATATTAAGAATATACTTCCGAAATAATATATATAATGTTACACTTTATACCCTTATAGTTTTAAGTATTGACGGTTTATACCCTTGAACTTTTGTAAAATTACAATTTATACCCTTTTAGTTTCAAAAGTGACACTTTATACCCCTATTTCTCAAGTTGATTACAATCTTAATCTTTGTTATAAAAAGTATAAGAGTTTTGGCAATTTAGGGCTCACGCTTTAAGTTTTGCAAAAATAGTCATTCTTTCGCTTTTAAGCGCTTTTAGGTTTTGAAAAGGCAGGCTTTCTCAATTGTAAATATAAGTTAATAATGTTTTGAAAAAAAACTTATAACTGCTTATTAGCTTATGTTTTAGCTTATTTTTGAAAAGTGCACAAAAGGGTTACGTTTGAAAACGTTCGCGAGACACCATGTTCAAGGTTTAATAAAAGCTAAGCATGGAAAGATTTTAAGAAGGTTCTTGGTGTTTTAGAAACTTGATCATGCCCTCTCCAAGTTGGCATAAACCATTTATTTTATAGACTTGTGGTTAAGGATAAATAAATCCGGGAAAAGGGGTGCTTGGCTTGGTTTTATAAAAGCATATGACAGCTGTTAAGTTTATGACTAAAATTAGACTTCGTTTTGCGTTTTCTAGACCCGTGCTCCCGAATTTTTGAAGAAAACTTTGTTCCGAACAACTTTCGTGTTTTAAAGTTTTGATGAAAAGGACCAAAAGTGCCTCATTTTGCGTGCCAAAACTTTTTGTCACAGAAAGTTTTGGATGACCTTTGGGAACTTCATTTGGTCAGATTTGACTCGTACTCGTTTTGGGTGATTCAAATTGCTACGTTTTCCTTATAAAATCCTTTTTAACAGTATTTACTTGATATTAAAATTGATAATGAAATTGAATGAGTTTAAAAGACTTACAATCTTGGAACTCGACTAAGATGGAATTTCACCAGGGGCTTCTAAAGTGGAACCAAGCTCTTTCATTCCTCCTAGGCTTTATTGTCCCCTTCCTTTACTCCTATTTGTTGCTCTAGATGAGAATGTAGGTGAGTGTGTGTGTTTCAATGGTGATGATGAGTAAAAAGAAGTGTGGGTTGTATTATAGGAAAAGTGGTTTAACATTCATGGTAGGTAATTTGCCACATCTAAGAGTTAAGGGACAAGGTAACTTGTTTGATCCTTTGCCACAAAGTTAGGGTTTGGTTTAGAAAGAAACACCTAAATGTATACTTGTCTTATTTAAGGCCTTATGGTTCGAATGGTTTAAAATAAAACACATAGGAAACTTGATATATTAGATTTACTTTGTTGAAAATCTAGGGAGCATGCTGGCTTGTTCGATTTTTAGCCACAAAGGTAGTAGACAAGGCGATGTGGATTAATTTTGTCCTAGTTAGGGTTTAGAATACTCTTTGTTGGAGTTTAGTTAGAATAGAACTAGATTAAGGCTAGTTTAGTTTGTTTTTGTTTCGAAATGGACTAGAGTGGAACAAGGGTCATGAATTGGCTTAAGGTACTTGTACCATGAGCTTGAGGAACTTGTACTCTAGGTTTGTAAGTATAAGAAAATCTAGTTTAAGGCTTATGCATTAAAGACTTGTATTATGTGTTTTATAGTGAGTACACTGAGGTTTATAATGTGATTTATATATATATATATATATATATATATATATATATATATATATATTTATATATATATATATATTAAGCTTTTATGCATTAATGACTTGTACATGTGCATGAATGACTTGTACATTAGTAAAAATTACATATGTATATTAATTAGACTTTGTGATTTTATTTACATAAAATCATAGATTTGTAGACTAAGGGAAATAACGTAAAGTTAGGTTTTTGTGCTTTAAAGACTTGTACTCTAGGTATAAAATGTTGTACTTTAGTATTTATGATTTAGTAAAATCATAGTTATAATAAATTAGGGTTTTCGCGTAAATTCTAATAAATGGATAACGTTTAGTTTGAAAGTTTTATAATCGTACGTTAACGAAATAACGTAAAGTGGTAAATAAAAGTTGAAAACTTTTGATACTTGACATATAAAGTTGTTTAGGTGAAATAAACATAAGGTCGTTGGTGTCGGTCCACGTGTGAGCACATTTATTGAAAATGTGAGTTATGTCACATTAGTTGTTGTGATTAGATAAACTGTTTGCATTTAAAACAAATAGACGTAGAAAATAGATAAGTATTAGTTTAATATAGACGGAAATTTTCCGGTGGTTACAGTCTCACCCCCTTAAATGGAAGCTCGTCCCGAGATTCAGTTCGTGTTAGGTGTTGAAACGATTCTAACGAATAATCGGTGTGTATAGGCAAAGTAATTATACCAAAGTTTACGTATCTAGGTTTCTTATCAAATTGAGGCATAAATTCTATATGGAAAAGCTAAGTTTCACTGGAAATGAATAATATGGTAGAATACTAATTTTCTAGGGAAAGCGTACCCGTTATGCGTTATGCGTTGTGGGAATGCCGATCGGTTGGAGTTGCAACCGATCGGTTGGAAGGTACGGTAAAAGAGTAGATTTTTTTTTCGCAAACACATTTTTTTAGCACACTTAGAAAGCAAACATTGATATGAGCATTTTTAGAGCACATGAAACGAAATCCCAACATCAAAAACTTGATTTTAATGCCAAGATCAATTGAGCAATTATGAGAAATAAGAGGTTTTTAAGAAAATGAAAGACAAGCATTCGAGCAAACATCATGAGCAATCAAACAAGAGAAAAGAAACAATCATTCATGAGCAAGAGCAATATATCATTCGAACAAACTAGCAAACAAGAAATCAATCAATATAACGAGCAAACGAACGAACAAGCAAACAAACAAACATCTAAGAACAAAAACCAAATCCCCAGCAGCGGCTCCAAAAACTTGATGCTCTCGCACCGGGTTTTAAATTTGTATTCAAGAATTACCGGTTAACTAGGAACACATTCGGGCAAGTATACCCTAGTCAAGTTGTAGTATAGGTTTTGATAAGTCAAGGTCGTCCCAAGAGACTTGGTTGCACTTCAAGTGTCGTTTGTTTGTTTAAGCAAGTAACAAGTTGATAGTTATGATTATCACAGATCAAACCAACAAGAAACGCAATATGAGAACAAGCACACAAAGAACATACATGTTTATTTCAATCAAACACAAAATCTCAACAATCATATCAATAACAAACATATGGAAATATAAAAGTAACATGGTTTACCCAAATTATGAATTACAATAGGCAAAGATGAAGGATTATAGCAACCTTCAAGCCTCCAATCAACTACAACTTCTAACCAAGCCGTAAAATTATACCCGAACACTTTCTTTAGCGCTTGAACACTACTTCTAGACATGGCAGAGGTGTTTGAGGTCTTTTGGGAGAGATAGGTTGGTGGAAATTCGTCCTTAAGGGTGGAGGCTAGAATTTCACACACAAAACCAAGTCTAAGCACTCCTATATATAGTAGAAATCAACCCTTAGCCTCCAAGTAAGTTTCTTGGGCACAAAGTGTCATAAATTAGCAGGTTCAGGAGTTATTAGAGACAAATGATCAGACTTGGGGCTTAATGGCACTTAATATTGCATTAAAAATAACTTGGAGAGGTCAGTTTGGTGCAGCCAATCGGCTGCGGGGCAAAGCTGATCGGTTTCGCTGAAACGTTTGCTCCAGTCGAATCGGTTGCGGGGCTTGACCGATCGGCTGGAGCCATTTGACAGAAAAGGTCAAAAGCATAAATTTTAGATCTTTCTCTTAGCTTTCCGTGGCCGCTTGAATCACCTAAATCGGAGTTCGTATGCTCAAGATATGGCCAAAATGGTGAAGGTGTGTCGGGAACAACGAGGCTTCCAATATTTCTTCGTTTGAGCTTCTTTTCTTCATTTCTTTCTCGTTTTCCTTCTTGAACTTTATTCTTGAGTCTTTGGACCACTATCTTGATGACTTAATCTTCTCGAATATATTCCACAAGTCTTGCTTTTGTCGAGAATTCTTCGTACATGGATAAATCTTCGTTTTTTACTTCTTTTTCCGTCTTTTTCTGCACTTTCATGTACTTGCCTACAAATAAAATAGCATACACACTTTCATACGATTAAGTAAAAAAAGCATATGATTATAACCAAATAACATACATAAAAGCACGGATAACGCTACTAAAAACATGCACAATTTGAGTGTTATCAAATCTCTAGGCATTTTCGTTGCTTCGTTGTAATCTTATGAGAATTTTTCTTCGTCACGATTTCGACTATGTGGTGGAATGTATCTTCTTCTTCCTTGATTATCATAGTGATGTCTTCGACCTTTATCGTTGTGTTTTGTAAACAATAGTTTATCTTGATCTTCGAATTTTCTTCCTTTCTTAGCCTTTACTCTTTCTTCGAACGTTTTCAATCTACCAATAGCTTCGTCTAGAGTGAATATGAATGAATCTTTCAGGTACAGAATTTAGCAATTTTCGTACGCGAGTTGATTCATCAAGTGTTGATCCAAGACTTGTCATTTTTTACGTAATACTTGTCATCTTTGCGGTGAATGAATCGATAATGTCATCCTTCTCCATTTGTAATATCTCAAATTCAGATTTGAGTGTTTGTAGTTTTGCCTTTTGCACTCGATCCACTCCAATATTTTTAGTCTTTAATGCATCCCAAACTTCTTTTGCGCTTTTGCAATTTGCCACTTGTAATACTTGATCTTCGGGTAGCGATTGGAATAGATATGCCAATGCATTTTTGTCTCTTTTATCATTCACTTGAGTCTCAGTAGTAGGCTCTACCATTTCTTAAAGACCATTTACTTGTAGTGTCATCTTTATTCTTATAGACCATATGGTATAATTTGTTGAATTTAACACGGGACATTGAAAGTGGTTTAGGTTATCTAAACTTTTAATTTGACTATTTGCTCCACCTTTTCCCATTCTGATATAATACTCTTATAAAACTTTTTTTAATAACTTTATAAATCTAAAAAAACTTAACAATGTAAATCTTAAAACCTTTTAAACTTTTAAATACTTTGTAAGAACTTAAATTTAGAAACTTTAATCTTTAAAACTTGTAAACCTTAAACTTTATATATTTCTTATCTTAAACCTAATAAAAAAAAACTTAAAACTTGTTTCTTATCATAAACCTAATAAGAAAACCTTGAAACTTTAAGAAAACTCTTAAAAAATTTCTTATCATAAACCAAATAAGAAAAATCTTTAAAAAAACTTAAACTTTTCTTATCATAAACCAAATAAGAAAAAACTTTGAAACTTAAAAACTCTTAAAAACTTTAATACACTTTATAGACTTAAATCTAATTAAAAACTCAAAAATACTTTAAAACTTAAAAACTAAAAATAATGTAAACTTTTTCCATAACATATAACATATACTATATATAAGAATAAAAGTGAAAGGGTGTTTTTGTTCTTTTTTGAACCTGATGGGTTATATCGAAACCCGTCGCCCTAATAGTTGTTGGTTCCTCTTGTGTGATACTTCGGCTTTAAGACATGATTCAATGGTGGTTAAAAGACATGTAGTAAAATACTACGTATCTGATTTAAGAGAGTCATACTTGATAGATATATATAAGTGTAAAATACCTCTTTATTAGTAGACGAAACATCATACTATATTATGCAACACAATCAATTACAGCTATGTCTACTAAAAACTTGTTAATAATACCTGATACATGCTAAAACAAGTTTAATTTTATTTCACAATAACACACATAAACATTTTATTTCATAATTATACATAAACGGAATTATGATTTATTCATAATTATACATAAACGGAATGATGATTCATTTCATAATTATACATAGAGGGGACATTCACTTGCACCATATCGCAAGAAATGTTTTATTCTTACATTGAAGAAATGACTATACGTTTAAGCTTCACAAACGCTAGTGGTCTCCTAGCACTCTAACCTGCACCATGAGATAAATCTTAATCAAAACAAAATTGAGCTGCTATAACGTTCTAACTTCATGAAAATTGGCATAGATATGACGGTACAAATCACACTTGAAATCATATCGGCCGTAAGTTCCGTCGAGAACAAAACTAGATGTTTAGATCCCCATTTCAGGCATAAAGAGTAAAAGAAAACGAATTCAACAGTGAAAGAAAAAAATTACAATTTACCTGGTGGAAATTATGCTGCAGGTTTGAATTCCAACAATTCCTGAATGTTCTTCAAGTCAACATACACCTTGGCATTATACATTTTACTATCTTTTGTTTCGATTCGGATATAGTAGTTCTTACCCGCTACTATCTGCTGCTGTGCCTTTGTCACTTTCAGAAACTCCAGTGTTGCATTCTGTGTAAGAATCCATCTTGTGGTAATTATGTCATTGCACATAATTTAACGTGTGTTTGACTGTTGGTTAATATATATATATATACTATATTATAATTCATGTAAAGCCAAACCTCATTCCAAGCCTAACTCCTAACCAAAAATTAAGATAAGGAGCTCCAATAATGAGATGACATGATCTTTATTTTTAAATTGAAATATCTTTTTATCTATTTATTTTTTTTATAATCTAATTTCATCATATTTTCTAAAATTTTATGCTCTTTAATTCAACATCTATTTTGATATATTTTTATAAGTTTTTAATTTTTATATTTTTAGTGGGTTTATTTTATTTTAATTCAAATTTTTACAACTTTAACCTTTATTTCAATTAATATAATCTTGATTCGTCAAAATCATATACTTTTGGGGGAGTGTTTGACATGTAAGAGATCGCGAGAGTATTTTTATATGTGGGAATAATGATGTCACAGGAAAGTTATGGGTAACCGAAACAAACACATACAACTAACACATATACATTCGAAGTGTTATGAAACAAATTAACTAAACGGGCAAGCAAACACATATAACTATACGCATCGCCGCCGCTGTGCGCGGGTATCCGACTAGTGTATATATATATATATATATATATATATATATAGGGAGAAAGAGAGATGATCAAATAAGAAGAAAAATTAAAATAAGAAGAATAAGAAAAAATTACAACCACACATTCTAAATGCACCTACAAAATGGATGCATCTTCATTCAAATTTTTTCTCCAAATTTAAAATGTGTGACTAGAATTACTTCTTACCATTCTCATTTTAATTATTTTTCTTATTGGATCCCATATATATATATATATAATATATATATATATATATATATATATATATATATATATATATATATATATATATATATATATATAATCCGGATCGATTGAGAAGGTTTTTATTTTGAGAAGATTGAGAAGGTTTTCAAAAACGATAGATTTTTAACTTTGATTCATGTTTTTCAAGCGTAAAACTCATTTTAATGTGATTAAAATTCAAAATGTATAAAAAAAAATTTGAATCAATGTTAAAAATATCTTTATTTTGCTATATATGTAGAATACTGAATCATCTGTACAAATTTAATGAATCATCATCATAACTTGATTTTAACAATGATTTGTGAATCAAATTTGGGATTTATAGATTCGATTCACCTTAAAATGATGTTTACTTGTGAATCAAATCAAAAACATGAATCAATTTGCTTAAACGAAGATTTCTCAATCTTCTCAAAATAAAAACCTTCTCAATAGAACCGGAGCCTATATATATATATATATATATATATATATATATATATATTTCACCCTCGCATAAGCAGAATTAATAACCTTAACATAACATAATTCTACAGTCTTAACATGCCATCCTAAAAACATATAAAATATTTCATCTCAATCACACTATTAAATGATTTTTGTATACAAATTTCTCCAAACATATGTACATAGCACTGCATGGTTGGACATCAATCAATTACTAAAATGTTCATCCTAAACGTCTCAAAAGTCATAATTGGACGAAAATAGATGATGCAAATGTCAATGACTCAGTATACAAGAAATGTATGGGTGTATAATCCTATCGTAAGACAATGATTACAATATGAAGAAAACAAAAAAGACAATTCTAAAAGATACATGCATTTGGAAATAAAGAAACATGGTACTAAACAATACCTCTTTCTTGTTGTATTCTTTTATAGCGAACTTAGCAAGGTTCTGGATCTCAATGTTGTTTGCAAAGTCCTTAACATCGAAAATTCCTCCGGGGACTTCCATTTTGTTGTTCTACAAATATCAAGGGATCATTCATGTGTATATATAGGTATCCTTGTTAGTGGGTTATTATTATTGAATAGGATATTTATGTTATAGGAGTGTTATAAGGTAAACGATGACGTGACGGCACCTATAAAATATATAAGTGTCCGCTGCACCCACCTTTCTAAAAAGCCTATGTGCAAATATGCCTATATGGTCAATCAACAGCTACCGCCACATAAGATTTAATTGATGGTTAATACTTATGGGACAACTCAAAACATCAAGGTCTTACTTCTATATCTTTACTGGTTTACATTATATGAAAAACTAGAACAAGTAATAGTTTTTTATTTCTTATCTACTACACAAGTATTCGTGTATCGCAACAAAATTTTATAGTAGCGATTTTATGGTTAACTGTTTCGTGTAACGTTTATACATATAATGCAAAAAAATTAAGACGTAAATGAAAAAGATTATAACATGCGATAATTCAACTCAAAGAACAATTCCTAAATCGTATTAAAGATCGTATAAAATTATTTAGTAGAACTAAAAATAAAATATTACATCTGTTTTCAAATATGTTGTCTTATAAAATAAAGTTTGTTGATTAATTTTAAAAAATTATTAGTGATCGAATTAAATACAAAAAGAATCTCCTCTTTTTCTTTATAAATTGTATTCAAAGAATTTGTCATGCATATTTTTTATATTTTCGAAAACATTGTTAACACAACTATTTCTTTAAAGCAATATTGTTTGAGTTTTTATGTCAAAAGTATGATAAAATACGAATATCATAAATTTTTATTTAATATATGTGACAAATAAGCAAACTAAAATCCAGACGATGAATTAATAAAAAGAATAACTCAGAATAAGTAGTGTTGTTAATGAGCAGGACAAACACGGGCGTGAGCTTGTTCGTTCGCTTAGCGTCTAAATGGACAAATAAATGAATACATACGCGTAAATGAATAAAATTATGACTTATGATTGTTAGTTAAGAAAATATAGTTGTTTATGTTCGGTGTCAAACAAGAACGAACACAAAAACAATGTGTAAGTACGAGCATATAAAATGTTCACTAAACACAACCATTTTTTTTCTAAGTATCCCTGTTTTACTACAATTGTATGATAAAAGTGTATGACTCTCGAACATATATATGAAAAGATACAAAAATGAACTACTATACATTAACGAACATGTAATCAAACGTCACGCATGTAAATAAGGTAAATAACTTGTCTCCATGTTCGTTCATCTAAATTTTAAAGGAAATAAACTTTGTTTATATGTTCGTTCAAATAATGAATAAAAGATCTTTAACGAATATTTTACCGAATGATTCATAAATCGTCATTGAACGTTTAGTTTGTTGCCTTAAACATATGTGCTTTTTTGATGTGGTTATATAAGTATAACTTAACATAATGTTCCATACATCCATTGACGACCCCCCATAAGCACATAAACGCTTATTTGATGTGGTTGTTCACGCCAACCTTTGCTTCCTATAACGTTTTGGAGACAATACTATCTTAGCCAAAAACGTCCAAACAAGGAACTCTTGCTCAATGAGACCGCATCAACTTGTTTTTATTTCATTTGGATTTTTAGTAGGCCTTATCACGCATCTTGCAAAGTTCCTAGCATCTGGATATCTTATTAACAAAACGGCCGTTTGAGAAAAAGTAAAAAGAATTGTCACTCAAGCTTGTTTGAGTGGCTTAATAGGTGAACAAAAAGCTGTTCCTAAACAAAGCATCGATACCAATCGGGAAGAAAAAGTATTATTACGAAAAAGGATAAGGGGGGGAAATTTTGACAAAAACATGGTAAAATTTATTTATAAAGTATCATTCTAGCTTCATCATTAAAACAGTGAATTCGAGCTACCTGATTAGGTAAAGTCATGTACAAAACATTTTAAGTCCAGTCTTGTTTAAAAATCGTATTATAAAATTCACCACGCCAAAACAGTAAGCAACAAGTTAAAGACATACAAAGCATAAATGTTGATGTTAGTTTCTTTATGTAAACAGATATTTGTATGTCCATCGATTTGGTTTGTGTATTTGTCCGCTCGAGTGTTATCAGCAAGTTATCAACTTACATACAAGGGTACATGAAGTGACATTTATAAAGTTTCTTAAACCTCACTTTCCCTCTAAAATAAATAATTGATATCTTTCTTTTTCAAATATTTTTGACTCCGACTTTGCATGCACTTCAGTATAATTTATTGTACCCAAGTGTTTTTCTAGCGTATATACTGTTAATAATATAAGGTGAAGATGAGAAAGCTTGCTGAAATAACAACTGCATATACATTAATGTTTAATCAACCTCTTTATATTACCCTTTGCATGGTGTTTCACCGTTTCTTAAAGAAGATAGGTATTTACTTTGTTCACCTATTGTCTTTAAATAAACAGGAGATTCATGTAATTATTCGAAAACTGAAGTAGCTCGAATAAAGAGGCATCATGCATAGATCCCATAGATCGTATACTTGAACATTGTAGCAAAATAATACAGTAGTAACTAAATAACCGAAATGTGTCAGATTACCTGTGCTGATCCTTCCATACGATCTTTTTCTTTGTAAAGATGAGGACAGCTCGATAATGTGAAAGATATAGAAGTTGTGAAAATAAGATGAGTGTAACGAGTAGTTTAAAACATTTTATAATAAAACATGGTGCCGTTGATCGTTGGCGGTTGGCATTTAATTGTGATAAAAAAGAAAAGAAAATTTATGTGTCTTAATTAGTCGTTGGTTTCCATTAATAATGGCAATGTGGTGAGTTCCGGCCGGAGCGGCCATCCTCTTTTCTAAACCCCATTACAAAAGCCATCACCACACCTGCCCAGTTTCGATGTGAATCTTAGCGGGGCGCTTCGTGGGGGCGAGATGATCCCCCAAACCCGTCTTATTCCTCATTTGGGATCTTATCAGGTTGTCTTCTTTTGGTACGATGTTTCATCAAACTTGTGTCATTCCCTGTTTATTACTCCCTCCGTCTCATATTAACTGTCCACTTTGATTTTTCAAAGTCTTTCATTTCCATCTTTAACCTTAAATATTTTTCATTGTGTTATATAATACTTATTGCAAAATATATGAATAGATTGTCTTTTAAATGTATTTTTTATTGGTATAATAACTTTTATTAATTATAATATAACACAAATAAAAATATTTAAGGTAAAAGTTGAGAAAAAAAGACTTAAAAAGTCAAAACAAGACAATTAATTTGGGACTGAGGTAGTATTATTTATACACTATTCACGATATGATTTTAAGCAATAACTTTAAGAATCGTGATCCTATTAATAATTAATTAAGAATTGGCCTAATGAAATCTTAAACAATAGTATGAAACATAAATAATCGGGTCATCAATCACAACTTTGTTACACTAATATTACTTAAAACAAGATTCTATAATCACAAATCAGTTGATAAATAAATATCTTTAAGTGTAAGTCACATAAAGAATGAAAGGGGAGAATGGGAACATAAATAATCGGGTGGGTCATCAATCACAAGGAAAGGGGAGAACGGAAAAAAGGTCTATTCCAATGTTGTTAGACATAAAGAATGGAAACATGTCATTAAATATTCATTCTCAACCTTGACTTTTCATTACTTAAAAAAAGTGGTGAAAGCCATGGGATAGCAATTTCAGAGAGACCCTTTCTCACTAAGGGTGGTGGCAGTCATGCCTATCATTTTTTTTCATGCCTAGTCATCTACCAATAATATCTCGCCAACTCAACTCATACCAATCTCATACCTAACAATAGATTTTTAGTGGCAACCATGCCTAACTCATTACCCCTTTTTTTTTTTTTTTTTTTAATAATTTTATTAAACAATTTAATAAAAACATAATTTTTTATTAATACTTAAAAGAGAATTACATAAGACATGAAAGAAAATTACATAGTACTTATTAAATAAAAACACTAGTCATCAAGGTATGGTAAGTCTTGAGCGTCCACATACTCTGTAAGATCAAAACGGAGACGGTGATGGATATTTTCATCTTGTAACTCCGGTAGTATATTCGGTCATAAACCGGCGTGACCGCGGATCCATTATATGAACTGGTGATATTGCCACCCGTAGCGCCTTTTAAAATCATATTGTGTAATATAACACACGTATGAACTATTTTTCGAATCTTTGCGACGGTCATAGCCCGTAGAGGATGACTGAGAATAATCCATTTTGTTTTAAGACGACCAAAAGCTATTTCGACATCCTTTCGTCGCGACTCTTGTAGCTTCTTGAATTTCTTTTCTTTTGGGTCGAGGATGAGGATAAGCTTTAACAAACGTTGAATATGTGGGATAGATTCCATCGGTAAGATAATACCCACGTTTGTAAAGCCGTTCATTTAGAGTAAATGAACTATTGGGTGCCGTTCCATTACGATGAGTAAGATACGGCGGTGATTGATTCAAAACATTGATGTCGTTATTTGCACCGGGAGGACCAAAAAATGAATGCCAAAACCACATATCATTTGAAGCAACGGCTTCAAGCATAATAGTCGGGTATTGGTGATCACCTCTTTTATATTGCCCTCTCAAATACCTAGGGCAATTTCGCCAAACGAAATGTGTACAATCAATGCTACCAAGCATTCCAGGAATGTGATGTTTCTCTTCATGTGCCTCGTATAAGCGTGCAACGTCGTGGGTTGTTGGCCTACGTAAGAACTCTTGCCTATATAATTGGATTACCGCTTCACAAAAATGATCAAGGCATTCACCTACAAAGTATACAAAAATTTAATATACGAATTGTATAAAATAAATAATACCGAATTATATAAAAAAAATAATAGCGAAATCTTTCACGAACTCTTATCCATACGAAATCTTTCACGAAAAACATTAGAGCGAAACTTTGGGTCTTCTACAAAATAGTCATTCATTAGAGTTTCTAGCGCTTTTTCACGATAACGGGTAACATATCTTCGGGTAGAGCTAGCCGTGTCTTCAATGCTATCACACGCGGCTAAATAGGTTTCTAAGGTAGAACCGGTAGAAAATATGTCGGATAAAGAGTCGGATAAAAAATCTAACTCTTCATCGGATGAAGAAGATGAAGATGAAGATGAAGATGCATACATTTTGTTTGTGAAATACAAATGATATTGTTTGACAAAAAATTAGAGATGTATTGAATTTAAAAAGGGAGAAAAAAAGGGATTTAAATTTTTTTTTATGCCTCAAACGGATATATTTTACACATTAAATGCTATCTAACGTTCGAATATGTCCCATGTCGATTCGGTGATGTTTGCCGATTTGGTGTTCCATTCGTTCATGCCGATCCAAACCGAAATGGAGGCAAAACATACGATGCTCGGTATGGTGCATGCCGAAGGCCATGCCTAACCCACTGCCACCACCCTAATCATTTCCTTGTGAATCAATAACGTAGAGATATATATATATATATATATATATATATATATATATATATATATATATATATATATATATATATATATATATATATATATATATGGAAGGGTTATTTTCGAACCAAATAAATTAGAAGCTGCAAAACCAAAGATCAACCAATCAGATTTTTTCTTATATTAATTTTTATTATTTAATTCAAAAGGGTATAATGGTAAAATTATTTTTTTTATATTTGATTTTTTTTACAAAAAACGTTTTTTTTAGTTCCCGTAATTCTTTGAATTTTTTTTTTTATAACATTGTGTGCACATGTGTTTTGCATTATGTGATAATTGTTTTTTTTTGTTTATGCATAGGTGTTTTTTTTACATGTGTTTTTTTTTTTTTTTTTAACATTGTGTGCACATGTGTTTTGCATTGCGTGCACATGTGTTTTGCACATTTATCTTTAAAAAATATTACATAAATATAAATACAAACAACAAAACCTTATTATTAGATTTAAGCATTTCAAAATTTACAAATTGTCTTACTCTAGTTATATGATACACAAACGCCATTATGTTTACACTTGTATTCAATTTTATTACAAATGTATGAAGCGTACACATGTGTTTAATACAATGTCTTTAACAGTTGGTTCATCTTTTAGGTGTGCACATGTATTCCTCGTCTGGTTCAAGAACCCATGAAATCTGCCCATGTGTTTTTAGCCCTTGTGCACATGTGTTTTTATCGCTCGCTCGTATTAACTGATACAAGTTTGTGCCAACAGCCACAACGTCAGGTACCCTGCAACCATAAAACACATATGAACACTCTTTCAAAAAATTTATACCAATAACAAACACATATGTCCATAATGTATCAAATTCATCATAAATTGTAAAAACATATATACCCCTCAATAACACATATGCACATTCATTCATTGATTTTATATTAACAATGAAACACATGTGCACTCGTTTAATGATTTTATATTAGAATGGTTTACAACCAAATTTAAATCTTAAAGAATGATTTTATATTACAATGGTCATTAAACATAGTAAAAGTTCTCCATTTTAATCATTTATCAATGACTAATGTTATATACTTGACAAAGTACGTATGCTACTTAATGGCACAAAAAAAAGACTATAATAAACACTTTTACTATGCTTAATGACCAAAATGTGATGATACTACTAACTATATCAAATCATACGTATGATACTTGATGACACACAAACAATGACTATAATAAACACTTTTACTAACACGTGTTTATTATAACGCATCCCTTTAAATATCTCAAATTTAAAGCAAAAAGAATGACTTGTTTGACCATAAAGTCAAGATTGAATACTTATTGAAATACAACCAAAAACACAAGTGTAGGTAGGCCAAGCTCAACACATGTGCTTAAAAGACAAGCACATCATATAGGACAAAAAAACCTTTATCTCGTCAAAATTTCTTATTCAATTGCGTTATAAAAATCCAATAACAGGCATGCTATCATGCCCAAAACAATAGCATCAAAATGCATCAAATCTACAACAACAAAACAGTATAATGTGGGCTTATTTTAAGGAAAAAAAAGATTGATTAGTTTTAAATATATTTATTTCACCAATCCAAGATTGTGTTTCGCGAATCATTACGACAGTGAACTCGCCACAACCCGACAACCAACCCGTTTTGACCCGAAACCCGATTAAAAAACTTTGTTATAACATATTAAAGCCAAAAACAGATTATAACAAAAAAAAACTTACAGCATGAGAAGATTTATGGATGACAGTGACGAGATGGATGGCGCCGGATCACTTTTCTGGTTTAAGGCATAAAAAACTTCGTGTTCAAGTGGATCAAATAGAAGTCAAGATCTTTAAATTTCTTTGTCGCCCGGATAGGGTTATGGACGTGAGGTAGCGGCGGTTAGGGTTTGTTTGAGAAGGGGATGATGAAGGTGTAGGTGATTTTATTTGAGAGAGAGAGAAAACCGTATTTTTTAAACTCTGATTATGATATGTAAATCTAAGGTGGTTTTAAAATGGATAAAAATGATATTCCAATAATGCCCTTTCAACCCTTATAAAATTAATCACAACTTTTTAGGTATTTACATTTATACCACACTCATTTATATCCATTGATCAAAAAATTAATGGTCAAGATTGGTTCTCGCAGTTCTCGCAATTATTTCGGTTCTGAACATAACCTCACACTATATATAAATAAATAAATAAATAAATATATATATATATATATATATATATATATATATATATATATATATATATATATATATATATACACATATATATATATACATCAATGCTGCTAGTGTTTTTCATCTTCAACTAAGGTACTTTGTTTATAAGGGTTTATAGACAAATAGGTTACCCAACTTTTCAACTTTATTCGCTTAAGTTATCAAACTTTTTTTTTGTGCAAATAGGGTATTGAACTACACAGAGTTGACATTCAGGTTACTGAATTTGTAAAATGAGACATTTAGGTTACTTAACTTACCTAAAAAAATGCATTTGGATTACTTAACTTACCTAAAAAAAATGCATTTATGTTACTTTGATTACACTGAAAAATGAAGGTTGAATGCTTAAATAAAGTTCAGTAACGTAAGTGAACAAAATGAAAATTTGATAACTTAGGCGAATAAAGTGAAAAAATTAGGTAACCTGTCTGATATAAAACCCTTCTTCTTGTTTTCAAATGGTTGTATGCTATATCCATAACACAATTTTCTTTTCATTAAAATTGTATGTTGTTGTCTATATACACAGTTTAATTTCTTTTTAGAACCATAATGTATGTCAGTGTTTTATCACATACTATATTCATTGTTCTTAGTATCTTTAACAATTAAATATTGGTATGAGAGTTCATATATTTTATGACCTGAGTTACATCTTTTGCCGTAACTTGATAATAATTTAATTAATTGTTGATGTAAATTGATCAAACAAATGCTCCATAGATAATCGATAATATAATAAATAAATAAATAAAAGGCTTGGGTTACTTACAATGCATCAAGTTTTTAAGACTTCATGCATTTAATGCATTTAGTGCTTGAAACATTTAGTGACCAAAGCTTGGAGCAAAGACTTGAGCTTTACCAAGTCTTTGTGTAAAAGCTTTCCAAAATGAGCTTTGGTTGCAATGCCAAAAACTCTTTAAAAAGACTTCTTAGAATAGTAAAAAGCTTTTTACCACTTTATGCATTGTGGAAGCTCTTAGTATATTGGAGTAGTTATTAATAATACATACAATTGGTCTTGAATTTTGTCGTCTACTTCAAAGCATGAAGTATTTCAAGAATCGAGGATCTTAGTGGTTGTGAGTGGTGAAGTAGAACACAAGTACGGTTATGGGTTCGTGACTAAGATCGAGGTAAAACGGGCTAATCATTGATGAGTGATTATTCACTCATCATTTTACACCTGTAAAACCCGTAAAAATGACTAAAAACAATAAAATATATCAAATTATATTGCAAATATCCTTTGATTGTGTTTTATATCTCATAGGTACAAAAGGATTGAAAATGAAGCGAAAACAAACATTTTTGGATCGACTCGACAACGTTGTGCATTTCATAAAGTCAAGACGTAGTCAAAGTCAACCCCGGTATATATTTTTGGAATAAGCATGGAAAAACGAACCCGAAACCTAATCCTAAACCTAAACCCTAAATTACCCTAAACCTAATTAATCCTAAAACCAAAACTACCCTTAAAACTACTATCCGGATAATAAAACCAACCCAAGCCCAATCCATCACCACCAAGCCCATCCAATTGAAACATTTTACCCTTAGCCCAAAACCTTATAAACCTTACCCATTTTTTACCCAAAACCTTAAAATCTCTTAACCCGTTTTTACCCTTTATCCCATGTCAAACTCCTAGGTCAAATATAAAAAGCGCACCAAGGTCATCTCTTTCCCCTGTTCCCCTCAAACTCAGAAACAACCAAAGCTTAATCACATTCCAAGCTCCATGCTGGCAATCCCATCACTCCCCATTGGCCATTGAGGAGAGAAGATATGATCAAAGGCTGTGATTGATTTGAGTGGTCTCCAAGTTAAATCCAAAGGCTGTGATGAAGCTAAAGAATCACAAAGAAGCACATGCTCTCATTCTCACACACAAAAGAAGCACACAAGAAGAGTAGAAACCCTAGCTTAGTCTTCTATAAATAGGATGATTTGTAAAGCCTTTGAAGGTAGTTAGAATTTTTATAGTTTTTATTTTAAGTTTACCTTTAAGTTTTAATTTTCTTTACAGCTTATTTAGTAATTTCTTTCAAGTATTGTAATCTTTTTTCAAGTTTAATGAAAGTCAAGTTTTAAGTTTATATAATATGTGTTGCTTTAAATTCAAATTTAAGGTTAAAATCTTTTTATAAGTTCTCACTCTTGTTACATAAAGCTCATATTAGGTGTCCCATAGCTTAGTATGAGTTTATGATTGTTTTCAAAAATATTAAGTCCAAAAAAATTAGTTTTAGGTGAAAGAAGCTTATAGATGATAAGCCAATCATGGAAGGGCTTATGGGGGTTTTACTAGCGTGTCTTTGACAAGCTAGAGCTTGTAGATAAGCTCTAAGACCATAATATGCCCTTGTTTGAGCAAAGGGCAAAGTAAGTTCAATTTTACAATTTTTCTTAAAGACGGCTTATTACTATTCGTTTGCTTATAAAGTGCTTATTTCTGCTTATTTTATCTTTAAATGTCATAGTCTTGTAGTTTGTTAGCTTAATTTAGAATTGGGTAGTCATTAGGTCTTATTTTCCAAAAATCTGTCCAAATCCAATAAGCTTGTGCTTATTGGATAAAGTGCTTATAAATTAGTTAGTATTGCTTTTGTTTAGTCTTTATATCATATAAATTTGTTTTTATCAGAAATCCATAGGATTTTAGGCTTAAAACTTTTTTTAAAAAAGCATTTTCAGTTTTAAAGGGGTGTTTGGTTTAAGGTCATAAACTGTGTTCATTGAGTTTTGGTTAAAAACCTACTTTGTTTTAAGCTCAAATTCAGTTTTACAAATAGTTTTGAAGTAGTTTAAAGCAAATTTGTTGAGTTTCATAGCTTTTGGTAAAATTTTCAAGATTTTAAAGCATACATCTGGTTTCATCAGCTCATACTTGAAAAACTACAAAAAGTTCTTAAGTGTTGTTACTTTTTGTTTAAACTCAGTCTTAAATACATGTTTTTAAGTTTTGTGTATGTGCCATAAGTTTTTGAGGTCAAAATCTGTGATTGCTAATGTTTTTGTCAAAAAAATCTCAAAAGCCAAATTATGTCTGAGCAGCCTCTTTCTCAGGTGGTTTAAAAGCTGATAAAAGCTCTAAATTATTTGAAAAGTAGTTTTATAAGTTCTTTTGTTGTCAAGATTGATCTATTTTAGGTTTTTATAGCCTAGCTTTTTGGTTTGACAACTTAATCTTGGCTTAAAGTAGGTAGTTTAGTCTGTTTTTCTAAATTCTCAAAAAGGTTCAAAATTGTTGTCTCAACCCAGTGTTTTCAAAAGCTAGTAATAAGCTCATATAAGCTTGTGGTGGTCTGAAAATTGGTACGCATATTCTTTTCCAGCTTGTGTAAGCTTATGTGCCTTATTAAGCCTTAAGACTGTTGTTTACATAACAACTTATTGTAAGTTTTTGAGCTTTTTGCTTATTAGAACTGCTTAACTAGGTTTAGATTAGCTTATTAGGTTTGCTTTTGGCCATTGGTAGCTTATTAGGTTTTAGTTTAAGCTTATTTGTAGCTTATAGTCAAAATCAGTTAGGTGTGTTTGTTCTTAGCTTAGTTTTATAATCTATTACCTTTTTCTGCTTATTATAGCGTATTTCTAAGTTTTCATAAAAGTTGCTTTCACAAAAATCTCTTGTCTTCAACTTATAAAAAAGTTTCAAAAAGAAAATTTTCAAAAAATAAATAAATAATAATAATAAAACTAGGAAGTCAGGGTTGAGCAGGCTCGAACCCCTGACCTCAACTAGTTTAATACCTCACCACCACACACCAACACCAACTGCGCCCTAGGGACTTGCAGTTTATCTTTTCAAAATCAATTATTTAACAAAGTTTTGGTCATTTAAGCTTATTTTATAACAACCCGTAAATTTCCTCCCTATTTTCGTGACTATATATTTTTTTTTTCTCTCTTCTTTCGATTTATAATCGACAAGTTACGAGTTATATTTTTATAAACTTTCTTGGCGAATGCACCGAAACCGCGAATTAAAGGCTCAAAAAGTCACCGTTGTGACCCGATCAAGTTTACCTCGACCTCAAAAATTATAAATCCCTATTTTATATATTATAAAATATATATAAATATTAATTAATTTTTTTTATCTCATCAGACCTCTAGAGCCAACTCGGTCCATTTTCAATTCTTCCCTTGGGCTCGTTCTAGCCAATCCAACCCAACAATTCTTTTTTTTATACATTCCTACATTCTCTAAAATTACTACAAGAGTACACAAAATATTTTCGTACACCTTTATGATTCTTTTACTAATCCCACTTAACTATAAGTATTTAACTTTTCCACAAAACTATTACCTAATGCCTATTTTTACCCAATACACTCGCAAAAATACATTTTTATAAAATTTGGCACACACTCATCTTATTTTATTGTTAATACCCGCCCCTGTCTAAATAAATAATCACCTAATTTGATTATTTTAACTACTAAACAATTCTTACTTTGTGTCTTTTTGACTTGGACCAAATAAAGCATCAAACAAGAACTAAACACTAAGAATAATAATAAAAGATATGAGACAAGAATGCTAGACCTTTTCCTTTCTTTTTTTTTTTTCTGAATATAAGCGATCATGACAACCTAGGACTTAGCACAAGAAAATGACATTTACTAATTGTGTGTTACATGCAATTTCAAGGTTAAAAAGCGAACCATGCGCCACCCTGTATTTATTCTAGGCTAGACAACTTATTCTTGATATCCTTATAACTGTCGAGACCCAAACAGTCCAACACCTTCATTTTTAAATAATCACACATGCAACTCATATATTTTCTTGTGAACTGGTGAAAGCACATGCATGTGCAAACATAACCACAATTTCAACTCAAACATTGCACCTTTCCTTTTTCTTTCCCATGCGTGCACAGCCAACAATGCAACCATCACTTTCACTTTTTGTTTATCCAACAGGTGCTCATCTTTGACCTCAATACCCTATTATCCTATGTGTAACATGTTTCCCTTTGGAAAGACAACCCATCCCCCATGCCCTTAAGATCGGCTGAGCATGCATCCACGCCTACACCCTAACCTAGACTCAAGAAACCTAGTTTGACCTCAAGCATGGATTGTCCCTATCACTTGACAAAGACACCACCAAACGTGCTACCCGATGACTTCCATATCATGCATGCTTCAAGATCATACACCCATCACTCTCATTTTCTTGGAAACTTATCTTCTCTATATAATGTGACTTCCAAACTCACCAACTCACTCATTAAATTTCAAAACTCATATCACACTCAAAGCACATAATCGTCCATTTGTGAGAGGGTCGACCAAAGGAAACGCGAGCTTGGTCATTCGAACGAGAAGCTATTTTAGTCACGACTCACTTCCTTCCGAACCTCACCACCACCCTCTTGGGGTGTTGTAAGTTCTTTTCGACTCCACCTCATTTCATTTTTCCGTCTTAATGTTTATGTCATGTACAAAGTTAAAAACATAGACAACTTGTTGTATCTTAAGTTCTTGTGTGGTACATCTTTAACGTAAAATATGGCTCATAAAACATTTGAATAAACACTTTGTTGATCATCGGGTTTCAAAGGATTTCAAAAGCCTTATATAAACGCACTTAAGTTTGGCTTTTGGACTTGTGCTTATTCGAGTTTTAGAAATGGAACATGGAACGTTTTCAATCACTTTGAATGTTTATAAACATGAAGGAAATGAATTTTGAAGAAAACCACACAATTCAAGTATACATGCATATACACGACACTGAGTAGAAAATTCACTTACAAAAGATAACAGATAAACAGTTCCCTTAAATACGTTTAAAATGTAAAGTTAGACACAAAACACTCCCTAGCTCAGATGGTTTGTACATATTGAATCTAAGCAAAAGGTGCAAGGTTCGAACCTTGCCCATGACTTTTCTTGGGATTTTTTTTTGGGCTAATTATGATAAAATGCAAATCTTACAGTTTCAGCCCCTCCAATTCGAATCATTTGTCATTTTTCTTAAAGAACTTTTATAAGGTTAAACTATATTAGTATTTACACTTTCAACCCCCCAACCTTAATTCATTTGATATAACTTTCTTTTAAGTTTTGAGACTTGTATTAAACCTTTACAACTTTAACCCTTTTAGTTAAACACTTTGACATTTTTATCTAAAACTTTTATAAGTTCGATAAACTTATACATTTTACCACTTTTTCGTTTAAGTAAATATATTTAACCCATATCTTTATTTGGCAACCTCATCGGCGTAAACTTTAAATACTATATTTGTCCAAATATATTATTTAACCACGATTTCAATAAATTTATACTTTCACACCTCAAAATCAAACGAATACAATTCGACTTGTATTTATTTATTCTTTGATAACACTTGAGCCAATAATCGAGCCAACCCGTATACAAAAGTTTTGTATACACTTTTCCCGCCTCCACTCCAAGAGCCAATACTTACAAAATTTAGTAAACTATTTCAAAACTTAAACGCTGCCACACAAGCAACAACAACTTAAACTTTTAACTTATTTAAACATTATCGAGTCAAACATAAACATATAAACTAAGACATGCCGTACTTAATTAGGTTGCGTGTCGGAGCCGCTCACTATCACTACTTGATTTATTTCACTTCATCGCTAATGGCTAAGGTGAGTTCATAGCCCCACTTTTACTCTTTTAACTGTTTTATAAACTCCTTGGGGAGAATACATGCTACTACTGCTTTTATGATCACAATTGCTTGAAAACTTTCTTTGTACTCTTGATATTATGACTCTGCCTAAGTTGTTTGCCAAAAGTCCCCTACATCATGAACCATTAATCACTTGCGGTGAGCGCAAATATCGTGGATAGTACTATGGGAACCGACGACCCACTCGGTTATCGGAAATAACCGGGGCGCACTATATTTGGTATCTCTATGTAATTGGCTATTACATCTCAGAGGGGCAATTTTATTTACTTACACCAGTAATTTTAGGTGTATGCAGTTAGTTTGGTGTCATGAGCTTAGTGCAATAATATCAACTATCTTTTATGGGCGTATAACAACGTAGCCCATGGCTTATCTTTTAAACTTGAAAATCTTGTGATCAACTGCTTTGTTACTAAACCTATGAATTCACTCAACCATTGTGTTGACTTTTTAGCATGTATTTTCGGGATGAAAAGCGATAGCTAACTCTGGAGGCGCTTGGGTATTGGCATGGCATGGTCATAGATGACTCTGATTTATGAATTGGGACCACATTTTGTTAATGAGCTATTTTTCCGCAACAAATCAACCTTTGTAAACTCTATTTTACTTCAATAAATGAAAATTTTTACGAAAAAGCTATTATTTTTCACTTGTGTTATGATCCAACTGAGTAGCATCCCAAAAACTTTTTCTTCCGCTGCAAACCATTTTTGGGGGTGTTACAGATTGGCATCAGAGCCTTGGTTATAGAGAATTAGGTATTTTTCAAACCTAGACTATAACCACTTTTACAAAAACTTAACCCTATTACCGACACATGCCTGCCTGCCAAGCTGATTGCCTCACTTATGACTTGTTGAAGTCATCTTTGATAATATGTGTTTTATTACTGACAACTTAGTCTCACTATTAGCTATGATTACTTTACTTATACGTATGTCTACGCATTACCCTAGCTACGCCTTCTCCCCACATATATTGAATAATTGTTCAACCTTTCATAATAAACTTTAAAGCATTAGGACATGTTACTAGTATAACTAAGCTAAGCATTGCAAGATTCATTGAACCTCGGGTGAATATAACCTGATCACCTATATTCACCAGGACGGTGAGACATAGCCTGATCACCTATGTCTGACTCAGAGGTGAATGTTGCAATACTGAAAGTAGTTATAATATTGGTATGTCCACTTGACCTCCTGATTGACTTCTAAAAATGGTAAAATCTTCATGTGTGTTCATCATAAGAGTTATAAATGTTTACTTCTACATATCACACACTGACGTCGCAACATTTTCTCACTACGATACTTTTCTCCTAAGTGGAATGCCTTTCTCATTACTACACTCTCTAAACTAACCATTTTACACCACTACCTTACGCCTTCGCGTCTACATCTTACTAGCAACGTGCATGGAGATTTTCCTGGCAGATGATGCACACTACCACTTCACGCAAGGACACCACAATGATCCATGTTGAAATGGACCACTTTACGCTACCACTTCGTGCCCGCCGTGCCTACGTATGTATGAGATTTGCTGAGCAGATAATACATAGCCAGCAAAAACATTGCATGATGCGATTTAATGATTATAAGTACCATTTAGACTTGCTTAGCACATTACGCGTGACTAACTAAATTTTAATTACCGCACGACGTTACTCTAGGGTTAGATCTTATTTTTGGGTTGCTACATTGCCATGTCTTCTGTTTTCCTCGTCCCATCGACTTATCGTCTTCGTTACTGGATCATTAAACCTTTATTACGGGATCATTGCAACCCACGTCTTCATAACCCCACCCTATCATTATTCTCTCATACGTTGAGATTGAAGTCCTCTCGTCATCTATTGCGATAACAGAGGTCAAATCTACCCTAAAACTCGTACTCAAGCGATGAACCAGATTACATCTCTAGCCATTCTAGGAACCACACACCTCGACATCTACAAAGGGAACCCTTCGCTAAAAATAAATAATAAATGAACGACTAAAAGATCTAAAAATATGCCAAGAGTCAACTTGCAACTCAAGCCACTTTTCTGGAAACAGATCCCTAATCTTCCACTCATCCCTTTGAAATATAAACTATCTGTCCTACTACCCTCTTATGAAATAATAAACTTTGTCGTTGTCTAACGCAAACTGCTTTCAACTATTCTACCGACTATTTCATGGTCATTTTACAAAAAGCCTTACTACTGTGCCATTAAACCAAAATTTCACAACCTTACTCATACTTCATAAACAATGACCTTATTAATGCTTTGTTAACTATTTTCTATAAAGTAATAAACCGATTAATTACCTTACTACTATTTTATGAAACAACAAACAATTACGATATCAATTTGTAAACTATATTACAAATTTTTCCTACAAGTTATATTACGGTCTTATAAACTATTTTACCCTTTTAAGTGAGTTGTTTTAGCCACTGTTTGATTTAAAACCATAAAACTTGGTACTCTTACCTCACAAACTATTTTGCCTTTACCGTACTAAGTATTTTACTACCACCCTATTAATTGAACTACGAAATCTTCTTCTATTGGACAAACAATAAATTGTTTTCTTATAAGCTATTTTACAAATTATTTCACGAGTTATCTTACAACCTGAATTGTTGTATTACCAAAATATCACAAGGTTAACTACGATTTCACTACTACCCTATAAATAATAAGTAAATCGTTTTCTATTACCTTGTAAGTTGTTTTAACAATCACCTTACTAAGTGTTGCTTTAACACCAAACCGCAAACTACGATTTATCTTAATAGAAATATTTTCTTCTTACTCAATAAAGTGGTTTTACGAACCATTTCATAAACTTCTTGCAATTTCCTCATAAACTATTTACTCCTCTCGAAAAACTTTAAAGGATAACCGATATTTTCTTTTAAAAATAAACCAAATTTTCGGAGTAGAAACAAGCGCTTTGTTTTGAAAAAAAAAAAAAAAAAAAAAATACACATTTTAATAGGAAATGCTTGAAAACAAAACTGACTCATCACCTACAAAAGTTAAGGTACTTGAAACTATTTGAAATTGTGAAACAACTTTTGAATTAACATAAAAACCTCTAACTTGGAACCGACTCTATGTTGTCGCCTAAAACCTTATTTAACAAGTTTTCAACACAAAAGCTGAAATTTAGCAATTTTCTTTACATACAAGTTCTCCTTGAAATTTTAAAGACTCTATATTTTCTTATATATACCATTCAAATTCGAGAAGCACAACCTTAACAACTAAATCATGCCCATACGCATTATAACTTTTGGAAACATACATACCCAACAACATCTTCTTCTAGGAGGTTTTCAAACTTCGAGAAATTTTCTTTAAATAATATTCGTTTCAACTATAGAACATGTAGTGATATCTTTCTAAAAGACTCATCCTTACGAGTTAAAATTTTATGGTCAAACCTTATTAAAACTTCTTATGCTAAGAAACATCAATCGACCTTTGCGAAATTGTTTTATTTACATCACGTGTAAAAAAAACTATTTTATAGAATCCTTTCGAAGATGCAAATCCCTTACCCAATTTTATATGTCAAAGAAATTGTGTTTTTTTAAAAAATGGTTATTCGAATACATTTATCCAAGTCGCGTTTGCAAACAAAACTGAGAAATTTCAAATCTGTCCTTTGTTACCTAAGCGACTAATACAAACTTAACCTCGAGGACGAGGTTCCCATAAGGGGTAGGTACTATAACAACCCGTAAATTTCCTCCCTATTTTCGTGACTATATATTTTTTTTTCTCTCTTCTTTCGATTTATAATCGACAAGTTACGAGTTATATTTTTATAAACTTTCTTGGCGAATGCACCGAAACCGCGAATTAAAGGCTCAAAAAGTCACCGTTGTGACCCGATCAAGTTTACCTCGACCTCAAAAATTATAAATCCCTATTTTATATATTATAAAATATATATAAATATTAATTAATTTTTTTTATCTCATCAGACCTCTAGAGCCAACTCGGTCCATTTTCAATTCTTCCCTTGGGCTCGTTCTAGCCAATCCAACCCAACAATTCTTTTTTTTATACATTCCTACATTCTCTAAAATTACTACAAGAGTACACAAAATATTTTCGTACACCTTTATGATTCTTTTACTAATCCCACTTAACTATAAGTATTTAACTTTTCCACAAAACTATTACCTAATGCCTATTTTTACCCAATACACTCGCAAAAATACATTTTTATAAAATTTGGCACACACTCATCTTATTTTATTGTTAATACCCGCCCCTGTCTAAATAAATAATCACCTAATTTGATTATTTTAACTACTAAACAATTCTTACTTTGTGTCTTTTTGACTTGGACCAAATAAAGCATCAAACAAGAACTAAACACTAAGAATAATAATAAAAGATATGAGACAAGAATGCTAGACCTTTTCCTTTCTTTTTTTTTCTGAATATAAGCGATCATGACAACCTAGGACTTAGCACAAGAAAATGACATTTACTAATTGTGTGTTACATGCAATTTCAAGGTTAAAAAGCGAACCATGCGCCACCCTGTATTTATTCTAGGCTAGACAACTTATTCTTGATATCCTTATAACTGTCGAGACCCAAACAGTCCAACACCTTCATTTTTAAATAATCACACATGCAACTCATATATTTTCTTGTGAACCTGGCTGAGCACATGCATGTGCAAACATAACCACAATTTCAACTCAAACATTGCACCTTTCCTTTTTCTTTCCCATGCGTGTACCAACAATGCAACCATCACTTTCACTTTTTGTTTATCCAACAGGTGCTCATCTTTGACCTCAATACCCTATTATCCTATGTGTAACATGTTTCCCTTTGGAAAGACAACCCATCCCCCATGCCCTTAAGATCGGCTGAGCATGCATCCACGCCTACACCCTAACCTAGACTCAAGAAACCTAGTTTGACCTCAAGCATGGATTGTCCCTATCACTTGACAAAGACACCACCAAAGCGTGCTACCGATGACTTCCATATCATGCATGCTTCAAGATCATACACCCATCACTCTCATTTTCTTGGAAACTTATCTTCTCTATATAATGTGACTTCCAAACTCACCAACTCACTCATTAAATTTCAAAACTCATATCACACTCAAAGCACATAATCGTCCACTGTGAGAGGGTCGAGCAAAGGAAACGCGAGCTTGGTCATTCGAACGAGAAGCTATTTTAGTCACGACTGACTTCCTTTCGAACCTCACCACCACCCTCTTGGGGTGTTGTAAGTTCTTTTCGACTCCACCTCATTTCATTTTTCCGTCTTAATATTTATGTCACGTACAAAGTTAAAAAAAACATAGACAACTTGTTGTATCTTAAGTTCTTGTGTGGTACATCTTTAACGTGAAATATGGCTCATGTTACGTAAAACATTTGAATAAACACTTTGTTGATCATCGGGTTTCAAAGGATTTCAAAAGCCTTATATAAACGCACTTAAGTTTGGCTTTTGGACTTGTGCTTATTCGAGTTTTAGAAATGGAACATGGAACGTTTTCAATCACTTTGAATGTTTATAAACATGAAGGAAATGAATTTTGAAGAAAACCACACAATTCAAGTATACATGCATATACACGACACTGAGTAGAAAATTCACTTACAAAAGATAACAGATAAACAGTTCCCTTAAATACGTTTAAAATGTAAAGTTAGACACAAAACACTCCCTAGCTCAGATGGTTTGTACATATTGAATCTAAGCAAAAGGTGCAAGGTTCGAACCTTGCCCATGACTTTTCTTGGGATTTTTTTTTGGGCTAATTATGATAAAATGCAAATCTTACAGTTTCAGCCCTCCAATTCAAGCATTTGTCATTTTTCTTAAAGAACTTTTATAAGGTTAAACTATATTAGTATTTACACTTTCAACCCCCCAACCTTAATTCATTTGATATAACTTTCTTTTAAGTTTTGAGACTTGTATTAAACCTTTACAACTTTAACCCTTTTAGTTAAACACTTTGACATTTTTATCTAAAACTTTTATAAGTTCGATAAACTTATACATTTTACCACTTTTTCGTTTAAGTAAATATATTTAACCCATATCTTTATTTGGCAACCTCATCGTACAGAACTTTAAATACTATATTTGTCCAAATATATTATTTAACCACGATTTCAATAAATTTATACTTTCA
This sequence comes from Chrysanthemum makinoi, assembly GCA_910596185.1. NCBI lineage: Eukaryota > Viridiplantae > Streptophyta > Magnoliopsida > Asterales > Asteraceae > Chrysanthemum > Chrysanthemum makinoi. The sequence goes on along the minus strand of OU343216.1, from coordinate 64,817,959 downwards.
CACCTCAAAATCAAACGAATACAATTCGACTTGTATTTATTTATTCTTTGATAACACTTGAGCCAATAATCGAGCCAACCCGTATACAAAAGTTTTGTATACACTTTTCCCGCCTCCACTCCAAGAGCCAATACTTACAAAATTTAGTAAACTATTTCAAAACTTAAACGCTGCCACACAAGCAACAACAACTTAAACTTTTAACTTATTTAAACATTATCGAGTCAAACATAAACATATAAACTAAGACATGCCGTACTTAATTAGGTTGCGTGTCGGAGCCGCTCACTATCACTACTTGATTTATTTCACTTCATACTGCTAATGGCTAAGGTGAGTTCATAGCCCCACTTTTACTCTTTAAACTGTTTTATAAACTCCTTGGGGGAGAATACATGCTACTACTGCTTTTATGATCACAATTGCTTGAAAACTGTTTGCTGTATTTTTGATATTATGACTCGCTAAGTTGTTTGCCAAAAGTCCCCTACATCATGAACCATTAATCACTTGCGAGTGAACGCAAATATCGTGGATAGTCCTATGGGAACTGACGACCCGACTTCGGTTATCGGAAATAACCGGGGCGAACTATATTTGGTATCTCTATGTAATTGGCTATTACATCTCGGAGGGCAATTTTATTTACTTACACCAGTAATTTTAGGTGTATGCAGTTAGTTTGGTGTCATGAGCTTAGTGCAATAATATCAACTATCTTTTATGGGCGTATAACAACGTAGCCCATGGCTTATCTTTTAAACTTGAAAATCTTGTGATCAAGCGCTTTGTTACTAAACCTATGAATTCACTCAACCATTGTGTTGACTTTTTAGCATGTATTTTCGTGGATGGCGATAGCTAACTCTGGAGGCGCTTGGGTATTGGCATGGCATGGTCATAGATGACTCTGATTTATGAATTGGGACCACATTTTGTTAATGAGCTATTTTTCCGCAACAAATCAACCTTTGTAAACTCTATTTTACTTCAATAAATGAAAATTTTTACGAAAAAGCTATTATTTTTCACTTGTGTTATGATCCAACTGAGTAGCATCCCAAAAACTTTTTCTTCCGCTGCAAACCATTTTTGGGGGTGTTACATATTTCTCCTTTTAGCTTTTTAACTGTTTATTTTGATAAGCCAGATTTATGCTTTCATTTTTCATGCATTCCTTTTACATGTAGCACTTTTCCCTAAATTTTTATATTTTTCCAATTAATTTTAGTATTTTTTATAATTTCTTTAGATTAAAAGTGTTTTTAAATCATAAAAAATAAAATAAAATTCAAAAAAATATCCAGCTTTTTTGTAAAATTATTTTTAGCAATTGGGACTTAGGAAAAATAAATTTGCTCTTGTAGGATTAAAATTTTAAAATTTGGTTTTTCCAGGCTCGTTACGTAGCCAGTTAAGCTCGTTTTTAGTTTTTAGTATGTTAGGACATAATTGAGCTTCGTTTCTTAGTTTATGTGCTTATTAGTTATTAATTTAGTAGTTTGCCTTTATTTCTTGCCTAATTTACTTTCCCGAGCTTTAACTAAAACTTAGAAAACAAACGAAAAACGTAAAAACTAATTTCAAGCATTGTAATACCAAACCTCAAACGAAATCCTTGATTCACACCTCGTTGGGAAGCGACCCGGGTATCACTTGCCCGATATCATATATCGTGTTTGCGAGTTTTTCGTGTTGATCTTTTTCCTAAAGGGTTGATTTGTCGATTCGCGCACGTATTTTATTTGATATTCTTTAATACTACTATTTGATATATTTTAAATATGGCGCCGTTGCTGGGGAGGTTGTGCTACGACAATATCGTTACGGTTTGATGATTAGTGACTTGAAGATCCTTCCTCGTGAAGTTATTTCTTTAAAAAAAAACAATATAAAATACAAAAATATTTATTCTTTTCTTTATATATATATATATATATATATCTATATATATATATATGGGACTAAGCATGACACATAGATAATGCTTACTAGGCAAATTAATGATGACATGGAGCATCATATGATGAGGTGGAAATGGTGACTAGGCACAACATCCGCCTACATATTAAAAAAAACTTGTATCTTGCAAGGATCGAACACAGGTTTCAACTTCCAACAACAAGCGCCCTAACCAGTGAGCCAATCCACATTTTGTGTTCAAACTCTTCTTTACAAAGTGGTATTCATTCTCAAACATTACCATCTTCATTCAACCTTATCAAATAAACATAACTGAAAACCTACTCATTCGGATCTACATTAATCCTGCCCTTTTCACTCTGCATTTCCAAAATCAAATACCTCCAATAATAAAAAAACGCATATCTAATTCAAAAAACGAACTCACCTAATTTATACCATTTTTATGATAATGTTTCAATCTTTTCTCAATCACAAACAAATCACTATCATCAAATTAAACCCACGATCATCAAACTAAAACCAAAACCCTAAATTTAGCCCTAATTAGTGGGATTCAAAACAAACACGCACAAAAATCGGTACTATCATCCATCGACGGAGGTATCTTTTGATCGACCTATGTTAAGGCAATTCTTATTTTTATTTTTTTGTTCAATTAAATCAGATTAGGTTAGCCTATCAGTTTTTGTGTATGATCAATTGAGATTAGTTTTGTCTACATTTATGGATTTTGATTGTTAATTTTATTTGTGAAATCAATATTGACTCAATATGAAATTTTATGAATTCGCAAAAAGCGTCAACAGTTACAAATACTGGTACATGCTTGGACAAGAATGCTTCATCAATCTGGAAGTTGCACGGTGATATTCAGTACACTTTAACTTCGATCATCAATCGCTTTGATTTTGATTGAAGATAATAATTTGATTTTCATTTTGGGGTATGTTGAGATAATAATCTGATTTTCATTTTGGGGTATGTTCAACTTAAAAACGTCTTCTATCAGGTACCTAAGCTTAAACGATGGCGTTGTGTACCCAACCACTAGCATCGAGGTGAGACTTCTAACTCTTCATTATTACTTGAGTTTAGGTAAATTAATGTTTCAATGTAGTTTAAAAAAATAATTTTGTTTCATTTTTCTTTTGATTGCGCAACCTATCCAAATACCAAAAACATGTATAGATGTCTGTTCTTTTCACTTTGCTATCTTTTTTTTGTAACAATAATTTACTGTTAGTATCAAAAGTATAATATATCAAGTATCGAGGTGTCATAAATGAACAGAGGGACCAAAATATATTTGACACATAGACATGATTTATGATAAATAGATATTGTGTATGCGTGATTCTACCTGATGAGTCATACGGGCTTGGCATGTCCAAAATGACCATATAAGCTTATGAAATTAACCGTATTAGCATCAAGGTTGTTCATTAATCTTAGAAAAATAAAGATGATGCAAATTTGGTCGTAATTAATAAATCATGGAAACTTCCAATGGGCATCAAATTGTTTAAGCATTTGCTTCACATGTTAATTGTAAACTTTAAATAGGAAAGATGTTACAAAAATGTCATGACGACTTGTATACTGTTCTAAGTTATTAAATATTACTGATTGATTTTGCAGGTAAAATATCTTGGTGAAGATGGAGTTAAAGTATCCTTTTGTTGGGGCTGTAGCTATCAGTAATCCCATTTGGATCCTCTGGTTAGTGTTTTGATAAATTCCTTCGCTTCAGTCAACTGTTTTAGTAGATAACATTGCTGCACATGTGAAGCTACAATTTTCCATTCATATCCGTTCTAACTTCCCGGACTACGATGTAGAGGTAGCAAAATGTATAGGCCATGTGGGTAGGGTAATGGGTTCGAGTCAAAACATGTAATTTTTTGTACGAGTTTGTATGTAGATGGGTCGAACTTGCCACCTCTACGGCTCAATTATCTTTTCGTATCATTAGTCTGCTATATTCTTGCAACATAGAGCCTGATTGTATTTATTCTTACAATACCTCTTTCTACGATAGATTCTTCACTCGTGGGATTATGCAGAGGTTTTATGATCGAGTTTATGAAATTCCTTGAAAGGCGCTGCCAAATTGTATGTATTTTCTCTATATCGCCTTTCCTTAGGGAATCTTAATTTTGAACTTGATGTAAAAATGTTTAGTGATATATCCTTTGAACAACTATAGTAAGTTACTTAGGTTATCCATTTAAATTTCTATAGGTACCAGAAAGCCTATGCTCGCCTTTCCGATTGGGAAGGAATTAAAAAGGTAATCCATGTCTCATTTTTGCGTGCACTGGCTTCTAATTTGGCTTTTACAGGACAATAGCTTGTCTGACGTTATTTTTTGGTGAATTTAAAACTTAATGTATTCTAATCTGGAATTTTTACAGACAATAGCTTGTCTGACGTTAATGGTGGTGGTATTGCTACAACTATTCAACAAGATAGAAAGGTGATACTCCATTGTATCATGCATAACATTCATGTTTCAGTCAATGATGACGAACATGAGGCGATGAATGGAAGTGAGACTGTGAACGGACATCTGAGGTAGGAAGTCTACCACAAGGCCTTCCATCGTTTTCCATTCCTTAAGAGTTTGGGCATGTGAAGAAATTAATTTCTACCACAATTCTAATTGCGAAGTGGCTAAACGAAAATAATTGAATTCTATCATATGTAGCTAGAATCTTTATTGGCTTTCCTAATATTAATAATCCTCTCACTTTCATGTGCGCAATTCTAGGAGTCTGTGGGGATCGTAAAACTGCAAAGAATGGATATGAATTGGATGCAAATGAGGAGGTATGTTCCTTTAGCACAAAAATACTTTTGAGACAAGGCTTAGAGTGTTCAAAGTAGCTCCAAACATAGTTATTTTCATATATTTCAAATTGGTAAATATTGAAGTTAGACACTTAGACTTTAGTTTAATTAAGTGGAGCTTTAATTAAGTGCTTACTTTTGAGAATTACATAGTATGGATTTCGTTAAGAGGTAATTTATGTTGTAACAAAGATACCCTATTATACCTCCTACTAACGAAATGTTTTGTTTTGTTTTCTGGTCTACTATAGTTGTAGAAGTCATATATATCGGGTTCCCAACCTCTTAATTAGCTACAAATGCATGCCACAAAGACATCAGCAGACTTTTGTTAGAACAAAAACTATGACAAAACAACCGGCTAATGATGAAAGCGAAGGCTTAGAATTAGTCAAGTAATATTACTATGGTTCATGTGTTGGTAGGCTTCATCTGCTAAACATTTTATTTTCCTATATAAATTCATCTTAAACATCTCTTATGATTTTTCTTCTCTTGTAGCATATATATTGGAGATAGCTAGGCTAACGATTGATTTTGGCTGGGTTCCTCTTAAACCACTTATATTTTTCTATAATGGTGTGGAAGAACTTTTTATGCTTGTAAGTCATTTCATATTACTCACATCTCCGTTATGCTAATTAGCATTATGATATTCAATAACTTGCAGAGTTGTTTTATGAAGTTAGATATTTGTACAGTGTCATGAATGTTCCAATTTAGTAAGTGATTATATGCCTGTTACTTCAGTAACATTTTGTATGCTTACTTTTCAGGGTCCACATGGCTTTATAACGACAAATAAATGGGGTGATACAATTGGAGCTTTTATAAATTTGAAAGCATCTGGGTCAAGATGGCTTGGTAAGTAGTTAAAGGCATTCTAGCTTCCTAATATGTCAATACAATATTATCCTTTTTGACAGTTGCATACAAAACACACTTGATTGATGTAGGGTATTGCTGAAACATCTTGAGTGATCAGTTTGTCAAAAAAAAAAGTCTCTTCATGTTCCTTTTCGATCCTTCATGCTATACCAGTCCTCTCTTTTCATGTTTGTATCATATGTTATTTTAGCCACTTTTAGATACATCTGTTATATTACATTAAAAAATACAGCTTGTATTCTATAATACAGCAAGTCCTTCGAGTCTACAAGTCCTTTGAGCGTGAGTGTATAAACCCAACTTAAAAATAATACCTTTTGGTATATCTTTAAACTAAGTTTCTTTCATTTGCAGTATATTCATACATACATACAAATGTAGTCATCAATTCTCAGTTTTTTTCCCTCACATTAAGTTTTCTATGTAGAAATCTGTAGTTAAAAGGTATTAAGCGAACTTAAATCTTCAAAATTAGAAAAATGTTTAAAAAAAATGTAAGGGTGTTTTAATGTGTTAAAGCCGTATGGGGGGTAATCTACTATTTGTGATAGACATGGCTGAAGATGCATGATTAACTAAATAAGTGAGAAATATTAACAATTTATCTAGCAGTTTTCTGAACATTCTAAATATTATCCCGTCATACATTGGGTGTCATTTTTTTTGGCTTTTCATTTTTCCTTTCGGAAATGTCATCTCTTAATTAAAATTACTGATATTGTCTACCATCTTGGCCTTCACAAGTCTATGCTCAATCAACCGTATATCCTATGGGCATAAGTGCAGCTCATGTTTTTATAGTTCTCCGTTTCTTGAAGGGATAATTTCATATTTTTCAAGGATTTTAAGCTTTGTTGATCATGTTCCCAATAGTAAAACAATGACATAAAAATGAAATGATGAAGTCATAAATCTTGATATGTTTGTCTATTCATTGTGTTTTAGATACAAGTTTGTTTCATTCTACAAGTTTTATGTAAGTTTGATGTTTCCAACATTTTTTAGAAGACGGTTGCTTATTTACAGGTGAAAACAAAGTTGGTCACCCAAAACAATTCAACACGCCTCTTTTCTTTAAGATTTTATGTAATTCAACCTTTTTATACACATGGGATATTCTCTTCTGCCATTTGCTTCAAAATCTGTAAATATGTTGGATGTCAAGTTTGATCCAGGTATTAGTTAACTACATAAAGAATCAGGGATATTTAAAAACTATGTAGTTTACACAAGTCTGTTGACATGTACCAATTTTCACATGTCAAGGTTGTATTAGACGTTGACCGAGAAAATATTCCTGCCCTTCTTTGTCAGGTATGGTGTTTTTGGTCAATCATGAATATATGCTAAGGCATTGATCTGCAATAGAAATTGGAGCTTCATATAAGTTATCAAATTTTTATTTTTGAAGTTGTTTGTTTCCTTCATCATGGATTTTAATTTCTACACTTTGTTTTATTTGTTAACGGGTTTGTCATCGAGCTATATGAACAAGTTTGCTACAATCGATGAATTGGTGATCATTTGGTAGTTTTAGGTTTCTTATTTGATATTTAGTTACAATTTTTTGTGATAACAAGGGAAACTAAGAACTACACATGTTCTATATATTGTTCCACATTGTTATAAATTTACGATTTTCTTTGTTACACAATTTACATTTTTATTCAAAAGTATCATGAAGCTAGCCACCATCCGGCTTATGAAGCTATATATATATATATATATATATATATATATATATATATATATATATATATATATATATATATATATATATATATATATATATATATATATATATATTATATAACAGGAGGCATTTGGCATTAATTTCACCTCAATGCCAAATAATCAAATTTCATGCCACATAAGCATTTGTTGTCCAACTAAACAATTTTTTCATCCACCAAAGCAATACTATTTATTTTTTGGATTTAATGTATTAATTTTAGAAATTGTTAAGCAGTTGTTTCTGAAAAACTATTTTTATAAAGAATGACCATGGTGAGATTTGAACTTGGGTCGTTTGTAAGAGTAGTATTAATAACTTGTGTGTTTACCACTTAGGCAACAAGTTATTTTGATAATTATGTTGCATAGTATAATCTATAAATGCCTATAATATTTGCAAGTCTAAATCTATAAACCTATCCACAATTTACAATAATGTAATCCAATATATAATATATTATCCGTTAAAAAAATACGTATATTTTTCACAAAAGAAAAACCCTAATCATCACACCTCTCTAACTCCATCATGGTTTTAATGATTTTTGATGTGTTTTTGTGCAGGTTCTAATTATAACATCTAAAGATAGGCGTTTGTTGTTCTTGGATGATTGATAACGTATCAAATTTAGGGTTGTAATGATTTTTATATTTATTCTCATAAACCCTAATATATCACTGTTAAACTCAAACCAAATTGTTCATATATTTAAATGTAGGTGTTGCTTAATAAGATTGTGCAAGAACATAGATCAATTTATATCATGCATTCATTGTTATATTATTTAATGAAACTGGCGTTGTTTATGCTTAGGAATATAAAGGAGATGAGTGTTTGTTGGGAAGATGTGAACAATTATGTACTACTCAATTCTTTTATCATTGAAAATATTAACAGTTTGACTTGATCAAAGTGGAAGTTTAATTGCTCATTTATTTATTATTTTGCAGCTAAGGAACCTGGTATGGGCGACATCAAAACATGTATATCTCATGTCAACTACTTACATGTACAGCTACTCTATCATTCATTTACATCAAATGCTGGTGCAAAAACTTTAATTTGTTTTGTGTTTTTGGTCATGATTGAGATGCAATTATATTTATTATTGTGGTTGTTTGTAACAGCAAGTCGCCCACCAGGCTACCACCAGCCTATCCTGGATGAATACCATCTCAACCATCAACTTTGTCGTTCAAAATGGTCATTGCAAAATTAATACTTTTTTCAGGTGAGTTACGTTAGGTTATGATATGTATGTTTGCCTAAAGACATGTATGTGACTATGTGTGTATGTATATTGACCTGCTGTTTATACATCTTCTTCATGATCGATTGACCCAAAAAATGTAATTGCCTTGAGGTTTAGGTGTTCATGGTACGCTTATTCTCAAGCATAATAAGAACCTATAATACACATTGACAAATTAGTCTTGGACAGGTATCCTTTTTCTGTTATTTCCTTTTTGGTTTTTGAGTTTTCGGTTTTTTCGCTGTTGTGTATCTGGAACTGATTTGATGTGTTTGTGTTTCAGTTTTTGTGTGAAGCCGCTAAACTAATACAAATCAGCTGCTACGTTATGCAATTAGCGGATTACATAAAGGCATGTTACAAGTTTTGAAACACCCATTATCAACGAAAAAAACAAAGAAAATAACCTACCCGAGACCCTAATAATATTCGTGGTTTCTAACAATTTGTGAAAAAAAAATGAAAACTTTACTTTTATTACTTGATATAATTTATGTGTTAGTGTTAATTTTGTAATGAATGCTTACCAATTCGGATGCGATGAAGGTATAGTGTGCTTACTGGCATATTGCCCAGTCTTTTTCAGCCCAACTCCATCATACTTGCAATATCTGTAAAAGTAAATCAGGAAATTGCATAACGAGCCATGATATGGAAAATCAGCACGTGGGACCAACAGCATGTGACCCATCAACAGGCAAACAGAGGTAAGTTTTATGTTAAAAATATCGTGATAGAAGTCACCAAATGTGCAAATGTTCAAACTGTGAATATCTGCTTATGCATTTTGGCATTACATTGAGAATCTTAATATCTGATAATTGTGTTCTCGAGCCAGATAACTAATTTTTTGAATAATGAATTTTCATATATATTTATATTGTGGTGTAATCTTATGTTTTTTTTATTTCTTCCTAATCCAGCTCAATAACTATGCCATGTAGTATTTTCTGTACGATTAGGTCTAATCGTGAATGTGGGCTTAGCCACCGAGGACAACTGGAAGGAGTATATCCAGTACTTTGGAGGGAGTAGACTCGTGAGTCTCCTATTCATAGTTACATCCAGTCATTTACTATTAAGCTAGAAATGGGAGGAGGCGACTGAAACATTCTTTTGTTCTTTGCAGATACACGCATCTAGCCTTGACTTTGCACTGCTATCTACATTTGCTCCTTTTTGGGTCTAAAACGACATGACAGTTCGAAAATTGTGAGACACTATGACACTATTGAACTCATCATGTTAATAATCATGAAAAAGTGATTGAATCCACATAATACATAGGGTAAGCCTACGCAGGCACCCCACGTTTTCCTTGGCAGGCACCTCAAAGTAGAGTGGGTCCCATTCCGTACGTACGGCGGCGACTTTTGATATATATATATATATATATATATATATATATATATATATATATTTTAGTTGTGTGTGTAGTGTTTAATTTATTGTGTGTGTAGTGTTTAATTTAGGTATATTGTATAGTGTATTTAATTTGTGTAGTGTTTTTATATGTATAATGTATTTAATTATGTAGTGTTTTTATATGATATTTATTTTACGTTATGCTTTTTAATTGTGTATTTGTTTCCATTTAATTAAATAATAACAATAAAACATTAAACAAGTAAAACAACAAATGTTTTCAATATTAAAATGAAATCTACTCCACATGAAGATTATTAATGTCATCTATAAGCTCATAGAGTATTCCACTCGGCTGACATGCGTGATCAACTGGATTTCTTGCCAATTCCAGTGATGCCTCCAACGCCTTTATTTTTGCCTGCAACAAATTGTTTTCAGCCAATAGCATGTTGATCGTTGTATCTTTAGTTTCGCACTTTGAGCACTGCGTTGAAGAAGAGGCTTCACCAAAGTTCTTTTGTTGAAATATTTCCTTCCATATAAAGTATCGACACCCATAGTCTTTAGTCTCTGGCAGTTACATAACGAAACAATTATAAGAAATGTATTCTAAACAAACAAGTTATTGATATATTTACGCAAATAAGCAAACGTTTAATTATTTACCTTTGAGAAAGGACATGCATAATACTTCAGACCACAAGTTTTGGGCTTGTGAGATGTTCTTTCAATTATTAATCCACGTTGACAACGACACAAGTAAGGATTTTCTTGTTGCATCTGGCCAAAAGAATTTGTACAATTATTCACAACATAAATTAGTAATATCATGGTTCACAAAATTAGAAGCTTCGAATACATAAATAACCAATCTTGTTATAGATTAATAGTTGATACATGGTTCACAAAATTACAATATAACTAGAAACTAAGTTCAATCACGCCCGAGGCTGTAGTCGCCCAATGATGCCGCCATCGTCCCCACGAGACTCTAACTCTGAAATGAGTCTCCTCAATCCGTCAATCTCTCGCTCGTACTCGTCAACGCGAGACGGCTGTAACAAAAGATGAGGAAGAACCGGAGGACGGTGTATAAAATTGTCCTCATCTGCAGTTGGAGATATAGCTGGAGAGGGAGGCACATAAGATTGTGAAGAAAGCACATAATGTGGACTCTCAACACGAGCGGGTGTGTGGTTGACGTTGACACAATGAATGTCCCTCCACTCAATGTCATCCGATTCCTGTAACAAAAGATGAGGAAGAACCGGAGCAGGAGCAGAAATCTGTAACAAAAGATGACGAGTCGTTTTCTATAAATCGAGAATCGTCTATACGTGTTTTGTCATTTACAATATAAATCGAATCGTCTATACATGTTGTGTCATTTACAATATAAATCGAATCGTCTATACATGTTGTGTCATTTACAATATAAATCAGTAATACATGTTGTGTCATTTACAATATAAATCAATAGCTGTTTTCTACGTATATCTAAACATCCTCTGTCGTTGAGCAAACACATGTTCCCATGGCCCGGCCTCGGCATTTCTAAAATGTCTCCATTGTGGGTGATTATACGGGAGTGGTGAGTCTTCATCAAGAACCGCAAGAACGAAGTGAGCACAATCGTTGTTCCCTACACGAAGAATCACAACCGGAGACAATATTTCGGCTGAATCGGAGAACCTCTCGAAGACACAAAATAGATTGTGAATTGGTTATACATACAATAGGACGGTTAAGAGCTGTAGCAATAACCACTCCCATTTCTGGCATACTCATCCAATAACGCCGGGGTGCTGCACCGTTAAACCAATTCATCGAGTTACGTGTAGATGTAAATAAATTACCCCACAATTCCCTGTAAACTTCCTCGTGATTGTCTACCTCTTCCCTGTCAAGAGCTCGAATTCTGGGCCACATTTCTTGCTGATGGCCAAGACCTATGGCAAGAGCTCGATAGCCACAATTTCCATCACCCTCCACGTTAAAGATCCCCATGATCCAGCGTCGGAAAAGAGCTGGAATTTCAGTCATACAATATTCGCTAAAGTAATCTGAACGTATAAGTGGTGTCTTAAGTCGCCCTCGCTAGGTCCTTCGTTAGGTCCTTCGTTTAAGTCTTGGACGTTAGAAGGCTCTCCCACATAAGAACTGTGACTCGCAGATTCTTTATTTACAGGACTTTTTAGGTTTTGTGTAGCTGCGGTGCCTTGTGGGGGTTCTTCGTTCAAATCCGGAGATTTGGTTTAGACTTGGATTTGTTATCCTTTGCTTCGGACGTCCACGATTACTTTCTTTAACAGAAGTTGTTGGGTGACACAGATTCAGGAGCGTATATACCTCGAGCATGTTTAACATATTTTTTGACAAACGACGATGCTCTCGTATAAACACTTTGGAATTTCATGCGTCATCTTGACAAGAAAAATATTCAGGCTCTTCAGGACCTTGAGGCTCTTGAGGATATTCGGGCTCATCAGGGCTCTTGAGTATTTCGGACAACAAGCCGTGGAACGCTTAGTGTTCTCCAAAAATTATCAACAAAATCAAGCGGAATTGGCAATCCTGTATTCGAAAAAAGGAAATAGTTAAAATTATCAGTATTGACGGGAAGAATAACTTGATAGGCATAAATTTTAAAGTACATAACGTTTTCTTGAAGCCAATACAGTTGGTGATAGCATGGTAAACCATACACTAACCGCAACTGATGACCACATGCATGTGGGTCAACATCCCGTTACTTTTCTGAGTATGAGCCTTAAAGCATCCATTGAAACATTATACTGCAATTCGTTAAACAGAGTGCTCTTACAAGCATACGTTTCTTGATTTTGCTTATATTCAAAGAGGCTCGTATCGCAGTTTCTTGCGCAGCTATAATCTTGTCGACCGAACACAACAACGTGTCTAAGCCGGACTGTGTGGAGCCCAAGTATAACTTCAACAACGCGTGTTGACCCTCAACTCTACATGTTGTTGTTTGGCCGAAACTGCGATATTGATCGGTAATGTACGACACAAACATGCGATCGTAATCTCGCAGCCCGCCACGAAAATTTGGAAAACATCCGAGAAAACAAAGAATTACTAAAGTGAGAAAACAATCCGAGTAGTTATTTATTAAATAATAATAAAAAATTTATTATTAAATAACAATTTGAGTACCCTTTTTGGACCAATAAACCACGTAGGGTGCGATAATAATGCCTGAACACTTCTTCGGCCGGAGTTTGTAATCATCGAATCCCATGTCAATCTAACGGACTCATACTCCTTTAACGTATCAAATTTGTTTCTGCAATGCTTTAGCACATTTTGATTGATATGCCATCGGCAGAGTAATCTGTTAGCGTTTGGGAATTCTTCTGCGCATGCCCCAACCAACGCTAAATCTCTGTCGGTGACGATAACCCGCGGGTAGTATTGTTCTTGTATCACCAACTTAACACATTCCAACACCCATTTGAAATTTGGCTTTTTTTCCTTGTCCAAAAAGCTAAACGCCATTGAGAATGTTGTATTTGTTGGAGTAACCCCAACAACCGTAAAGAATGGCAGTTTAAACATGTTGGTGTTGTATGTGGAGTCCATCAGCATGATTTCCGGATATGTTGTCCACGGGGCATATGACGTCGGGTGAACAAAAAATATTTCATCGAGCTCATTTGTGTGGTCATTTATCCTAGGGTAATATGTATAACCTTTACGCTACAAATGTACTAAAAGCGGTTGTATCGGAGTCAAATCACCACGACTGTCGCGACGTATCTTTTCTTGTGCATTATACACCGTTTTAATGGTTGACACGTTATTTGGATCCATCTCTTTTATTGAAGAAAGTATAATTCGTGGTGCTACACGCTGTTTTGTCATCTGCCTCACAAAAACTAACTCACTATCTTTTAATCGCATGGCCTGTGAAAAACCAAGCAACGAGTCTGGAAAATTATGATTATGCCCCGGACACTTAACCTTCAATATCCAACCATTAAAACGTTTTATAAATTTCGCTAGTAATCTGAATGGGCAATTACATTTGTCGGTACTAGTCTGCCGTTGAAGTTCATCTTCTAAACCTTCACGTGAAGACGTCTCATGTCTAGAACACAAAAATTCGATAGAGTACTTATAGCCCCTATCTGTTTTACTTTTTCCAATAACAATAACAAAACCAATCGATTCAGCAGTAGATCGCACCCAATTAATTAAATCAACTTCATCAAAACCTATACAATATAAAAACACAACAACCTTTTTATTAATACATTTTCTTAAAAAAAACTTTATAAAAAACGTTTTCTTATAAAAACTTTTTATAAATACTTTTTTATAAATACTTTTGTGTAAATATTTAAAAAATACTTTTAATAACTTTTTTTGTAAATACATGTTTTCATATAAAAACTTTTACTTTTAAAAAAAAGTTTATTAATACTTTTAATTTTAAAAAAAAAGTTTGTAAAAAAAAAGTTTTCTTAATAACTCTATTCTTTTTTGAAACTAAAAAACGTTATTAAAAACGTGTTTTTATTACTTTTACGTTATTAATACTTTTATTTACGTTATTAAAACCGCGTTTTTAGACGCGTGCGTTTTTTGTGGGTATACGTGTGTGGTTCTCGAACGTTGTACGTGTTTCTTTCTCTACCAATTGATCGCACATGGGTAGGCAAGAGTTATCATGTCTCTCTCTCACTTCAGCCAAACGTAAACTCTCACTTTTGCATCTAACAATCTCTCTCTCTAAAAAGTTTTAGATCTAAACATTTTAGATCTAAAATTTGTATCTAACAAGTATTTTACTTGTTAGATTGTTGATGATGTGGTTGTAGTGGTGAGACTGTGGTGGTTTACGTATGTTACGTTGTTAAGTTTTTAGATCTAAAACTATTTTTAGATCTAAAACGTATACGTTGTTGAAAAGATCATGAGGTTTGTAAAAAAAACGTTAAATTTTGTGATTTTTTAAAAGAATGCTTCGTTGTTAAAAAAAAAACTAATTTTTTATGGTAGTGGTGATGCTGTGGTGGTTTACGTATGTTACGTTGTTAAGTTTTTAGATCTAAAACTTTTTTTAGATCTAAAACTTTTTTTAGATCTAAATTTTTTTTTTATCTAAACCTTTGTAAAAAAAAGGTTATCTTTGTTTATTTTCTTAAAAAAATAATTAGATGTTGTGATGTTGGTGATGATGTGGTGGTTACGTAAGTGGTGGTACTTGTGAGGCTGTGGTGGTTACGTATCTTACGTTGTTAAGTTTTTAGATCTAAAACTTTTTTTAGATCTAAAACGTATACGTTGTTGAAAAGATCATGAGGTTTGTTAAAAAAACGTTAAATTTTGTGATTTTCTTAAAAAGAATGCTTCGTTGTTAAAAAAAAACTAATTTTTTTTTGTAGTGGTGATGCTGTGGTGGTTTACGTATGTTACGTTGTTAAGTTTTTAGATCTAAAACTTTTTTTAGATCTAAAACTTTTTTTAGATCTAAACTTTTGTAAAAAAAGGTTAACTTTGTTTATTATCTTAAAAAATAAATAGATCTAAAATATTGATGTACTGGTGAGGCTGTGGTGGTTTACGTATGTTACTTTGTTACAGTTTTTAGATCTAAAACTTTTTTTTGTGGTGATGATGTACTGGTGATGCAGTTTTGGTTACGTATGTTTCTTTGTTAAAAAAAAAAACTCTTTTTTAAGTTTTTTTAAAAAAAAAAAATCATCATTGCCTTTTAGATCTAAAAAAACTCTTGTTTGTATGTTTGTTTTGCAGGTTTGCCTGCATAGGAGGACCCTTTTGTGGGCAAAGCCCATGTTATACTTGGCAGGCACCCCACGTTTTCCTTGGCATTACTGGATGGTAAAGTGATTCACTTTGCAACTGTAATGAAAAAAACTTTGTTTTTATATAAAAAAATTTCATTAATGGATGGTAAAGTGACCATTCAAGGTCATTTTGCAACTTTAATGAAATAAAAAAAGGCAATGATGATTTTTTTTTTAAAAAACTTAAAAGAGTTTTGGCGAGGCAAAACTGAATTTGCAGCCAACATGAGCTATAAAGCTAATAATCTGAGTCTTTGATAAGTTGTTTACCTCTTGTGTGTTAAATGGTGAATTAGACATGGTGGTTGATTGTTGTTGTTGATCCGACCACTAGTTGTTGATCCGACCACTTGATTGTTGTTGTTGCTTTCACCGATTATATGGGGTCTGCTAGGATTATGTTGTTGTTGGTGTTGTTTATGGACCACTGGTATTGTTGTTGGTGTTGTTGCTTTCACCTGGTATTGTTGGCCTAGGATTATGTTGTTGTTGGTGTTGTTTCGACCACGGTATTGTTGCTTTCACCTGGTATTGTTGTTTGTGTTGTTGCTATCACCTGGGATTGTCGTTGGTGTTGTTGGTGTTGTTGCTTTCATATGGGGTGGTAACTTGTGAGAATCTTAGTACTTGTGAACTTTTGAGAATGTTAGTACCGAATGTGAACTTTTGCAGTGGTAACTTGTGAGAATCTTGTTCAAAACGTGTAACTTGTGTAACTTGTGAAACCTGTGAAACTGTTGAGTCTTGTGCTTGTGCGTTTTGTGAGGCTTTGTGCAGTTTTGTGAGGCTTGTGCAGATTTGTGAGGCTTGTGCAGTTTTGTGAGTGTAGTTTTGTGCAGTTCATGTGAACTGGTGGCTTTGTGCAGTTTGTGACTAAAACTTTTGTAGGATCGTGATTTTATGTGTTTGATGATTCGGGTGGTCTTGGATGATGGAAATACATGTTTGCCATTAGAGAGAGAAAGTTAGAGAGTTGGGTGTTTTCTTGGTAGAGAGTTACTTCACAAATTTTAAAGTATTAGATTGAAAAGCACCACCCCTTCCATGGATGGAAGGGGTATTTATACTTACAAATACACGACCTCCTATCGGCCTGTGGATCAGGGATACAGTGGGTAAAGACCCGTCCTTCCTCCACGATGAAACACTACGCTAAACTAAACTAATAACTAACTAATAAACTGATAAATAACGTAAACAACGACAAATCTACGAGCTAACATATGCTAGACCATTATTGGGGTGACCGACTCTTTAACATGGAATTTTCTAATTCCTAACAATCTCCCCTAAGGGAGGTCACCCCATGAAATACATTTTGCTTCCTAGCATTCTTTCTTTGACTTCGTTCTCGAGCTCGTAGACTTGAATTCTTCAATTTCTGCAATCTTTGTGCTTTTGTAGCGATTCATCAAAGTCCGCATTGATTTGTACTTTGAATGGAGGTCTTTGAACTGATCCACATCTTTGATGATCTTCGAGCTTTCATTGAGATCATCAGCCACAATAAATCTCTCTGGATCATCCATAGTTGTGTTGCCATCATGTGAAGTTGTGACTTTCGGACCGACATGCTCACACTTTTGAATCATGACATCTTTCCATAATAGTAGCGGAAGCCTTACTGGTTCATGATATTTGCAAAGAAGCATAAACATAATATGAAATATCGAGCCGAGTTATGTAGATATGCACCAGTCATGATTTCTTCAAATTAAGTGTGGATGCTGTGAGCATGCGGCTTTTGATTGACTCCTCAATTTGATCACCGCAACCGTCCAAATGTACCTGCAAACAACAGTTAGCAATAAATCGCACGAAAGTGTCTTTGATCACTTTCGTTGAATTGAGGTACACGGCACACGGTTCCCCATTGATCGTACAAGTAATCGCTGTGATCGTAGGATTCCGAGAATCTCCTTGACAGGGTTTCGCAATGTTCTAGCGTTCTCAAACCGGAACGTCTCAAAGAAGACAACACGGAGTGAGTGAACCAGCTAATTGAGATTCACCGATTGATGAAAAATTGATTTGAAAACAATCACGTAATGCTTGAAGAAAGAGTTTTGCAATACGACGAAGGTTTTATGAGAAAGATCAATTTTCAAACAAAATACTTTTTGTATTAGAGAATGAGTACACATTTGACGTGCTAGCGAAAAGAAGAGATTCGCACATCGAACGGTTTTTCTAAAAGTATTTTTCAATCAGAGATACTTTTTGAATTTTGAAAACATAAGTACACATTCGACATGCTAGAGAAAAAGAAGATTTGCACATCGAAAGGTTTTTCCAAAAGTATTCGTCAATTCCATTCCTGGACCAAGGTTGATTCACGAGTGAATCTCCCCATTGTTTCTATCCAGTTGTCACAAGCTTGATCTTACGAGAAGATCTCACATGTCACCCACCAAGAGCTTGTTTGATGTTGGCTCTAGAAGGATTTCCATCTTCATTGTGAATATTTTTACATATCACTCGGATGTTCTGGCAATACCACAAGGATAATGCGTAGGACTCTTAATATATACTTACTTTCTACATTGTGTGAAAAAGCAAGTCTTCAAGAATTTAGTGTCCTAACGAGATATTGTGGATGATCTCTTGGCTCTAGACTCAATCGTGCATATTTGGTTCCTATGCCGGAGACTAGGAGAGGGTCTCCTTCTTCAATATCAACAATCTCTAAGAGAAAGTCGATAGATAATGTCGGTTCCCCGTGAGAATGAAACAAGCCCTTTTAAGAGGAACTTGAGTAGTTTGGGAAGTTTAGTGCAGTGCGTCACTGGGTCCATGACGTCTTGTCTTCAATACCAGTGTTACCTTAGTAACCACCAATAGCATATTTATTGAACCCGGTTTACGCCTAAGGTTGAATTGATGGAGGGCTATTTCTTTTCACCCTTTTATCATTCATTTCTTTTTCATTCTTCAACCCCTTCTGCTTACCGAGACTTCATAACTAGAACCTTGTTGGGTTTATTCCAAGACTAGCTCATCTCAATCGCACTCTTCCCATTCCTCACTTTTCTCCTTTTTTCAATATACCTAAGGACTCTACACTATCTAGTGGATTGTCCCTGGGTAGATCCCTCCGGTTCTGGCGGGATCGTGGGAACAAATACCTAACCTAACCATCCTTATAACTCCATACATAGAGTAAAATGGTCGGTCTTTTGGTACAGTTCATTCTTCCTTGAAACCAATTGAAAAATCATTTGGAAAAACAATCAAGGTACTTGTGATATAAAATCAAAGCATTTTGTACCTTAATAGTTTTGATCATTTAGAAATGCTCCCCCTCAACATGTGCATATGATATTGAAATTGTTTGGCACATGGAGGCAAGAGTTCTTTGAAATAATTTCTTTGAAATAATTTCTTGATCACAATTTCCTACGAAAAAGCCATTTGATTTTCTTGGTAAAATTCTCCACCTCAATATGTGCATAGGATAAGAGAAATCATTTTAACACATAGAGGCAAAAGTTCTTTTGAAGTACATCCACGAACACATAAGCCATTAAGAAACCATTTTAAAACTCAATCAAGGTACTCTATGTTAAAACATAAAAGCTTTTGTACCTTGATAGTTTATTTTCCTTTAAAATGCTCCCCCTTAATATGTGCTTCAAGATTCGAAAGCGTTTAGCACATATGAGAGAGCAGCCAGCACAATTAAATCAAAACGATCACCTTTTATCAAATTTCATTATTAAATCACAAATTCTCCCCGATCAAAAATATCAAACCCTTTGAGATTTTGGATCCCAAGTGATTTAATACGGTTTAGAAAACATGGGGGAATATGTGGCCTGGTTTAAATACTCATCATGTTTTTGGATAAATCCTCCTCCTCAACATGTGCATTGTGTACGAAATCGTTTGGCACATGGAGGCAGGAGTGCCTTTAAAGGACTAAAACCAATTCCATTTAAACATATAAGAGATTTAACTCACGATCTCTACCCCGATCAAAATTTCAAACCTTTTGAGATTTGTGATCCCAATTGATTTAAATCATTTAAAAAGATTTTGGGGAAAGACGTGGCTTGATTTAACTTTGAAAAATGACAGATAAGGACCATTTTAAGACATTTAAGATTGTTAGTGTCAGGTATGATAGTTTTTTTAAGAGATCTTTTAAGTAAAACAAAACAATTTCACAATCAAACAAGAACAGAAAAAATTTCATTTTGAAAGACCTTGATTCTAAAGAAAATCATACCATGACATAACATTAAATCTTTAGATCACCACTTAATTATTGTACAAACGGACTCTTTTGAAGATATATTGTTTGAAAATATTTTAAATTAAATCACTCTCCCCCTCAATCGATGACAGAAGTCAATAATTGAGTGACTTAGGTTCTGATAAAAAGAAGTCCGGTGATTTTCAAAATTAAGTCCAATAAATTTTCAAAACAATATTTTCCATTTTCAAAACAATTTAATCAAATTATTCAAAATTGTTTAAAAATGGTATCCTGCACAAAGATATGTTAGGTGGATGAGCCGCTTTTGTTGTTGTTGCTGTAGGGCTTGGAAGAAAAACCGTCTGCAGATGCAGTGAGACTTCTTCTTACGTTGCATTTTGAATGCCAACTGAGGTCAAATTAAGCTCTGTTTCTTCAATCACTTAGAAGAAAACCATCTGCTGATGCAGTGAGACCTCTTATGTTGCATTTATGCCAACTCTCCATGGAAGTCCAATTAAGCTCCGTTTCTTCATTTGTCAACCCAGGAAATAGTTACCCTTTCCTTTCGGCATCCAATCATCTTCAATTGTG
The DNA here is from genome assembly GCA_910596185.1 of Chrysanthemum makinoi. Classification (NCBI taxonomy): domain Eukaryota; kingdom Viridiplantae; phylum Streptophyta; class Magnoliopsida; order Asterales; family Asteraceae; genus Chrysanthemum; species Chrysanthemum makinoi. The sequence continues at coordinate 64,797,314 of OU343216.1, read as the reverse complement.
GGATCCGGATAGGGAACATTCTTATAGCCAATATACCTGCATACGTTAGTGAACACACATACAGATATATGGTGGTCGACATCACCCAAACAGCAATCGACTAATGAGAGTCAATGCAACATATCAATCAGATCATTTAAATGTATGGGAATAATGTGTTCATCAAACTCTAATCATCTAATCCTAGCAATCGTATCCTAGGCACCTAGTCCTTCAACATAGGTTAACATCATTTTAATTAAGCATATTAGGATAATTAAGAAAGCTCGTTAGAAGATATAGATTTGAAAACATTCTCTCCCTCAACCAATAACTCATTTTATAAAAGATTTTAAAAGTGCTGAAGTCATTGATTGAGTTTCCAAATTTTTATAAAAACTCTCGAATCGATTGATTTTAATCAACTTATTTACCACCATTTTGAAAACAACAAATATTTTTCTGAATAATTTTAGACGGAAAAACATTTGTGTAGGAACAGCAGTCCTTCGACATACTTTCCTCATTTTTGTTTTAGGATAAGTGCACGAAATGTTTGAAAATTGGTTTAGCGCAGCACTTTCCTTTCATGAAGAAGCGGGTTGCTATCGAAATAATAGCAAACCATAGTTTAAGCACGGTTACAGTCAAGTAATCGCAAGCCATCATTTGAAGCCCGGTTACATCTGAAATAATCGTAGCCATTATTTGAAGCGGGGTTCATGAAATAACTGTAAGCCATAGTTTGTGACATGTATAGAAAAGAATATTTACACCTCCTGCTCGAACTTCATCTAAAGTCCCGTGCCATTATTGAATGACATTTCTAAGACCGTAGATGTTATCGATACCAGAAGACATGTCTTGGGAAACATATTTTTGGTCTTTTTCAAATTTTTTGATTTTTTATGGCTTTTTGAAAATTTTATATTTTTCTGTTTTGTTTTGATGGTTTTATATTTTTCTATTTTCTTTTTGTTGGTTTTATATTTTTGTATTTTGTTTTCTAATAAATATATACAAGGATAGAGTAGATGATATAGTTAAAGAAGATGATGATACGAGTACCGAGATAAGGATATCGAGCAACACGTCGTAGAAGATAGAAGTCATCAACTCTTAAACATCCACCACCAAAGCTTCCAAGGGCTCTTGAATAGAAAGAAATAGAACCATCTGAAAGTGAGACTTTGGCACTTCCCCAAACCGAAAATCCATTAGATGAGCAGATTCGAAGCTCTATTTCAAGCTTGCCTTAGCCAGGAGAAGCACACCATTATCATAAATCCGGCCTCCTTTCAAGAATAATCACCGTGATTCTTCGTTCGAGGTTATATCATCAACAAGAAGAACAAAGACCGTATCATCCCACATATAAAACAATCTTCTCAAATTTCATTACCACTGCAGTCTGAAGCAATCCATTCCAAAAGGTGTCAAGAGAACAATTCCCCTTAGTAGTAGAATTGATGCGCCAGTCTCTTAGACTAGAGCTCACGAACCCGAATACACATACCCGAAGACAAAGAAACTTATACCATAGAAGTAGCAGATTAAGTCCAATAACCAAAGAATAACCCCGATGTATACTTTTTCTCCCTCCTCAAGAAAGTGTATGAAGCTCCGAACCCAAAGTACCGAATGCCCAAAGAGAATAACCGATAACATTGAAGAAGTAGGCGAATCACCGATTATCTCTGCGGTGACAATCTCTGCGATGTCAACACCGGAATAAGTGATTATATCATCGAATCACCGATTAAGCCCTCAAGTGAGACAGTGAGCGTCCCCAATGTACACAATCTCTCTCCTCTGATGAATGCGATAGCATCATCACACACTTGTGTACCTCTTTTATCATCTGAAACTAACTCTTCCATCTCTTCCCCCACATAGTTGGAATAAAAAAAACACTAAACGCCATGAGTCAAATCTTGAGTTTCTCTGCGGTAATGACAATAGTCTTCCCAGGATATCTTCAATCACTTAGAAGTATTAAGCTCGTCAAGATTACTCGCGTATAGATGTGTGTCTCCTTCCCCCTTGCTGGTTTTGATACTTCAGAATCAACAACTCTTTGAATGACCAAATACTTGAAATTTGTTGAGAAGATCGCTTGAAGTTTTTGTGAGAATCAACATGTCAAGAATAACATGAGCAAGTCTAATTGGGGATTAAATTTGGCATTTCAAACTCTCCCAACTAGTGCTCTCCCCTAGACCGACAATCTGAATTATATATGCCATGAATTAAGAAGAAGTCTTTAGATCGTTAAATGCAACTCGTCTTTAGTCTTCTAACATGTAGAATATGTAGAACCGACTGAAGACTCGACCTTCTTCAAGATTGTCCAGTTGGGGAATAGAAAGTTAACATCTTCAACTCACAAAAAAAAAGAACATCACCAAAAAGCATCCCAATTAATTTACATCTTGCAAATCCCCTTAATTAAGATCCCTCCCAATCAAACAAGAACAGAAAGATGTTCATCAAGGAAATCAGCAATCAGCCCGCAGCGAACACACGAAATGGTAACACCAAGCAAACAATCACATCAAACAAGAACAGAAGGTTGTTCGGAATCATCATGTTAATGTGCACGTGAAGCATTAACCGGAAGCACTTTGTCGATCAACTCATCAATCCGAGTGAAGATGTCAACCAACGGCTCTTAGAAGAGAACAAACTCCATGTGAAGATGACCCGATAAGAAGAAGCTCGGTTCTTACATGAGTTTAGAGCCGTATGACCATTTATATTCTCAAATATCAATCAACAATGCAAAAATTCACACTTCTTCTCCCCTCAAGAATTGCATACGGAGATGCCATTCTTGATTAAATAAGTGAAATCCATCCGAATGTTCTATTCACACTTCTCTCCCGCAAAATAAGCACATGATGTCGCTATCTTCATTATAATCGAGCAAGTGGAATGAGAAAACAATCAGTGGTAGCCCTGTTCACTTGATGACTGAAGTGCATGGAAAAAGTATGAAGCATGTTGATGAGAATGATCATTAATTAGAAGATTTCTTCTTCGTAAGATAAAGCGACCGACACGTACACCTTTCTTTTCTTAAGCGAACGAGGCATGAACTGTTGTGTTCATACGTCATAAGAAGATTCCTCTTCTTTCTAAGATAATGCGCACTGAACTGTACACATTTCTTTTCTTTAGAGTACGAGGCATGAACTGTTGTGTTCATACGTCATAAGAAGATTTCTCTTTTTTCAAAGATAATGCGACCGAACGCATACATTTCTTTTCTTTAGAGAACGAGGCATGAATGATGTGTTCATCGTCATAATCTCTTTTCAGCTCTCTTAGCAAAACATGTAATCAACCCCATTATCATTCAGTAGGCTCTTTGTCGTGACAACCGATGGAGAAAACCCAATATGATGAATTTGACCCTGAAGTGAACTAACCCGAACTCGTGACTTAAACTTGCACATATGTAACAAAGAGCGGTGTCGAGACTTCATGCCCATTTGAATCTCTAAGTACTCTATACTCTTCAACCAACCAACCATCAAGTATAAGACGTATATCACCTCTTGAAAATCCACAATTGAATGTGACACTGAGCACTACAACGTAACTCCTTTAAGTGATAGTTATTTTGAGAAGATAAGAGCCCAATTCCCCCAAGTGGTAAAAGAAAAGGAAAGAGTCTCCCAACAATAACTAGATTTCCAAGTCTTCGTTTTTGATAATAAGCTTGAACAAGGATCTCGAAGAATCATCATCCAACCATCCCCGATACCTTCAGATACTAAGTACACTCGCCCGTGATATTTCACTTCAACCTCAAATAAATAATACTGAATTAACGCCGTTGACACATCTTCTGGACTGCTCAAATCTAGCCTTCATTGACATTTAAATGAACTTTGATAATGATTTCATCCCGACCATGGTTTAATGAGCATAACCCCGTAAAATTTTGAAGTAACCAAACCGCCATGACGAATATCCAAACACACATCCAATTCATGAAGTACACCCTTTTATCCCTTCTTCAAAGACAGAAACCGTAGCACCAAAGATCAGATAAGATCCATAATTACACTTTCCTTTCTCTCCAGGATGGTTCTATCATTACGGGATTTTACAACTCTATGGTTTAAACCGAAAAATAGTTTCTTTTGCGGGATTTTACAAAACCAAGAATAAACCGTAAGATAAATCCGGAAATGCACTTTACTATTACCAGGATGTTTCCATTGTCACGGGATTTTACAAGTCTATGATTTAAACCGAGAAATAGATTCTTTCGCGGGATTTTACAAAATCAAGACAAAACCGTAAACAATCTCAGCTTGAATGTGTAATGACAACATTGGTTTCGGTGAATGTCTATTTTAGGGGAACATGCAGTGGTTAATCAACGGTTCATTATCCAATATCATCAACATCATCAACCATCCAATAAGTACACTGGTAAATACATCATTCACACATTCCGTCGGCTATTGTTGTGACCTCTTTGAGAAGTAAGCCCGATATACCAAACTTGATCATGAAGTAAAATTCCCCAGGTTTGTTACTTAAACTTGTACTAATCCTAGTGAAGAAGAAACGGTGTACCCAATGTACAAAACCTCTTGACATTCTCAACTGAGTGAGACACCGAAGTGATAGCAACGTTGTGGGTTAAGCGAGAAAGAATCACAAACGTAACTAAATAGCCAAGTCTTTATCACACACTATAAAAGCCCAAACAAGTCATCTTCGCGGAAGGGTAAAAAGAAAGAAGACGAAATAAGTAAACACGCCCGACAAACCTTACTTCAAATCCAAATAAGAAATACCGTATAAACAACCCCGTAGTCAACATTTGTTCAACCATTAATTCAAGACATGAAATAGTGTCTACCGTGAAAATGTATAACCCAAAATATCCAACTGCATAAACTCATCATCTAATCATATTTTCACAAGACACATCATTAAATCACATCAACAACACTCATCATCAAATTCAAATCTCATATTCATTATCCAGTTATGAGAAGCTCAGCCGCAATTTTAAACCCTATCCAATTGAAAACATTAACCCATATCCGGTCTGATAGTCCAATAAATCCCATGATCCACAATTGATAGCCCAAAATTCGGTATATACTTAAGCCCATTCACATTCGGAACATTTTCTTTGTAGATCACATTTCACATTCGTAAAAAGCACACATATATAATCATACACCAATAATTATATGTGGGATAAAAGATATGATATGGGATAAAAGATATGATCAAGGAATAGATTTAAGGTTGCGTATATCCCAATATCCCTTTCAGCCATTCACCAATAATTACGTGTAGAGACTAGAGTATGTGGCATATCATGTGAAGTTTGCACGACCCAACACCAACACTCGGCCCTATTCCAATCCAGATCCGGTCCATTAATAAGATGTAGCCATTGATCCATCATCCCTTACATGGCCTATTTTGAGAACTTAGTACCCGATCCAAAAATCTAAAGAGTATACAGGTTATAAAACCAACATACCATAAAAACACTCATATTAACCCTAATCTCACTTCACAAATATGTCCGCCTCAATCAACATATCACTCCCAAAAAAAAACTCTTTCATCCAACTCAGATCAGGGAATAACAAAAACACATCACTTTATGAAATCACATATCAAACCGAGTACGAATCAGTCTCACAATCACAAGATCTTTTATCAAAACTGATCCATTCATTCAATCGTTCCAAGTTTAATCACATCTCATCCTCGCCACAGGGATGGCTTAACTGAAACAAAGATGCCACAGGGTTGGTTTTCAGTCGTGAATCAAGTATGCCACAGAGATGGTAACATGAGCAACAAATGGCTTCAAGATCTTAATGAGAGGTCTCGGGTAGGTTTTTGATGTTGATTTTTGTTTTGATCTTGATATTGAACGAACCAAAGAAGAACAAATAACAAATTTGTTATATTGTCTCTTTAAAGTTCGAATATAGTTATGGATTGGTGAGGATAATTGTTCAATTCAAACAATCTTGGAAAAAGGTTGCAAAAATTATTGAACATGAATCTGAGATCCGTTCTTGATATATCATTTTTGAGTCTTGTTAGAATGATATAGAAGGTAGTTTCGGATCTGTTTGTGGACTGATGATGTGAATTTTACTGAGGTCGTTGTTGATGGTGTATGGTTTTGTGGTATGAGGTCGTGTTGAGGTCAAAGTCAAACTCATTATCATTTTATCTCATAAGTCGCTAGACTCAATAGTCATAGCGGATTAGTCAAGTCGCTAGCGTTATGTCAAAACAAGTCGCTATTCTTTTAAAACACAAGTCGCTAGGGTCATGAGTCAATTCGCTAACATCTTCATCATTCAAGTCGCTAACTTATCAATATAAGTCGCTAGGTCATTTTTCAGTATCAAGTCGCCACTTAGTTTTATACATAACTCGCTATTGACTTTCAAGAAAGTCAACGATTAACCAAGTCGCTACAGAGAACCATTGAATCTGGACAAACATGAGGCCAAGTCGCTAATATGAAATTCCGGCGAGTTTTCCGACCATATTCCGTTCATCATCATTTTACCCAGAATACTGTATAAAGTTGCATTTTGACCCATGTTTGACTGAAAATATGACTGTTTGACCACCTAATAACTCACTGCTTGGTAACAACAAAGACATAAGGATGAGATAAAAATACTTTTGGACCATAGGTAACAGGTATGAGATAAAAATACTTTTGGACCAAAAAGTAACAGGTATAACAAAGATATACCAAGACATGACAATTTTAATATTTTGACCAAAACGGATGTTAAAACTGGTGTAGCAAAACTGTTAACCACAAGTATAAAAAAAAAATTATCCGGCCACCATAAATTACAAAAGCAGTTTTCAAAATGAACCAAAAACCACCATAACCATGATACAAAACCACACAAATCAACAAAACACAACAACCTGTCTCTGGTACCAATTGTAGGATCGTGATTTTATGTGTTTGATGATTCGGGTGGTCTTGGATGATGGAAATACATGTTTGCCATTAGAGAGAGAAAGTTAGAGAGTTGGGTGTTTTCTTGGTAGAGAGTTACTTCACAAATTGTAGAGTATTAGATTGAAAAGCACCATCCCTTCCATGGATGGAAGGGGTATTTATACTTACAAATACACGACCTCCTATCGGCCTGTGGATCAGGGATACAGTGGGTAAAGACCCGTCCTTCCTCCACGATGAAACACTACGCTAAACTAAACTAATAACTAACTAATAAACTGATAAATAACGTAAACAACGACAAATCTACGAGCTAACATATGCTAGACCATTATTGGGGTGACCGACTCTTTAACATGGAATTTTCTAATTCCTAACAACTTTTCCGAGGCGATGATGATTATTGAGCCTAAAAACTTTAAAAACTTTCCGAGGCGATGATGATAAAAACCGAATGGACGGTAAAGTGAGATCTAATCTCACTTTGCAACCTTCGGGTTTGAGCCTAAAAATTTTCCGAGGCGATGAGAATTTTTGAGCCTAAAACTTTCCGAGATGATGAAAACCGAATGGACGGCAAAGTGGGATAAAATCTCACTTTTGCAACCTTTGAACTGAGCCTCAAAAATTTTCCGACTAAGGTTTTTTAAAAAGTTTTAAAACTGAATTCGCAGCATAAAAAGAACTTGTATAACAAAAAAAAAAACTTGTAAAATTGTAAAACCAAAAAAGTTGTAAAAAAGTGGTATAACTTATAAAAAAACATGTAACAAAAACGTAAAAGAAACTATGTAAAAAAGTGTATAAAAACTTGTAAAAAATAAGTGGTATAAGTGGTAAAAATAAGTTGTGAAAAATTTGGCACGAAATGAGAAACCAATCATTGATACCAATGATTGGATACTAATGATTGGCACGGAAACCGAGGCAAAAATTCAGCCACCCCCTACCCATGAGGTGCCTCGTGATAGGAGGACCCAATACATATACTATGCCTTTGTAGGACTGACAGCGGATTTTGGCTTGTACCCTTGTCAGTGGTTCCGTTTCTCGGTCCTGCTGTATACCTTCTTTTGAGGCAAAGAGGGCAGTTCAGAACAGCATGTGCCATACTGCCATAATGCTTCGCTTCAAGGATATCAGTCTGAAGCTTACTTTACTAAACAACTTTTTATATTAAGGCCATTCATCTGTGCTTCCTGCAAAATCCCATGATCCTAAGACATTATATTAACGTCCCATATAATGATTTCTGTTTTCTTCATCACAGGTATGCAATTGCTCAAACATGTGAATCAACTAACGTATAGAGCTACATAAATAACATATAACGTTATGAGCAATCCTAAGTTGACTGTTTTTTCATGGGTAATTTTGCTCACAACCTACCCGCATGAAGGTTTGCCTTTTGATTACGTGCTTCTGTACAACAAAGTTATTAACATGTTTTTATAACTTTTTTCTATGCTACCTGTTTGCAGCGTTACTTCTTGCATTTATTATGTGTTGGTGTTGTTGATACTTTCGCACATAACAACCCGCACATAGCCGGTGATTCACACCAGCATGATAGTGGTCAGGGCAACACATACGTGCCTCCTAGGGGTTAGTTATTATATGCGTTTATTGTAACATAATTTATGTGGCCATGTACTTTCCACCTTGAGCTCTTTTGGGTCTCTCAAATACCATCTGTTTTAAAGAGTGCTTATCTGCTTCTGATTGATGTTGTCATAGGTAACACTGATGCACGTAACGTGCGTTCTCGCAACGTCAATACACGGGCTAGCAGGCGGCCGGGCACCGTTCAAGGTTTGGTTAACCAGAGTTTTCGTGTTGTTTAATATAGTCAATATGTTCTTTTGTTACTTTCTTATGTTCGGCTGTGGCTTATGTGGATCACTATTTTCTTTTTGTATGTTGCAGGCCCACCGGACACGTATGATTCTTTAGGTTCGTTTGACCGTGTCTATGGTCATTGTCGTGCTCTTTTCTGGTATGATGGATCTGATGTGGGGGCAAGGACGATACTTACAGGATCATAGACCATTTGCTCACGTTGAAGCAGGTAACCATTAACATATATGCACACCTTTTTTGTTTATCAGTGTATTGTTACATTTTCAGGAAGGATTTTTTTTCTTTGTGTGCATTTCTATATAAGAAGGGTACCCGCAAGAATGGGGCGGCGGGTACCCGATGACTATAATATGATTGGAATAAATGAAATAAAGGTTAAAGTTGTAAAAATTTGAATTAAAATAAAATAAACCCACTAAAAATATAAAAACTAAAAACTCATAAAAATATATTAAAATGAATGTTGAATTAAAGAGCATAAAATTTTAGAAAATATGGTGAAGTTAGATTATAATATAAATAAATAGATAAAAAGATATTTTAATTTGAAAATAAAGATGAATTTTTAGTTGAGAAGTAGTACATACGTCGTTTTATAATTGGAGCTCCTTATCTTAATTTTTGGTGGTTAGGAGTTAGGCAGAGTTTGTTAGAAATTAGGCTTGAAGTTTGTTAAGAAGTGACACATGTCATCTCATGATTGGAGCTCCTTATCTTAATTTTAAGCCTTCTAAAATTAGAAGGCTTAATTTTTTAGCCTTCTAATTTTAGAAGGCCTAAATGCATTATAAAGTAGTATAGATAGTTGAATTCAATAGAGAGGGTTGCCCCATTGTCATTTGTTATGAAAACATCAAATGCATATGCTTTTCTACAATGCTCGAGTCATGTTAATTTGTTTATCAACCTATAAGTTTTTGGCTATTGGACTCCTCTCATTTGTATATATGTATTATTGTATACAATAATACAATCATACATCAGTCCTTTCAGCTTGAAAGCTTATTGGGCTTCTGTCATGATGCTGCCTAAAGCTACTATCAAAGAAATCAATAGTTTGCTAAAATGTTTTCTATGGAATCAAGGCAATAGTTGTAAAGAGAGAGCTAAAGTTGCATGGTCTGTAGTTTGCAGGCCAAAAGGGAAGGTGGTATGGGATTGAAAAGCCTTGATCACAGAAACAATTACAGATTCAGTTTCAATCACAGATTGTAAAACACATCTATAACTTAAATAGAGATATAGTAAGTATAAAACACCCCTTGGTGTTCTGTTGTTAACTCAAACCAAAACACCCTTCATGGGCGTTGATCGAGTCGGGAACAAAACAACCCAACACACCCTTCGTGGGTGGTTTTTGAACCGAACACAAAGCATACCCCCTCTCGGGTTATGTTTTGTCACCGAAAGTAATAAACCAAAACACCCTCTCGGGTGTTGTCTACTTACCCGAAACAACAATGAAGCGAACACCCTCTTGGGTGTAGTTAATACGCAAATCAAACGCCCCTGACGGGATGAAAATAGGCTGAGCCCAATGCCCCTGATGGGCTGAAAATATGCAGCACCAACCACCCCTTTTATGCAGAAAAATAGGCAAACAAAACGCACCCTTTTGTGGAGGAAAATAAACAGTAAACGCACCCTTTTTGGGTGGCTGTGCTGGACCGAAACACAAACCAAACAAACCAAACCAAGTGCACCCTTGCGGGCTGCCTTGGTGGACCAGAGCCCAAGCCACATGCACCCTTCTTGAGTTGCTGTGGTGGGTCGCAAACAGACCAAACAACACCCTTTGCGGGTTGGTTTTCTTGACACGCAAACAAACACCCTTTTGGGTGTTGTCGTAAACCGAATACAGCAATACAACGAGCATAACTACTCTTGTGGTGTCCTTGCTGTGAACCGAACATAAAACACACCCTTTTAGTTTGTGTTTTGACATCAAAGGAAAACAAAAATCAAACACAAGTTTTTAGGTAAGGCCAAAGAAGTCATAATCTATATGAAGATTTCATCAAGTTTCTGTTATGAAAGTACAGTTTTTCATTTTTTGTAATGGTTGTACATGCTTTTCAGCTGTATAAATCTTTAATCTCATATGCAATATTGAGGACTTCAAAAAGGATCTTCAGAAGATTATACACACTACTGATTATGAGTTCGCCTTTTGAATTTTTGCACCCTAAATTGTTACATTTTATCATAAACAGGATTTTGTTGGACTTCTTGAAGAAGGCGTGAATACTCCAGCATGGTTGCCATTTAACTCCAAAGATAGTGTCAATGTGGCCAGTGGTTATTCATTAGCAGAATGTCCCGAAATTGCTAAAGTCCTGCAACCAGTTGTTGTCATAGGAATCAACTGTCTGCCTTTTAGATTTATTGGGGGTCTGATTACGACGATAAAGAAGGTAGTATTCACAATTCTGTTTCGTTCATTAGATAAGATTGCATCGGCAAATTTGTTTATATATTGTAAATCTGATAGAAAGAACAATTTTTTCAGCTTATGAAAGGAAGTTGCAATGTTTATCTACTGTTTAAAATGCAATTTTCACGTAATTTGATAGAAAGAACAATATTTAAAAGTTATGAAATGAAGTTGCAGTATTTGTCTACTATTTTAATTGCGATTTTCACCTAATTGTAGTTTGCGCCTCTACTTGCTACATTTTAGGTCTATAGAATGTGGTCGTCATTATTTAGAATCTAAACTTTTAAAAGCTCATTCGTGCTCTTTCTACAGGGCAAACATGATTGAGTCACTATCGAGATGTTTATTGCCACGTCAATGGCGATCTGCCAAATTCCAAATGCTAATGTGCCAGAAAAATTCTAAACCACGAATAAGCACCATGCTTTTATTTGTTTTTTTAACTGTATGCATGGATTACTTATATCAAGATCTTATTCTAATATCATCCGATGATGAATTTTCAGGCGCGTAGTTTGGCTAGGGGATTTAAACTATCAAATAGCTCTTAGTTACCAAGAAACTGTTACCAAGAAACTATCAAATAGCTCTTAATTTTCAGGCGCGTACGTTTGACGTTCTCCCCTTTTATTGCTCTCTTTTCTGTTAGTGCTGCGAAGATGTGCGGTTGGGTAACTGATAATAATAGTTTTGCCTTGAAATGGGTCAATTTCAAGTACGGGTCATAATGGGCTGGGTTGACCCACCAACACTATTTATCCAGTTTTTAAAAAAACAATAAAAGCTTAAATTCTGCTTACAGTATATATACTTTTCTTAAAGGCAATTTAAATCTATATATGTGAATAAATTGATTTTGAAGGCAGTATGCTATATAAAAAAACCTTGGATGACTTTCTACCTCTTTGACCCGTTAAAAAAAACACTAACCAAAGGCTTGGATGCCGTTAGAGCTATTGGACTGGGGTATACGTTTGTTAGTGTTTGTAGTTTTAACATTTATTCTACTCTTACTCGACGTCACAGTTTGCTTTAGGTTGAACAAAATTTTGATGTTTCTTTAACCTACAATTCAGCCATACTTCTAAAACATGAATATATTTACATTATAGGTTTTGTAGAGCTAATTCTTCTCTTCCGCTTACAGATAAAAGTTATGAAGTACCTCTATCTGCATGATTTGAATTACATGCAACAGAAAACTCTTGGCGAAGTGCAGCATGTAAGTTAGTAGCTCATATAAATTGCTTTTCAGATGGTTTCGTGTCCCTCTTTTTTTATGTCTGATGATAACGGAAACCTGTTGTCTTATGCAACAGAATAACATGACAAGTATGCAGCAAAATTCTGTTCTTTAAAAAACATAGTTGAAGATCGAATACGGCACCAAATATATATTATATCGCATGAAGTGGGTAGCTTACCATATTCTATTTGGCCCGTTTGTCTTTTTATGTGGCCAAGTAATTGCTTTGGTAGGATTATATACCACGTAATTTTAGCACTTGAAGACCGAGATGGTTTGTGCAAACTAACAAGATGCTTTGAAAAGTGTAAATGTTACATTACTGAAAAATGAATATAAATCTAACAAAGTATTAATATAGATTGAGAGAGTGACCATTTTAAAACACAAAAAGCATCTGTTTGTAACTCCACATAACACAAACATTTGATCAAACTAGCCGGGTACCCGCGCACAGCGGCGGCGATAAATATAGTTATATGTGTTTGCTTACCCGTTTAATGAATTCGTTTCACAACACTTCGAATGTACATGTGTTAGTTGTAAGTGTTTGTTTGGGTTACCCGTAACTTTCCCGTAGCTTTCCCGCGACATCATTATTCCCGCATATAGAAATACTCTCGCAATCTCTTACGCGTCAAACACTACCCCAAAAGTATATGATTCTGACGAATCAAGATTATATTGATTGAAATAAATGAAATAAATGTTAAAGTTGTAAAAATTTGAATTAAAATAAAATAAACCCATTAAAAATATAAAAACTAAAAACTCATAAAAATATATCAAAATGAATGTTGAATTAAAGAGCATAAAATTTTAGAAAATACGGTGAAATTAGATTATAAAAAAAATAAGTAGATAAAAAGAAATTTTAATTTAAAAATAAAGATGAATTTTTAGTTGAGAAATAACACATGTCATTTTATAATTGGAGTTATTTATCTTAATTTTTAGTGGTTAGGAGTTAGGTTTGGAGTTTGTTAGAAGTCAGGCTTGGAATTTGTTAATAAGTGACACATGTCATCTCATGATTGGAGCTCCTTATCTTAATTTTTGGATAGAAAAACTCTTTCCATAATAAGCAAGTAAAAAAGTCTGAATTTTTAAGCCTTTTAATTTTAGAAGGCCTAAATGCATTATAAATTAGTATAGATAGCCAAGCAAAAATATAGATTAAAAGTTTTTTGAAAGGTAAACGAAAACGATAAAGTAATTTGAACATAAACAACGTATCAACAGTTTTCCTAATCTCTTTCGATGTGAAGTTATTAAAGGCTGTCTTGAAATGGATTAATTATTAAAAAGTGATCAATGCTTTGAGCTCGGGTAAACTATAATGATCAACTTGAACATGTGTATAGATTATTAAATCTCAAGATGGTAGATATAATTAAGATCAAGTTGAACATGTGTATCGACTACTAATATCAAGACGGTAGATATATTTAAACTCTCCATGGAGTATTAATTAGATAACGCATTAGGTTAGTTCGCATAGGCTGACAGGCTTGAGTTTAATATCAATTCAAGTTGGTGATGTTACCGTTATAATCTATAAATAGTAAAAATAACAAACTATAATAATATATAGATTTTTTATCAAAGAAAATTACGCTAGAGGATCTACTTTTTTATTATTTGCATCCACGTATTTGTATTGTATGTATATTTTCGAAGATAGCGCACTTGTAACTTTGTAAGTCGCATGAGTGCACCACGCTATCATACGACCTACAACGGACAAGTCACATCAGGAAACTTTAAAAAAAATTGAAAAAAGTAAAGAAAGAAAAGAACCACTAACAATGGAATGAAAATTGCATTTTGTTTTTGGCAAAAAGAGTAAATGATACTCACCAATGACGTTTCATAGTAACGAGTGTGGAACCCTCGCGATGCAGCGGGATTGCTTTTGTAGCCGTGAATTTGGATAGGGACTATTTTTGCCAAATTGCTATAAAGGACTTACTTTGTAGCGACACTTAAACCTTTAGGACTATTTTTTTTGCACAGATTAACTTACTTGCAACAACACTTAAACCTCAGATTATTTCGCCAACTTTAAAGTTTAAGAATTAATGTGCATCAGCAAACACGTTGCTCGATCTATAGTATATATAGTAATTCATATAATGCGGTGCCACGGTGTCATGATAGCACGTTAGGCTGCCCCCTGTAAAATCACTAAAATCGTGTGTCATCTTTGTGTTTGTTTTCCACTATATCTCTTTATTCTATATATAATTATATTTTAATGCTAAAACAACATTTTACTTTCTTATTAGTAACGAACATATATATAATTTCGAATGCCATTACCACCTAAACACGATGTCATTCCACCTCTATCCCGATGGCAGCTCCTACCTCAGTCCTGGCACATGGTTTGAAAGTTATGCATTTTATATTTAGATGCAATCTAATATGACTTAAATGGATTTTGTTGTCCTATGGTGCATTATGTACTTCTGTTATTTATAATGGATATATTGAGTATATATCATTAATATAGATTTATTCTTTCTTATGTGTACACCTGTTATGATGTTTGATACTTTACATGGTCATTAAAAAATGTTAGCAAGATAATTAAACATTAAATGGTGAACCACTCAATAGGTGTTGTAGCTACTTGCAAATTGTATTCCTCATGAGACTCGACACATAAAATGATCGAACGGTTTTGTATGTCCATGCATGTTGCACTAAAACCTGTTAGATACATGTAATTTAGAATGTATTATCTATCAATCACTATAGGATTTTGTAAAGCTGTTTTGGTGTTTTAGATATTTTACCAAAACACACATACACGTGAGAACTAAAAAGCTACATATATCAGTACACACCCATGTAAGTTCACAAAGGATTGTGGTGTGTAAAGTTGCATTTTGTAATTCTTTTGTAAGTTCACAATGGCCTACAATCTCATATTCTTTTGTAATTGAAATGTCTGGTGATTGGGATGACCACCATAGAGTTTTTGGGGTGCATGGTTTACATTATTGCTAAAACATTTTGGATCCTCTGAAGATACTGCACATGATTTTTTTGGCCAATAAATAGGTAACTCACATCATGGACACATTTTGCATTTTTTGTGTAGTTATTCATTATCTCCGGTGTAATTTATATTGTTTCACATACTTTCACCCTTAAGCACAATGAGTGCCTTATCGTTTCCAGCATGACGAAGGTCACGATAATGTATGTGTATAAGATAACAAATTAGTGAGGTTTTCCTATACAATATTATAATCTAAAGGTGTCAATTCCTACACATTTACATACAATTGTGCTTATTTTTACTTATAGGTTTGTATCTATAAGGTGCTAAAAAAAGGTTCGTATATGTAACAGGTTAAACACCAAAGATAATTTGGAAGGCTCAAGGGTCTCATTTTTAATGATCATTGTCGAGTCAGAACTTTTATAGTATGAGATGTATTCATCATGGTGGGAAAATATGTTTTAATAGTTTATTATGGCATTTTGATTGCTTTATATATATTATGGAATCTTCTTTTTGACCATATTTCAGTCACAACTCACCTAAGCATTTTAAAGATGGATTTTGGTGTATAACTTATCCGTGTGCATGGTATTGGAATATTATTTTTTTCTGGGTACATTGTCCATAAACAACGAATAATCTCATCTCTTTACTTTGGTATAAATAAGTAGGTACTTAAGTTACTGACAGGTAATTTCTCATGGTATGGAGTTCAATCGTATATTTCACATGAGGATGATATGGATGGTGAAACAGAAGGAGGTAAAGGAAATATTCTACAAAAAGAAAGATAAAGAATGAGAAGCAAAGTAGGATCATTTTTAAAAAGGAAGACACCGCTACGATATTTATGGGATTTTGATGGTCGAAATGGTCGTTCGGGAAGATATAGAAGTAGGTGGATACAACAAATGATGATGTAAATGCTAGAGGTGTTTTTATTCAATGATTATATGGCTATATATGACTTTTGATATTATGCATACCAAAACGTAAGTTTGCCCATGGTAGTGGTTTTAAAATTTAAATGATTTGTTGTGGTACTGCGGTATCAAGTTTTTTTTATATAGATGTGTAAATGGCCAAAATGAGTATAGGTTGAACATGTTATTTTCATACGAATCAAACTGGGTATGCGTTTTTATGTTCCAAATCTTGATAATTTTAGGTACAAGCCTGGCTAAGTTTCACGCTTTCACTTGAAGTTTTCCTAATCTCATCATTAAAAGCTATCAACTCATCAATTAACAATCAGGTTTGGCTCAATTTCCTATGCTTCTGTTTATATTAATTCAATAATTTATCACATCCATTTTATGTTTATGTATGTATCACTTCAATCTGATTTTCATGTTTCGAATCGAATAAAGATAGGTGATTTTCATGTCTCTATCATTGTTTATATAGTTGCGTACTTGCATACACATGGTTGCTCATTTAAGTTCTTTTAAAATGGATGACGCAGATAAAAGTAATACAGATATACCTAGAATCATTTTATTATAATTTATTAAAACAAACGAAAAAAATAAAGTTGTTAACACTGTGTTCACGCGCATATTTAGAAGTCCACTTACTCACCCGTTTTACGTCTTAAGGTTTTTATAAAAGTTATATTTAATGAAATTCATTTATGCTCATGGTTTTATAGCCTTATCAAGATTCAAGAACCTATGAAGTGTTACTCCACAAGCATAGCATCTAATGTGTCATTTTCTTTCTGTTTCCTCAAGCTCTCATATACTTATTTTTGTTTTCTCATGTAGTTCTAATGCTTTTTGGTATTAATGGAGGTTGTTACATCCAAAACTGTCACATTCTTTTTGTTTTCCTCTTTGAACCCACAAAGTACAAACCATCATTTGGAGACTTTGTAGATGTCGAATTAACAAAAAAGAAGCTCTCGCTTAAGAATTTAATAGATAATTCGGTTGGAAAATTGAGTACATGGTCTATGATAATGGCTCACATGAAACAAGGTTGACAAGATGTTGTTACTTCTTAGATAGTGGCTAGGTAATAAAAAGAATGGTGGTTAGTCACTCACAAGGTTAGTTTGACAATCGCATATAGTTATCTTTTTTTTTTAGTAAATCATCAGATACCAAGTCTGTTGCATGTCATTTTTGTGACAGGTTAGATGATAACCGAATGGAGCATGTATCAAATGAATCACAGCAAGGATAGTGGCTCACCTTATATCCAAATGGTCATAAGAGTTCTTATTATATGCATTTCGCTCATAACCTTAACTTCTTATACTGAGTACTTGGTGTTCTTTTGACTAGGTTATTACTTTGATTGGCATTTTATAAGGAGTCAAAGAAGAGATTTAATAGGCATCATGCCTTCAAAGAGAGGTCCCAAAACGCAGTGATCAGTCTCCAGGTGAATAATCAATTTATAGCTCATAATATATTGCACTTGAATAAAATTTTCTTTTACAAATTTGGACCTTATCTTAGCAGGTTGATCATCTAATATTGTAGGTGACGTGTTGATCGTTTAAGTGGGATGGCCAACACGCTATTAGAAGGTACGGAGTATATAATTTCATGAACGGTACAACAAGTTTACGATCAAGTTAGTACTTGCTTTCCAATTTTATTGAAATCTTATAATTGATACCTGATAACTGACAAGTATAATTCATTACATTGAGGTGGTGCATGATGTTGATCTACAAAAGCTATGTGTTCGGTTCGTCATGGATAGAGTTGGTTTGATTGGATCAAATGGACCTACATATTGTGTAGCATTTGACATCACTTACATGGTATGCCTGCCAACATATGGTGGTCATGGCTCCTTTAGATGAAGCCAAACTTGAAAACATTGTTGCTACTACTGCACCCATTGATGACAAACCTTCCCGAGAGTCAATAGTTTTGATGTACCTCTTCCTCCCGACACTAAAAAGATAGAAACTAACAAAATTTAAGCTCTTTTTGGCAAAAAAAGGTTCTAATAATATTTTGTAACATATTGATTATCGATGAATATTGAATTGGTTCACCAACTGTTTGAAATTTTCAACAAAAAAAATACTACTCAGAGCATAGATGTTATTTGTACTCAAAATTTACTTCATGTCTATAGAAAACTCTGTATATATTTGGCTCTCAAACATTATCACAAGTTGGGTACAAAGACCGGACGACTTCATGTACAAAAAAAAAACAACTAAAAACAACTAAAAACCAAATATAGATTTATTAAAAACAACTAAAAAAAATTATAATTCTTAACCAAAAAAAAAAAACAAAAAAAAACCAAAGAAACAATTGTTTTATAATATTGTTTGACAATTCTAAAAATTGTATTTCAGTTAAAAAAAAACAACAAACAAATAATTATAAGTCATAATTACCATTGCTGGCTTAAAACTAGTATATATATATATATATATATATATATATATATATATATGTATATATATATATATAAAAGATAAAAATACAAAAACATTTTCTTTTTATTGTGTTAAATAAAGATAAAATACATCAAAAATATAACACTCTCAACTTGAGTATTATCATTATAAGTTCCCAAACTAAAGATTTAAAACTTGCCTTTGTGTCACTTGAGAAAATGGGCTCACGTTTAATTGATAAATAAACTATAAGAGGGGTTTAAGGAGGTTGTTCCAACGAACTACAACCCGAAGGGAGAAGGTTTATAAAGTTCCTTGCTTTCCCGCTCCCCGCTCCTTTATTGGTTTAAGTTGGTTGTTTTTTGATTCGATCTTGTTTTAATTGATCTGTTTTTAAAGTGCATGCACACTCGTTCTTCTAGTTCATCGAGTCCCTTACTTGAACTCGCCATAATTCTGAGAAGACGTAATCGACGTACCACCTCAATAGTCAAACCCGAGATTCGTACTAATCCTGTTCCTCCCATTGTCGAAATGGCAGAAGATAACCATTCCATGTTGGAGTTACTCCAAGCACCCACCGAGGGTTATAGAGATGCTATCGTTATTCCGGCAATCGTTGCCGATAACTTTGAGCTTAAACACAGATTGCTATCCTTAGTATCCTCGGGTCAATTTTTCGGATTCGAGAGGGACGACCCTCATTTCCACGTTCGATGGTTTAACAAGATCACATCCGCTATCAAATATCGAAATGTTCTTCAAGATGCAATTAAAATACTTATTTTCCCTTTTCTCTCGAAGGGGCCGCCCGGACTTGGCTCGAAAAACAACCCCCTCATTCGATTACAACATGGGAAGATTTAGTGTCGAAATTTGTGAATGAATTTTCCCCCTTCCAAAACCACAAGCCTTGAAAATGAAATTACAAAATTTAACCAAAAATTTGATGAATCATTTAGTGAAGCTTGGGACCGTTTTAAAGACTTACTTTGTAAATGTCTTCAACATGGTTTTTCCGAGTTACATCAACTTGATACTTTTTACAATGGCTTGAACCAAACCGATCAATAATCTTTGAATGCCGCCACCGGTGGTAACCTTTTGAGCCGGACTCCGAGAGATGCTTTTTCCATCATCGAGAACAAGTCTAAGGTTCACACTACACGAAGCAAGCCGGTTGTTTCCCGAGTGAGTGCTTCTCCTCCTACTTCTTCTCCGACAAATATTTCTAGCACGGATGCTAAGATTGACAAAATCACGGATGCTATCCAAGCTTTGATTCTCTCTGAGCAAAAGAGACTTTCTACCCCACAAAATCCTCCACCCTCCCAAGTCAAAGCGATGGAAGAAATTTGTGGCACTTGTGGTGGTCCTCATGCATACTTGAATTCTACCGCCACCGATGGCAGACCTTTTGAAGCAAATGCCGTAGCCGGGACTTACAACCAAGGAGGTAACCAATACCGTCCTCAAGTTGACACGAACTATCGTGCTAGCAATCAAGTAGGACCACCCGTATTTTCTCAACCCAACAACCAAAATAGGTTCAATCAAAATCAAGGAAGAGGGCAAAATGTTCAAAACCAATTTCAAGCCCCGATCAACCAATACCAGACCCAAGGGGTTAATTTCAATCAAGGGTATCAAGCTCCTAATTACCAAGCCCCGATTGTTCCCTCTAATGAACATTATAATTAGATTAAGGTAAATGAGGCTAACATGGGGACAATGCAAAATCAAATTACGACTTTGAAAAATGATTTCCAAACTTCGATGTCTAAGCAAAGTAATGAGCTTAAAAATGAACTTAGGACCGTTAACAACAAAAGTGATCAATCTCAAAACAAAATTGAGAACATTTTTACTAGTCTTATGTGTCAAATGAATCAAGCTTCAACTTCGAGATCCCTTCCGGGTAATACCGTTCCCAACCCGAAGGGAGAGTTGAATGCCATTGCCACTCGAAGTGGTAGAGCATATGATGGACCCTCATTCCTACTCCCTCTCCGGTGAGGGAAGTGGAACAAGAAACTAAGGTGACCAAGGACAAAGTGCATTCTTTAAGCCACAAAGTACCGCACCCATCCAACCTCCGGTCGTCCAAACTTCAATTCCGAAGACCAATCCGAAGCCTTCAATTCCATATCCTTCGAGGCTTAATGATCAAACGATCCGTGAGAAGGCTAATCATCAAATGGAAAAGTTCTTTCAGATCTTTCAAGATTTGCATTTGAAGATTAGTTTTGTGGATGCTCTTCTTTTAATGCTGAAATTTGTTTCAACGATTAAGAGCTTATTAAGTAACAAAGAAAAACTTTCGGAATTGGCAAAAACTTCTTTAAATGAGCATGGCTCAGTGGTCATCCTCAAGAAATTACCCCGAGAAATTAGGAGACCCCGGCAAGTTCCTCATCCCATGCGATTTTCAAGGAATAGTTCAATGCTCCTCTTTGGCCGATCTTGGCGCGAGCATTAACCTAATGCCATATTTTATGTGGAAAAAGCTTTCACTGCCCGAACTTACCCCTACGTGCATGACTCTCGAGCTTTCCGACCGTTCAACTACTCTTCCAATTGGTATAGCCGAGGATGTCTTCGTCAAAGTAGGGAAGTTCCATTTCCCCGCCGACTTCGTTGTCGTAGATATCGATGTCGATCCCTCGGGTACCCTTCATTCTTGGGAGGTGTTTCTTGAGGATGGGCCATGAATTGATATATGTTTAAGAAGGGGAAATAACTTTAAGAGTGAATAAAGAAGCCATCACGTTCAATATTAATCAAACGTCAAGATACTCCTCCAACTATGATGATACATCGATTAATTGAATCGATATCATAGACATTGCTTCTGAGGAGTATGCTCAAGAGGTTCTTGGATTCTCAAAAAGAGGCGATCAAACTTCGTTAGAACCTATCATTGCCAACTCTTTCCCTTCTCCCACTCCGTTTGAGGGAACTAACTTCATTTTGGAATAGATTGAAGCTTGCTTATCTTGTGATTCAATTCTGCTGGGAATTGAAGATAATGTATTTGACCCGGAGGGAGACATTCTTCTTCTTGAGAAGTTGCTTAATGATGATCCATCATCACTCACTCCAAAAGAACTTCATATTGAGGAAACTAAAAATATTGAAAATTCTAATGATCCTCCGGAGGTCGAACTTAAGGACTTACCGCCTCATCTTGAATATGCATTTTTGGAGGGGACCGATAAATTACCCGTATTAATTGCTAAAGACTTGAATGATGAGGAGAAAGCCGCTCTCATAATGGTTTTAAATTCACACAAGCGAGCCATTGCTTGATAACTTTCCAACATTAAGGGTATTAACCTGGAATTTTGTACACACAATATTTTAATGGAGGACGACTATTAACCGACTGTTCCACACCAAATAAGGGTTAATCCTAAAATCCGTGAAGTTATCAAAAAGGAAGTTCTCAAACTCCTTGATTCCGGATTGATTTACCTTATCTTGGATAGTCCTTGGGTGAGCTCCGTGCATTGTTTGTCCACAAAGGGTGGCATTACCGTAGTTGAAAATGATGAAAACGCGTTGATTCCTACTCGATTGGTTACGGGATGGCGTGTTTGCATTGACTACTGATGTGGAGTGTTCGGGGTCGAAAAACCTCCTTTTCTACGAGCAAGCTTTTCAACCCTCTAGGCAGTGAACCTAATCGTTGTATTGTAGTATGGGTTAAGCCTCGGGGTTTGATTTCATTCTCTAGGGGAATAAGAATGCTAGAAAGAGATATATGACGAGAAGGTGGGGTTGAGGAAGATTATTTTTAGTCTTTTTTATGTTTTTTAGAAAGCAAAGGTAAATATCTTGGGGTATAAGATTGGGGGGTGGTACTTCTACCGATTTTACTACTTAACTACTTATCTAATTATCTAATTAACTATGGATAGATTATGTTTAATTTAGGTGTGCTCGTATGATGATTAAAGATGTGTTCACTTAGATACTATTACTCCCTAGTTATCTCTTATTGGTCGATTGAATTGTCACTTCCTTTATCTTAATTGATGCGTTGTATTTCGTTTGGTCGTAGGGTGGTGCCTAATTCCCTAGTTCTATGAATTGTAACTCTCCTCTAGAATATTCGGGATCGGCAAGTGCAATAGCATCTCCCCCGAATATACTACTATCCTAAATCTACAATTCACGCTATAAACACAACGAGTGGCCTAATGTGCACTCAAAGGCTTTTTGCTATTTAGGACGTTCAAGCTCACAACATGAAAGAAGAAGCCGGTTTTCCTTAATCTAGCGTCTACCAATTAAGACAAGAGACAACCTAACAACAATTATTAACTAGGTTTCATAGATCTAAGCAAACACAAGAATAATTTAGCTAGACATGTTAAACAAGAAAGCATACACACATACAATTGAACATGGGGTAGACAGAATGATAAATTGGATAAACAAACTTATCTTGAGATGTAAAATACGGTATGGGACCCTAGAATACTGTCCAAGTCGGACTACAACTGAGTTAGGGTTTGCTCTCCAAAATTCTACCTCTTCAAATACAAAAAATCAAATTCTATATATAGATTTACAATCGCGACAGCGTCACCTTTTGCTAGAGACGTCGTCAGGTAGCCGTCATTAGGGTTTTGTTTTGGCCAAGTCATCGTTGGGACGGCGTCATTTGAGATGTGTGGGACACGCCGGTCTTCGATGAGGCGTCGTCGAATCTTGGATCTTCGCCCGTGCGGTGTAAATTTGTGAGTGACGCCTTCCGAGTTTAGGCGTGACCGGCCGGCTTTAGGACTAGAAATTCGCTGAGCCGTCGCGTGCACTTTTGATCAAGTCTTCTATATAGGGACGGCGTCGCCCTTTGGTTGGGACGCTGTCAGGTGTGCTGGAGTGCCTTTGATCTTGACTTTGCCATTTTCTTCATGTTTTCACTCCTTTTCGTCCAAATATGCTTCATTTCAGCATTTTGTTTCCAAAATACCTAAAATGTGAAAAGGAACGATTTTAAATAGTAACGGAATAAAATGTGTCGATTTAGGGCTTAAATGACCCCCTAAATACATATGTTTTAAATCATTATCAAATATCCGTACACTTGGAATTTGCTTGTCCTCAAGCAAATGTGCTTTTGGCCGATCAATTTATAAGTTAGGGGGCATGAAGCATTGGTTTAAAATAATTTACAACAAGTACAAGCGCCACAATGGTCATAACAAGCACGAAAATTATACACTAGCACCTCACAATTGGTGTTTGGATTCTCTCATCTCTCGGGTTAATATGAAATATAATATGAATGGAAATGAAAGATAAACACTCATTGGCATAGTACATACATTACCATAAGCTTGAGAATAGATCAAACCTCCACCGCTTTGGCGTAAGCACCTAGGAATAACTATCTAGGAGGTCTTTACAAGGGTTGTAACATTAGGCTTAGGGTAGGGAAGTAAAGGGTTTTGTTGGATAGGGGATATTTAGTGGTGACAAGTCAAAAATCTTATGTTACAAACATGTAAAGCATGGCGTTGCTAAGCCAAGACTCGACTCACTAACACTAGATAACTTGAAACAAAACATAAACATAAACTTAAAAACATAAACATAAAGATAGATGTAGGATGGTAGCCTATATAATTTTTTTTATTTTTCTTTAATACATTCTTACTCTACCATCCTCTACGATAACATCAAAATATAAGGGATTTATAGAAGCATCCCTACACTTGAGTTTTTTTATTTAACTAACACTAATTTACTCGATTTGAAAAGATCAAAACACTTGGAGTATTTAATCACGTAGACAAAGGGAATTTGAATTTATCTTTCTTTCCCGTTACTCCATAAAATATTACTTTAACCCATGAGTCCCAATCGTCCCAAAATTCTATACAAAAGATATGACTCGATTTAGTAACCATGCAAGTAACTAGATAATTGAACTAAGGGTTTAATAGTGATAAGAATAATGCACTAAAGATGAGTGCATAAAAGGTAGGCTAAGGCGATTTGGGTGTACATTTGGGGGTGGATTTTAAACAATGCTCTTCATTGATATTCGGGAAAACCGAAACATCATGAGAACCGCGAAAAGGATAGGCTCTGAGGGGTTGATAGCGCTCGTGAGCGTTCGAGGTTAATAACATCAAATTAGCCTGATATGTTATATATCAAATTCCCGTGTTTATGGCCTCATTGGTATTAATATGGTACTTAATTCGTTCATATTCGTTCATATTTGCATTTCAGGATAAATGAGGCGTTGAAGCGGAAAATATGTGATATAAGGCCAAGAAATATATTCTAAAGGCAAGTTACGGCGTAAGTGGTACTTTTGACTACGTCGTAACTCACATTACGAGGGCCTGAGTATTCTATGTGAAGGTTACGCCATAACAAGTTAATAACGTTACGGCGTAATTATGATGTGTTGAAGGATACGACGTAACCAACTCTTATGGTTACGCCGTAATTAATTTTGTGAAGGTTACGGCGTAACATAGAATTAGTTACGCCGTAGAGATAATTTTGGAGTGGATAAGTATGAGCGAACGAAGGATTACGGTGTAACTCGGATTTAGTTATGACGTAATTAATTACTTGGGCGCAAAGTTTTGAAGGCTACGACGTAATTATAATTTAATTACGCCGTAATTAATTAAATGCATCTATTTTATAAGAGCAAAGGACCAAGATGCAAATGTCAATAATTGAAGGACCTAAAGTTGCAATTAGTGAAAAGTAATTATTATAAATAGAAAATGATATCAATTAAAAATATCATCAATTAGGGTGCAAGTATTTTGGCTGTACGAGGAGACCAAACAAAAGTGTTAGGAATTGGAAATTCCATAGTGAAGAGTTGGTCACCCCAAATATAATCTAGCATAAGTTATCTCGTAGACATATCGTTATTTACTTGTTTAGTAGTTAGTTATTAGCTTAGTTTAGCTTAGTGCATCACCGTGGAGGAAGGACGGGTCTTTACCCACTATATGCCTGATCCACAGCCCGATAGGAGGGCGTTTAGTTTGTAACTATAAATACCCTTCCCACTAAGGGAAGGGTGGTGGTTCTTATAATCTAACCTTCTCTTTTTTGTTTATCTCTCTAGAATCACCCTCTCTACTCTCTTCATCTCTCAAACCATGGCTTTCTTGTATAATCATAATCCTAGACCACCTGAATCATCAAACAATATAAAATATACGATCCTACAATTGGCATCAGAGCCTTGGTTTTGTTGTTTATGTTGATTCTTGTGGTTCAATTCACTGTTTTTATGCGGTTTGATATGCAGTTTTGTGCGTTTTCATTGATGCGGTTCATTGGTTACTGGTTTCATACTGTTTTTGAATCTGTTTTGGTGATATTGTTTTGTGTATCTAATTACTGGTTATTAGTATCTTCATTGATACGTTTTATTTTGAATGGTCATAAACTCAAATTGTCTCGTGCTTATTCAGTTTCAAATGTCTCTTTAATGTTACTCGTGTTTCTGGGTCAGACCTGGTTATTTCTTGACAGTGAGTTGGATTATTTCTGGGTCAGATACTTGTCACATTCTTGAATGCAACTTGTCACAATTCTTGACTGCGAGTTGGAACATTTCTTATCTGTGACTTGTGGTTAACATGGTTATAAAGATGCGACTTATCAGTTTTGATAAGATGCAGTTTGAATTTTGAGTCAACTGCGACTTGATTAAGTCATAAGAGAGTTGTGAAGATGCGAGTTGTGAAGATGCGAGTTATGATGATGCGAGTTGCGATGATGCGAGTTGTGAAGATGCGAGTTGTGCTTTCTTATAAGATGCAATTTGATTATATGCGAGTTGGGTATGAATGTTATGCGGTTTATCATAAACTGCAACTGTGCGGTTTGTGTTAAGGAAGTATGCGACTTGGCATCAGATGGACTGAGAGTTATTGATACTAAACAAGATGAAACAAGATCAACATACAATCATCATTCAACATCTAATCACAACCCCAACAATCATCAACATCAACAGAAATCTCAGTTTACTCGTTCAACATACTCAAATAAAATTCAACCCTTTAAAGGTCAATCACATGAACGGTAAATCATCACAGATTCATTATCACAAGTCACGACCCAAATTTTGTTTGTAGTCATGAATCATCAAGACCTTGGAGGACCTAATACTCGAACACCATATCCTCACAGATCTTGACTCAATCAAAACAAAAATGAAAAAGCTTATTGATCACAGTTTCGTTTCCTTAAGTGTGTGGTTCTCAAAACACATAGATCTTTCAAGATCTATACACAAAAGATTAAACATCATCGATCTGAGTTTTTGATCATGTCCGAAATTAAAGGAATAAGTTTAACAATTATGTTAACTCATTCCTTTGGCTCATTTAAGACTCTAGACAAAACTTAAGATCTAAGACTTAATCCTAATATGTTGTCAATTAAAACTTTGAGAATATTCAAACTTCACATGATAAAGGTATCAACAATAATATGTTGACACCTCTTTCTCGTTCATTTATGTATCAAAAACAGGAAGAAACATATTTATCGCCTACCCATTACCTTGTTTTGATCTCGAAGTTGGACTCAAACCCTCCAAACCATCCCTATGGTACTTATGAATCCATGCCATCCCTGTGGCGACCTCATACATTCTGAATATCAAAGTAAGGAGGGTTTGAGATGAGATTTGATTAAATATGTGTTGGATGCGTTTTGTGGTTGCTTCATTTTAGGTGAGAGGATAATGAGGAAGAGCAATGAATAAGTTTAGGGTTAGTTGGAGGTGAGATTTATTAGGGTTAAGGTGTGTGATAAGAGTGTTTTATACCCGTAGTTTTAGGTCTATTCATGGATCGGGTAGTATAACACTTATATGGGCCAAACGATTTTTTACTCTTGACTTGTATTGGGCCTTGCTTGTCTAATCTCTTGGATTGGGAATTCAATTGTATACATGGTCTTGTTCTTGGACTTATGGATCGGATGGAGTATTCTTTGGGACTGGACGAGACTATGGATTGCGCTTGGTTTAGTTAGAGATTGGTCATGTGTTGCAATTATACTATAAGACCGGGTATAAAAGTCCATGTTTGACTTGGACTTGGATATTGGACTTGAATGTCAAACCATGGTCAGATTTGAGTGTGTTGGATGTTAGACCAATCGGGAGTCATTTTTATGTCTGATTTGCTTGGATTTTGAAATTGGGTCGAATGAAGTGACAATGACTAAGACCGGATATGGACGTGAATTGATATCCGAATTATGAGATTTAATGTATTAAATAATGAGATTTGATGATGACATTTGGTATGATGCTGATATTCATTGTGTTATGAGGTTTGGTACTTTGGTGTATACACTTTCACGGTAAATATTATGTCACGGCTTGAATTGATAGTTGAACAAAGTTGTCTACGGAGTTGTTTGTTCGCTATTTCTTAATTGAAGTTGAATTGAGGTTTTCTGGACGCGTTTACTTATTTTCTTCTTCTTTCTTTCTACCCTTCCGCGAAGATGACTTGTCTGGGCATTTATAGAGTGTGCTAAAACTTGGCTATTTAGTTACTTTTGTGATTCTTTCTTGCTTAACCCACAACGTAACTATCACTTCGGTGTCTCACACAGTTGAGGATACGCCAAGAGGTTTTGTACATTGGGTACACCGTTTCTTTTTCACGAGGATTAGTACAAGCTTTAAGTAAAAAATGGGAAATTCTACTTCATGTTCAAGCTTGGTATATCGGTTTACTTCTTAGTGGTCAATTGCAATAGCCACTAAATACGTGAATGGTGTATTTACCAAAGAGTTCAATGGATGAGATGTGATCAACAATTCCCATGGAATATTCACGCTGAATGTCAATGATACTTCACAGTCTAAGCAAAATCTTTCAAGAATCTCAGCCTCTGCATGATTTTCAAGATGTTTGCTTATGACAAGAACTTCTCATGCAAATGGTCAGATGACGCGTTATGCTCCTCAAAAAGTTGAAACCATCGGGGAGAAAACATGTACTTTGATTCTTTACGGTCAACCTCCAGGGGAAAGTAGTTTATACTACTTGACTTAGTATGGTTTGTGAAGTTGTTTACATATGGGCAAATAATTGTTGACGATATTTTTGATGATGGAGAATGAACCGCTGCATGTTCTCCTAAAACGGATATTCACCAAAACCAAAGTTGCTATAAAACATTTAAACTGTCATTGTTTACGGTTTAGTCTTGATTTTGTAAAATCCTGCGAAAGAAACTATTTCTTGGTTTAAATCATAGATTTGTAAAACCTGAAAATGGAAACATCCGGTAATAGTGTGCATTTCGATCTATCTTACGGTTTATTCTTGGTTTTGTAAAATCCCGCGAAAGAAACTATTTCTCGGTTTAAACCATAGAATTGTAAAATCCCGTAATGATGGAATCCTCTTGGAGAAAGGAAAGTGGTTCGATCTTATCCGATGCCGGTGGTAATAGGTTTCGCTTAAGAAGGATAAAAGTACTTCATGAATTGGGTGATTGTTTGGATTTACTTCATGGCAGTTTGGTTATTTCAAAGTTTTACGGGGTCATGTGCTTTTAACCGGCGGTCTGAAACCATTATCATAGTTTACTTAAAACGTCAAAGGTGGCTAGTTTTGAACTTTTAACCAGAAGATGTGACAACGACGTTAATTCATTATAATTTATTTGAAGTTGAAGTGAAATTTTACGGGAGAGTGTACTTAGTATCTGAAGGTATAGGGGATGGTTGGATGAAGATTCTTCAAGATCCTTGTTCGAGCTTATTATCAAAAACGAAGACTTGGAAATCTAGTTATTGTTGGGTGATTTTTCCTTTTCTTTTACCACTTGGGGGAATTGGGCTCTTACTACCACAAAATAACTATCGCTTTGTGGATTTTCAAGAGGTGATGTACGTCTAATACTTGATGGTTGGTTGGATGAAGAGTATAGAGTACTTAGAGATTCAATGTAGGATGAAGTCTCGACACCGCTCTTTGTTACATATGTGCAAGTTTAAGTCACGAGTTTGGGTCAATTTACTTCAGGGTCAAATTCATCATATTGGATTTTCTCCATCAGCTGTCACGAAAAAGAGCCTACTGAATGATAATGGGATTGATAACATGTTTTGCCAATAGATGATGAAAAGAGAGAAATTATGACGTTTGAACACAAATTCAAGCCTCATACCCAAAGAAAAGAAAAGGTGTGGTTACGCTTTATCTTCTGAAGAAGAGAAATCTACTTATTTATGACCATTCTCATCAACATGCTTCGTGCTTTTTCCAAGCGCTTTCAGTTATCAAGTGAACCGGACTATCGTTACTAGTCTTATTCCACTTGCTCAATTAAAATGACGATGGCAACATCATTTGCAACCTTTGAGGGGGAGAAGTGTGAAGAGATTACATTTTAAGGATATTCACTTGTTTAATCAATAATGGCATCTCCGTATGCATTTCTTGAGGGGGAGAAGAAGTGTGACAATTCTCGTGATGTTGATTGATATATGAGAATAAATGGTCAAACGGCTCCAAACTCATGTAAGAACAAAGTTTCTCTTCTTATCGGGTCATCTTCGGATGGAGTTCTTCTAAGAGCCTGATTGACATCTTCATATCGGATGTGTAACACCCAATTTCGTATATGCATGGAATTCAAATCGGTGTTACTTCATGGCACAATAATTATAATAATAGAAAACCATCTTTAATTGAATCGTTTTTAAAACATTTATCACCGAATATCGAAGCCATAAAATGAAGTCCGAGTAGTTTCATAGTTTATTAAATAAGGTTTCAAATAATAAAATTTATAGCCCCTTTAGTATCCGTGCTCCTACGTGCCAGCCTCGTTCATCATAGACCTGAGATAAACATGCTAAAAGTGTCAACACAATGGTTGGTGAGTTCATAGAGTTCGTTGTAAATAAGTCAAAAAGTCTATAAAGAATGTTCACGCAGCAAAGGCATTGTAAATCCACTCAGTTGCAAATCCCGCCCACACAAAACTTGCAACCTGTGTCTTCACAACCCATTGCTAAAAGTAATATGAGTAAGATAGTTGATTTCTCGATAGTTTCAAGTTCGGGTGAATATTTGTAATAAATGCAAATATTGATAAAATAAACAGTGGGTTATATTGTTATAAACCCACAGTTCGTTTACTTGCCCTAACCGAGTCAATCACAAAAGATAGTTTGTTTGGTTGCCCTAACCGGGTCAACACAAAAGTAGTTCGTTTGTTTGCCCTAACCGGGTCAAAGTTGAGTGAATCCATAAGATTTATATGCAAAAATCAGTTTAACACAAGTTTCAAGTTTAATAAAGAGTGGGCTACGTTGGTATGCCCCCATACCTTAAACAGTACCATGTTGTTAGCACCCGAAGTCCAGAGTTGCGATAAAGATCATTACAAAGACTGTGTTATTGCTCTAAGCTCATGGACACAACCTTAATAAATTTGGACATCATAAAATGATGTTAGTACGAAATCATAAGGATGTTGTCTAGAATAATGCCCTCGGGCAGGAGCTTGCCATTCTCCGTTTGTTCTCAATATAGTGCATTTGGTTACCTATCCTAACACAAATGGGGGTCAATCGCCAATAGATCTATTCACTATATACTCGGTTCACCGCAAGTGATTAATGGTGCATGATATGAGGGAATTTAGTGGCAAAATTATGTACTTAGGTATAAAAATCCTCAGCTATCATACGTAAAAAATACTTGTGTTCATATTTGCAGTAGCATATATCCCCATGAGATAGAAAACGATAAAAGCGGATTCATGAACTCAAGGTAATATGTAAATAGTTAAGCATGTATCTCCCCCAAAAGTAGTACAAATTAATTGAAAACGGGGGCCATGAACTCACCTTAGAGTGTAGTGACATAAATAACACATCGGTGCCAAGAAGTATGACAGGACAATATAAAGAAGTATAGCGCCACGATACGGAATCGGCATATCCTAATGAATATAAGCTTGTCTCATAATATGATACTCGAATAGTAATCGATTCGTATGAGTTTTCATAAGATAATACGTTTTAGTTTTCGTGGAAGTTTCATACCAACGTTTGTAAAATGTTTAGTTTCATCCTTCTTGTGCTGGTTTGAAAATCATAGACTCAAGACAAACGCACACCAAAGTATAATATATATATATATATATCAAATACTACTATATATTATAAAGTAAAAGAATAGACAATACATAACGTTAAGAAAATAAGCTAAGAAGTATAGACAAGAGAATTCAAGTTAAGAAGATAACTTCAAGCAAAAGTCAAGAAAGTGGCCAAGAAGAAAAATGTCAAGAAAACAATTCATGTCGTAGGTTTCGATATTTATCCCATAATATTCAGATAGATTGTATAAAACAAAATGTTTTATACGTAAAGATAAGTTTGAATATATAATTCAAACAGTATACGTTATACAAATTAGATTGTACCATTCGTCACTTGCCGAGTTTATAATAAAAGAGTTTTTGTAATAGAGTAAGAATAGAAATTTAATAAAGTTTCATCATGACCCGTTCCTTTATAGAACAATATCAAGTCAAAAGACTTAAAAGAAAATTCAATCTTCCCAACACTTTCAAATACAAATTAAAATCATTAAATATTCAATTTAATCTAATACAAGTCAAATGTGTCCAATGTTTAATCCAGTATACTTCCGATATCATAACACGAGTCTAATATGTCTAGACGACATCCAATATAATCCAATATAGGTCTAGTTTGTCCGAAGTCAACTATTTTTAGTCCATCGTAAGTTAATTAGGTTTGTCCAATGTGTAATATAAGTCCGATAGTCTAATAAAAATAATCCAATTGTCCAATATATTTAGCTCGAATAGTCCGATAAGGTTTACATGTTGCACTAGCCCCATTAACAAGCTTTAGGCCTAAAGAGGTTTATATAGTTGGCCGAAGATAATTATGAAATATGCTTTGTAACTTTATAAGTAGAAATAGTTCATAAAATTTATAAGCCATTCTATAAATAACCGGTTCAAAGTAAGTAGTTTTGAAATAAGCCAAAGCCGAAAATAAGCTTAACCCAATAACTCTCGCAAGCACAAAATAAGCCATAAACATATAAGTAATATTCCAATACCCCAATTATGCCACATAAGCTCGACAAGAAAACACCCTTAACAGCTTCTAGCATACCGAAAATCAAACAATTTAGACAAGCCATAAGCCTTCCAAAACAGGCCAAATAGTACTAGCCGAGAACTATATACTCACTTAAAAGACTCTTGCGGGTTTGGTTGTTGTACCGAAAGCAACAAACAAATCGATACACCCTCACGGGATTCTTTGTGAGCCAAGAAGTAAAACAAAGCAAAATGCCCCCATATAAGGTGGTCAGACCGGTCGTGACATTAAAACAAGCAACGCACTCTTTGTCGGGTCACTGTTACACAAACTCAAAACACCTCTTTGGGTTGCAACAACGAACAAACATGACACCCTATGTGGGTTCCTTTTCCACTGAGACCCAAACCAAACACCCTTCCGTGTTTTCTTTGCTGAACTAAAACAACAAACCAACGCACCCTTAAGTGGACTTGTGACTGATTCAAAACAAAGTTTAGACAAATAAAAAACCTGACACTAAGCTTAAACAACGCACCCTTCTGCTACTGTAAACAGAAAACAAGTACACCCCTTGGTGTTATTGTGAACCGAGAGCACAAATATGTGATCCTTACGGGTATGATCACAAGCAACAAAACAACTGGGGTCTTCTTGGACCGAGTACAAACCAAACAACCATTTGGTTGTTTCCGAGCACATCAAACAAACACACCCTATCGGGTGTTGAACCGAGAACAAACAAACTGTTGGAAATGTATATATTTACAAACATGTGAATGTCCGGATTCGAACTCGTGACCACGGGATTGCACACATTAGCGAATGAGAATTAAAGTTAATAATTAATGTTTATGTTTACGATTAATTATTACACATTAAGTCCGGCTAACGATCGTTAAGTATTTAACGGAAAATGACTAACAATCGTTAAATGGAAAAGTGAAGGACTAGAAATGGAAAAATTGAAAGTTATGGGTCAATGGGCTTGCAGTGGCCGCCATAGGGTCTCTCAAGGCCTAAATCCCTAACTTGTTCCCTAAGTTTCATACTAGTATATAAGGAGGGTAGGTCAGGGTTTCATACACTTGTGCATTGAATTAACCCTAGATCTCTCCTCTCCTCTCTAGTCCATTATTCGGCCGAACACCCCAAGTAAGGGAGTTTGGTTTCGGTTTTCTTAAACGAGGACTTGTGTTAGATCTAGCAATCGCTTGATTCGTTTAGTTAATTAAGGGTAGTTGTAAGAACGCGATGGTTGTAAGATATATACATTATTCTACCAATTAAGTACTTCTTTGGTTTGCATTGCTCAAGGGTTGCTTTTGCTTTGATCGGGATTTGATATTCATAAGAGGTACGTTACGCATACTTTCAGTTAATTAATTTATTTGTTATGATCTTTAAGTCTTCCGCTGTGTACTCTTGATGTCTTTATGTTTTATTGTATTATAAATATCATAAACTCAACGTTATCACGAGCCTTGTATAACAAGTAATTAATTACTGAAACACAAAATTAAAATAAACATGAATGTGTTATTATTTGTATGCTTAGATCTAGGGTTTGCAAAACCTAAACCCTAATTTTGAGGGGGGGGCGTTATATTTGGTGCCCTAATTAGGGTTTTGTAAACTATTGTTTTAATTGGATTAGAAACCCTAAGATGCATACAACTTTATGTGTATATGCGTAACTTTGATTTAATTGCATTAATTGTTAAGTGTAATTTTATGTCCATGATAATTACATGCATGTTTTATCATGGATATGCTTTTATTGTATGCTTTAATTGGTTAAGTGATATACACTAATTTTGATAGATCTAAAATTGGAGAAGACCTCAATATATATTAATTGGTTAATTAATAGGATTTATCAAAACCGTTTGCATGTGGCTATTTAATATGCATGACTTTTATTTGTTATGCATTTATTGTTTATTTGTTTATTTTTAAATACTTGCTTGTTTGTGTTTTTGTAACAAGGGTATTTTACAAGAAAAATAAACTGATCTAAACAAATGGTGAAACATGTATTTTTAAGAATAGTAATCATAATCGTTTAATTGATTGATGACTTTGGTACAAATGGTTTGAACGGCTCACCCATGAGAATGAACTAATAAAAGGGGTTTAAAGAAGTGCTTGCAGTCACTTGAATGGATGTCTAAGGTTGTGCTTTAGCGTACACTGTCCTCTGCCCTCTGTAAGTTCGAGTGGAGCTACTTAGTAAGCCATTAAATGTGCAAGCTCATCTTAAGGGCGAATGTTTTATTCCATGCGCCACTTAGGTGGTAATTATCCGAAACACTAAGTGTTTAAACTTATGCAAAAGTACGGTATAATGGATGATAATTAACACTAATTCCTTGATTGGTGAACCCAATACCTCAATTAAAGTTTGATGATGAAAAGCTTATACATTAAAACAAGATATAAATGTTTTAATAAAACCTATGTTACAAAGATGAATGCATGACATCTTTGTACATATTTGATTTAACATCATAATTATTACCCTTTAATTTAAGTTATATGCCATCCAACGAAACGGAAACACCTAAGATTACCTTTTATTTGCGTGAGATCGTGACTTAGATCGTAATCAATGGGTAAAATGTCCACGGTGGTGAGAGCGGGCATGGACGATTTTGTAGTTTCTTAAGTTGGACAACTTAATTGAGTTTTGTAGTGAGAACTGGCAACTCAAGGCATAAGATGGGATAAAACATGTTTACATGGCAATTGAAATTGGCTATATGTAAATCCCATAAATCTAGGAATTGCAATTGAAATTGGCAATTGAGCAAAAGCTCTACCATTTTGTATAAGGTTCATTACTAGCAGATCAACTGATGTGATGAGATTATGACAATTTGGATCCTAGTTTTTCAGTGGAAATTAAATGGTTATATGCTTATGAACCATGGGTAATTAATTTTCTTGAAAAAGGTTAATTATCGAAAATACTAAAATTGAATTTTGTAATTCTTTTGAATGTATAATTGCAACATTTAACCGTAAACAAAGTTTAGTCTTTGATCAGTAAATTGATCCATTCGCTTTCAAACAAATGTTTGATCGAGAATAATTCTTGAAAGACAAACGAAGTCTCTTTTCCATGGGAGAAGCATTAGACTCAATCCTATTCCTTTTCATGAATGAGAAAGGTATAATAGGAACATTTGAATTGTCTAAATTCTAATGTAACTCATAGCAATGAATTGCACGTCATATTTTCCATAAAGATTTCATTACCTTCATTAGGTGAATGAATCCTTTTGTAACAAACATGAATGTTGGTTAACTGGAAAACATGTATATGAGTTACTAAATTAGAAGCTAGACTAATTACCGCGAAAATTGGTAAAAGGAAAACTAGCTTAATTTATCTAGTTGGTTTG
Source organism: Chrysanthemum makinoi (assembly GCA_910596185.1). Lineage (NCBI taxonomy): Eukaryota > Viridiplantae > Streptophyta > Magnoliopsida > Asterales > Asteraceae > Chrysanthemum > Chrysanthemum makinoi. The sequence continues at coordinate 64,760,880 of OU343216.1, read as the reverse complement.
CTTTAACCTTTAAAGGTGCTACATACCATTATGTGGATGGTAGACTGTTAGGAAGAAATTGCATACCCAATTTTTCGAGTTAATAACATTGATGGATAACCCATCATTCATAAAGTAGAATACACCTTTTAGTACCTTAGTAATGATTACGTATGGTTCTTTAAAGGTGTAGGAAAGTAAAAAGCAAGCAAGTTGTTTTCACTAGTTATGCAACACTTACAATGTTGTCAGATTCAGTGGGAGCATTTGTGTTGCATTTCTGAATAAGAAGTTGTTTTAATGATTTCTAATTCAGTGGGAGCTACAAGCCTTATTTCCTGGTTCAGTTATCTTCAAAGATAATTACTTTCCAATTGTAGGCACTTATGTTTTTTTAAGGATTGTCATGTGCATTTCCTTACAAATCAATATAGTCCTATATCTACTAGTTATATCTATGACACAAATCATATTAATCAAATAAACGGACGTGTATCGTGTTGTTTATATGCTACATGATGTTGTTCCATGCACAAGTGGGAGAAATCTTATTGTGTGCAAGGTACAACACATATTAATATGATTTAAAGGATTCTCTTGACGTAAAGTAAAGAGAATAACGTTGTAATAGGAAGTATACATTTATATATGTATGATTGGCCTATTAAGAACATGTGTCAAGATGATAACAAAGACTACTTTATTTTAAATATTTATGTTATTCAATATTTAAGAAACACTTGTTACAATTTATGTTACGTGAAGCGTGAACTAGATTGTAGCCCAAGGTAAAATATCCGTGTCGTGAGAACGAGCATGGATGATTTTGCAGTTTCTTACGTTGAACATTTCATGGAATGACATAATTAAATGAAGTAATCTAATACTACTTTAAATTTAAGTATTCGTTGAATGACTTAAATATATGTAGTAAATATTAACTTGAAATATTAATTGAAACCGAGGTGGTGTTCATAATTACTTTAATTATAAATGTTTATGATTTTGTAAAGTCACAAACATAAAGTCTTTTAAAGACTTACAATATAAAGTAAGACGTTAACTTGCTATGTTTTAAGACATATACATGAAGTCAATGAGTTGATCAATGACTTATAACGTATAGTGGGATTATAACTGGTATGTATTTTGACTTGGTCAAAAATACTTGTGTTATAATACATGCAATTGACTTGGTAATTCTATTGTACCATTAAGTTTTACTTTGTTGGTAAATAGATGAGCCAAAGAGTAGATGGTTATCTTAAATATTGTTAGATTATCTTACAATATTAATTCTAATGAAATACCATAGTTTTATGGTATGTTTAATTAGAAGAATCAAAATCTATTGGCATGTTTGATTCAAGATAACTATAGTTTCTTCCAAAAGTTATCAAGGTTAGTAGATTGAGTATAGATTGAATATACTCAATAAGACTCCAACCTAGAAGATTGATAAGACACCATTTGTTTATGGAATGTGATGAATCACATTAAGTCTTATAAATGAAGTTCTAAATTTGTTAAACTACTTATAGAGTGAGTTGTAACAAACTAATGTTAGGAACTGTCAATGTTTTTGTAATATCCCAAAAGAGAACAATGTATTGTTGCTCTACTTGCTAAACTATTTAAAGGTAATCTTTAAATTGTTAAAGGCAAGTGGGAGTTTTGTTTAGATCTTGAAAGATTGAATTACAAAATATATAATCTTCTAAAATGCACTAGCAAATATCATGATGAGGCTAAACATGAAAATGATAGACCTTAATATGATGGAATTGTCATTCATAGATCCGTAAGGATATTTAATATCTTTGAGAATATGATTCTGAGGATCATGGTAAGCTTGTTAATCATAATGATAAATTTACCAAATGTTGAATTGTGGAAAATCAATCATACTATGAATGTAGAGATTCTGTCCATAAAGATAATCAACTTTAGATACTTGGTTTATCTTAATAATGAATATGAGTTTCTTCAAAGGATGAAAACCCTAGTGGTTTAAATCTTCATGTAGAAATCATATGGACAATATTGTACACATATTTAATGCATGTCGAGTGATAATAATATTAATCATATTTAAGCAATTAACTATGATTGAATATTCTTTACTAGATACATTAAATAGAAGTATAAAGATTATAATTGTCATACTTAGTTTCATTGATGTGAAATTTTGACAATAAATGTCATAACTCTTTGTTGTGGAATTACTTTTGCGAGGACGATAAGTAATACAAAGTAGTTTTATGAATTCAAATAATCTTTGAATATGTACAAACTGCAAGAATCCATGAATGGATATATGCATGCATCTATGAGATGATTCTTATGTTTAATATTAAATCAATGTTTGATTTAATAAATAAAAATAAGATAGCTCATAAGTATTCTTGAAAGCTAGTGGGAGTATTATTTTTTATTTTCTTAAATCTTATATGTTGTATGGGCAACTACATTCTACCTAAATTAAGTTTTAGTTGGGAATGAAACTTCGTTTGTAAGATTTGGAAATAAGACAACTTGGAATATATGTTTATAAACATATGCGGTAAAATAAATGAGTCTAGTAATACATGATAAATACATATCTTTAACAAGATATAATATGAATGAGATCTTAAATTTTAACTTGAAGATTCATCATGTACATCATGTTGTGTATAAGATTGTTGTGTCATGCTTGGTTACAAGATGATTTGACAACATTGAAAGTTGTTAGTGTAATAAATATTTTAAAAGGAATATGTTTGGATATAGAATCACATTCCACGGTCCTGGATGCTCCTAGATTCTATGGATGAAAATATGGCAATTATTTCATAATTGTCATTGCCAACAAACTTGAGTTTGGTAGGCACCAACATTACACTATAAGCTTCAAAGTTTACGGATGTTTAAAGAGTATATTGTTGTACACAATGATGCTTTATAATTGATGACACTCAATTCTAGTCATGGTATCCTTGATAATGATCATGTTGACTAGTTATGCTCAACTAAGAGCATAGTTGCATTATACATTAAAGAATAAAGAATACTTTAAAACTTTAAGGTTTTGAAAGATAATTGTCATAAAAGGGTGGTTCAGTTATCACGCTTATGGAATGATATGACAATATCAAGATATGTGTAAACATATACAAGAAATTCACTTATTGAATTATTGAAATAAGTATTCTCAAAATTCCTATAGATCAAAGTTAATTGAAATTATGCCTTGTCAACAAGTATGATTATCATGACTTGAGGAAAAATTCATTAACTAAGAATTATCATGCATTGATCTATTTAGTATTTGGATAAAAGGATGTTAAACAATTATTATTTATAATAATAAAGTAAAGTATATCGTTTAATTTCATTTATAATATTGTGTCCTGTATTTGCATGTTTAAATCCTTGAATAATTTAAGTTATTCTAAATAGTCCATTGTCAATCAATAACATGGGAATGATATTGAATTAAGACAAATCTCAGTATTAGTTAGAATATACTTGAAAGTATATTGATGCGTAGCATGACTAATTTCAGATGATATTCAATGAATTGAGTATAGGACTTATCCCACCCGCATGATGATACTTTATGGATCTTTGTCATTAAGTATATCATGGATATTTATCCTCTGACTTGAGATACAAGAGATATGTCATGGATGTAGTGCATTTTTATGAAGCAATCTAACGCTACGTAGCTGGTAGTTATAAGGGTTGTTTTGAAGTGTTGCGAAATTTATGAATCTGCTTTAGTCAAAATGAGATTTGTTTCCTTCAAATTTATTTTGAAGTATAATACTCTTGGGCCTCGTAGGATTGTTAAGATGTTTGTATGGCCATACCCAAGGTCTTATGTTGCGGAAAATTGGTAATCTTACTCAATCATATAAGCGAGAAAGAGAATAGTTAATTATGAAATGAGTGAGATCCATATTCTTATTAACATGGTATTAGAAACAAAAGGATGAATATGATGATGAATCATCAAACTTGGTTTTTCTCGAGAAAACCATACGGGGGGCATTGGCGTGTTGCTAGCACTAACCAATGTCATTTCACGTTTGTAAACATATCCAAGTGGGATTTGGAAATGTATATATTTACAAACATGTGAATGTTCGGATTCGAACTCGTGACCACGGGATTGCACACATTAGCGAATGAGAATTAAAGTTAATAATTAATGCTTATGTTTACGATTAATTATTACATTAAGTCCGCTACGATCGTTAAGTATTTAACGGAAAAATGACTAACGACAGTTAAATGGAAAAGAGAAGGACTAGAAATGGAAAACTTGGAAAAGTTATGGGTTGGGCTTTGGGCTTTCATAGTGGTCGGCCATAGGGGTCTCTACAAGGCCTAAATCCCTAACTTGTTCCCTAAGTTTACATACTAGTATATAAGGAGGGGTAGGTTCAAGGGTTTCATACTCTTGTGCATTGAATTAACCCTAGATCTCTCCTCTCCTCTCTCTAGTCCATTAGGCGAACACCCCAAGTAAGGGAGTTTGGTTTCGTTTTTCTTAAGCGAGGACTTGTGTTAGATCTAGCAATCGCTTGATTCGTTTGGTTAATTCGTGTGTACAAGAACGTGGTTGTAAGACATTATTCTTACACCAATAAGTACTTCTTTGGTTTGCATTGCTCAAGGGTTGTTTTGCTTTGATCGAGGGATTTGATATTCGCAAAGTGCGTTACGCATACTTTAGGTTAATTAATTTATTTTTTATGATCTTTAAGTCTTCCGCTGTGTACTCTTGATGTCTTTATGTTTTATTGTATTTTATATATCATAAACTCAACACAAACACCACTCTAAGTGGTTTTTCTCTTGAACCCGAGATAACCAAACGCCCCTTGGGTAGTCTTTACTAAGCCAAAAACAACCACACCCTTGTGGTGTTTCTTCTTTGATCCGACAACAACAAACAGAAATGACAACCCTCTTGGGGCTGTCGTGTCTCGGACCAAACACAAACACAACAATTAAGCTTAAATAATCAAATACATAAGCAATTTGAACACAGCTTCAAGACCCATACAGGTTTAGGTTTTACCCGACCCATTTATAATTGGCTCAAACAAACACCCCTTTACAAACGATTTTACCACACGATTAGGTTTTCAAAAACATTATTAATCGAGGTTTAGTCACGAAACAAAATAACGATTATTCAATAGGTTATTAAAATAATAACTAAGGTAAGTTAGGCGTTGAAATACCAACGAGGTAGAGAGGTTGGTGGAACCGGCGATGGTGGTGACTGTGGTGGTTAACTCGAACCAAACGAGACCCAAAGACCACGGCTAAAACCCCAAATGACACACCACAACCTTGGATCTTCAGTAAAGATGGATGAAGGTGGTGGCTCGTGATGGTGTCGTGACAGCAGAGGTGGTACCATGGTGGGGGTGTGAGGCGGTTATCAAGAAAGAGGAGGGAGAGGTAGTGAAGGAGTTGGAGAGATGGAAAAATACAAGATAGATATGATCTATCTGATCTTTTAAAGTAAAAAAAAATAAAGGCGGTGGGGAATATTTATTAAAGGGTCAGGATAATCACTACAGTATTATTTAGTGTATTGTATACCCCGTGTCCTATCGAGTTAAAGTATGAGCAGCGATACCGATTTAGCAAGGATCACTGAGAAATATATTTACGGGGCGTTTTTTATAAAAATAATATAAAACAAATTTATCAACTCTGAAATTAATTATCGAGATTGAACAATAACTAATGCGGTGTGGGTTCTGGCGTTATATGTAGTTTTCACGTTTTGCGAGGTAACTTCTCTTTAAATAGATAAAAGTGAGCGTAAACATTGAGAGTAATAATAATACAAATCATAGTGAATTATTTAAGGAAAAATTACGGTTAACTATCGATTCTGATTATGTATAGACCAAGTTTAAGGTTCATGCGGTGAATTCTTGTAAATGTGCTTTAAGACTTGTACACTCGCTTTAAAGTATTGTACTTTGAGGTTAAAGATTTAATTAACTAAAATCATAATTATAATTAATTAAAGTTTCATGAAACTCTATCAAATGGAAAAAGTTTAGCTTGAATGTTGAATAATCGTAAGTTAACAAAATAACGTAAAGTGGTAAACAAAAGTCCAAAAGTTTTATACTTGACATATAAGGATATTTACTTGAAATAAACATTAGACGTGTTGGTGTCAGTGAGCATGTTTATTGGGAATGTGAGTACGTCACATTAGTTAGTTTTTGTGATCAGGTAAACTGATAATGTCTAATCTTAAAAAAAAAATTTAGACGTAGAAAACGGATAAGTATTCTTTTATTAGAATATTATATTAATTTAATTTAAGGTGAAATTTACCGGTGGTTACAGTCTCACCCCCTTAAATGGAATCTTGTCCTGAGATTCAATCCGTGTTAGATGCTGAAGCGATGTTGCTGAATAAATGTGGTTTCTAGTGATGTATTTCAACTTTTCGTTCTTGAAATAAGGTGTAATTTGTCATTGTCATGAACTTCTTGTTAGTAGAGTAACGAGTGTTTAATTAGATAAATACTCCTTCTGATGCAAGGTGAATAGAAATCGCGTGACAGTAACCACCTTGGTGAAATAGTAACCCAACGACTGCTTCTATCTTTATAAACGCGCCATTTTTAACACTTCGGGATGCCGCATTTCATTACTATTGTTGTGCTTGTGTATTTTGTCATAGCAGCTACTTACTATATCAACGTTTCAGAAGAAGAAAAATTATCAGTTTTTAAGTTGATCATGGGCTGAAGCTCGTTAAATTTAGGATGAATTCGAATAATAGCGTGGATCGAAGCCCATAATTAAGAGTGTTGGTAGCTGAGACCGACTTTACATGGTAAGGATATGGTAAAAGTTCATTTTGTTACTGTGTTTAACCTGATGAATATGCATAAGTTGTTTACATTCACCAAAGTTTGTGAATTTCGAAAAATCAAGTAGAGAATCAATCTAGACATAATTCTAGTACAACTATTCCCAGTATTTGAAAAGTTTAAGTTGAACATAGGTAGTCAGGCCATGTTCAACTGTCCCTAGATTAAATATAGGTGACTAGGTTATATTTAATCGAGGTTTGATAAACTTTTTAAATACCTAAAGTAGGTATACTCGTGATATGCGGATTGTTTGATAGGCAAACTTTCTATTCTCGAGCATAACCCTCAAAAGACCTCAAGGTAACGATTTTTACTTAATCCACAACTCATCAAACAGAAGCATCGCCGGATTAGGCTAAATCGGTTTTGAGTATCGGGGCTTTTAATTTGGCTCGGTCATTAGAATTGTTTACACATTTGAGACTACTACTCCCATCATCACATGATTCTTCCTGAATTAGACATAGGTTATGCAGGCTATGTAATTTAGGAGTAATAATCAAATGCTTTCGGACTAATCATTCGTAAGATGTTACGTGTTTGTGATATTAGATCGATTTATAATTTTATAAATACGTAATAATGGACCTTAAGTATGTAGTATGAGTGTGTAGCATGGCGAATAGCGGTCTGGCGTGGAAAAGAAAAATAGTCTACGCTAGGATAAAATCATAGACTTTTAATAATGAATGTTTCAAAAGGAAACTTGATGAATATAGAAAGTTCTTTGAACTCCGGCTTACTGTGATGATGAATCGGTTGTTATAGCAATCCCATATCTTGTATTTCTAGTCTGGGAATCGATAGATCGTGGCGAGTTTTCATGTAAACAATATTACATAAGGTCGTGAAAAGTTTAGAGATCTTTGTATCACTCGATTAATGCGAGAAGTAATGGAACCTTTGTATCACTCACAATGTCTAAGTAATGGAGACAAGCTGTATCACTTTCGCGATTAATACGTGGGAATGATAGAACCATCGGTTCAAGATGGCACAACGTTAGCTAGTATAAGTGTTTTTAGGGAATGAGTGAAATGTTTAAAATTATCTTTAAAATGCAGTAGGTACATGATTGTCGAGGTAATGTGGTTGTGCCGTCTTGCTTACAAGAATAGGCATGCATAAATATGTTCTATCCATTGTTCACATAAAGTGATGAAAGTATGTGGAATGTGTATATATCAATATACTAATATGTTTAGTATAGCATAAACGTGTCTAGAAGTCATAATCGCACGGAAGATGGAAGGCGAGGCAGGCTATAAAATGTTTTGTTTGTAAAAATAGTTATAGTTTAAGTCTCTAGACCCGTTTCTCACATAGCTGTGGCTCTGATACCAATCGTAACACCCCGATTTCGTGATATCGTGAATTCAAGCTGGTGTTACTTCATGGCACCTATGATTATAATAATAGAAAACGATCTTTAATTGAATCGTTTTAAAAGATTTATCATTCAAATATCGAAGTTTACAAATGAAGTCCCGGTAGTTTCATAGTTTATTAAATAAGGTTTGAATTATAATAAAATTTATAGCCTTCTTGAGTATCCGTGCTCCTCCATGCGGCCTCGATTCATTATGGACTGAGATAAACATGCTAAAAGTGTCAACACAATGGTTGGTGAGTTCATAGGTTCGATTGTAAATAAGTCAAAAGTCTATAAAAGAATGTTCCGCATTAGCAAAAGGCATTGTAAATCCACTGATTTGCAAATGCGCCCATACAAAACTTGCAACTTTTATTGTTCACAACCCATTGCAAAAAGTAATATGAGTAGATAGTTGATTTCTCGATAGTTTCAAGTTGATTGAATATTTGTAATAAATGCAAATATTGATAAAATAAACAGTGGGTTACGTTATTTATACACCAACGGTTCGTTTACTTGCCCTAACCGGGTCAATCACAAAAGATAGTTTGTTTGGTTGCCCTAACCGGGTCAACACAAAAGTAGTTCGTTTGTTTGCCCTAACCGGATCAAAGTTGAGTGAATCCATAAGATTTATATGCAAAAACAGTTTAACACAAGTTTCAAGTTTAATAAATAGTAGGCTACGTTGGTATATGATGAGTGTCTAAATACTCATCATTTTTGTACCATTTAAACTGCAAAAACATCTGAAAACACTCAGAAATGCATCAAAATGATAAAAATATCACAAATAAGTGTTTTATGTGTTTTAAATGCAAAAATATCAAAATCAGATAAAAAAGCATTATCAAGTTTGCATAATTAGCGGTTTTAGTCCCCAAGTTTCAAAGTTTCAAATTTAGTCCTGGTAAATCAAAATAAAAAGAAAAATATCATTTAAGGTCCATGGGAACGAAAGTCGATCGAGATTGGTTTTACGTTGCTTTCCATGAACCAATGAATGTAAGGATCAGTCAAGCTAGCGACTGGGGAATCAAAAACATTAGCACACCATGGGTTTTCACCCATATTTGACTTCTTTCTACTCTACCACCCTAGTGTGAGTGCCCCCGCTGTTGTATATAAGTACTCTCTAAAAAAGTGTATATATCAAAATAAAATAATGGCCTTAGTATTTCCTTTTTATGTTCTATGTTTTACGGCATAACAGCCGGTACTTTGAATATTGAGGGCAATATTCATTTCTAAGTGTGGGGGAATTCTCACGAATTTTATCATGTAATTATACCACCCAATTCCCCCGTTTTTTTTGGCCAAATTGTTTTGGGTAAAGTGTTTTCACTTACCGACAAATCGGTAATAACCCGCGCAAGTTGGCTAATCGAGGAGCAAACGGCTCTTGGTAAAGATATATCAAATCCGTTTATGGCTTGCAATTTTCCCAAAATTGTATGGTGTTATTTCACCATATCTTTAATTAGTAAAAGTTGGCTAGCCCTTAAGTTTATGGCTTGTGGTAAAGGCAGTTGGAAAGCCATAATTATTGTCGGCTCACCAAGATAATATTTATAATTTATCTAAGAGTTGGCTAGTCCAGAAGCAAGCGACTTACGGTAAAGACAAATCAAAACCGTTGAAAAGCGGTGATTTGCTCAAATCATATGGTTATCATTAATACCATAGTTCTTACTTGAACTGAAACAATTGGCTACTCCAGAAGTAATGGCTTTTGGTAAAGAGATGAAATCCATTAAGTTTTCTCAAAAGATTGCTAGGGACTAGCAATATCTTAGTGTGTGGGATTGATGAGTGTCTAAATACTCATCATTTTTGTACCATTTAAACTGCAAAAACATCTGAAAACACTCAGAAATGCATCAAAATGATAAAAATATCACAAATAAGTGTTTTATGTGTTTTAAATGCAAAAATATCAAAATCAAATGAAAAACGTATCAAGTTTGCATAATTGGCAGTTTTAGTCCCCCAAGTTTCAAAAGTTTTCAAATTTAGTCCCTGGTAAATCAAAATAAAGAAAAATATCATTTAAGGTCCATGGGATTCAAAAGTTGTCAAAACAAACCCTTCAAAGTTTAAAAATTGCAAAATTACAACTTTGGTCCCTCAACTTTGAAAAATGTCAAAAATAGTCTTCGGATATTTAAAAAGTGAAAATAATCAAATGTGGTCCTTGTACTATTCATAAATGGCAGGATAGGTCCTTGTGATAACTTTGGAATGTTGGCAGTTTCAGTCCTTGAGAATTCAGAAAATTACACAAATGGTCCTTGTGTTATTAAACTACTAACCGGACCCTATATTAATACCAAATCCAAGCCCAATCCCAGCTGGCCCAAATCACAAGCCCAAACCCACCACTTGAACCTTGAACCTTGGACCTTGACCTTTTTGATCCCTGCCAAATCCATTTTGAACCACCCCAATGAACTTCCCCCGTTATTAATATCAGGGTCAACAAAAGTCAAACCGGTATTCGCATTCACCGTTCTCACATACTTGCGCCAAAACGGACACCCCATCAAACCACCCTGGTTTCCACCTCTCCACCTCACCACCACCTTTCCACCTGTTTACCAACTCTCTTCCACCTCCACATCCTCCCAAACTTCATTAATGAGAAAACACCTTATGATATTTTGGCGCCAAAATTCCACATGGGCGATTACGATAATTTTAAAGATCCAATGGTTGGAATCAAGTGGGAAAGTCTCAGAGGTGTCGACAAGAGCCTAAAAGATCTTTATAAAGCAAAAGAGGAGCAATGTGAAGGATATCTAGAATAATTTTAGTTAATATATGTCGTTTTTAGTTAATTTTCAAATTCCAGTGTAATATCAAGCTTTCAAGTCTTGTTTTATCAATCTTAGTGTATTATGATCCTTTTTCAATAAGCAATTTCAAGTTTCAAGTTTCATTTCAGTTTATGCAATTTTCATGTCAAAAATCTCAATATGTGTTAAAGTTGTTATTAGATGTTGTTTTGGACTCAGTAAGCTCATATAAGCTCCTATATAGCTTATGTAAGCTATTAGAAACCTTAAAACTTTCATTTAGTATTAAAAAAAATACCAAAAATACTAAAAAATGTTGAAAAATCAAAAATCCATGGAGAAGATGATCAAGAAGTTGGGCAGGGGTAAATCTTGGATTGCCTTGGGATTAGAAGCTTAGTGGTAAGCTAATAGGGTTGATCTTTGGACCTTGTTCTGTGTTCTCAGCTAAATTCAAGTTGTAAGCCTTTTTAAGAAATTCTTGTATTTAAGCATTTAAGTTACTTATTAGCCTTAAGCTTTGTGTTTTTATGTTTCTTAGTTATAGTTAAGTATAATTAAACATTAAGCAGTTGCTTGTTCTCTTTTAATTGTAGTTAGTAAAAATCTTATTTTAACAGTTAAATTAGCATAATTGTCATTTCTTAATGATGTTATTGTTGTTTGTTGGTTATATTTAGTCTTAATATATGATATTATAAAGCACGGAATCAATGCATGGTCTAAATCGTGAACTCTTTTGAAAATCACAAAACCGGTCAAGTTAAAGGGTGTTGGTTTTGATTTGTTACTGTGTTAAAGAGGTATTCAAGACAGTGTTCTTGTTTGTTGTTTGTCAATTGGTCTAAATAACTCATTTCAACCATAAAACCAGTCCTTGTTAGTGTAAGTCAAAAGTACTTTATTTCATCTTACTTGTGCTTGTTGGGTTTAAAGTGTAAAATCATCATAGTAGCTTATAACTTGGTAATATAGCATTATAGTCTTAACAGCTTATTACAACATAATCAGTGAGTAGGATTGATTTAAAGTTCATATTAGTCAACTTATTAGTGTTATATAAAAAGTCAAATTTTCTTAATTTCAGTTTTTGAATAAACTTGTTAATTTTATTGTGATCTTACTATTAGGATTTAGGACTTAAGCTTTTAGGATTATAAAATTTAGTTGCTCATATTAATCATAGTATTTTTAATAATTTTCAGTTTAGCTTATATTTGCTTAATTTTAGCTTATTTTGAACAACTTTGCAAAAAGGTGCTTACATTACGCGATTGAGCTAGCTTCTTCACAAGCTCATACAAAGCTTATTAGTAAACCATAGCTTGTGTATTTTGGTTCTTTGGAAAGCTAACCTAGCTGACTTGAAGATCCAAGCTTAATTTCCAACTTTCTAGCTTATTTAATAAGGTGCAACAAGCTGTACTTTGTCCCATTTATGTGTAAACTTTGCATGTCAGTGTTTACGTACTTTCACAAGCTCACACAGAGCTTAATAGTGGGTCAAAACTTGTATACTTTGTTTTTTTGGAAAGCCCACCAGCTCATCTTGACACCTCAGTTCTTATTTTGAGCTTTGAAGCTTATTTAATAAGCTAAAATTGCTTTTAGAAATGGCTGCAGGCCTGTTTGGTTTTCTAGTTTAGGATAAGTGCTTATTTGATCATTATAGCTTATCAGTGTTGATATTTGTTCTTTTTAGCTTCATCTAAGTAGATTTAGCTTATTTACATCTTATTTCATCTTTGGTTCCAGCTTGTTAGTTTGTTTAAGCTTAAATCACCAAAATAAGCTCATAAGCTTAACTGTTAAACTAATAAGCTCATCAAACTGCTTATTTTTAATTTCCAAAATTTTTGTCTTTGTAAAAGTTGCTTATTTTAAGTAGTTAAATAGTTTTCAAAAAGAAAAATCATAAAAACATCATTTTTAAAATAGTGATAGCGTTTATTTAATAGAAATTAGCTCTTTAATTTTTCTTTTAAACTTATTAAGCAATTTCAGTTTTAATAATTTTCTTAGCTACGTCACCATAAGATAATTTTATAAAAAATTTCATAATTTTCTTAGCACGTTTTAGTATTTATTAGAATTTAAAATAGTTAAAAGTATTAAATAATTAATAATAAATAAATAAAAAGCATAAAAATATCTTTTCAGTTTTAAAATTAGTTTTATAATATTTTAGATTTTTCTAAATCATGATTTCACTTTTCTAGCTTTATTTCATATTTTCTTATATTTTAGAGTATTATTAAATAGTTAAAAATAGTTTTTAATTAATAATAATTAAATAAATAGTTATAAAAATAATTTTAATTTTCCAATAATTTTCTTTTATTATTAGGATTGTAAAATATCATTTTCATATTTGTAGGTCTTTTATTTCTTAAAACTCACGTTTTATTTTATACGTTTACGTAATTTAATAAACGTACGTGTTTAAGTTTGTTTAATCTGATTGTTGTGCTTTATAATTCTGTATCCAAATACATTCCAATCAATCAGTAGTATAATTTCCAATCAAAATCCTTACTGATCACTATCCTTAGTGATTATTCGACATCTGAACGTTTTAAACACCATTAATCCTCCGTGGGACTTAGCGACCCGGGAATCCACTATATTCCAAGGGAAATTGCATTGGTTTTAGACTGTTTGAATTTTATTACGGTTGACCATTCACAAGTGGTTGACTTGTGTAATAAACTTGACGGTTTGCCACTGATCAAATTTTGGCGCCGCTTGCGGTGAGCTTTAGCGTGTTTAAACATTTCGAACCATACTTGCACATATACCACCTTTTGTAAACAGTTTTTTTGTAAAATTATCAAAAAGTTCATTAACACTTTTCCTAAAGTGTTAACAACACCAAAAAAATAAAACAACAAAACAATCGTACGTTTTTCTATCTTGTATTTTCTTTAAGGTGATTCTTAAAGAGTACGATTTGGTTAAACGAGACGATACCAAAAATATTGTCCAAAAGTATTTAAACCCTTAGCACAAATTCATACCTACGTCTTTTTAGTGGTACTTAAATACACATAAAATCAACCACCGCAAACCAAATTACACCTACCAGCGGGGTGTGAACATTAATAAGTTCCCAATCTTACAGATCAAAACTTGCCTTTGTGTCCTTGTGATTTGGTGTACCTTTTCAAAGAAGCCATTTCATTTGTGATTATTGGTTTAAGTTCACTTTTCGTTTTGCCTCGCATTTGTTTTGTGATTTTAAACTTAGTGCATGCTTTCGTTCTTCGACTCCACAAGTCCACTTTCAAGCTTGAATTATTCAGCGTAGGCGTAGAGGGCGTTCGCTCCTTCGGCCGTGGCGAGGAACGTCTAGTACCACCACCCCTTCGTAATGGCGAAGACAAACCGATGAATGAGCTTCTCCAAGCACCCATCGAGGGTTACGGAGATGACATTATTGTCCCAGCATCGTGGTGATACCTTCGAGCTCAAAACCGGGTTGCTTAATCTTGTAACCCAAAGCCAATTTATGGTTTTGAGCGGGATGATCCTCATGCACATATTCGATGGTTTAACAAGATTGCATCTACCATCAAATACAAGAATGTCCCACATGAAGCAATTAAGCTTCTTCTGTGCCCATTCTCTCTAGAGGGACAAGCCCGGAATTGGCTTGAACAACCCCCGTTCCATTGAGACATGGGAGGATTTAGTCACTAAGTTTGTTAACAAATTCTATCCTCCATCCCGAACTACAAGTCTTAAGAATGAGATAATGAAATTTTCTCAAAGATTTGATGAATCATTCGGTGAGCCATGGGATCGTTACAAGAGTTGCTCGAGAAGTGTCCACATCATGGTTTTAGAGTTAATGCAAATGGATACTTTCTACAATGGTGCAGCCAAGTGACCAAGACTCTTTAAATGCCTCCGCGGGAGGTAATTTTCTGAGCAAGACCACAAAAGAAGCCTTGCAAATCATAGAAAACAAGTCCCAGGTCCGCCCTTTCCGAACAAAGACATATTAGACTCAGTCTAATGCTGGACCTTCTACTTCATCTCACGTGAGTACATCTAGCACCGATGCTAAGATTGAAAAACTCACGGATATGTTCACTTTAGTTCTTGCTAACCAAAAGAAAGTCACTTTCACACAGACACCATCACATGGTGAAGTGAAAAAAGTCGAAGTCTGTGTTACTTGTGGTGGCCCTCATGCATACTACAACTATGCGCCACCGATGGTAGTCCATTTGAAGCCAATGCTATAGTCGGTACTTCACATCAAGGAGGTAATCAATACCGTCCTCAAAATGAACCAAACTACCGTGCTAATACTTATCAGGGACCACCGGTTTTAGCGAATCTAACATACAAAGCGGAATCAGAACCAACCTAGAATGAACCAAGGTTATCAAAACCAAGGTAATTTCTATCCTGGACCTAATCAAGGTTTCCAACATCAAGGGAACCTTAATCAAAACAATTTCAATGGGAATCAATTTCATGGAAGTGAATCCTAACCATGGAAATTTTCAAAATCAAGGCCTAATCCGAACAATAGAGGCGGAATTTTCCTAATCAAACTCAAGCCATTGTTCCAACTGGACCATCATCTGATGAGCTATTGAAGCAATTCATGAAATCCCCAGATGAAATGAACAGGGTTGTTGGTTAGCGGATTCGACATTAAGAAGTCTTTAAATGATCAACCTCGGGCTCGGGAAAACTTTCGAGCAACGATCGCTAACCCAGGGGTGATGCAAAAGCGATCACAACCCGAAGTGGTAAGGCGCAATGGACCGACTCCAATGCCTCCTCCACGGGAGCAATGAGTCAAGTTACCAAGGATACTACGGACAAGGTGCATTTCTCAAGCGAAGTATTCGCACCGTCCACCTTGTTAGTCAAGCTTTAAGTCCGGAACCCGAAATTCCGAAGACTAATTCTGAGCGAAATGACTTCCGTCCGGCTCAAAAGTCTAGTCGGCTTCCTTACCCATCAAGATTGCATGATGAGAAGCTCAAAGACAAAACCAAAGAGTAAATGGAATTTTTTTCAAATTTTCAATGAACTGCACTTTGATATAAGCTTCGTTGATGCTCTCGTTCTAATGCCCAAATTTGCATCCATGCTTAAAGGCTTACTGAGCAACAAAGATAAGTTATGCGAAATGGCTAAAACCCTCTCAATGAGCAATGCTGCGGTCCTTCTCAAGAAGCTTCCTAAAAGCTTGAAGACGGCGGGTTTTAATCCGTGTGATTTCTTGGGGATGGTTCAATGCTCCGCCTTGGCCGATCTTGGCGCAAGCATTAACCTCATGCCACTCTCGTATGGAAAAACTGTCTCTTCCTAAACTTACATCTACTTGTATGACACTCGAGCTAGCGGACCGTACCATAACTCGTCCACTTGGGATAGCCGAGGATGTAGTGATGAAAGTGGGAAAGTTTCACTTTCCTCTTGACTTTGTTGTAGTAGACTTTGATCAGATCCTAGAGTTCCCTCATCTTAGGGAGAGCGTTCTTGAGAACGAGCCGTGCTCTAATCGATGTGTATGCTGAAGAGATGACTATCTGGCGTTGACAGCGAAGAACTCACGTTTAATATCAACGGAACTCCAAACATAGTGTTGCCACAATTGATCAAAATCACAGAAAAAATCAATGCAACACTCTCAAATTTCCTCACGGTTAAGAGGAGTCACCAAAAGCGTGCCGAGCTAAAAGGCTTTGAAAATCAACCACGGTTCAAAAATGGTTTGAAAGTTGTACCAAGGAAGTCAAGAGTGTTCTTGATGATGATCTAGAATCGGAGACTTTATCGGAAGTAGTGGAAATTGCTAGCTCTAGTAGCACACCAATTGTCCCACCTCCGGATCAGGTTTATCGTATCGAGTTAAGTTAACTCGTGGATGAAACCAAACTATCTTCAGTTTCATCGGATTGGATGATGATGTTTGGTGTCCATTCTTCCCATTGAAGAATTGCTCAAAAATGATCCATCATCTCCTAGTCTTATTATTTTCGACTCTTCCATCCCTTCTCTCACTTCGAATGAGGAAGATGACAACTTTTGGAATGAAGTCGATGCCTTTCTTAGTGATGAGTCGATTCCAACAGGCATTGATAATACTTACTGATTAGGAGGGACATCCTTTTACTGGAAAATCTTTGATTGAAGAACCGTTTCAAACCTCCCTACCGGAAATTGCATTTGACAATCACCATACAAACTTCGGACTAAGCTTAAAAATGTCAAAATTGGTGATCGTTTTTTCTTGATGAGGAATGGACCGCATTTTGATGCACATATTTATTCCATTCTTCACAAATGGTGTGGTTGCTCTTTTCCTTTTCTCTTTCGGGAATGAGGACACCATCTTTGACCCCGGTATTATCCTTTATAGTTTCTACTATTAACAATACATGGTTGTATCTCGTCGGTGTGAAACTTTATGATGTTCATATGTTTATTAAAGCGTGAACGAAAGTCCGTCGAGATTGGTTTTCCGTTACTTTCCCATGAACCAATGAATGCGGGGATCGAGTCAAGCTAGCGACTCGGTAAACAAAAACAGTAGCACCATATGGTTTTCACGCATATTTCGACTTCTTTCTACTCTACCACCCTAGTGTGGGAGTTGCCCATTTGTATATAAGTACTCTCTAAAAAAAAAAAAGTGTATATATCAAAAATAAAATAATGGCCGTAGTATTTCCCTTTCACGTTCTATGTTTCGACATACAGGTAGGTACTGAATATTGAGGGCAATATTCATTTCTAAGTGTGGGGGGATTCTCACGAATTTTATCATGTAATTATACCACCAATTCCATTTTTGGCCATTGTTTTGGGTAAGTGTTTTTTTACTTACAGGCAATGGTATAAATCGCATGTCTAACCCACATAAGGATTGGCTAATCCAGGAGCAAGCGGCTCTTGGTAAAGATATCTCAAATCCGTTTATGGCTTGCAATTTGCCCAAAATTGTATGGTGTTAAGCTCACCATATCTTTAATTAGTAAAGAGTTGGCTAGCCGCAAGTTTATGGCTTGTGGTAAAGGCAGTTGGAAAGCCATAATTGGTAATCGGCTCACCAAAGATAACATTGATAATTTATCTAGAGTTGTAGTCGAAGCAAGCGGCTTCGGTAGAACAAATCAAAACCGTTGAAAGTTGATTTGCTCAAAATCATATGGTTATCATTGTACCATAGTTCTTACTTGAACTGAAACAATTGGCTACTCCAGAAGTAATGGCTTTTGGTAAAGAGATGAAATCATTAAGTTTTCTCAAAAGATTGCTAGGGACTAGCAATATCTTAGTGTGGGGGATTGATGAGTGTCTAAATACTCTTCATTTTTGTACCATTATTTGCAAAACATGCGAAACACTTTCGAAATGCATCAAAATGATAAAAATATCACAAATAAGTGTTTTATGTGTTTTAAATTTAAAAATATCAAAATCAGGATAACGTATATCAAGTTTGCATAATTGGCGGAGTTTAGTCCCAAGTTTCAAAAGTTTTCAAATTTAGTCCCTAGTAAATCAAAATAAAGAAAATATCATTTAAAGGTCCATGGGATTCAAAATTTGTCAAAACAAACCCTTCAAAGTTTAAAAATTGCAAAATTACAACTTTGGTCCCTCAACTTTGAAAAATGTCAAAAATAGTCCTCAAATATTTAAAAAGTGAAAATAATCAAATGTGGTCCTTGTACTATTCATAAATGGCAGGATAGGTCCTTGTGATAACTTTGGAATGTTGGCAGTTTCAGTCCTTGAGAATTCAGAAAATTACACAAATGGTCCTTGTGTTATTAAACTACCAACCGGACCCTATATTAATACCAAATCCAAGCCCATTGGTGGCCCAAATCCAAGCCAAACCCACCACTTGAACCTTGAACCTTGGACCTTGACCTTTTGATCCTGCCAAATCCATTTTGAACCCCCAATGAACTCACCCGTTATTAATAATGCAGGGTCAACAAAAGTCAACCGATTCTTTGTATCGTCCTACGCATTAGCAGCCAAAACAGACACCCCATCAAACCACTCTGGTTTCCACCTCTCCACCTCACCACCACCTTTCCACCTGTTTACCAACTCTCTTCCACCTCCACATCCTCCCAAACTTCATTAATTGAGAAAACCTGCTTATGATATTTTGGCGCCAAAATTCCACATGGGTGCGATGATTTTTAGAATCAATGGTTGGAATCAAGTGGGAAAGTCTCAGAGGTGTCGACAAGAGCCTAAAAGATCTTTATAAAGCAAAAGAGGAGCAATGTGAAGGATATCTAGAATAATTTTAGTTAATATATGTCGTTTTTAGTTAATTTTCAAATTCCAGTGTAATATCAAGCTTTCAAGTACTGTTTTATCAATCTTAGTGTATTATGATCCTTTTTCAATAAGCAATTTCAAGTTTCAAGTTTCATTTCAGTTTATGCAATTTTCATGTCAAAAATCTCAATATGTGTTAAAGTTGTTATTAGATGTTGTTTTGGACTCAGTAAGCTCATATAAGCTCCTATATAGCTTATGTAAGCTATTAGAAACCTTAAAACTCTGTTTAGTATTAAAAAGAAAAGAATACCAAAAATACTAAAAAATGTTGAAAAATCAAAAATCATGGAGATGATGTCGAAGTTGGGCAGGGGTAAATCTTGGATTTCCTTGGGATTAGAAGCTTAGTGGTAAGCTAATAGGGTTGATCTTTGGACCTTGTTCGTGTTTCTCGGCTAAATTCAAGTTGTAAGCCTTTTAAGCAATTCTTGTATTTAAGCTGTTTAAGTTACTATTAGCCTTAAGCTTTGTGTTTTTTTATGTTTCTTAGTTATAGTTAAGTATAATTAAACATTAAAAACAGTTGCTTGTTCTCTTTAATTTGTAGTTAGTAAAATCTTATTTTATGAGTTAAATTAGCATAATTGTCATTTCTTAGTTTAATGATGTTATTGTTGTTGTTTAGTGCTTATTTAGTCTTAATATATGATATTATAAAGCACGGAATCAAATGCATGGTCTAAATCGTGAAACTCTTTGAAAATCACAAAACAGTCAAGTTAAAGGGTGTTTGGTTTTGATTTAATGCATGTTAAGGTATTCAAGCAGTGTTCTTGTTTTTGTTTGTCAAACCTGGTCTAAATAACTCATTTCAACCATAAAAACCAGTCCTTGTTAGTGTAAAAGTCAAAAGTACCTTTAATCTCATCTTACTAGTTAACTGTTGGGATTTAAAGTGTAAAAATCATCATAGTAGCTTATAACTTGGTAATATAGCTTATTATAGTCTTAACTTAGCTTATTACAACATAATCAGTGAGTAGGATTGATTTAAAGTTCATATTAGTCAACTTATTAGTGTTATATAAAAAGTCAAATTTTCTTAATTTCAGTTTTTGAATAAACTTGTTAATTTTATTGTGATCTTACTATTAGGATTTAGGACTTAAGCTTTTAGGATTATAAACTTTAGTTGCTCATATTATCATGTATTTTAATAATTTTAGGTTTAGCTTATAAAGCTGCTTAATTTTAGCTTATTTTGAACAACTTTGCAAAAAGGTGCCTTTTTGTGCGATTGAGCTAGCTTCTTCACAAGCTCATACAAAGCTTATTATAAACCATAGCTTATTTTGGTTCTTTGGAAAGCTAACCTAGCTGACTTGAAGATCCAAGCTTAATTTCCAACTTTCTAGCTTATTTAATGAGCAACAAGCTTGTACTGTCCCATTTACGTGTAGCTTGCATAATCGGTGTTTACAAGCCACTTTCACAAATACCTGAGCTTAATAGTGGGTCAAAACTTGTATACTTTTGTTTTGGAAAGCCCAAACTCATCTTGACACCTCAGTTCTTATTTTGAGCTTTGAAGCTTATTTAATAAGCTAAAATTGCTTTTAGAAATGGCTTGAGGCACATTTGGTTTTCTAGTTTAGGATAAGTGCTTATTTGATCATTATAGCTTATCAGTATTGATATTTGTTCTTTTAGCTTCATCTAAGTAGTTTGCTTATTTACATCTTATTTCATCTTTGGTTCCACTTGTTAGTTTGTTTTAAGCTTAAATCACCAAAATAAGCTCATAAGCTTAACACTTAAACTAATAAGCTCATCAAAGCTGCTTATTTTTGTTTAAAATTTTTGTCTTTGTAAAAGTTGCTTATTTTAAGTAGTTAAATAGTTTTCAAAAAGAAAAATCACAAAAACATCATTTTAAAATAGTGATAGCGTTTATTTAATAGAAATTAGCTTTTTAATTTTTCTTTTCAGCTTATTATTAAGCAATTTCAGTTTTTATAATTTTCTTAGCTTTCTGTCACCATAAGATAATTTTATAAAAAATTTCATAATTTTCTTAGCCTGTTTAGTATTTATTAGAATTTAAAATAGTTAAAAAGTATTAAATAATTAATAATAAATAAATAAAAAGCATAAAAAATATCTTTTCAGTTTTAAAATTAGTTTTATAATATTTTAGATTTTTCTAAATCATAATTTCAATTTTCTAGCTTTATTTCATATTTTCTTATATTTTAGAGTATTATTAAATAGTTAAAAATAGTTTTTAATTAATAATAATTAAATAAATAGTTATAAAAATAATTTTAATTTTCCAATAATTTTCTTTTATTATTAGGATTGTAAAAATATCATTTTCATATTTGTAGGTCTTTTATTTCTTAAAATTCACGTTTTATTTTGTACGTTTACGTAATTTAATAAACGTACGTGTTTAAGTTTTAATGATTGTTGTGCTTTATAATTACGTATCCAAATACATTCCAATCAATCAGTAGTATAATTTCAATCAAAATCCTTACTGATCACTATCCTTAGTGATTATTCGACATCTGAACGTTTTAAACACCATTAATCCTCCGTGGGACTTAACGACCCGGGAATCCACTATATCCAAGGGAAATTGCATTGGTTTTAGACTGTTTGAATTTTTATTACGGTTGACCATTCACAACGTTGACTTGTGTAATAAACTTGCGGTTTGCCACCAATCGGCTAGCCCATAACAACAGTGGGCCATGTTGTTAGCACCCATAAATTCGGTAGTTGCGATGCAATATCATTCACGATTAACGTGTTATTGCTCTAAGCTCATGAGGCGCAAACCTTAACGGTTGGACATCATAAAAATGATGTTGAAATGCAGAACATCATAAGGATGTTATCGTAACAATGTGCTCTCGAGGCGGGAGCTTGCCATTCTCCGTTTGTTCTCAAATATAGTGCATTTGGTTTACCTATCCGGCTAACACAAATGGGGCGTCAGCACTTGATAGATCTATTCACTATACTCATACGTTCACTTTCGCAAGTGATTAATGGTGCATGATATGAGGGACTTTTAGTAGCAAAAGTAGGTACTTAGGCAATAAAGGCAGGGCTACCATCTGAGAGAAAAATACTTTGTGTTCATATTTGTAGCATGTCTCTCCCATGAGATAGAAAAGCATTATAAAAGTGGATTCATGAACTCAAGGTAATATGTAAATAGTTAAGCATGTATCTCCCCCAAAAGTAGTACAAATTATTTGAAAATAGGGGCCATGAGCTCACCTTAGAGTGTAGTGACATAAGTAACACATCGGTGCCAAGAAGTATGACAGGACAATATAAAGTATAGCATACGTCTGTGAATGGGCATATCTAATGAATATAAGCGTATGTCATGGTAATGGTCATTATGAGTTTTTCATAAGATAATCACGTTTTAGTTTTCGTGGAAGTTTAGGTATCAACGTTTGTAAAATGTTTAGTTTCATCCTTCGTGTGGTGGTTTGAAAATCATAGACTCAAGACAAACGCACGCCAAAGTATAATACATATATCACATATATATTATAAAGTAAAAGAATAGTGTCACACCCCCAAATTAGCATTTTCTTGTGGAATGGAATTCTGAGGATTGGTACATCATAGCATCATAGTTCTGAGATATATTGAGCGACCTAAAGTGTCGTTTGGAAAACACATCGTTTGATTTAATAAAATAATCAGAGTTTACAAAGTGTAGGTCCCAAATGAAATTAACTTAGCGGAAATAAGTTTGTTACAAGCCAAGCGATGTTTTAAAAATGCATAAATCCCATGTGTGTAGCGTCGTCACCACGACTCTTTGATAAGTCCACATGCATGACATGAAGTGAATGCCTTAGATACCTGAGATAAAACATGCTAAAAAGTGTCAACACAAAGGTTGAGTGAGTTCATAGAGTTTGAGTTGAAATGTAAAGCCTTTCAAAATCGTTTATGTAGCAAATGCATTGTAAATCCACTAGTTCAAGTTCCCATACAAAACTTGCAACATGTGTGTTTACAACCCATTGCCAAAATATGTATAGTTTATGTTCAAATGCATGATGTCAAATGAATTCACATAACAGTACATTACTTAATGTATCAATATTCAATCGATATAACACATATGAGTGTTGTTTTAAATAGTCCCAAGACCTTTAGCTCAATAAAAATCCCAAGACCTTTAGCTCAATAACAATCCCAAGACCTTTAGCTCAATAACAATCCCAAGACCTTTAGTTCCATGATTTATGATATAGAATATGACTAAACATTCAATTCACATAAACATATAGTTGCAAATAATCAAGAATGTCATAAAAATTGATGAGCATGTATCTCCCCCAAAGAGTTTAATAAAAGCATTAAAACAATTGAAAATGGGGCTATGGAACTCACCTGTTGCAATGATTATAATGACAAAAGTGGATACACCGAAATGTAGCGTGAATCTCTAAACTTGACCTATTATCAATGATATGATACGTAATAAGTCATGATGTAATGTTATGCATGCAATTCGGATGATATCTATACCACTTATGAATTTGTAAAAATAATATTTCTCGTTGAGA
This sequence comes from Chrysanthemum makinoi, assembly GCA_910596185.1. Lineage (NCBI taxonomy): Eukaryota > Viridiplantae > Streptophyta > Magnoliopsida > Asterales > Asteraceae > Chrysanthemum > Chrysanthemum makinoi. The sequence goes on along the minus strand of OU343216.1, from coordinate 64,736,939 downwards.
AATAATCTTTTAACGTCTTGACCATTTTTAAATTACTCCAGTATTTACGTTGAAATGATATCCTACGATAATCATTTAGTGATTTATTATGAAATTATAACTTTCCGTCGTAAAATAATGTCGTTGAAATATTCATGAAAGTGACTAAACGGCCTCAGCTAATTAAATGAAAATGGTGCCGTCGAGTGTTAAGCGAACTCAACGGTTTTGGGAAGCTTGTATCATTATCTCAAAGTTTTAGTGTTTAAGTTTTCATCCTAGAGGTCTCGATCACAAAGAAAAATATAGGTAAAGTATGGTTTTCGGCAAAGTTTAAGTGACATCTTACTCCGTTACAACTCCGCTTGACAAATGGTTTGACATTTTGAAAAATATGCTAGGCGAACTTACTTTTACTAGAAGACATCACTTTATAAAAAGTACTTCGTCATTGTTAAAAACGACCTTCAACACGGTCCCTCGTTGACGTTATATTTTGGCTAATAGAAATATAATAGTTTTGCTAATAGAATAAAGTTACGGCAACTTTTTAAAATGTGAATAACTTTGTCTTTATAAGTCCGTTTTCTACGTTCTTTATATCTACGGAATCGTGTTAACATATACTAATATATTTTTGATAAGTCGACACATTTAGCAATGCTTAAGACTCATTTTTGACTGTAACAAGTTGACATTTCATGCTGAAATTTCGGAATTATTAGTTTTAGTGTCAAACTTCAAAAATTCATAACTTCTTCGTTATAGCTCGTTTTAACCCGTTCAAGCGACCCGCGTTTTAGTTTTAAAATATATTTTCAAATATCTAGCCCAAAAAATATTTTGCTTACTGTCGAAAATTCCAGAATTTCAAAATAAGGACAGACCCTTAATTAGACTTGTCGAAATGAGTTTTTCACGCGCAAAACCTATTCTAACCAATTCAACACAACTCCGAAGCTATTCTAATCCTACCATACACCTTCTTAGGGTGTCATGGGTTACTAGACATCACCAAGAGAGATTTATAACAAGGAATAATTATAGGATGACCAATATATATATAACTCTTTAAAATCAATGTAAAAGTGGTATAAACCTCATGAGACTTGCATGTTTTCTCAAGTAAAATGAAATGACCATAACAATGAATATGAAATTAAAACATGAATATGGATGCTTACTAGTTACTTGATGAGGTTTATGAGAACAAAGGATTTTTCCTAATCACCCAAGGTTTTTATTGCAAAACCTTAACAAAGAGTGAGACTAGAGTGTTAAAACCTTGTCTTGAAAAATATTTGATGATCCCTCTTATGATCCTTGTGGTTGCCGGTTTGCAAGAGAGAAAGAGATGTTTGATATTTTGCTTTGTGAAGTAAAATGAATGTGATAAGTGTGAAGTGAGATACTTGACTTAGTAGATATTTGCAAATAATGTGACTCACCCTTGAGGTGGTCGACATATGTAAAAGAAAAGGGACAAAATGCATTAACTAATAATCAAGTGTTTTAAATGTTGAGTAAATATGTAGTTAATTAGGAATAAGTGGTAACTTGTGTACACATTTGAGTATTTTGGGTAGCGTTAGATAAAAATAACTTTTAACGGGTCAAGATAAAATATATTGAGGTCATAAAATTATAAAAATACATTTCTTACATGAGTTGAGTGAAATAAATATTTATCGTGTAGTTTTTAAGAAAACCGTCGTAATTATATAAATATAACAATTTATATACGAAATAAATTTAAAACACCGGGTAAATTAATAATATAATTTTTATATTCTTAAAATGAGCATAAAAATATATTAGGAATATTTTTGGATGTGTCGGATCAAATGTTCAAAATAAATGTTTACGCGATAGCGTTTATTTAATAGGAAAATAAACGTTTAATGAAAAATGCAAACCCATGCATAATATTGATATGAAATGATGTTTTTGATGATATGTAGACTAAATCTAGTCTATATGAAATGTCCTCGATGAAATGTTCATGAATTCACAGCTAAACCATTAAGGCTACGTGAATTTGATGCTCGTAAATCTAGTTTACGATAAATGATAAATGATGAAGCATGAGTAATGTTTTGAAACATGACACGAAATACGAGTTGTCACATTAAGCCCAACCAAAAGGAATTCAGTCCGAAATTGAGTTGTGTTAGTCTATCGAATTTTTGAGTTTGTGATGAATAACGAGGAAAGAAGACATGAAAGGTGTCGATTACGGTTATCGATGATTTAGAGCGTACAAAAATCATAGTAAAGAAAATATTGGATGAATCTCCAATGAATAACACTTTGACTTTTATGAATATGTGAAAACCACGCTTGCACTAAGAGTTATAAATAAGCGCTCCCAACATAACATGATCCCTCGAATTAGACATAGTTAGCTAGGCTATGTATAATTAGAGCGATATCCCTCGAGAATTAGACATAGTTAGCTAGGCTATGTATAATTATGGAACGATAATGTGACGTTCGGTTTAGTTGTTATAACTCTTTATGTTTACAAAGATCTAAACCTTGTAAGTGATACGAATCGAAGGAAAAAGAAAGTACGCTAATGAGAATATTATACAGCGAGTGGTTTATCAAAAGTAGTACATCTTAAATCATAAGATTGAATACGATGGAAGACATAAACTTAGTACGACATAGTACATAAGGAAAATGAGATTGTTAGTTTCGAACTTCTTGATCTTCGCATTGTTGAGACCATGACAAGCTTCTCCTCCTTCTAACATGTATGCATTCCCATGAGCACCTTCAACTTGTTGACCTTGGTTTTGAGGACATTGATTCTGATAGTGTCCTTGCTCCCCGCATCTGTAACATGTAACTATGGTCTTGCCTCTACAATTCGGGGCATGGTGTCCTAGTTTTGACACTTGTAGCACTTAACGGGACAAAGACCGAGTGATGATACTTACATTGATTACATAGTGGGTAGTTTCCAGCATAACCTCTGGCTTCTATTGGTGCAGCAACATAAACCATTGCGGTTTCTTGCCCTCTATTCTGTTGTTGATGATGATTAGTGTTACGGTTTTGGTTATCGTTACCATAACCTCCCTGGTCACTTTCCCATTTCCTTTTGTTCTTGCTAGTTTGGTTGTTGTTGTTGTTGTTGCGGTTATTGTTGATAATGTTTTCCCCTTTCACGACCTGAGCCATGAGTTTTTGAGATACTCGAATAGATTCTTCAATCGTTTGCGGATCGGAAGAAGTTACATCTCCTTGAATACATTGTGGAAGTCCTCCAATGAAATTTTCCAGTAGTTTCTCATTGTCCCAAACCATTGATGGACATAGTGCAGTCAATTCTTGAAACCTCCGATGTAGGTCTGATGTCATAACCAGTCACTAACTCATAAAATTCCGTTTCTAATTTCTTCACCTCCGTGCGTGGATAATACTTCTTAGTTACCAGATTCTTGAATTCGCCCCGCGTGAGCTTGTAAGCGTTTTCGATACCAATAGGTCGCATCACGAATTCCACCATGACATTGCACCATCTAAGAGTGTACGGTGGCAACTTTACCTTGTAGTCATCGGGCAATGCATAAAAGAAATCAGACTCCATCTTCTCAAACCATCGAACCATAGCGGTGGCTCATACGTGCCTTTGAACTTTGTAGGATCACATTTCTTAAGTCCTTGTATGTACAATTTGAACTCGAATCCTCTTGTAGCTCGGTAGCGTGTAGCAAGTCTAGCAACCGGCGGCCGTTGGCCTCAGCGGCGGCATTCTGCGTTGCTCGTTCTTTTTCTTAGTGCCTCGGCTATACTATCCTCTATATACCTTTGGATAACGGTGGTGTCATTTCAGTGCAGCTTTTTTGGTGCCATAACTCTTCAAGATAAGAAAATGTGAGGCGTAGCAAAGTCTATGTTAGAATAAGCCTAAAGAGATGTGATGATGTAAAGTGATAAGTTTGAGGTTACTTTTCAAAATAATCGGCGGGTTCCCAAAAGATGGGTTATGAGGTGTCGTAAGTGCTTCAAATGTATGATGGTCTAGTGACTTAATGTGTGAATAGCGTGTAACTCGACATGTTAGTGGTGAAACAAAGGTAGTGACTTCGCCCTACTTAAAGGTTTATCTCGGCATTCGGCGTTATCGGTGATGAATCAAGTGATATAAAATTGTGATAAGAAATGACAAGGCATTCTCCACATGGGAGTAGGAGGAAATGATAATGGGATGGGTATTTAAAGGCATCTATGTGACAATCGATTTGAAAAGTAAATAACTCAAAAATATGCGTATAAACCATGTAAAGTGAACATGCACTTATGATGAAATGATAAGATGCTATAATGATGTAGTTATAGTCTAGGGTCAATGATGTAACCTAGTTCTCTATAAGCTGAAGCTCGATGCCAATCTGTCACACCCCCAAATTACATTTTTCTTGTGGAATGGAATTCACGGGGATTGACTGTCATAGCATCATAGTTACAGATATATTGAACGACCTAAAGTGTCGTTTAGAAAACACATCGTTTGATTTAATAAAATAATCAGAGTTTACAAAGTGTAGGTCCCACATGAAATTAACTTGTCTTGAAATAAGTTTGTTACAAGCCAAACGATGTTTAAAAATGCATAAATCCCATGTGTGGCGTCGTCACCGACTTTGATAAGTTCACATGCCATGAAGTGAATGCCTTAGATATACGAGATAAAACATGCTAAAAAGTGTCAACACAAGGTTGAGTGAGTTCATAGAGTTTGAGTTGAAATGTAAAGCCTTTCAAAATCGTTTATGTAGCAAAGGCAGTGTAAATCCACTCAGGTTCCAAGTTCGCCCATACAAAACTTGCAAACTGTGTGTTTACAACCCATTGCCAAAATATGTATAGTTTATGTTCAAATGCATGATGTCAAATGAATTCACATAAAAGTACATTACTTAATGTATCAATATTCAATCGATATAACACATATGAGTGTTGTTTCAAATAGTCCCAAGACCTTTAGCTCAATAAAAATCCCAAGACCTTTAGCTCAATAATAATCCCAAGATCTTTAGCTCAATAATAATCCCAAGACCTTTAGCTCGATAACAATCCCAAGACCTTTAGCTCAATAACAATCCCAAGACCTTTAGTTCCATGATTTATGATATAGAATATGACTAAACATTCAATTCAGATAAACATATAGTTGCAACTAATCAAGAATGTCATAAAAATTGATGAGCATGTATCTCCCCCAAAGAGTTTAATAAAAGCATTAAAACAATTGAAAATGGGGCTATGGAACTCACCTGTTGCAATGATTATAATGACAAAAGTGGACACCGAAATGTAGCGTGAATCTCTAAACTTGACCTATTATCAATGATATGATACGTAATAAGTCATGATGTAATGTTATGCATGCAATTCGGATGATATCTATACCACTTATGAATATTTGAAAATAATACTTTTCGTTGAGAAATAATCTTTTAACGTCTTGACCATTTTTAAATTACTCCAAATGTATTTACGTTGAAATGATATCTGACGATAATCATTTAGTGATTTATTAAGAAATTATAACTTTCATTATAAAATAATGTCGTTGAAATATTTCATGAAAGTGACTAAGCGGCCTCGAAAAGCTAGTTAAAGTAAAATGGTGTGCGTCGAGTGTTAAGAAACGAACTCAACGGTTTTGGGAAGCTTGTATCATTATCTCAAAGTTTTAGTGTTTACGTTTTCATCCTAGAGGTCTCGATCACAAAGAAAAATATAGGTAAAGTATGGATTTCGGCCAAAGTTTAAGTGACGTATCTTTCGTTACAACTCCGCTTGAAAAATGGTTTGACATTTTGAAAAATATGCTAGGCGAACTTACTTTTGCTAGAAGACATCACTTTATAAAAAGTACTTCGTCATTGTTAAAAACGACCTTCAACACGGTCCCTCGTTGACGTTATATTTTGGCTAATAGAAATATAATAGTTTTGCTAATAGAATAAAGTTACGGCAACTTTTTAAAATGTGAATAACTTTGTCGTTATAAGTCCGTTTTCTACGTTCTTTATATCCACGGAATCGTGTAAACATATACTAATATATTTTTGATAAGTCGACACATTTAGCAACGCTTAAGACTCATTTTTGACTCGTAAACAGTGACATTTTCATGCTGAAATTTCTGGAATTATTAGTTTTTTAGATGCGTCAAACTTCAAAAATTCATAACTTCTTCGTTATAGCTCCGTTTTAACCCGTTCAAGCGGCCACGTTTTCGTTTTAAAATATATTTTCCAAATATCTAGCCCAAAATATTTTGCTTACTGTCGAAAATTCCAGAATTTCAAAATAAGGACAGACCCTTAATTAGACTTGTCGAAATGAGTTTTTCACGCGCAAAACCTATTCTAACCAATTCAACACAACTCCGAAGCTATTCTAATCCTACCATACACCTTCTTAGGGTGTCATGGGTTACTAGACATCACCAAGAGTGATTTATAAAAAGGAATAATTATAGGATGACCAATATATATATAACTCTTTAAAATCAATGTAAAAGTGGTATAAAACTCATGAGACTTGCATGTTTTCTCAAGTAAAATGAAATGACCATAACAATGAATATGAAATTAAAACATGAATATGGATGCTTACTAGTTACTTGATGAGGTTTATGAGAACAAAGGATTTTTCCTAATCACCCAAGGTTTTTATTGCAAAACCTTAATAAAGAGTGAGACTAGAGTGTTAAAACCTTGTCTTGAAAAATATTTGATGATTCCTCTTATGATCCTTGGTTGCGGTTTGCAAGAGAAGAAAGAGATATGTTTGATATTTTGCTTTGTGAAGTAAAATGAATGTGTAGTGTGAAGTGAGATACTTGACTTAGTAGATATTTGCAAATGTATGTGACTCACCCTTGAGGTGGTCGACATATATAAAAGAAAAGGGACAAAATGCATTAACTAATAATCAAGTGTTTTAAATGTTGAGTAAATATGTAGTTAATTAGGAATAAGTGGTTAGATAAAAATAACTTTTAACGAGTCAAGATAAAATATATTGAGGTCATAAAAATTATAAAAATACATTTCTTACATGAGTTGAGTGAAATAAATATTTATCGTGTAGTTTTTAAGAAAAACGTCGTAATTATATAAATATAACAATTTATATACGAAATAAATTTAAAACACCGGGTAAATTAATAATATAATTTTTATAGTCTTAAAATGAGCATAAAAATATATTAGTTTTTGGATGTGTCGGATCAAATGTTCAAAATAAATGTTTACGCGATAGCGTTTAGTTAATAGGAAAATAAAGGTTTATTGAAAAATGCAAACCCATGCATAATATTGATATGAAATGATGTTATTGATGATATGTAGACTAAATCTAGTCTATATGAAATGTCCTCGATGAAATGTTCATGAATTCACAGCTAAACCATTAAGGTTACGTGAATTTGATGCTATAAATCTAGTTTCGATAAATGATAAATGATGAAGCATGAGTAATGTTTTGAAACATGACACGAAAATCGAGTTGTCACATTAAGCCCAACAAAGGAATTGAGTCCACACGAATTAGTTCGTGTTAGTCTATCAATTTTTGAGTTTGTGATGAATAACGAGGAAAGAAGACATGAAGGTGTGCGATGCGGTTATCGATGATTTAGGCGTACAAAAATCATAGTAAAGAAAATATTGGATGAATCTCCATAGAATAACACTTTGACTTTATGAATATGTGAAAACCACAGCACTAAGACTTATAAATAACTGCTCCCAACATAACATGATCCCTCCGGAATTAGACATAGTTAGCTAGGCTATGTATAATTAAGGAACGATATCCCTCGAGAATTAGACATAGTTAGCTAGGCTATGTATAATTATGGAGCGATAATGTGACGTTCGGTTTAGTTGTTATAACTCTCGATGTTTACAAAGATCTAACCTTGTAAGTGATAGCGAATCGAAAGGAAAAGAAAAATGCGGCTTAATGAGAATATTATACAGCGAGTGGTTTATCAAAAGTAGTACATCTTATTTCATAAGATCCGAATACGATGGAAGACATAAACTTATGCGACATAGTACATAAGGAAAATGAATTGTTAGTTTCGAACTTCTTGATCTTCGCATTGTTGAGACCATGACAAGCTTCTCCTCCTTCTAACATGTATGCATTCCGCAGGCACCTTCAACTTGTTGACCTTGGTTTTGAGGACATTGATTCCGATAGTGTCCTTGCTCCCGCATTCGTAACATGTAACTATGGTCTTGCCTCTACAATTCGAGGCATGGTGTCCTAGTTTTTGACACTTGTAGCACTTAACGAGGGCAAAGACCAGTGATGATACTTACATAAATTACATAGTGGGTAGTTTCGGCATAACCTCTGCCTTCTATTGGTGCAGCAACATAAACCATTGCGGTTTCTTGCCCTCTATTCTATTGTTGATGATGATTGAGTATTACGGTTTTGGTTGTCGTTACCATAACCTCCCGGGTCATTTCCCATTTCCTTTTGTTGTTGCTAGTTTGGTTGTTGTGGTTGTTGTGGTTATTGTTGATAATGTTTTTTCCCTTTCGACTGAGCCATGAGTTTTGAGATACTCGAATAGATTCTTCAATGGTTTGGATCGGAAGAAGTTACATCTCCTTGAATACATTGTGAAAGTCCTCCAATGAAATTTTCCGATGGTTTCTCATTGTCCCAAACCATTG
>OU343216.1:64717868-64728137 GCA_910596185.1 Chrysanthemum makinoi | reverse complement strand
ATCCTACAATTGGCATCAGAGCCTAGGTTGTTGTTTGGTCGATTCGAATGGTTTTTTATGTGGTTTTGTTCGGATTGGTTTTATGCGGTTTGGATATTGATTGATGTTTATGTTGATATAAACTGTTTTTTACATGTTTAAAAAACTGTTTTAGCATCTCTTTTGGTCGGATAAGTTATTCTTCTTAATACCTTGTTACTACAGTTTTTGACAATACAGTTTTTGACAATTTAATGTATCCTTTTGGTCATAATATCTCATGGTCCATCAATGTTTACAAAATCTGTCTTTTCTCATGTCCATGTCCAAGTCAGTATTTCTGTAATGTTTATTTTGTACCATAAGTGAAGTCTAAAGCTGGTCACATCTGTTTTGTCAAAATGGTCATTTTATGGTCAAAATGGGTCATAAAAAGTGCATCATGTGTATACGGTATGTCTGAATTCCTTGAAAGGATTTTTCATGGTCTATGATGCGAATACTCGTAGGAATTAGTCAAATGGTCAAATATTCTTGTTGGCGAGTTGGTATAATCTATCTAGCGACTTAGTTATGTGGCTTCTGTCTTTACAAGTTGTCCTGATGCATTGTATTTGGGTAGCGAGTTGTGTTAGCCACTTGTCCCATTTTATGATGTAGCGACTTAGTTACTGGACACAAATCTTGTTTGCATGACTTGATGCAAAAAAAATCTTTAACCTAGCGACTTGTTACTTAACAAGTCGTAGCGACTTGCTTTGGAAAAAGTAGCTAGCGACTTACTTTGAAAAAGAATGGGTAGCGACTTGGTTTTAACATATCGACTTGACTCAAAAAGGGTTAGCGACTTGACTCCATATGACGACTGGACAGAAAGGAAGAAGAAGAACTTGACCATATACCAAGACTCAATCATGTACTTCAGTTAAGAAACATCATCAGTCTAAGAAAAATAAAACGTTATAGAAAAAGAGTAGCAACGAGGCAATAACTTCATATCCAACAATAAAAAATCCAACTCCAACAAATCTCAATCGGGGCTACTCATATAAAGACCACCATTATTGGATCAAACCTAAAAACACATCTAATCAAGACTCAAAATAAAAAAAGACATGCAAGATCTCGATTTTTCCTATTTGTGATCTCAAGGGTTTAAGACAAATCAAAGACCATTTTCAGATCCTTACAACCCAAAAGATTATCATCATTGATCTTTACTTAAAGACTCGACTCAAATAAATCAAGATCTCAGCTTAAGTCTACTCATGGCATTCAAGATGCATCAAGATTTTTTTTCAAAAATCTTAAACTCACGAAGGACTTTGTCATCATTGATCTTAAACTTTTCATTTATATATTCGAATGAAAAACAAAGGAGTAATAACAAGAATGTTATTTCCTTCGTTTAATTCGTTCAATAACAATAACACAAGACTAATCACATACAAACCTACCTTAGACCTTTCGAAGATTCTGAAGCCTTAACATTAGTCGAAGCCATCCCTGTGACTTAACTCGTTAATATCATACCCTCGAGCCATCCCTGTGGCGAGGATGAGATGAGATTAAACTTGGATCGATTGAATGAATGGATCAGTTTTGATAAATGATCTTGTGATTGTGAGACTGATTCGTACTCGGTTTGATATGAGATTTCATAAAGTGATGTGTTTTTGTTATTCCCTGATCTGAGTTGGATGAAAGAGTTTTTTTTGGGAGTGATATGTTGATTGAGGCGGACATAATTGTGAAGTGAGATTAGGGTTAATACTCCCTTGAGTGTTTTAGGGTAAGAAGGATGTTGACCAAGTTTTATAACCAAGAAGTGTATACTTTAGATTTTTGGATCGGGTACTAAGTTCTCAAAATGGGCCGTGTAAGGGATGATGGATCAATGGCTATATCTTATTAATGGACCGGATCTGGATTGGAATAGGGCCAAGTGTTGGTGTTGGGCCGTGCAAAGTTCACATGACATGCCACATACTCTAGTCTCTACAGGTAATTATTGGTGAATGGCTGAAAGGGATATTGGGATATACGCAACCTCAAATTTATTCCTTGATCATATCTTTTATCCCATATCATATCTTTTATCCCACATATAATTATTGGTGTATGATTATATATGTGTGCTTTTTACGAATGTGAAATGAGATCTACAAAGAAAATTTTCCGAATGTGAATGGGCTTAAGTATATACCGAATTTTGGGCTATCAATTTTGGATCATGGGATTTATTGGACTATCAGACCGGATATGGGTTAATGTTTTCAATTGGATAGGGTTTAAAATTGCGGCTGAGCTTCTCATAACTGGATAATAAATATGAGATTTGAATTTGATGATGAGTGTTGTTGATGTGATTTAATGATGTGACTTGTGATAATATGATTAGATGATGAGTTTATGCAGTTGGATATTTTGGGTTATACATTTTCACGGTAGACACTATTTCATGTCTTGAATTGATGGTTGAACAAAGTTGACTTCTGGGGCTGTTTGGTCGGTATTTCTTATTCGGATTTAAAGTAAGGTTTTCTGGGCTTGGTTACTTATTTCGTCTTCTTTCTTTCTACCCTTCCGCGAAGATGACTTGTTTGGCTATTCACAGAGTGTGATAAAGACTTGGCTATTTAGTTACGTTTGTGATTCTTTCTCGCTTAACCCACAACGTAACTATCACCTTGGTGTCTCACGCAGTTGAGGATACGTCAAGAGGTTTTGTACATTAGGTACACCGTTTCTTCTTCACAAGGATTAGTACAAGTTTAAGTATCAAATCTGGGGAATTTCACATCATGATCAAGTTTGGCATATCGGGTTTACTTCACCATGTTGTCACTGCAATAGCTGTCGAATGTGTGAATGTTGTGTTTACCAAAGTGTTTAATGGATGGTTGATGATTTTGTTGATGTTGGATAATGAACCGCTGATGAACCGCTGCATGTTCCCCTAAAACAGATATTCACTGAAACCAAAGTCGTCATAACACATTCAAGCTGACATTGTTTACGGTTTTGTCTTGATTTTGTAAAATCCCTCGAAAGAACCTATTTCTCGGTTTAAATCAGAGACTTGTAAAATCCCGTGACAATGGAAACATTCGGGTAATAGTAAAGTGCATTTTCGGATCTATCTTACGGTTTATTCTTAGTCTTGTAAAATCCCGCGAAAGAAACTATTTCTCGGTTTAAACCATAGAATTGTAAAATCCCCTAATGATGGAACCATCCCTGGAGAGGAAAGTGTATTTCTGGATCTTATCTGATGTTGGTGCTACGGTTTCTGCTTCGAAGAAGGGATAAAAGGGTGTATTTCATGAATTGGATGTGTGTTTGGATTATCGTCATGGTAGTTTGGTTATTACATGGTTTTACGGGGTGATGTGCTGTTAACCATGGTCGAGATTAAACCATTATCAAAGTTCATTTAAATGTTAAAGAAGGCTAGATTTGAGCAATTCAGAAGATCTGATAACAGGGTGAATTCACTATTATTTATTTGAGGTTGAAGTGAAATATCACAGGCGAGTGTACTTAGTATCTGAAGGTATTGGGGATGGTTGGATGAAGATTCTTCATGATCCTTGTTCGAGCTTATTATCAAAAACGAAGACTTGGAAATCTAGTTATTGTTGGGTGTCTTTTACCTTTTCTTTTACCACTTGGGGGAATTGGGCTCATACCACCACAAGATAACTATCACTTTAAGGAGTTACGTTGTAGTGCTCAGTGTCACATTCAATTGTGGATTTTCAAGAGGTAATGTACATCTTATACTTGATGGTTGGTTGGTTGAAGAGTATAGAGTACATAGAGTACTTAGAGATGCTAATGGAAATCGGCACCGCTCTTTGTTACATACGTGCAAGTTCAAGTCACGAGTTCGGGATAGTTTACTTCAGGGTCAAATTCATCATATTGGGTTTTCTCCATCAGCTTTCACAACAAAGAGCCTACTGAATGATAATGGTGGTTGATTACATGTTTTGCTAAGAGAGCTGAAAAGAGAGAGATTATGATGTATGAACACTTCAGTTCATGGCTCGTACTCTAAAGGAAAGAAATGTGTACGCTTCAGTGCACATTATCTTCAGAAGAAGAGAAATCTTCTTATTTTGACCATTCTCATCAACATGCTTCATACTTTTTCCATGCGCAGGTCATCAAGTGAACCGTGCTACCATGATTGTTTTAAGCATTCCACGTGCTCGATTATAATGAAGATGGCGACATCATGTGCTTATTTTGTGGGAGAGAAGTGTGAATAGAACATTGGATGATTTTCACTTATTTAGTCAAGAATGGCATCTCCGTATGCAATTCTTGAGGGGAGAAAAGTGTGAATTTTTGCATTGATTGATTGATATTTGAGAATAAAAATGGTCATAAGGCTCTAAACTCATGTAAGAACCGAGCTTCTTCTTATCGGGTCATCTTCACATGGAGTTTTCTCTTCTGAGCCGTTGGTTGACATCTTCACTCGGATTGATGAGTTTATCGACAAAGTGCTTCCGGTTAATGCTTCACGTATACATCAACATGATGATTCCGAACAATCTCTCGTTCTTGTTTGATGTGATTGGTAGTTTGGTGTTACCATCTTGTGTGTTCGTTGCGCGATTCTTTGATTTCCTTGATGAACATCTTTCTGTTCTTGTTTGATTGGGAGGGATTTTAGTTAAGGGGATTTGCAAGATGTAAGTTAATTGGGATGCTTTTGGTGGGATGCTTTTTGGTGTGAGTTGAAGATGTTAACACTCTATCCTCCATTCGGACAATCTTGAAGAAGGTCGAGTCTGATCAGTTCTACATTCTCTCTACATGTTAGAAGACTAAAGGCGAGTTGCATATGATTATCTAAAGACTTCTTCTTCATCGGGCATTGATCAAACAGTTGTCGGTTTATGGAGGCGTTGATATTGACTATTGCAATATTGCGGTTACTATTGAATAATAATCCGCTCTTTGGAATTCCTTTGCCAAATCTTCACAGATTATTGTTCATGAAAAATGATCCGCTCTTGGTATTCCTTTACCAAATCTTCACGGATTATTGTGCACTCAGTAAATCAACCACATGAACATTAAGGAAAATGACTACCTCATCCACTTAGACATTATTGGTGAATCTTCGGATCGGTCTCTATATGAATATCTTAAGGAAGATGGAATTGATGTTGGGGAATCATTTGTTCGGTTCATTAAGTGGGTCAATGTACATCCGGTTGTACATTTATTCACGTGTTGGACATTTGACACAAGTTGATTACTTCTGAGTTAATCATTTATCACTTATTTGAGATTGAAGTTGACTTTCACAAAGCGTGTTCTTATTTGATAACTTGCTCGGGCTTAAGAATTTGAGTTGAAGTCTTGGTTTATCTTGTTACCAAATGAGTCGAGGTGGATGGTTGAAGACACAGTTAACTATCACTATTAGGAGTTACTTTGTTTTACTCGTGTCACGCATATGGCGGTGTGGATAATCGCAAGAGGTGTTAATGTCTCATACTTTGCTTGAGTAGTGAGTACTTAGAGATTTGCTTGAAGCATAAATTCTCGACACCATTCTTCCATCATTAGGTGCAAGCTTAAGATACAAATGTGGGAAGTTGACTTCAGTTTCAAGTATGGTATATCGGGTTTTCTTCTTGATGGTCACTTCAAATTGTCTACATAAGGGTTGATTAAAATAGTGAGAGAGTCTTGACAAGTTGATTCTCACAAAGACTTCAAGCGATCTTCTCAACAAATTTCAAGTATTTGGGCATTCAAAGAGTTGTTGATTCTGAAGTATCAAAACCAGAAAGGCGTAAGGAGACAAGCATCTAGCAGAGTAAACTTGATGTACTTAATACTTCTAAGAAATTGAAGAGATCAGGAAGACAAATGTTATTACCACCGAGAAACTCAAGGTTTGACTCATGGCGAGTAAACTTGATGAACTTAATTCTTCTAAGTGATTGAAGATATCCGGGAAAACAAATGTCATGACCGCAGAGAAACTCAAGGTTTTACTCATAAAGGCGTTTAGTATTCTTATTCCAACGTGGGGAAGTGATGTAAATGAAAGTTTCGAAGATAAAAGAGGTACACGGTGTGTGATGATCTCGATGTTATCACAATCATCGGAGAGAGAATTGTGTACATTGAGGGCCGGATGTCTCACTTTGAGGGCTTAATCGTGATTGGAGATATAATCACTTATTAGGAGTTGACATCCTCGAGATTGTCATCCGCAGAGATAATCAGTGATTCGGCATGCTTCTTCAATGTTATCGGTTGTTCTCTCTTTGGGGAATGTGTGTACTTTGGGTCCTTGAGCTTCATACACGATCATCAGGGAAGAAAGCCATTATTTACCACAAACATTGGGGAGGTGTTTTCTCTACGGGCATGATGTGTATTCGGGAGAGTTCTTGGATATTGGTGTACTTGGTTCTTAAGCTTCATACACGTTCATCGGGGAAGAAAAATGTGAACATGGGAAGGTGTTCTTCATTCCCCTCATGAAGTGTATTCGAGAGAATTCTTGAGCATTATACTAAGAGAGGACTGCATCAATTCAACTACGGGGAAGTGTTCTCTTGACACCTTTTGGAATGGATCGCTTGGACTTGAGTGGAAAGGAAATTTGAGAAGATTATTTAAATGTGAGATGATACGTTGTTGTTGTTCTATTGGATGATATAACCTCGAACGAAGAATCACGGTGATTATTCTTAAAAGGAGCAGCTGGATCAATGATAATGGTGTGCTTCTTTGTGCACCTGGCTAAAGCAAGCTTGAAATAGAGCTTCGAACCTGCTCAACATAAGGATTTTTGGTTTGGGGGGAAGCTGCCAAAGTCTCTTTCTCAAAGGCTCATGTTCTATCTTCTATTCTGGAGCCTCGGAAGCTTTGGTGGTGGAAGTTTAAGAGATGACGAATTCTATCTTCTACAACGGGGCTGCTTGATATCCTTATCTCGGTACTCGTATCATCATCTTCTTAAACTATATCATCTACTCTATCTTTGTATATATTTATCAGAAAAATCAAATACAAAAATATAAAACCAACAAAAAGAAAATAGAAAAATATAAAATCTTCAAAAATCCATAAAAATCAAAAAAATTCAAAAATTCCAAAAATATGTTTTCTCAAGACATGTCTTCTGGTATCGATAACATCTATTCAATAATGGCACGGGACTTTAGATGAAGTTCGAGCAGGAGGTGTAAATATTTCTTTCTAAACGTGTCAAAAATCTATGGCTTACAGTTATTTCAGACTGTAACCCGGGCTTCAAATAATGGCTTGCTATTATTTCAGATAGCAACCCGTTCTTTAAAGGAAGGAAAGTGTTGCGCTAAATCTATTTTCAAAATATTTCGTGCACTTATCCTAAAACAAAACAAGGAAAGCATGTCGTCAAAAAGACTGCTATTCCTACACAAATGTTTTTCCGTCTAAAATTCTTCAGAAAAATATTTGTTGTGTTTTCAAAAATGGTGCAAAATGAGTTGCTTAAAATCAATCGATTCGGAGTTTTTATAAAATTTGGAAACTCAATCAATGACTTCGGCACTTTTAAAATCTTTTATAAAATGAGTTATTGGTTGATGGGGAAAATGTTTTCAAATCTATATCTTCTAACGAGCTTTCTTAATTATCCTAATATGCTTAATTAAAATGATGTTAACCTATGTTGAAGGACTAGGTGCCAAGGATATGATTGCTAGGATTAGATAATTAGAGTTTGATGAACACATTTTTCCCATACATTTAAATGATCTGATTGATATGTTGCATTGGCTTTTATTAGTCGATTACTGTTTGGGTGATGTTGACCACCATATATTTGTATGTGTGTTCACTAACGAATGCAGGTATATTGGTTATAAGAATGTTCCCGATCCGGATCCCACAAATGAATATGATTGGATGCCGAAAGGAAAGGGTAACTATTTCTTGGGTTGACAAATGAAGAAACGGAGCTTAATTTGACTTCATTGGAGAGTTGGCATAAATGCAACGAAGAGGTCTCCTGCATCACGATGGTTTTCTTCTAAGTAATTGAAGAAAGCGAGCTTAATTTGACCTCGGTTGGCATTCAAAATGCAACGTAAGAAGAAGTCTCATTGCATCGTGACGGTTTTCTTCCAAACCCTACAGCAACAACAACGGAAGCTTCTCAACCACCTAACGTATCTTTGTGCAGGATTATCGTGATGATACCATTTTCTAAAACTTTGAAAAATATTGTTTTGAAAATGGAAAAATATTGTTTTGAAAATATATTGGACTAAATTTTGAAAATCACCATACTTCATTTTATCAAAATTTAAGTCACTCAATTATCGACTTCGGTCATCGATTGAGGGGAGAGTGATTTAATTTAAAATATTTTCAAACAATATATCTTCAAAAAGTCCGTTTGCGAAATTATGTGGTGATCTAAAGATTTAATGTTATGTCATGGTATGATTTTCTTTTGAATCAAGGTCTTTCAAAATGAAATTTTTTTTGTTCTTGTTTGATTGTGAAATTGTTTTGTTTTACTCAAAAGATCTCTTTAAAACAATCATACACGACACTAACAATCTTTAATGTCTAAATTTGTTCCTTATTAATCATTTTTCAAAATTAAATTTTGCCACGTCTTGCCCTAAAACTTATCTAAAGAATTTAAATCAGATGGGATCACAAATCTCAAATGGTTTGATATTTTTATCAGGGGAGAGATCGTGATTTAAATCTCAAATCTGTTTTATGGAATTGGTTTTAGTCCTTCAAAGGCACTCCTGCCTCCATGTGCAAAACGATTTCAAATACATAATGCACATGTTGAGGAGGAGGATTTATCCAAAAACATGATGAGTATTTAAACCTGGCCACATTTTCTCCCATGTTTTCTAAACCTTATTAAATCACTTGGGATCCAAAATCTCAAAGGGTTTGATATTTTTGATCGGGGAGAATTTGTGATTTAATAATGAAATTTGATAAAAGGTGATCGTTTTGATTCAATTGTGCAAGTTGCTCTCTCATATGTGCTAAACGCTTTCGAATCTCGAAGCACATATTGAAGGGAGCATTTTAAGGAAAATAAACTATCGAGGTACAAAAGCTTTTATGTTTTAACATAAAGTACCTTGATTGAGTTTTCAAATGGTTTCTTAATGGCTTTGTGATTGTGGATGTGCTTCAAATTAACTCTTGCCTCTATGTGATAAAAATGATTTCCAAAATCCTATGCACATATTGAGGGGGAGAATTTACCAAAGAAAATCAAATGGCTTTTTCTATGAAAATTGTGATCAAGAATTTATTTCAAATAACTCTTGCCTCCAAATGCGAAATAATTTTAAAATCATATGCATATGTTGAAGGGGAGGTTTTCTAAATGATCAAAACTATTAAGGTACAAAATGCTTTGATCTCGTATCACAAGTACCTTGATTGTTTTTCCAAATGATTTTTCAATTGGTTTTAAGGAAGAATGAACTATACCAAAAGACCGACCATTTCACTTTATGCATGGAGTTATAAGGATGGTGAGGTTAGGTATTAGTTCCCACGATCTGCCAGAACCGGAGGGATCTACCCAGGGACAATCCACTAGATAGTGTAGAGTCCTTAGGTATATTGAAAAAAGGAGAAAAGTGAGATATGGGAAGAGTGCGGACTGAGATAGAGCTAGAACTGGAATAAACCCAACAAGGTTCTAGTAATGAAGTCTCGGTAAGCACCGAAGGGGTTGAAGAATGAAAAAGAATTGAATGTGAAAAGGGTGAAAAGAAATAGCCCTCCAATAATTCAACCTTAGGGAGGAAACCGGGTTCAATACATATGCTACTGGTGTTTACTAAGGTAACACTGGTATTGAAGACCAGACATCATGGACCCATGATGCCTTGCCTACAACTTCCCAAACTACTCAAGTTCCTCCTAAAAGGACTTGTTTCATTCTCACGGGGAACCGACATAATCTATCGACTTTCTCTTAGAGATTGTTGATATTGAAGAAGGAGACCCTCTCCCTAGTCTCCGGCATAGGAACCAAATGTGCACGATTGAGTCTAGAGCCAAGAGATCATCCACAATATCTCATTAGGACACTAAATTCTTGAAGACTTGCTGTTTCACACAATGTGGAAAGTAAGAATATCTTATGAGTCCTACGCATTATCCTTGTGGTATTGCCAGAACATCCGAGTGATATGTAAATATATTTACAATGAAGATGGAAATCCTTCTAGAGCCAACATCAAACAAGCTCTTGGTGTGTGACATGTG
>OU343216.1:64655183-64717768 GCA_910596185.1 Chrysanthemum makinoi | reverse complement strand
CAAGGAAAGAGTAAAAAAACAACAAATACTTATGGTCCTCAACCAATGACAAGGAGATAACATTCGAAGTTTAGGTACGAATTAGGTATGGAGAGGTTAGCGATGATGATAAAATAAAAATATGGACTGATCTTTGTCTCAGCAAACCCTATGATAATAATCATGAAACAACAACCACGGGCCAGGGGCTCGTTGGTCCAAAGCATTGGTGCGAAATGATAAAGACCATTGATGGGGATTCTGCCCCGATGATCCTTACACAACCGTGAATGGAGGAAGTAATGCCAAAAGAGTAGGATTTCACGTAATTCTCAGAAATTCAACAACCGACAACCAAACCGAGTTACAATGGTCGTGGATTAAGGTTTAACGACCGTAAAGATCAAATATGGAAAGTTATCCCACTAAAAATAAAATTTAGAAGGACTGCATGAATGAAGATAATCCTGATGAAGAGAATCCTCAAGATACGGGTAATTCAACAAATGACGACAAGACAAACACGAGAGAAGATTGCAAATATGGGCATTTGGATAATTCAATTGAAACTAAGGACTACAACATAAAGGTAATCATAGACCAGGAGCCAGGGGTATAAAGTAAGTATAATTGACCATGAAGATGAGGAGTATGCGCGAAGCACAAGCTTCTTGGGATCCAATATAAAAAACCACCACCAATTTTCGCCGAAAGATTTGAATTCACTAGGTATCATTTGGGGCCGGACAAAAATTTTTGCAAAGTTCGGAAAGTGGGAATCAAAGAATACCACGCCTTCAAATGTCGCTTGGATCGAATAACTTAATGAAGGACGCTGAGGAAGTCGGCAAGTCCAAAGGCCCCATATAAAGCCCCCGCTACCGAAGTCTAACTTAAAGACTCAGAATAAAGAAAAGTGCTCCTTCGAGAGACAACCCGAATTATCCCTTTCTTTTGTTTTATTTCCATTTCTATAGGGTTTTGTGTTTTCTAACCATTTTTGCAGAAACGAAAGATTGTCATAGCTTGTTTATTCGACCTATACAGAAATTCTTTTGTGATTACTACCAGAACCAACCCCTTTGCAAAGATAATTTTTGACGATTACCGCTACAACGTAATACCATCTCAGTGGTTACACCGTAGCCACTCGCTTTGCAAAGATATTTCAGGTTTTGCTAGTTACGGTGTAACTCCCTCAAGGATTTACGACGTAACCTTCCTCTGCTTTACTTCTTTCATTTTAAAACACAACAACCTTGTATTAGTATTTTAAATGAACTTTGTGGGTGTGTTCCCTGTAAACCCTTACAGATTTCACTGCCACTGGGACACCAAGTGGTTTAAAAGGCTTGTTGCATATGCTAAATGCAACCGTGATTCCTACTAAAGTGAGTTAGGTTTGTTTTTATTTTTCATTTTTTCTTTTTAGAATTATGCTTGTCGGTAGTGTGATTTCTTTTTCGTGGGCCATCTTCCTTTTTGGAGAAAATTTTAGGGAAGTTCTCGCTCCAATTCTACTTTTCTCTTCACCTTTATTTAAACGCTTAGTACAAAAGGGACTTTGTACATTTCAAGTGGGGGGACGGGAGTAGAATTATCTCTTGAACTTTATTTTGCCCTCGTTTTTCTAGCTTATTTTGAAAAATTAGACCATTTTTAAAATTTTGGCATGTTTTTCTTAACCTAACTAGATTAGACCTTAGCCGAGCACATACAACCCTTGATTTTATATGGTGAGATTAGCCTTATCCGTTTCCAATTTTTTTACCCCAAATCTACCAAATTATAAGTGTGTCGGTAGCTTGTAAACTTTAAAACTTGGCCTTTGCATCATTTCGAGACCATAGACGAGGTATGTTGAGTTAGCTCGATGTATTTGGACTTTTCAGTTTAAGAAGAAAATATTATAGGATTATCACCCAAATAGCCTACCATTGTGTGTCTATCTATTAGTTACCTCGACTTCTCGACCCCCATGTGAAACCCTTTTGTTGCACTCACCTTTAGTGCAAGATACCCCTAGATACACCCATAAGAGCCATTCCCTTCATTTTGTTAACCCAATGTATGTTTTCGATACACCTTTACACCTTAGCCTACCCTGTAGTCTTTACTATGATTGGGAAGTCATCATTTGCTTAAGTTCAAGGTTCAAGTGGAAAGGTTCGGAAATCACACTTTCGTTTACCCACATATTCCTGAAGATCATTGAAGACCCTCCGAATTCCCGTTATTCATCTCAAGTGGGGGGATATTATGTTTAGTTGTTATTGTTATATTGAAAAAAAATGATTCGAAAAAAAAATTGTTATGTCATTTAGTTATTGTAAAAGTGCATTGTTATAAGCACTATTTTATGAGCTTTATAGATTTAGTATCGAGGAGGCCACCCGTCACATTCAAGATTGGAGTTGTAATTATGCCAACAAGGAGAAAAGGTAGCCCATCACGACCCTCTAATGACACATCTACCTAGTATTTCATGATTCCGTTTCTTGACTTCAAAGCTTGAACTTTGGGCGGACGGTAAGTGGTGATGACTTGGTTATAGATTTAGACTACATGCTTGATTTTTATTTTACACCATTTATATATCCCATGTCTTATCCTACCCTTTAGTCATGAAGCATGTCTAGGTGATGCAACGAAAATTGGTGTCTTGGCCATGGATTTGGTCATGTATCATTGATTTTGTCCACTTCGCCGTGACATGTTAGTAATGACGAGTCACCCTTAACCTTTGTCGTGTCTACCCATATTGCCTTCGAGAATTGTTTAGCCTTAACTCTAGTGGTGGAGATTTGTGTAACCGCCAAGCTTATGATAGAATACATGCTATGATGCATGGGATTGAGTGATCACCGAAAACACTAGAATAGTTGAGAGATTTGAGTGTTTCATTCCCATTTCGTGAGGTGTTCGGCTTTGTTTTATTCTAGCATAAGGGATTTGTAAACTTATATTTTTCAGGTTATGGGAGATATCTTTTTAGAAATCTTTCTAATAAGGTCTACTTGAGGACAAGTATAGTTCAAGTGGGGGATATTTGATAACATCAATTAGTCCTGAATATTAAGTGTCAATTTACCCCAATAATGCTTGTAATTTATATCATTTATATGGATTTACGCTTGTTTTCCATTGTTTTCCACTTTCAGGTAAATTACAAGCATTGGAGCTAAAGAGACGCAGAGTTGGAGAAATATCAAAGATTTATCATAGTATGTTTAAGAAGTTACACTCTAACTCTCTCACATTACGCCAAAGTGACTCGTAAAGCCAACTCATTTGAAGATTACCGTAACTCCCCTAAAGACTACTAATGCGAACTTATTAGGTCAAATGAGGTTCCACGCCGCTGATAACTACGCCATAACTATTTCATCAACTACGGCGTAACCAAGTAATATTGAAGATACACTAACCACTTATAAGGTTACGCCGCAACCATCTAGTGCAAATTATGAAGAAATTGAAGATTACGCATAACTCTCATATTAGTTACCGTAACCCAGATCCGCCTATAAATACCCTACGATTTCCAGATTTCAAAGCATCCCATTCCACACACCACAACCAAAGAACGTGGGAAGAAGCCAAAGGAAAGTCTAGAGGAGCATATGAGTCGCTCGGGAGAAATCACTCCCTACAATAAGCATTAGCATTTTATCTTTTCTTTACTTTCGATTCATGTATTTCGTAACATTAAATATTGAATTGATTTGTATGGTTAATATGAGCGGCTAAGCACCTCTTGGTGCCGCCTTTAGATTCCTTAATTGTTTTGTTTGCGTCTACATTACTTCCGTATAATTATTTCTAAGTGTATGCATGCATAGTTTATTGGTAGCTACCCTTGTTTCTGTAGTTTTGAATGGCGGTAGAGGCTAGTTGCTTAGAGATATGACCAATCAATTCTAAGTGAGTAGAATGAGACGGGAAGGGTAAGATATGACCAACTGACGACCCTTTCTACTTGTGTGATTTGACCAACCGATCACCTACCGCTTGGATGAACTTAAGAATTAGAGGGTGAGTGTTTAAGTTGCTAACGCCCGGACACTCACTATTATAAATCTAGCATGTAGTGGTACTTAATGACTTGGCTTAGGGACCAGGAGACTTCTCCCAGTGGTATATTTGCCGATAGGTTAGTTGCGCTTTGACCAAATGTTGTCCTCTCATTTGACCCCACTGAAGTAATTGGAAGTAAGTAGACGTAGACATTACTAGCTAGGAGGAATAACTAGGTTAGCACCAATCTCCTCTATTGATTAAACCTTTGTCTTTTATGCTTTTATCTGCTTTAGTAGTTAATTAATTAATTCCTTATCGAAATCATAATAAAAACTGTGACACCTAGACTTAGTAATAATCCAACACACATAGCTCTTGGGATCTACCTCTGTTTACCGAATACTACACTACACACCACCGTGCATAACAGCCTCGTTAGTGAATTAAGGTAGACCATAGGTATAACAAGAATATATAAATATTAAAACCTGGTCAGTAAAACCTGCATCAAGTAGCATGTTTTTTTGTCTATAAATAGTGAGCCATTTCTTTATTGTTGGTTGCCACTTCCACACATACTTTCTACTAGTATTGTAAACTCTCTAACCTCATATCTAAAGGATCTTTCTATGTAGTTTGTGTTTGTTTATGTGTGATCCTCTAGGTTCCTCTTAAATGCGAGATCACCATCTCTTGAAGTCGAGCAAGCTCAAGTCCATTAGTTGCCATGCTTCGTCATCATCGAGACTACTGAGGTTCTCTTGTTGATAGTTCTTTTCTTCCTCTCTGTGAGTGTTGTGTCTAAGGCATTATGAAGGATGCCAAAAGGTCAAGCGAAGGCATTAGTGAAAAGTGCAACGTCCTAAAAAGGCATTAGTGAATGATGCCAAAAGTTTCAAGACGGGTGATGAAGTGTAAATACTCATCATTTTTGTCTTATCCGAAATCCAAAACATTTAAAAACACTCAAATATGCGCAAAATACAAAATATATCCAAGGATTGTATTTATATGTTTCAGATGCAAATGTTTAAAACGATGAAAACGAGCTAAGTTTGCATAATTGGCGCTTCAGTCCCTCAACTTTCAAATCTTGACAAAATCAGACCCTGAGCATTTGTTTTGGAATAAAAGTCAACCCAAGTCCTTTCAAAATCAAAATATATCAAAAATGATCCTGGGTAAAATTTTGGAGAATTACAAGTTTGTCCTTCAAGTTTCAAAATTTAAAAAATAGTCCTTGGAAGTTTAAAATGGAAAATTATCTTTTATGGTCCTTGTACTAATGAAACTTGGCAAGATTGACCCTTAGAACAACTTTGAAAAATTGGCGTGTTCGGTCTTTGAGAATTCAGAATTACACAATTGGTCCTTGTGATAACTACTTGCCAAACGGATTCTTTTTTATTAATAGCCCAAACCCAAAATAATAAAACCCAAACACAAACATGCCGGCCTAATGTAAGCCCAACCCACACCTTACTTGAACCTTGAACCCCCTAACCTGACCTCGAAAGTCCAAAAAACCCTATGACCCTTTTTTTAACCCCATCTCCTATTATAAAAGCGTCAAACATTGACCGCTTCCTTCTTTTCCCACCAAAACCCCGCCAAACTTCCTCCATTGCCACTTCTGACTAAAAGTAGCACCAACCCACCACCCTACTCCATGCTTGTCTCTCCACTCCACAACCTCCCGAAGCATTATTGCTTCAAACCTACTAATCCAAGTTAATAATTCCTTGGGCTAAAATCCATTTTGATGGCTAGGATCTGTCGTGAGCACCAATGGCCGGATTTAAAGTGGAAATGACCAGAGACCAAATGGAAGCCTCAGAGTCAATATATATCAAGGAGAAGCTGAATGTATGTAGATTTTAGTTATTTTCAATATCGTATTAGTTAATTTCCAAATTTCCAATGTATTTTTAAGCTTCTATGTTGTATCCTTAGCATTTTCAGTGTACTAGAAACCATTTTCAACCGCTAATCAAAGTTCCATTTGCTTAATTCAGCTTTATGTATTTTACTTGAAAATCTCAAATCCAATTATAGTTGTTAAAAGTTATTGTTCGTTGTTTGTTTGCTCATTCAAGCTCATTCATAAGCTTTCTCAAGCTTTCAAGCTTGAAGCAATTTAATTTAAGAAACTCAAAAATAAAAAAAATAGGATAAATAGTTGAAAAATCAAAAACCGGAAAAAGAAACAAGAAAGTCGAAAAGTGTTGAATATTGATGGAAGTCGTGGGTTAGAACCTCATGGGAGGTAGTAGGATGGTCCTTGGTCTCTAGTTCATGGTTTTCACTTGGATGGCGCTTTTGTAAGAAATTTTCTTATTTTTGTGATTTTACCTGTTCAACCGCTTGTTCTCTCCGCTATTTTAGTTCTTCTAGCTTATTAGGTATATCTTGGTTGAATTGAAGCTTAATATTGTAGACTTGTTAATTAGTTCTCATTTTTCTTAAAAAATTTTGTATTGACTGTCATAATAGCATAAAATAGAATCTAGGGTAATTGTAGTTTAAGCTTAGTGTTTCTGCTTATGCTTATTAACTCATAACAAGTTGATAAAAGCGTTTCAAAAGCCTTGGTACTCATTTGCCTTAAAAAACCAAAAATCGGTCTTATATGGGGTTGTTTGGATTTGTTGAGTTTGTGGATTCAGAGGATGTTTTTGTTGATATTTCTAGTTCAGACATGTCACTTTAGGTTTAAATAGGTTAATTTATTTATAAAAACCAAGCCTCATTTATTTAAAAGTCAAAATCACCTCTTATCTCCAATTTTTAGCTCACTGCCATAATTTTAATTTCAAAAACTCATCAAAACCTTTCATTAGTTGTTAAAATAGCTTAAATCAGTCTCATTATAGTCTAATATAACATAATCACCAATTAGAAGTGATCAAAGTTCATATAAGTCAACCTTTCAAGTGTTTCAAAAAAAGTCAAAAAGCACAACGCTTCAAAATGACAGATCTGTGGAATTTTTATGAGCTTGTTTTAAGTTTGAGACTTTGAGCTTTTGTGAATAAATAGATTTTCAACTTGTGTTAACTAAGCTATTTTTAGTTTATTTTAAGATTTTTCACGCTTGTTGAATCAAGCTAAAGTAGTCAGCCAGAGGCCGCTTTGGCACGTTGAGAGTGAAATCGTCTCGAGCTTTTTTTCTTTCGCTTGTGCTTTTTAGGTCCCAATCAGTTGCAAAGAGCTCATTTTAGGTTAGATTTAGTCAGAGTAGCTTATGGTAGCTTTTGAATAGCTTATTGCTTATTTCAAGTGCTTATTCATATAAAGCAGTGCCCAAATCATTGTTCTTGTGCTCCAAATTGGTTTCTGTTAATTTTCCCTTATTCTCAGTATTAATTTATAGTTTTCTGGAGATTTTCATATTTTTTCCTATTTATATTCTATTTTTCTGCATTTTTATTCATTTTCGAGCATTTTTAAATAACATTTTATTCAAATAAATTAGAAAAAGCTCAGAAAAATACAATTTCAATTTTCTTAGTTTTAGAATATTCAAAAAGTCATAAAATGTATTTTTCTTGAATTTTCTTAGTTAAAATATATTTTCTAGAATTTTAATTAGTTTTAAATAGTATTAAATTCGTAATAAGTAGAGAAAAATTCAGAAAAATGTGATTCCAGTTTTGAAAATTCTTTTTAGTTATTTAAGATATTTTAAAAATAGTTTTGTAATTTTCTTGCATCTTTTCCTAATTTTTAGCATTTTAAGCTATATTTTAAATGTTTAAAATTAGTTTTTAATTCAAAATAAATCAAGAAAATCCTAAAATTAGTTTTAATTTTAAATAGTTTCAAATATTATTTTTAGTTTAAAAATAAATGTAAAATTTGAACATACGCTGCTTTTAGGTTTTAATCGTTAAATCCATTTTAAATATAGAATTAGAAGGACTTCAAAGTCTTTATTAGATTTAATTTCCTTAGTGTAATGACTCAAAACCCTTTCCTGCTTAATATTCACCATCACTACGCTGCTTAGCTATTCAATCGCACTGCTGGGGACTTAACGACCCTGGAAACACTATACTCCTCTCGACTTTTACCAGATTCTTAAGTCGTTTGACTTATGGTCAATTCATTCACAAGTGGTTGACTAATAAAGATAGACCGTTCGGAGCGAATCAAATTTTAGGCCACTGAGTCAAAGCAATAGTCTTACGCTTAGCGATTAGTGATTTGAATATTCACTCCTTGTTCTTACCATCTATATATATTTATATTTTCTTATAAAAATCAAAAATCCAAAAACATCTTAAAACATATAAAACACAAAAATATTTTTCTTTTGTTTCTACACATATATAAAAGATAAAAATACAAAAGATTTTCCTTTTTGTTTAATAATAACAACATAAAAATTACCATCGAGAACCAAGATGAGTACTACCTAACCGTACGACCATAATAAGTTCAAACATAAGATTAAACTTGCCTTTGTATCCTTAAGAGTGGTGTACCTTTTTCAAAGAAGCCATTCATCTTGTGATTATTGGTTTGTTCACCTCATTTTGCATCGATTTTGTTTTAATTGGATTTGTTGTTATATCTACTTTTCAAAAAAAAATAAACAAAAAGATTATTCTTTTCCCATTTTCATAATTCCCTTGACTCGAGATTTCAGAGTCAACTCAGTGTATGCGACTTGCTTTTCTAGGTCTGTGAGCCCATTTCGTGAGCTTGTCGATTCCAAGAAGGCGATCCGTGACGTTTCTCATTTCATGTCGGATTCGAGATTCGGACCGCCGCACTACTTCCGCTATTATCATGGCGGATGAACGCCCTATGCGCTGAAGCCCGCACCCATCGATGGGTATGGAGATGCATTGTTATCCCAGCCATTGTGGTGTGAAAATTTTGAACTCAAAACCAGGTTACTAAATCTTGTAACCTCAAGTCAATTCTATGGTTTTGAGAGGGATGATCCTCATGCTCATATTCGATGGTTTAACAAGATTGCATCTACCATCAAATACAAGAATGTCCCTACCGATGCTGTCAAACTTCTTCTCTTTCCATTTTCCTCGAGGACAAGCCCGGATTTGGCTTGAAAACAACCCTCGACGATTGAAACATGGGAAGATTTTGAAAATTTGTGAACGAAGTTCTATCCATCTTCTAAGACCACGAGTCTTAAAACGAAATCATCAAATTCACAATAAGTTTGATGAATCTTTAGTGAATCGGATCGTTTTAAGGAATTGCTCCGCAAATGTCCTCACCACGGTTTCTCCGAATTGATGCAACTCGATACTTTCTATAATGGAGGAGTCAATCATCAAGATTCTTTCAATTCCTCCTCGCTGAGGAAATTTCTTGAGCAAGACTGTCAAAGAAGCTTTAGCGATCATTGAAAACAAGTCTAAAGTCCGACCGCATCTAAGCAAACCGGTTGTTTCCCAAGTCGTTGGTCCTTCGCTTCATCGCTCGTGAGTCAATCTAGCACCGATGCTAAGATTGACAAACTCACGGAAGCTATTCAAGCTTTGGTTCTCTCCAACCAAAAGAAAGTTTTTTTCCACAAACTTCACCTCCTGCTGAAGTTAAGAAAGTGGAAGTATGTGTTACTTGCGGTGGCCCCCATGCCTATTACAACTGTATGGCCACCGATGGTATCCCTTTTAGCAAACGCCGTGGGTGGGATTTCCACCGTGAGGCAACCAATACCGTGTTCTATGGACCCGAACCACCGCCCAACCACTACCTCTGACCACCAAGTTTCAACCAAACCGTAACCAAAATCGAATAGAACGAACCAAGGTTTTCAAAACAAGGTAATTTTAGTCAAAATAATTTTTCAAAATCAAGGTCAAAATTTCCAAAACCAAGGAAATTTTAATAGAAACCGATCGGGAAATTTCAACCCGTGGTATTTTCATGGCAATAATCAAGGAAATTTTCAAAATCAAGGCCCTAATCAACAATAGAGGCCGAATTTTCCTAATCAAACTCAAGCCATTGTTCCAACCGACCATCATCCGATGAGTTATTGAAGCAATTCATGAAATCCCAAGATGAAATGAACAAGTTGTTGGTTAGCCGATTTCGACATTAAGTCTTTAAATGATCAACCCTCGCCGTACTTTACCTAGCAACACATCGCTAATCCGAATGGCGTAAAGGCTATCACAACCGTAAGTGGTGCTTCATATGATGGACCCGCATTCCTACTACCTCTTCTTCTTCTCTCCGAAGGTAGTGGAAAGTGAACTCGAGGACAAAGGACCAGTGTAACCCACTAGCTCACGAGCTCAAAGACATGTCCATCCTCAAGTTGTCCCAAACCCAAATCCAAACCCGGAGTTGTTTTTGAACCTCCCAGCTCCCGCTGAAAACCCCAAATCCAAAACTTCTATCCTTACCCATCACGCTTAATGAGCAAAGCCCGAAAGCGGCCATC
Organism: Chrysanthemum makinoi; assembly: GCA_910596185.1. Classification (NCBI taxonomy): domain Eukaryota; kingdom Viridiplantae; phylum Streptophyta; class Magnoliopsida; order Asterales; family Asteraceae; genus Chrysanthemum; species Chrysanthemum makinoi. The sequence goes on along the minus strand of OU343216.1, from coordinate 64,707,342 downwards.
AAATGGACAAATTTTTCAAATTTTCCAAGAACTACATTTTGACATAAGTTATGGATGCTATCATGCCGATGCCCAAGTTTGCATCAACTCTCAAACACATGTTAAGCAACAAGGAAAAACTGTTTGAAATGGCTAAAACTCCTTTCAACGAAGAACTCGCCAAATAGTCAAGTAAAGAAGCTTCCCAAAAGCTTGGAGATCCCGAAAATTTTCACCTTGTGTTTCCAGAATGATTGAATTTGCCCTCACGATCTTGGTGCAAGAACTGATGCAATTATTCAAGATGGAAGAAACTTTCTTCCGTACTTATTCCTACCGCATGACTCTTGAGCCAGATCGCTCAATATCGCCCCTTGGCACGCGAGGATGTATTCGCGGAAAGTAGGAAAGTTCCATTTTCCACTGACTTTGTGTTGTTGATTCGATGCCGCATCATCGTCCCCTCATTGTTGACGAGGATTCCGAGAACGGGCCGTGCTCTCATTGATGTATTTGAGCAAGAAATCACATTACGCTGGTAATGAAGTCATTACCTTAACCTGATCAAACTTCGAGGTACCAAAACTATGATTCCGAATGTTAACCGAATAGATATCATTGATGTTTTCGAAGAGTACCTCAAGAAGTTCTCTGCTATAAATTATAATTCTTCGAAAGTGATAATCTCACTCATTCATCTCAACCCATCATTGCCAATTTACTCCTCTTCTCTCTCACCCGCTAGGAAGACTTCATCTTGGAAGAAATTTTCTAACATGCTGGGTTTTAATCGCTAAACGATTTTAAATATAGAATTAGAAGGACTTCAAAGTCTTTATTAGATTTAATTTTAGTGTGTAATCACTCAAAACCTTTTCCTGCTTAATATTCACCCATCACTACGCTATTATTCAATCGATACCGCTGGGACTTAACTAACTGGGAAACACTATACCCTCGACTTTATTGCACTGCTCGAAAGCAGTTGACTTTATGGTTGACCATTCACAAGTGGTTGACTAATAAAAGATAGACCGTTTAGAGCGAATCAAATTTTGTATGCCGCCGGGAGCTTCTAATAGTCTACGCTTATACATTAGTAATTTGAATATTCACTCCTTGTTCATACCATCTATATATATTTATATTTTCTTATAAAAATCAATAAAAACATCTTAAAACATATAAAAACACAAAAATATTTTTCTTTGCTCACATATAAAAAGATAAAAATACAAAAGATTTTCCGCTTTTCTTTTGTTTAATAATAACAACATAAAAATTACCATCGAGAACCAAGACAGTACTACCTAACTGGGGTAATGACCATAATAAGTTCCCAAACATAAGATTAAACTGCCTTTGTATCCTTGTGAGTGGTGTACCTTTTCAAAGAAGCCATTCATCTTGTGATTATTGGTTTAAGTTCACTGTTGTTTTGCATCGATTTTGTTTAATGGATTTGTTGTTATATCTACTTTTCAAAAAAAAAATAAACAAAAAGATTATTCTTTTCCCATTTTCATAATTCCCTTGACTCTGAGATTTCTTAGAGTCAACTCTAGTGGCGCGACTGTTTCTAGGTCTCAGGAGCCCATTTCGTGAGCTTGTCGATTCCGAAGGCGATCCGTAGACGCTTCGCCTTCATCACGGATTCGAACTGATCGCTCGCACTACTCGCTATCATGGCGATGAACGCCCTATGTGCGAAGCTTCTCCGCACCCATCGATGGATATTGTTATCCCGTACCATTGTGGTGAAAATTTTGAACTCAAAACCGGGTTACTAAATCTTGTAACCTCAAGTCAATTCTATGGTTTTGAGAAGGATGATCCTCATGCTCATATTCGATGGTTTAACAAGATTGCATCTACCATCAAATACAAGAATGTCCCTACCGATGCTGCCAAACTTCTTTCTTCCTTTCCCAGGAAGCCCGGATTTGGCTTGAAAAACAACCCCTCGATCGATGAAACATGGGAAGATTGGTGAAAATTTGTAACGAGTTCTATCCATCTTCTAAGACCACGAGTCTAAAACGAAATCATCAAATTCACACGTAGTTTGATGAATCTTAGTGAATCGGGATCGTTTTAGGAATTGCTCCGCAAATGTCCTCACCATATTTTCTCGAAGTTGATGCAACTCACATACTTCTATAATGGAGAGTCAATCGATCAAGATTCTTCAATTCTCCTACCGAGGAAATTTCTTGAGCAAAACTGCAGAAGCTTTAGCTTATCATTGAAAACAAGTCTAAAGTCCGACCGCACTAAGCAAACCGGTTGTTTCCGTCAAGTAGTTGGTCCTTCGCTTCATCGCTCGTGAGTCAATCTAGCACCGATGCTAAGATTGACAAACTCACTAAAGATTCAAGCTTTGGTTCTTCCAACCAAAAGAAAGTTTTTCCACAAACTTCACCTCCGCCGGTTAAGAAAGTGGAAGTATGTGTTACTTATGTGCCCCCATGCCTATACTAACTGTATGGCCACCGATGGTATCCCTTGAAGCAAACGCGATTTCAATTCGTGAGGCAACCAATACCGTGCCCTATGGACCAACCAATCGGCCCCAAATACCGACCACCCGTTTCAACCAAAACCGTAACCAAAATCAGAATAGAACGAACCAAGGTTTTCAAAACCAAGGTAATTTTAGTCAAAATAACGGTTTTCAAAATCAAGGTCAAAATTTCCAAATCCAAGGAAATTTTAATAGAAACTGTAATCGTGGAAATTTCAACCTGTGGTATTTTCATGGCAATAATCAGGAAATTTTCAAAATCAAGGCCCTAATCCAACAATAGAGCTTAATTTTCCTAATCAAACTCAAGCCATTCCACCGACCATCATCTCGATGAGTTATTGAAGCAATTCATGAAATCCCAAGAGGAAATGAACAGTGTTGTTGGTTAGCCGATTTCTGACATTAAGAAGTCTTTAAATGATCAACCCGGCTCGTGTAATTTTACCTAGCAACACGACGCTAATCCGAGGGGCGATGCAGGCGACACAACCGTAAGTGGTGCTTCATATGATGGACCCGCTATTCCTACTACCTCTTCTTCTTCTCTTCCGAATGTAGTGGAAAGTGAACTCGAGGCGACAAAGGACCAGTGTAAACCCACTAGCTCACGAGCTCAAAGACATGTCCATCCTCAAGTTGTCCCAAACCCAAATCCAAACCCGAGTTGTTTTTGAACCTCCCGTAGCTCCCTGAAAACCCCAAATCCAAAACTTCTATCCCTTACCCACACGCAATGAGCAAAGCTCCAAAAGCTACCATCAAATGGACAAATTTTTTCAAATTTTCCAAGAACTACATTTTGACATAAGCTTTGCGGATGCTATCATGTCGATGCCCAAGTTTGCATCAACTCTCAAACACATGTTAAGCAACAAGGAAAAACTGTTTAAAATGGCTAAAACTCAACGAACTTAGCCGCAAGAAGCTTCGAAAGCTTGGAGATCCCGGAAAATTTCTTCTACCTTGTTTTTCCAGAATGATTGAATGGTCACGATCTTGGTGCAAGCATCAATTGATGCCTTATTCAGTATGGAAGAAACTTTCCTCATCTTACCTACCGCATGACTCTTGAGCTTGCGATCGCTCAATATCGGCCTCTGGCATCGCCGAGGATGTATTCGTGAGTAGGAAAGTTCCATTTCATGACTTTGTGGTTGTTGACTTCGATGCCGCATCATCAACCCTCATTGTTGGACAGGATTCCTGAGAACGCCGCAGTTCTCATTGATGTATTTGCAAAAATCACATTACGTGGGTAATGAAGTGCCACCTTAACCGTGATCAAACTCGAGGTACTCCGCAAACTATGATTCCAGTCGGTAACGAATAGATATCATTGATGTTGCTTCTGAAGAGTACTCTCAAGAAGTTCTCGTTTATGTTCATAATTCTTCGAGTGATAATCTCACTCATTCATCTCAACCCATCATTGCCAATTTACTCCTTCTCAATTCGCTTTGAGGGAAGTGACTTCATCTTGGAAGAAATTCTGTAAACATACGCGTTTTAGGTTTTAATCGTTAAACGATTTTAAATATAGAATTAGAAGGACTTCAAAGTCTTTATTAGATTTAATTTCCTTAGTGTAATCACTCAAAACCCTTTCTTGTTTAATATTCACCCGATCACTACGCGTTTAGCTATTCAATCACGTTTCTGGGACTTAACCAACGGAAACACTATACTCCTCCTGACTTTATTGCATTCTCGTTTCCGAATGTTGACTTTTATGGTTGACCATTCACAAGTGTTGACTAATAAAGATAGACCGCTCGATGAATCAATTTTGCCAGGCTGCCGAGTTGCGGCTAATAGTCTTAACGTTTACATTAGTAATTTGAATATTCACTCCTTGTTCTTACCATCTATATATATTTATATTTTCTTATAAAAATCAAAAATCCAAAACATCTTAAAACATATAAAACACAAAAATATTTTTCTTTTGTTTCTACACATATATAAAAGATAAAAATACAAAAAGATTTTCCGTTTTCTTTGTTTAATAATAACAACATAAAAAATTACCATCGAGAACCAAGACAGAGTACTACCTAACCGGGGTAACACCATAATAAGTTCCCAAACATAAGATTAAAACTTGCCTTTGTATCCTGTGAAGGTGTACCTTTTTCAAAGAAGCCATTCATCTTGTGATTATTGGTTTAAGTTCACTGTCATTTTGCATCGATTTTGTTTTAATTGGATTTGTTGTTATATCTACTTTTCAAAAAAAAAATAAACAAAAGATTATCTTTTTTCCCATTATAATTCTCACTGATTTCTTAGAGTCAACTCTAGGTGCGCATTGCTCTTCTAGGTCTGAGCCCATTTCGTGAGCTTGTCGATTCCAAGAAGGCGTGATCCGTAGACGTTCTTCGCCCATCACCGGATTCGAGATCCGGATCTGCTTCACTACCCGTTATCATGCGGATGAACGCCTCATGTGCAGCTTCTCCGTGCACCCATCGATGGGTATGGAGATGTTATTGTTATCCCGACCATTGTGGCTGAAATTTTGAACTCAAACCCGGGTTACTAAATCTTGTAACCTCAAGTCAATTCTATGGTTTTGAGAGGGATGATCCTCATGCTCATATTCGATGGTTTAACAAGATTGCATCTACCATCAAATACAAGAATGTCCCTACCGATGCTGTCAAACTTCTTCTCTTTCCATTTTCCTCGAGGACAAGCCCGGATTTCTTGAAAACAACCCTCGACGATTGAAACATGGGAAGATTTGAAAAAAAATTTGTGAACGAAGTTCTATCCACCTTCTAAGACCACGAAGTCTTAAAACGAAATCATCACCCACACGGTTTGATGAATCTTTTGTGAATCGGGATCGTTTTAAGGAGTTGCTCCGCAAATGTCCTCACCATGGTTTCTCCGAATTGATGCAACTCGATACTTTCTATAATGGAGTGAGTCAATTCGATCAAGATTCTTCAATTCCTACTGAGGAAATTTCTTGAGCAAAACCGTAAAGAAGCTTTAGCGATCATTGAAAACAAGTCTAAAGTCCGACCCACTCCAAGCAAACCGGTTTCCCTGTCAAGTGTTTATCAGCCTGAGTCAATCTAGCACCGATGCAGATTGACAAACTCACTAAGCAATTCAAGCTTTGTCTTCTCCAACCAAAAGAAAGTTTTTTTCCACAAACTTCACCTCACCGGTTAAGAAGTGGAAGTATGTTACTTGCGGTGGCCCCCATGCCTATTACAACTGTATGGCCACCGATGGAAACCCTTTTGAAGCAAACTGTGGGATTTCAATCAGAGGCAACCAATACCGTGTTCTATGGACCCGAACCACCGCCCTAACCACTACCTCGACCACCCGGTCAACCAAAACCGTAACCAAAATCGAATAAACGAACCAAGGTTTTCAAAACCAGGTAATTTTAGTCAAAATAAGGTTAAAATCAAGGTCAAAATTTCCAAAACCAAGGAAATTTAATAGAACCGTAATCGTGGAAATTTCAACCCGTGGTATTTTCATGGCAATAATCAAATTTTCAAAATCAAGGCCCTAATCCAAACAATAGGCCGAATTTTCCTAATCAAACTCAAGCCATTGTTCCAACTGGACCATCATCCGATGAGTTATTGAAACAATTCATGAAATCCCAAGAGAAATGAACAGTTGTTGGTTAGCCGATTACATTAAGAAGTCTTTAATGATCAACTCTGCCTGTGTGTGTACTTTACCTAGCAACACGATCGCTAATCCGAGGGCTTATGCAAAGGCGATCACAACTGAAGTGGTGCTTCATATGATGGACCCGCTATTCCTACTCACTTTTCTTCTTCTCTCCCTAAGGTAGTGGAAAGTGAACCTGAAGTAAAGGACCAAGTGCAACCCACTAGCTCACGAGCTAACACATGTCCATCCTCGTTGTCCCAAACCCAAATCCAAACCTTGAGTTGTTTGAACCTCAGTAGCTCCCGTTGAAAACCCCAAATCCAAACTTCTATCCCTTACCCATCACGCTTAAATGATAAAAGCCCGAAGCTACCACATCAAATGGACAAATTTTTCAAATTTTCCAAGAACTACATTTTGACATGCTTTATGGATATCATCTGATGCCAAGTTTGCATCAACTCTCAAACATATGTTAAGCAACAAGGAAAAACTATTTGAAATGGCTAAAACTCTCAACGAGAACCGCCAAGAAGCGTTAAAGAAGCTTCCCGAAAGCTTGAGATCCTGAAAAATTTCTTCTACCTTGTGTTTTCCGTGAATGATTGACGCCGCCGATCTGCGCCAATCTGCTCCTTCTCAAGATGGAAGAAACTTTCTTCCAGACCATTCCTACCTGCATGACTCTTGAGCTTGCGACGTTCATCATCGCCTTCGGATACCAGGATGTCTGAAAGTGAAAGTTCCATTTTCCAAACCTGACTGTGGTTGTTGACTTCGATGCCGATCATCGGTTCCCCTCATTGTTGACGAGGATCCTCGAGAACGGGCCGCTCATTGATGTATTTGAGCAAGAAATCACATTACGTGGTAATGAAGTCGGCCACTAGTCAAACTTCGAGGTACCCGCAAACTATGATTCGAGTCGTTAACCGAATAGATATCATTGATGTTGCTTCTGAAGAGTACTCTCAAGAAGTTCTCGGTTATGTTCATAATTTTTCGAAAGTGATAATCTCACTCATTCATCTCAACCCATCATTGCCAATTCTACTCCTTCTCTCACTCCGTTTGAGGGAAGTGACTTCATCTTGGAAGAAATTCTCAGAAACATACGCGTTTTAGGTTTTAATCGTTAAACGATTTTAAATATAGAATTAGAAGGACTTCAAAGTCTTTATTAGATTTAATTTCCTCAGTGTAATCACTCAAAACCCTTTCCTGTTTAATATTCACCCTCGGATCACTACGTTTAGCTATTCAATCGCATACCGTTGGGACTTAACGAACTGGGAAACACTATACTCCTCTGGACTTTATTGCATTCTGTTCTGAGCTGTTTGACTTTTATGTTTGACCATTCACAAGTGGTTGACTAATAAAAGATAGACCGTTCGAGCTTAATCAAATTTTAGGCCGCCGCCGGGAGTGTGCTAATAGTCTTACGTTTAGCAGATTAGTAATTTGAATATTCACTCCTTGTTCTTACCATCTATATATATTTATATTTTCTTATAAAAATCAAAAAATCCAAAAACATCTTAAAACATATAAAACACAAAAATATTTTTCTTTTGTTCTACACATATATAAAAGATAAAAATACAAAAAGATTTTCCGTTTTCTTTGTTTAATAATAACAACATAAAAAATTACCATCGAGAACCAAGACAGAGTACTACCTAACTGGGGGTACGACCATAATAAGTTCCCAAACATAAGATTAAAACTTGCCTTTGTATCCTTGTGAGTGGTGTACCTTTTTCAAAGAAGCCATTCATCTTGTGATTATTGGTTTAAGTTCACTGTCATTTTGCATCGATTTTGTTTTAATTGGATTTGTTGTTATATCTACTTTTCAAAAAAAAAATAAACAAAAAGATTATTCTTTTCCCATTTTCATAATTCCCTTGACTCTGAGATTTCTTAGAGTCAACTCTAGTGTATGCGCACTTGCTCTTCTAGGTCTGTGAGCCCATTTCGTGAGCTTGTCAGGATTCCAAGAAGGCTTATCCGTAGACGTTCTCGCCCATCACGGATTGAGATCCGATCGCCGCACTTCCGCTATCATGGCGGATGAACGTCCTATGTGCGAAGCTCCAGCACCCATCGATGGGTATGGAGATGCTATTGTTATCCCAGCCATTGTGGGTGAAAATTTTGAACTCAAAACCGGGTTACTAAATCTTGTAACCTCAAGTCAATTCTATGGTTTTGAGAGGGATGATCCTCATGCTCATATTCGATGGTTTAACAAGATTGCATCTACCATCAAATACAAGAATGTCCCTACCGATGCTGTCAAACTTCTTCTCTTTCCATTTTCCCTCGAGGGACAAGCCCGGATTTGGCTTGAAAAACAACCCCCTCGATCGATTGAAACATGGGAAGATTTGGTGAAAAAATTTGTGAACGAGTTCTATCCACCTTCTAAGACCACGAAGTCTTAAAACGAAATCATCAAATTCACACGAAGTTTGATGAATCTTTAGTGAATCGTGGGATCGTTTTAAGGAATTGCTCCGCAAATGTCCTCACCATGGTTTCTCCGAGTTGATGCAACTCGATACTTTCTATAATGGAGTGAGTCAATCTGATCAAGATTCTCTCAATTTCTCCGCTGGAGGAAATTTCTTGAGCAAAACTGTAAAAGAAGCTTTAGCGATCATTGAAAACAAGTCTAAAGTCCACACTGCACGAAGCAAGCCGGTTGTTTCCCAAGTCAAGGTTGGTCCTTCCTTATCGTCGTGAGTCAATCTAGCACCGATGCTAAGATTGACAAACTCACGGAAGCAATTCAAGCTTTGGTTCTCTCCAACCAAAAGAAAGTTTTTTTTCCACAAACTTCACCTCCTGCTGAAGTTAAGAAAGTGGAAGTATGTGTTACTTGCGATGGCCCCCATGCCTATTACAACTGTATGGCCACCGATGGTAACCCTTTTGAAGCAAACGCTGGGTGGGATTTCCAATTCAGAGGCAACCAATACCGTGTTCTATGGACCCGAACCACCGCCCTAACCACTACCTCGACCACCCGGTTTCAACCAAAACCGTAACCAAAATCAGAATAGAACGAACCAAGGTTTTCAAAACCAAGGTAATTTTAGTCAAAATAACGGTTTTCAAAATCAAGGTCAAAATTTCCAAATCCAAGGAAATTTTAATAGAAACCAGAATCAGGGAAATTTCAACCCATGGTATTTTCATGGCAATAATCAAGGAAATTTTCAAAATCAAGGCCCTAATCCGAACAATAAAGGCCAGAATTTTCCTAATCAAACTCAAGCCATTGTTCCAACCGGACCATCATCTGATGAGTTATTGAAGCAATTCATGAAATCCCAAGAGGAAATGAACTGGTTGTTGGTTAGCCAGATTTCTGACATTAAGAAGTCTTTAAATGATCAACCCTCGGCTCGTACTTTACCTAGCAACACGATCGCTAATCCGAGGGGCATGCAAAGGCGATCACAACCGTAAGTGGTGCTTCATATGATGGACCCGCTATTCCTACTACTCTTCTTCTTCTCTCCGAAGGTAGTGGAAAGTGAACCTGAGGCGACAAAGGACCAAGTGCAACCCACTAGCTCACAGAGCTCAAAGACATGTCCATCCTCAAGTTGTCCCAAACCCAAATCCAAACCCGGAGTTGTTTTGAACCTCCCAGTAGCTCCCGTTGAAAACCACAAATCCAAATATTCTATTCCTTACCCATCACGTTTAAATGAGCAAAGCTCCGAAAAGCCATCAAATGGACAAATTTTTCAAATTTTCCAAGAACTACATTTTGACATAAGCTTTGCGGATGCTATCATGCCGATGCCCAAGTTTGCATCAACTCTCAAACACATGTTAAGCAACAAGGAAAAACTGTTTAAGATGGCTAAAACTCCTTCGAACGAACTGCCAGCAGTCTCAATAAAGAAGCTTCCGAAAAGCTTGGAGATCCTGGAAAATTTCTTCTACCTTGTGTTTTTCCAAGAATGATTGAATGCTTTGCCCTCGCCGATCTTGGTGCAAGCATCAATCTGATGCCTTATTCAGTATGGAAGAAACTTTCTCTTCCTGAACTTATTCCTACCGCATGACTCTTGAGCTTGCGATCGTTCAATATCGCTCCTCGCATCCGAGGATGTATTCGGAAAGTAGGAAAGTTCCATTTTCCAGCTGACTTTGTGGTTGTTGACTTCGATGCCGATCATCGGGTTCCCCTCATTGTTGGACGAGGATTCCCGAGAACGGGCCGTGCTCTCATTGATGTATTTGAGCAAGAAATCACATTACGTGTGGGTAATGAAGCTGCCACCTTTAACCTTGATCAAACTTCGAGGTACTCTGCAAACTATGATTCTGAAGTCGGTTAACCGAATAGATATCATTGATGTTGCTTCAAGAGTACTCTCAAGAAGTTTCTCGGTTATGTTCATAATTCTTCGAGTGATAATCTCACTCATTCATCTCTACCCATCATTGCCAATTTACTCCTTTCTCACCGTTTGAGGGAAGTGACTTCATCTTGGAAGAAATTGAAGCATACTTGTCTAGTGATTCAGTTTCATGGGAAATTGATCACGCTCCAATTGACATTGAGGGGACATTCTCTCCTTGAGAAGTTGCTCAATGATGATCCATCAATCCCTCCTCAAAAACTTCATAAAGAGGAAATCAAAACCATTGAAAAATCTAATGATCATCCCGAAGTCGAACTTAAGGACTTACCACCTCATCTCGAGTATGCATTTCTTGAGGGTGATGATAAATTACCCGTCATTATTGCTCGAGATTGGAATAAAGATGAAAAGACGCCGATAAAGGTTTTGAAGTTGCACAAGCAAGCAATTGCTTTGAAACTCTCTGACATTAAGGGTATCAACCCGAAGTTTTGTACTCACAAAATCTTGATGGAGGATGACTTCAAGCCGCAGCTCAACAACAAAGACGAGTAAATCCAAAAATCCATGAGGTTATCAAACAAGAGGTTCTCAAACTTCTTGATGCCGGTTTAATTTACCCGATCTCCGATAGTCCTGGGTCGGCCCCATCCACGTGTTCCAAAAAGGGTGGCATAACTGTTGTCACAAATGAAGAAAACGTGTTAATTCCAACTCGATTGGTTACGGCTGGCGTGTGTGTATTGACTATCGCAAGTTAAACGGCCACCCAGAAATACCATTTTCTCTACCCTTCATGGACCAAATGCTTGAGAGATTAGCAGGGAACTAATACTATTGTTTCCTAGATGGTTTCTCGGGGTATTTTCAGATCCCCATTGATCCACAGGATCAAGAAAAGACCACTTTCACCTGCCCATACGGAACTTTTGCCTACAGACGTATGCCTTTTGGCCTATGTAACGCCCGGCACGCTCCAACGATGTATGATGGCAATTTTCCACCACATGATGATCGGGAAACAATGGAGGTGTTTATGGATGACTTCTCGGTCATTGGGGACTCATTTCAAACATGTCTCTCCCATTTAGAAAAATGCTAAAACGGTGTGAAGACACCAATCTTTGTCTAAACTGGAAAAGAGCCATTTTATGGTCAAGGAAGGAATTGTCCTAGGCCATAAGATTTCAAAAACGGGATTGAGGTTGACAAAGCGAAAGTGGATGTCATTGCCAAATTGCCTCATCCTACTACCGCCAAAGGTATTAGGAGTTTTTTAGGTCATGCCGGTTTTATCGCAGATTCATACAAGATTTTTCTAAAATCGCCTGGCCTATGACTCATCTCCTTGAGAAGGATGCTCTTTTTATCTTTCACCGAGTGCATCGGCTTTTGAAACATTAAAGAAAAAGCTTACGGAAGCACCCATTCTCGCCCCTCGACCGGATTTACCCTTTGAACTCATGTGCGATGCAAGTGATTTTGCTATCGGTGCAATTCCGGGCAACGTAAAACCAAGCATTTTCAGCCTATCCACTACGCGAGTAAGACTATGATTGAAGCTCAAACCCATTACACCACTACGTAAAAGAGCTACTAGCCGTGGTGTATGCGTTTGAGAAGTTTCGGCCATACCTAATCTTGACCAAATGCCTGGTGTATACGGATCACTCGGCTCTCAAATATCTCTTTGCAAAACAAGATGCAAAGCCGAGATTGCTCCGTTGGGTTCTCCTCCAAGAATTTGATATCATTATACGTGATAAAAAGGAGCCGAGAACCCTGTCTGATCATCTGTCCGTCTAGAAAACCCTCACCAGGATGTGTTCGAGAAAAAGGAAATAAACGAAACATTTTCTCTCGAAACACTCAATGTGGTTTCTTTTCGTAGAGACTCTTCTACCCCATGGTTTGCTGACTTTGCAAATTACCATGCGGGTAACTTTGTGGTGAAAGGGATGTCGTCCCAACAGAAAAACAAATTCTTTAAAGATGTAAAACATTATTTCTGGGACAACCCCTACTTATTCAAAATTTGCGCGGATCAAGTCATCCGGCGATGTGTGTATGGTCAGGAAGCCAATGACATTCTCAAGGCTTGCCATTCTCGGACCACTGGGGACATCATAGCCCCAACTACACCGCCAAGAAGGTGTTTGATTCCGGATTTTATTGGCCCACGATTTACAAAGATGCCCACGAATTTGTCAAAACCTGTGACGCTTGTCAACGCCACGGAAATATCTCACAAAGAAATGAAATGCCGCAAAACGCCATTCAAGTGTGTGAGATTTTGACATCCTGGGCATTGACTTTATGGGGCCATTTCCTTCATCTCGAGGAAATAAATACATACTCTGTGGCCGTTGACTATTTGTCAAAATGGGTTGAAGCGAAAGCTTTGCCTACCAACGATGCCCGAGTTGTTGTGAAATTCTTAAAATCTCTTTTACTAGGTTTGGAACTCCACGAGCTATAATCAGTGATCGTGGAACGCATTTCTGCAATGACCAGTTTGATAGAGTCATGCAAAAGTATGGTGTAACTCACCGCCTCTCTACTGCGTACCACCCCCAAACAAGTGGGCAAGTGGAAGTTTCCAACCGGGGGATAAAAATAATTCTGGAGAGGACAAGAGGCTTAAAACCTGCCTCTTGGTCGGAAGCTAGATGACGCGACTGGCCTTCCATACAGCTTATAAAACACCCATCGGGTGTACTCCATACAAGCTAGTGTACTGAAAGGCGTGTCATCCTGCCGATTGAGCTTGAGCACAAAGCATACTGGGCCTTGAAACATGCCAACTTCGATATTCAGATAGCTGGTGATCACCGGAAAGTTCAAATGAATGAATTAAATGAACTCCATGATCAAGCATACGAACTCTTTGATCTACAAACAAAAGACAAAGAAGATTCATGACTCCAAAATCAAGAACCGCGTTTCAACGTCGGTGATCGAGTCCTTCTTTTCAATTCAAGATTGAAGATTTTCTCTGGAAAACTAAAATCCCGCTGACCATTCACCATCACTAAAGTATTTCCTTATGGAACTATTGAGTTATCTCAACCCGATGGTCCAAATTTTAAAGTGAATGGTCATCGATTGAAGCACTATTTTGGAGAGAACATTCCACCTGTGGTTGTCCCAGATCTACAAACATTCCCCATGAACCAATGAATGCGGGGATCGAGTCAAGCTAGCGACTCTGAATCAAAAAAGAGCACACCATATGGGTTTTCACCCATATTTCGACTTTTTCTACTTTCTACCACCCTAGTGTGGGGGAGTTGCCCCCCGCTGTTGTATATAAAGTATAAATAAATTAAAAAAAAAAAAAAAAAAAAATATCATCACAAAAATAATGGCCGTAGTATTTCCCTTGTACGTTCTATGTTTCGGCATAACCGCCGGTACTTTGAATATTGAGGGCAATATTCATTTCTAGTGTGGGGGGGAAATCTCACGAATTTTATCATGTAATTATACCACCCAATTCCCCCGTTTTTGGCCAATTTTTTTTTTTTTTTTTGGAGTAAGTGTTTTGCACTTACTCAGCTTACTGTTTTCGATCGCCATGTCTAATAAACAAAAGGATTGGCTAATCCAGGAGCAAACGGCTCTTGGTAAAGATATCTCAAATCCGTTGACGGCTTGCAATTTGCCCAAAATTGTATGGTGTTCAGCTCACCATATCTTTAATTAGTGAAGAGTTGGCTAGCCCGCAAGTTTATGGCTTGTGGTAAAGGCAGTTGGAAAACCATAATTGGTAAATCGACTCACCAAAGATATTTTATCTAAGAGTTGGCTAGTCCGGAAGCAAACGGCTTCTGGTAAAGACAAATCAAAACCGTTGAAAGCTGGTGATTTGCTCAAAATCATTTGGTTATCATTATACCAAGGTTCTTACTTGAACTGAAACAATTGGCTACTCCAGAAGTAATGGCTTTTGGTAAAGAGACTTAAATCCATTAAATTTTCATAAAAGATTGCTAGGGACTAGCAATAGTTTAGTGTGGGGGATAGAAATTCTCACGAATTTTATCATGTAATTATACCACCCAATTCCCCCATTTTTGGCCAATTTTTTTTTTTTTTTTTTTTTTTTTTGGAGTAAGTGTTTTGCACTTACTCAGCTTACGGTTATCAATCCGCCATGTCTAATAAACAAAAGGATTGGCTAATCCAGGAGCAAACGGCTCTTGGTAAAGATATCTCAAATCCGTTGACGGCTTGCAATTTACCCAAAATTGTATGGTGTTCAGCTCACCATATCTTTAATTAGTGAAGAGTTGGCTAGCCCGCAAGTTTATGGCTTGTGGTAAAGGCAGTTGGAAAACCATAAGTGGTAAATCGACTCACCAAAGATATTTTATCTAAGAGTTGGCTAGTCCAGAAGCAAACGGCTTCTGGTAAAGACAAATCAAAACCGTTGAAAGCTGGTGATTTGCTCAAAATCATTTGGTTATCATTGTACCGAGGTTCTTACTTGAATGAAACAATGGCTACTCCGAAGTAATGGCTTTTGTAAAGAGACTTAAATCCATTAAATTTTCATAAAAGATTGCTAGGGACTAGCAATAGTTTAGTGTGGGGGATTGATGAGTGTGTAAATACTCATCATTTTTGTCTTATCTAAGCTGCCAAAACACTTAAAAACACTCAAATATGCAGAAGAAAATACAAAATATATCCAAGGATTGTATTTTATATGTTTCAGATGCAAAATGTTTAAAAACGATGAAAACGAGCTAAGTTTGCATAATTGGCGTTCAGCCTCAACTTTCAAATCTTGACAAAATCAGCCCCGAGCATTTGTTTTGAATAAAAGTCAACCCAAGTCCTTTCAAAATCAAAATTTATCAAAAATGATCCTTGGGTAAAAGTTTGGAGAATTTACAAGTTTGGTCCTTCAAGTTTCAAAATTGGCAAAAATAGTACTTGGAAGTTTAAAATGGAAAATTATCTTTTATGGTCCTTGTACTAATGAAACTTGGCAAGATTGACCCTTAGATTAACTTTGAAAAATTAAGGTGTTCGGTCCTTGAGAATTCGAAATTACACAATTGGTCCTTATGATAACTACTAAGCCAAACGGATCCTTTTTTATTAATAGCCCAAACCCAAAATAATAAACCCAAACACAAACACTGCTGGCCCAATGCAAGCCCAACCCACACCTTACTTGAACCTTGAACCCCCCGAACCTTGACCTTGAGCCATCCAAAACCCCTATGACCCTTTTTTTTTAACCCCATCTCCTATTAATAAAAACGGTCAAACACAGTTGACCGTCTCCTTCTTTCTTTTCCCACCAAAACCCGCCAAACCAGTTCCTCCATTTCCACTTCTACGAAAAGTAGCACCAACCCAGCCACCCTACTCCATGCTTGTCTCCTCCACCTCCACAACCTCCTAAAAAGCATTAATTGCTTCAAACCTACTCAATCCAGTGCTAAACACCTTTGGCGCCAAAATCCATTTTGATGGCTAGGATCTCTGTTTTGAGCACCAATGGCTTAATTTAAAGTGGGAAATGACCAGAGACCTAGTGGGAAGCCTCAGAGTCAATATATATCAAGGAAAAAGAAGCTGTGAATGTATGTAGATTTTTAGTTATTTTCAATATCGTATTAGTTAATTTCCAAATTTCCAATGTATTTTTAAGCTTCTAAGTTGTATCCTTAGCATTTTCAGTGTACTATAAACCATTTTCAACCAGTTAATCAAAGTTCCATTTGCTTAATTCAGTTTATGTATTTTTACTTGAAAATCTCAAATCCAATTATAGTTGTTAAAAGTTATTGTTCAGTGTTTTTAAGCTCATTCAAGCTCATTCATAAACTTTCTCAAGCTTTCAAGTCATTTGAAGCAATTTAATTTAAGAAACTCAAAAAAAAAATAGGATAAATAGTTGAAAAATCAAAAATCAAGGAAAAAGAAACAAGAAAGTCAAGAGTGTTGAATATTGGATGGAAGCTGGGTTAGAACCTCATGGGAGGTAGTAGGATGGTCCTTGGTCTCTAGTTCATGGTTTTCAGCTTGGATGGCGTTTTGTAAGAATTTTTCTTATTTTTGTGATTTTACTGTTCAACTGCTTGTTCTCTGCTTATTTTTAGTTCTTCTAGCTTATTAGGTATATCTTGGTTGAATTGAAGCTTAATATTGTAGACTTGTTAATTAGTTCTCATTTTTCTTAAAAATTTTGTATTGACTGTCATAATAGCATAAAATAGAATCTAGGGTAATTGTAGTTTAAGCTAGTGTTTCTGTGTTCATTTAAGCTTATTAACTCATAACAAGTTGATAAAAAGCAGTTTCAAAAGCCTTGGTACTCATTTGCCTTAAAAAACCAAAAATCGGTCTTATATGGGGTTGTTTGGATTTGCTGAGTTTGTGGATTCAGAGGATGTTTTTGTTGATATTTCTAGTTCGTACATGTCACTTTAGGTTTAAATAGGTTAATTTAGTCATAAAAACCAAGCCTCATTTGATTAAAAGTCAAAATCACCTCTTATCTCCAATTTTTAGCTCACTGCCATAATTTTAATTTCAAAAACTCATCAAAACCTTTCATTAGTTGTTAAAATAGCTTAAATCAGTCTCATTATAGTCTAATATAACATAATCAGTCAATTAGAAGTGATCAAAGTTCATATAAGTCAACCTTTCAAGTTTTTCAAAAAAAGTCAAAAAGCACAACAGTTTCAAAATGACAGATCTTTGTGGAATTTTTATGAGCTTGTTTTTAAGTTTGAGCCTTTGAGCTTTTGGGAATAAATAGATTTCCAGCTTGTGTTAACTAAGCTATTTTTAGTTTATTTTAAGATTTTTCACGCTTGTTGAATCTGCTTAAAGTAGCCTGCTGTAGGGCAGTTTGGCATGTTGAGAGTTGAAATCTGGTCTCGAGCTTTTTTTCTTTAGCTTGTGCTTTTTCGGTCCCAATCAGTTGCAGTAGCTCATTTTAGGTTAGATTTAGGCTGTAGTAGCTTATGGTAGCTTTTGAATAGCTTATTGCTTATTTTAAGTGCTTATTCATATAAGTAGTGTGCCCAAATCATTGTTCTTGTGCTCCAAATTGGTTTCTGTTAATTTTACCTTGTTCTCAGTATTAATTTATAGTTTTCTGGAGATTTTCATATTTTTTCCTACTTATATTCTATTTTTCTGCATTTTTATTCATTTTCGAGCATTTTTAAATAGCATTTTATTCAAATAAATTAGAAAAAGCTCAGAAAAATACAATTTCAATTTTCTCAGTTTTAGAATATTCAAAAAGTCATAAAATGTATTTTTCTTGAATTTTCTTAGTTAAAATATATTTTCTAGAATTTTAATTAGTTTTAAATAGTATTAAATTCGTAATAAATAGAGAAAAATTCAGAAAAATGTGATTCCAGTTTTGAAAATTCTTTTTAGTTATTTAAGATTTTTAAAAAATAGTTTTGTAATTTGCTTGCATCTTTTCCTAATTTTTAGCATTTTAAGCTATATTTTAAATGTTTAAAATTAGTTTTTAATTCAAAATAAATCAAGAAAAATCCTAAAAATTAGTTTTAATTCTTAAATAGTTTTCAAATATCATTTTTAGTTTAAAAATAAATGTAAAATTCTGTAAACATACGCGTTTTAGGTTTTAATCGTTAAACGATTTTAAATATAGAATTAGAAGGACTTCAAAGTCTTTATTAGATTTAATTTCCTTAGTGTAATCACTCAAAACCCTTTCCTGTTCAATATTCACCCGATCACTACGCGTTTAGCTATTCAATCGCACAGCTCGTTGGGACTTAACGACCCGGGGAAACACTATACTCCTCTGGACTTTATTGCATTCTGTTCTGAGCTGTTTGACTTTTATGGTTGACCATTCACAAGTGGTTGACTAATAAAAGATAGACCGTTCGGAGCGAATCAGAAGGCATTAGTGAAAGGTGTCGAACGTCCGTGTCAAAGGCATTAGTGAAAGATGTCAAAAGGGTCAAGTCGAAGGCATTAGTGAAAGGTGCCAAAAGATCATGTCAAAGGCATTAGTGAAAGATGCCAAGGGTGTATAATCGATATGGTGCATCGATGTAAAAAAAGAGATAGGTTGTGTCCAAGGATATTGATATCCTTGATGATGTTGTAATAAGGAGTGGGTCTCCTTGGGTATAGGTGTTTTGTAGTGTTGGGTAGTAGTTCCTCCTTTGTAATGAAACTTGGTATCTAGCCTTGTACCGGATAAAGTGTAGGCGACGTTGTGATGAGGAGAGTTATTTTACATACCAAACTTTTCTCACATACTAAGGGACTCATCTCCACCATTCATCTAAAAAAAATCAATGACTGAGATTTAAAAGCATTTTATTATTTCACCCATTTTTTATAATTTAAATATCTCTTAAACCATTTATCATTAAGCGAAAATATTTACACCGTCGCGACGAGCATTTAATTATCTTCTAGACGGCACTTTGATATACTTTCAAAAAGAAAACATTTTTTTCGCGTTTTTCGTTTCGCTTTTTCCAAATTTGCATGAAAAAAATTATATATGATAAAACACTAAATTGAATATCACATGTGATATTAGTGTTAAATCATATATGATATGTAATATCACATGTGATATCATATGTGATTTTACACTAATATCACATATGATATTACATATCATATATGATTTTACACTAATATCAAATTAGTGTTATATCATATATGATTTTTCAATGCAAATTTCAAGAACGTAAAAACGAGAGAAAACTTAAAAAAAAGGTGAAAAAAATACTAAAAAATTTTTTGTCGAAAGTATATCAAGTGCCTATCTATAGAAAGATAATTAAATGCTCGTCGCAATGATATATTTTTTTTCGCTCTACGATTAACGGTTTAAAATATATTAATATTTGAAAAAAAATGATGAAAGTTGGTTTTTTATATTGTTGGGATTAATCTCATCCATTAGATCAAATAAAAATGAAGGGTGGAGATTGATCCCTTGGTATGTAAATAATCTTTTGTCCTCAAATGATCTTATATCACGTTGTGATAGGTGTGGTTCTACCTCGTGGAAGAACCCGGTGTCTAGCCTTGTACCGGAAAAAGAGTAGGCAATGTTGTGAAGTCTTCTCCGCCATAAGGAGTTGTGTTGTGTAGTGCTAATGAACTCTTGTTGGATCGATATACTTTAATCAAACTATCTTAACTAGCTTGTTAAGGTTTAATAACCTCGGATAAATCCTAAGTTATTAACAAAGAAACACTGAGTAATCTTTATTAAGTACGCGGAATTTACTTAACAAAGCTAAGAAGAATAACCTTTATTATAAACTCTAAATCTGCTTATTATGCAGATACTCTAATACAACTTCTAAGATAATCGAACTTTTCTCTAAAACTCTAATTGAAATCGCACTCTAATGCCAATCTAGGAGTCCTTTTATAGGCTCAAGGATATCCTAGTCGGTTTACAATTGATAACCTTGTACAACAAGTAATCTAAACATAGAATACAATTCTTTCCATAAACTAATATAACAGTTCTTTTGTTCTTGCAATACTTTGACTTCATATTGCAAGATACTTTGACTTTGTCTTTAACAAGATTTTGAGTCTTTAACTTCTTCCAAGATACTTTTCAACTTACAGACTTTGATATCTTCAAGTACTTTGATATCTTCAAGACTTTCATATCCCAACAATCCTCCCTAACTTGAATTCTACTTGCTTGACTTCAAGTTCCTTTGTGAATATATCTTTAACAACTTCATCTTTTAAAGACGGATTGTTTCTTAGTCTTCAAGCTTTTATCTTTGTAACATCTGTTCTTGTCAAAGTATCTCTTAGAATTGTTCTTTACAGAAGATCCAAAGAAGCTCCATCTTTTCAAGAACACAAAGAACATATGACAATTTGTACATTTAATTCAGTTTAAGTTGCATACTATTCTCATCACTTTCAAGTGAATCATTGAAAAATTAATGGATTTAGAACTCTTTACCAAAGCCATTATCTCTCGAGTAGCCAAATGTTTTGGTGTGTAAGACCATGGTACATTGATAACCATATGATTTTTAGCAAACCACCGGCTATCAACAGATTTGTTTTGTCTTTACCAAAAGTTGTACCCTTCCGACTAGTTAGTTCTTCTATCTAATGGTGAACTAATTACCAATAATGGTTTTTCCACAGCCTTTACCACAAGCCATTTTCTTGTGGGCTAGCCAACTCTTCACATTACTGATATGGTGAGTTGAATACCATCCAACTTATTAGCAAGTTGTCAACTAAAAACGGATTTGATAGATCTTTACCAGAGCCGCTTTGCTCATGGATTAGTCAATCCTTTTGTAACCATGGTGGATTGATAACCTATTGATGTTATCATCACAAAAACCATTTATTAAACCTTTATTTCAAAATATTTATTACTTAGCAACAAGGTTTCTTTTAAAATTTATTTAACTGTTTAGTTCAAAGAACAAGATTTGATGAAAGTATCGTCTCGATCAGCAGATTTTGAATAAAAGTACTGATATATCAAAAAGTATTTATTCAAATAAAATTCATACCAGTTATTGATCATTCTCAGCAATGGTAGTCCAGTTTATAAACAAGTTGATAACCATGCAAGCAGCTTCATTATCCTCTTCTACTTCCAATCCATGCTCTAGCATTCTTCTCATGAGCTCAACTGTGAGAGGGTATCTTCTTTCTGCAAAAACATGTTTATCATTGTTCCATTTTCCAGCTCCAAAACATGAACTCCAGATTCTTCAAAGAATCTCCAACAAACTATTTCCCAGCTTTCTTGATTCTTCCAGATATCATTAATGCTCTCTTCTTCAGTTTCCCATAGAGTTATGAGATCACCATGTAAAACCAAACCAATCCCTTCCAATGGATTATTTTCAAAGTAAGCATTCACAACATGATATAAGTAGAATAGGTCTACTCTATCTATAATATGCAGTAAATCCCATAGCCTTTTGAAAACTTTTAAGCTTTCATCTTCTTTATGAAAAATCATGTATTCTTCATTCTTGGATTTCACAACTTTAAAAACACTGATCTTTGATCTGTTCATCTTCATGTCATCATCTTCCTTTGTATCATCAAAATCTACCATTCTCGAGATAATTTTCAATTCATCTCTAGTCTCAGATCTTAATTCAACCTTTTCTTTCTTTGAAAACTGAACATCTGTAACTTCAGCTTTTCTTTTTCTCTTTAAGCTCTTTTTCCTTTCAGATTCACCAATGAGCTTTTCTCTAAAGTCTTTAATATCAGCAACACTCTTCTTATAAGCTGTGTTTCAAAGATCATAAAGTCTTTTCATATCAACATAGTTTAACTTCGAAACCCTTATATCCTCGAATTTTAAATAAGCCATCATAGCATTTTTGTCCTTAGCTAAATTAGGTCTTCTTGGCATATATCTAACAGTGTAGGACTGTAAAGGTTCAAGAGCTTCAAAGATCTAATTTATCTTGCACCTTTTGAGTCGCTTATCTTTCGTGAGCTTCTTGAGCTTCCTGTTCTTTTCTATCTTGAGCATCTAACTCTTCTTGAACTTTTCTATCTGCAGCTTCATTCCTAGCAACTTCAATTGCTCTAAGTTCTGCCAAAGTGAGTTTCTTTTTCTTTGTTTCAACCAGAATACCTTTCCCTTTATCTTTTGGATCAATTGAAGATTGAGAAGTTCTTGGTTGTTCTTCTTCTTGTACATCTCTAATAGTAACTCCTCCTCTTGGTTGTGACAAATCTAATATTGTAGCAATTAATTCATCATCACTTGCAGAGTAAACGGGTTTGAATGTAGCTGCCTCCTCTTCTTCTATAACAATTGTAGAAGGACCAGCATCTTCTTCAAAATTCAATACCCTTGGTGTAATTACTTCTTGACTAGATGTATCATGAAAAAATTACTTTGATGTTCAGTACCTTGAACATCAAGATTTGAACATCAGACCTTGAACTTGCACTTCTTCCTCGAACCAAATAATCTTTTCGCAAGATTTACAGATTCTTTCTTCTTCGCAACATCTTCTTTCAAATTTTCCTTTTCTAAATTCCTCCCCAAGTTGATAGAAGATGATTTAGGAACCTTCTTTCGTTTTAATTCCTTTCGAAGTTGTTTACGACGCTTGTTTTCCTCTTTAACCCATAAGTTGAAACCTTGAATATATGGTTTAATAAAATTCCTAAACCAAACATACCTACGCCAATTTCCTAAGCTTTTAGCTTGAAACTCAACAGTTTTGTTCAACCTAACAAGCTCCCTTGTCAAAGCATAATTATCCAAAGTCAATCCTTCACGAGGTATAGTATGATCATCACCTTGAAGATGTGAATGTTCTTCAAACAGAACGAATGTTGTGGAGATGGAGTAGGTGTTCTTTCAATCTCTGCTTGAACCTCGTGGCTTGGAGAAACAAGACTGTAAAGATGCGACCTTCAATTGAATCAGACTTTCAGATGCATCTTGTGAGGCAGACTTTGTAAGCATCTTGGAGAAACAGAACTTTGAGAGGTGCACTTTGTGAAGCAAGCACCATGGACGTAATCAGAGCTTCACTTTCTTCATCCTCTCCACTTATTACGCATGCTTGAACAACTTCCATCATTGTAGAAGTTAATGGAATATCTCCACCTCTGAACAAAGCACCTCGCCTAGCCATAAATGTAAAGATTTTGGCTTGTTGCACAATAACAGGTAACAAAGCAGCAGGTTTTGGAACATCAACCAATTGCTTGTTTAAGAAAACCTGTACAAACCTTGGGTACATTAGCCATTTTGACCCAGAGGATATATGTGATAGCATCCCATCCAAAATAAGCTTTGAAAAAATTAAACACTCACAAGAGCTAGTCCAACCACTGCAGATGCTATATTAGACCCAAACTGCTCCCAAGAAGTACTTTTAGAACTTATGCAATGAAGCAGTACATGAATCAAAACTTCCATTAAGGACGTAATAATGCTTTCTTGAATGTTTGTTCGGTTAAAGATCCTTCATAACCAAGATTCCTAAAAGTATCCCAAATCAGTTGCTTGTCAAATCGAATAGACCCATCTTCATCTCCAAATAATAAATCTTCTCGAATAGAGGCTTCTGTAATTTTGATAGTCCGTCCAAACTGAATAGATCTAATATAATATTCATCCTCCTCCATGTTATCTCTAGCATTAGCCCAAAATTCTTGAATCCATGGTTCAATAACATCCGGTTCAACCAAAAGAGCATAACTAATAGGCGACCAAGTAAGATAATCAACAATATCATAAAAAGCCATATTCGCCTCAGTCTTGTTCAAATTAGCCACCATATTGTGCTTAGAAACAGTTAAACGATTCGCCATTTTTGAATGAGTGAGCACAATAAAGATTTTATTGAAGAATAAAGAGATGGTGATTGGGAGATAAGTATGGAAAAGATGTAAAGTAATAATATGAGAGGAAAATCGGAAAGTAGTTATTTATAGGTAGGATTTAAAAAATCACGCCTATAATAACAAAGTTACCGTTATTATCAATTACCCATCAATATTACCGTTGGAACAGTACATTAATACGACAAACAAGATTTTCCACATAAGCAGTACTTTCCCAAGCAAGTACTTTCAAGCAAGTACTTTCAGGAAAAAACAAGATTTTGCCAAAATTTCTTCATATAAACTAAGTATCAACAAGCATCCTCCCCTCAAGCAATACACAGGACTATACTAACACCTTATAGTCCTCCCCTTAAACGAAGCTTAGTAGTTAATCATTCCAATGCTCACGACCAAGTGATTGAATCGTGACACATCAAAACCTTTTGTGAGTAAATCAGCTACATTGTCATCCGTGTGAACCTTAACTACATTGATGAGCCTATGCTCATAACAATCTCTGATAAAGTGATGCCTAATCTGAATATGCTTTGTCTTGGAATGATACACGGGATTCTTAACAATACAAATTGTACTCTCATTATCAATATTGATAGGAGTATTTTTGAAATTGAACCCATAGTCCAAGAGTTGATTTTGCATCCACAAAAATTGACCACAACAACTTCGCAGCCTACATATTCACCAGTAGATGATGTTGCTGCAATTGTCTGCTTTTTGCATTGCCAGGAGACTAGCCTTCTTCCAAGATATTGGCATCCACCAGGTGTGGATCTTCTATCATAATTATCACCGCATAGTCACTATCCTGAAAAAGCTTCCAAGTGAAAAGGTGACTCTTTAGGATACCACAACCCCAACTTAGGTTGTTGTTTCAAAGAACAGAAAACTCTTTTTTACGCATTCATGTGAGAGATCTTTGGTGAGACTTGATGTCTTGCACATAAACAGACTGCAAACATGATATCGCCTGGATGCAGAAGATACATAAGAGAGCCAATCATTGATCTATAAAGCTTGACTTCAACAAGGTGTCCATCTTCATCTTTACCCAATGAATTGATAGATTTAATAGGTGTAGTAAAAGCCTTCATATCATCAAAATTGAATTTCTTAAGTATGTCAGGAACATACTTGTCTTGACTGATAAAAATACCTTCCTTTGACTGCTTAACCTGAAGTCCTAAAAAGAAAGTCAACTCTCCCATTGAACTCATTTGAAATTCTTTCTGCATCAGCTACTCAAACTCCTTAACCATGGACTGCTTGGTAGCCCCAAAGATGATATCATCAACATAAACTTGAACTAACATGATATCTTTCTTGTCTCTCTTGATAAACAAAGTCTTGTCAATAGCTTCCCTTCTATATCCATGTTGCAATAAGAATGTGGAGAGTCTCTCATACCAAGCTCTAGGTGCCTGATGAAGGCCATAAAGAGCCTTAACAACCTTGTAGACTTTGTTTGGATGTTTAGGATCTTCAAAACCAGGAGGTTGTTTGACATAAACTTCCTCTGTAATCTTGCCATATAAAAAGGAACTTTTAACATCCATCCGTAAACTTGAAAGCCCATATAAGAAGCAAAGGCAAGAAATATTCTAATAGCTTCTATTCTTGCTACAGGAGCAAATACCTCATCATAATCTACCCCTTCCTCCTGTCTATAACCCTGAGCAACTAACCTTGCCTTGTTTTTGATAACATTACCTCTTTCATCTCTTTTAACTCTAAAAACCCACCTGGTTCCAATAACTCTCTTCCCATCTGGAAGATCACATAAAACCCAAACCTCTTGAAGTTTAAATTGAAGAAGTTCTTCCTGCATAGCTTCAACCCAGCTTTCTTTAGTCAAAGCTTGAGCAATATTCTTGGGTTCCTCTTGAGAGATAAAACAAGTAAATAGACAGGTTTGATGGTCCTTATGATTCAACCTGTTTTGTTTATACACAAAGCTAAGTAAAGCATTGTGAGGTTCTGTGAAACCCTTAACTTTGTGTCTAGTCAAGACTCCAAAAGTAGAAGGACCAATGATTTGATCCGAAGGATGATCCTTATGAGTTCTTAAGTTTGGAGACTGTGGAACTTCATAATTATCATCTAAATTAGTAACATCAGCACCTTCATTGGAATTTGGAAAATACCTTCATCTTCAAATTCATCATCAGTATCTTCTAATCTAGGCATGGTAGGATCATTCAGATCGCCTAAAGTACTCGCATTCAATGGTGCAGCAGATACTTTGTTCAAAAGTACTGTCCAAAGTACCGTGAGAGTACTCTGCAGACTTGTTCTTCTTCTTTGCCTCTTCATAAGCTCTCCTTTGTTCATCGTGTAAGAATGTGCTAAAACATCTTGAAGAAGCATCTGATTAAGTTCCTCTTGAATGGATTGATCCTCGCCAGATAAGAAGATTTCGAAACAACGATTTTGTTTTGAAACTTCAGATACTTTGTTTTGGACTAACGGATCTTCATCAGGAACAAAGATCGTGTCTAATATGAACTCCATGAACCACATATTGTAAATCTTCTCCATTTGTAATGGTTGATTTTCTTCTCGAAAGGTACATAGTTCATAGATGGAGTTAAAACCTCAAGATCAAACATCCAATCAGACTGTACCTTTCGCATTGTCTTGATCTTCTAAAAACTCAACATGAAGACAATCTTGAACCTTCTTAGTAACTTTGTTGTATACTCTAAAGCCCTTACTGTTAGTGCAATAACCCAATAAATATCCTTCTTCTGACTTGCCATCAAATTTCCCTAGATTATCAATAGTGTTTAAAATAGTAAGAGGGCATCCAAAAGGTTTCATAAAACGAATGTTGGGTTTAGTGCCCATCAGCAATTCATAGGGTGTCTTCATCTGTGGTTTAGTGACTGAGACTCTGTTAAGTACATAACAAGCATTACTATTCCGCCTTAACTGAATAGGTAGGTGAGAATCTGCTAACATTGTTCTTGCCGCTTCAATCAAAGTCCTATTCTTCCTTTCTGCAACACCATTCTGTTGTGGTGTTCTTGCAATACTAAACTCCCTTTTTATGCCTTTGTTTGCACAAAATTCATCCATAAGTTTGTTCTTGAATTCAGTCCCATTGTCACATCTAATACCTCTAACCTTGAGTCTCAATTGGTGTTCAAGAGCAATAATCGTGTCGGATAGCATCAAAAGTATCATCTTTAAAACCCAAAAAGAAAACCCAACTGAATCTACTACAATCATCAGTAACAACCAAACAGTACTTTTTCTTATTTAAACTTGCCACAGAGACAGGTCCAAATAAATCCATATGTAACAACTCCAATGGTTCTCTAATAGTTCTCTCCTCAAGCTTCTTGCAGGAAGCTTTGTGTTGTTTACCCTTCTTGCATGCCAAACATGATTGATCATTCTTGTAAGTCTTTGAAGGTAGACCTCTGACTAAATTTCCTTTGACCAGTTTGTTGATATTCTTGAAATTAACATGACCCAATCTTCTATGCCATTGATGTGCCTCTTCAGATGTTGCTTTAGCCACCAAACATGTGGCTCTGCCATATGAATGTAGACTCTTCATGTCTAAACTATAGACATCATTTGTCCTTGGTACTCTAAGTACTACCAAGTCATCATCAAATGGTTTAAAGTCGAGGAAAGGATGAGACATTCGTGTCATGAATAACACGTGATGCTTTTATCACAAATTTGAGAGACTGACAACAAGTTGAACTTAAGCTCCTTCACATATCTGACATTCTCAAAATCGATTCTTCCAGCTTTAATTGTTCCTTTCCCAGTAATCCTTCCTCCATTGGGATCATTCCCAAATGCAACTTTTCCTCAATTAATCTTCCTAAAATCGACAGATCTCTTTGTCTCCTCGTCATACTTCCAGAGCAACCACTATCCACAATAAGATGATCTTTAAGCTCTTCTTCCGGGTTGCCCGCACATAAAGAAAAGAGTTAGAAACTTTTAGGAACCCAAGCCATTACTGACTTGTGTTCCCTTGTGGAGTTACAAACTCAAATTCTTTGAGAATGTAATTCCCACTATCTTTCAAATGATGATCCAAAATTATCTTTTGATTTTTAGCATGTGGATTTTCAAAACTTTCTGGTTTTTCAACATAAATCTCTTTCACCTGATTTTTAGCATTTTCTTGTGTCGCACAAACATCTGATTCACTTTTTGTTGAACGTATCGCTTGTCTCTCTCAGTACTTTCCCTTTTAACCCATTCTGTTTTAACACTTGGTTCCTCTGATCTAAATCTCCTATGTGAATTGGAATACCTTCTAGGTTGATAGTGAGATTGGCTAGAATTTCTATACCAAGTATTGTGAGCAGTACCTTGTTTTGTCTGAAGACTTTGTGAAGTATCGGGCCAGAGTTAACAGATACTTTGGAAAGTACGGTGAGATACTGAAGGTCTTCTCTGTTGTGGGTATCTATGATCTGATGTGAAGTTTCTGTGATTAACCCTATTTGAGTTAGTCCAAACTGGTTTGTACTCTCTAGGTTTCTGGTTGGCCGTCCTGTTCTTTGGAAATTTTCTAAGGTATTTTGAGTGATGTTCACAATCCTTAATTAGATGAGTAGGAATAAAACACACAAAACACGCTTTTGACCCATACTGTCAAAGTGACATTTTCTATGTCTATGCCCAAAATTATTTTGCCTTCTTGGTGAGTGATTAAACCTGTTTTGACCAAAATTATCCCAAAAAGGTTTAGCTGTACTGTTTTGAAAAGGTTTTGAAGAAGGTATCTGCTTGTGGAGCAAGACTTTGATTTAAAGGTACTGCTTGATTTTGAACATTTTCAACAGCTTTGGGTGTTTCGCACCTAGATTTAGCAACTAGCTTTTTCCTAAACTCTAGACTGTCTATTCCAAAACGAGAAACATCAGGCCTAAGAGGTTGATGAATGCCAGGATGTGGAACAAGATGATAATCATTAGCTTTCTTATATGCAGGAGGTGAGTCACTTATGGAACCATCATTACTAGATGTATCTACATAATTAATGAGTTCTTCATCACTAGTGGTTATATCCTCATACTCACCTTCATCCCGATTACTAGATTGGTTTTCTTCTATCTTACTAAAATCCATACCAAAACCTAATCCAGTTTTAAGATAAGCTCTTTGCTGATTTTGAACATAAGAAACATGTGACGCACCACTTCACCCCAAGCAAAGAAACTTAGCTAACAAATCATCTCTTTCCTTAGTTAATTTCTCAATTTCAGCAATTTTACACTTTAATTTCCATTCACTAAGCTTTAACTGGTAATCCTGTTGTGCATATTTTTCAACCCAAGCTACTTCATTAGTTTCATGTGCTAAAATTTTGGCTTCCATAGATTCTAAGGTTATTTGATAACCTGCTACCTCATACCTAGCCTTAACACAATTATCTCTCTCAATCACATAACTGCTAAGCAATTTATGATAAAAATCATAGCAATTTGAGCATACCTCAGAGATAGGAGATTGATTTGGTGAAGTAGCCACCAATGCGAGTTGAACAGAATCATCTTCACTTTCCTTGCTCCAGTCAAATCCTCCAAAGCCATCATTAGATTCCAAAGCAGATGTTCAGATACTTCATCAAAAGCAGACTCAATCCAATGCTTCCACTGTGTCTTCAACTGCATCTTCCATCGCTACCATACAAGAAGTCACGGTTCATCATCAAACTCTTCACTCCAGTCAACTTCTGATAACTTCTCTTGAGCAACCAAAGCCTTTGTTTCAATAATGGGAATTTCCTTAAGCTCAAGTTTTGGCTTTTCAGATGTCCTGTTTGCTTGATGCTTAGCAAACCTGCAATCCTTGCAAAGTGACCAGTCTTTTGACAATTGAAGCATTCAATTTTAGATTTGTCAAAAGTTATGCCCTGCTTTGGTTTGAAATCAATGCTTTTGCCTGTCTTCTTCATGTACTTTTTGATTCTTGCAGTGATCATAGCAACTTGCCACCTGATATCAATTTCTTCATGTGCATCTTCTTCAACTGTGCTAGATCTTCTTCATAAGTGACAGGTAAACTAGCTTGTTGTGCAAAGAAGGAGCACATAACTTCATCTGAGGCCATAGTGGTAGTTTGTGGGGCTGTTGAACATATGAGGGGTGTATAGACAGCAGTACTTTGAGAAACAGTACTTTGAGGAGAAGCAATACTTTTGGAAGTACTGGCCTTCTTCTTAGATGATAGAAAAGCAATCTGTGAGACTTAGAACTTGTTTGACCACTCATCTCATGCTCATACACCTTAAGTTGATGATATAGATCATCAAAGTCCATGACATACAAACCTTGTTGTCCCTCGATCATTGTAGCAATCACATGCCATGATGATGGCAAACTCCTTAGAAACTGCAAGTTAGCATCTTCAATGATACTTCGCCTTGTATAGCTCCAACATGTTGAGAAGATTCTGAAACCTATCATATGCAGCATCAAGACTCTCTTTCACCAACTGTGAAAGTTTCAAACTGTTGCTTTAGCAAATTTCTGTGCATCTTTTTAGAGGCTTCATTCCCTCCAAATCTGGTCTTGAGAGCAGGCCAGAGTTGCTTAGCATCTTTAGCATCATGAAATTTGAGAAGATGACCATCTGGAATGGCTGATAAGAGAATATTGAGTGCCTTCTCTTGATTCCTTAAGGTTGCCGCTGGTAATATGGTTTAGGTGCCTTTGGTTGTCCAGGAATATCAATGAGGTCTGCTACAACTTCATTCCCATTCACAATAACATTCCAAAGAGCATGGTCTCTAATGGCAATGTACTGCCTCATCTTCATGCACCAGAGATCATATTCTCCTTCTTGATTATTGGAATTCTGAGTGAGGTGATTGAGGGTGGTGGAACACTTCATCGACATCTTGAATATAGTTGAAGTAGGGTTTCTTCCTAGTCAGAGTTTCCACACAAGCTCCGATACCACTTGTTGGATCGATATACTTTAATCAAACTATCTTAACTAGCTTGTTAAGGTTTAATAACCTCGGATAAATCCTAAGTTATTAACAAAGAAACACCGAGTAATCTTTATTAAGTACGCGGAATTTACTTAACAAAGCTAAGAAGAGTAACCTTTTATTATAAACTCTAAATCGCTTATTATGCATACTCTAATACAACTCTAAGATAATCGAACTTTTCTCTAAAACTCTAATTTCAAATCGTACCTCTAATGCCAATCTAGGAGTCCTTTTATAGGCTCAAGGATATCCTAGTCGGTTTACAATTGATAACCTTGTACAACAAGTAATCTAAACATAGAATACAATTCTTTCCATAAACGAATATAACAGTTCTTTTGTTCTTGCAGTACTTTGACTTCATATTGCAGTACTTTGACTTTGTCTTTAACAGTACTTTGAGTCTTTAACTTCTTCTAGTACTTTTCAACTTACAGTACTTTGATATCTTCAGTACTTTGATATCTTCAGCACTTTCATATCCCAACAACTCTCGAGTAGGTGACTCGGAGAGTGGAGTAGGGCAAGGAAGGTGTCTTTGTAGCCGAACCACTATAAACACTCGTGTCGTGGTTTTGTGTTTCTTACTCCTTACCTTTGCATTATATCTTTACATATATATCTATCAATATCCAACATACACATCTAAATAGATTGACATAAGTCGATCTAAATATTTTAAAACAAAGTTTTAATTGGTTAAACTATTCAACCCCCCCTCTAGTTTTCCACACTTTGGTTATAGTGGATGATTACTCTAGGTACACATGGACTAAATTTTTAAATAATAAAACTGAAACGTTTGATTACTTTGAAATATTAGAACATTTGCTACCAAAGACTCTGAAACGACTCATTTCTTGTAGGGTTCTATTTTTCGAGTCTTTGGTAGCAAATGTTTCCTACTTAACACTAAAGATTACCTAACTAAATTTGATCCTAAATCAACCGAAGGTATCTTCTTAGGTTACTCTCCTAATAGTAAAGCTTATGTTATATTAAATAAAGAAACAATGAAGGTTGAAGAGTCATTAAACGTAAAATTTGATGAAAGTCCACCTAAACCTACCCAACCTCTTGTCGATGACGAGATAATCGAAAGTGAAGCCATAGAAATCAAAGAAAATATAAATAAAGAAGATGAACCATTAAACAATGAAATCATCAATATTAAAGAGTCTAAAGATCATCCCGTAGATAAGGTCATAAGAAAGTTAAATGAAAGAACCTTAAGATCTCAAGTCCAAAACCAAAGTAGTTTATTTTGTTTTGTCTCAATCATAGAGCCTAAAAATACGCAAGAAGCCATAAAAGATGAAAGTTGGGTAATGGCTATGCAAGAAGACTTAAATCAATTTGTTTTTAACGATGTTTGGACACTTGTCCATCCACCTAATAACCAAACCATAATCGGAACTAAATGGGTATATAAAAACAAGTTAGATGCAAACGGTGTAGTGTCTAGAAACAAAGCTAGACTCGTTGCCCAAGGGTATAATCAACAAGAAGGCATAGACTTTGATGAGACCTATGCTCCCATGGCTAGATTAAAGTCTATAGGAATACTTCTTGCTTATGCTTGTGCTAATGATCTTAAGCTTTTTCAAATGGATGTTAAAAGTGCTTTTCTAAATGGCTTTATTAATGAAGAAGTCTATGTAGCTCAACCTCTGGGCTTTATCGATTTCAAAAAACCTAAACACGTGTATAAACTAAAGAAAGCTCTTTACGGTCTTAAACAAGCCCTAAAAGCTTGGTATGACAGACTCAAATCATTTTTAATCAAAAACAACTACACCATGGGGTTAGTTGATAATACACTTTTTACTAAGAAAAAGGAATCACATATAATTATTGTTCAAATATACGTGGACGATATTATATTCGGATCGACTTGTCAAGACATGTGTGATGATTTCTCAAAAATCATGCATGATGAGTTTGAAATGAGTATGATGGGAGAACTAAGTTTCTTTCTCGGTCTACAAATCAAACAACTAGAAGATGGTATCTTCTTTTATCAATCCAAATACAAAAAAGAAATGTTAAAGAAATTTGGTTTAGAAGAGTCAAAACCCATAAGAACACCAATGTCATCCGATACTAAACTTACAAAAGATGAAGATGGTGAATCCGTTGATAACACAAAATACCGTGGCATGATTGGTAGTCTTCTCTATCTTACGGCTAGTCGGCCGGATATCATGTTTAGTGTTTGTCTATGTGCTAGGTTTCAATAAGACCCTAAAACATAACATCTAGAAGCGGTCAAAAGAATATTTAGATACGTTAAAGGTACGACTCAATTGGCATTATGGTATCCTAAGGGAACGGGGGTAGAAACTATTGTATATGCGGATTTTGACCATGCAGGTGATTATGTTGACCGAAAGAGTACAAGTGGTGTATGTACCTTTATGAGATGTTGTTTAACATCTTGGTTCTCGAAGAAGCAAACATCATTGGCCATATCAACAACCGAAGCCGAATATGTCTCCGCCGGTAAAGCATGCCAACAAGCAGTATGAATGAAACAAGCGTTAGTTGACTACAACATTCATCTAACTGACATAGCCATTTTATGCGACAACAAAGATGCTATTGACTTAAGCAAGAATCCGGAGTTGCACTCTTGCACCAAGCATATAGAGATCCGTCATCACTTCTTAAGAGACAATGTTCAAAAGGGGAACATTTCTATTGAGAATGTATCATCCGAAGACAACATAGCCGACGTCCTCACCAAACCGTTGAAGCGGGAACAATTCAACTTGTTTCGTCTTGGTCTTGGTCTCATGGAACAATCGTCGTAATTTTTCTCTCAATTCTACAAGGTTTGTAAACGTTAGCCTTACCTTCTTTTCTGAGTCTAGGATCTCTATTTCACACACAACATACAAACAATATTGGGATTTTCAAAACTCAAGGTATATTGTCTTTCATCCTTTCAAAACTAACGATAAATTTTTTTAGAAACTTTTCAAAATGCTTTGTAAAAGGATACTTCTCCCCGTATCATTTTCCTAACGCTATTCTCACGTCTAGGATAAACCTTCTCATTATTAATACAAAGTAAAAACCCGTTTTCATTGCATCCCATGTCTTTTGAATGCTAAAGGAAACACATAACTAATATGTGTTTTCGGGTACATTCATTTAAGCAACAATGAATTAAGGAGCACTCGGGTTATCTCACATAATACTATGCTTTTTCACTTCTTAGTTTATTTTCTTTTCTTTTTGGGAGTCGAGATAACCGCAACTCCAAATGGTTTGCATATAGGCACACACTAGGCACCAATGTTTCCAAAAGGAAAAATTTGAGCTGCCTGAGTCACCAGTACCACGGATCCCAAAGATTTACGCTGGACGGTTCCCTAAAGGAACGAATCCGTGGGAACCGTGCGACAGAAGCTAAATTTTTCTTCTATTTTTCTCACTTTGGCTATAAACCTTCATATTTTCATCATTTTAGCTCTTTCACTAATGAGTATGTTACTTAATTCTTGTGTTCTTATGATCACATGCCTTAAATTCATATCTAAACATTAGATTTTAGTCCACATTTTGGGTCTAGCATTCATTACAATGCACTATTTTCTCTATAAATAAGGTTCCCAAAATGCTTGCATATCCATCACTCTCAACCTCACAAACAATCATCATCATGTCATCCAAAAGATCTTCCAACATTGATGAATCACCTAGTGCAAACAATCCTCTTCAAGAAATCCAAAACTTTATCCTACCACCTTCCGTAGTGCCACCACCCAAATCTAGAAAAATCGCACAGATTAGCATCCGGCCTTGTTGTTTAGCCAAACCATTGTCAAAAAGTTCATCACCAACTACTCATTCACCACCAAATAATTCCATAGTAGTACCCCCATCATCTCCAACAAGCACATCACCACCATCACCTATCAAGTCTCCACCTAAAATCATGTTATCGGAACTCCTTAAGACTCCGAAAACAATCCCACTACTCGTGTCTAGTCCAACCCCCACATCATTTCAACAAACTTCCAACTTAAACCCAAAAGAACTAGCCTTTTTCCAAACACACTTTATAAAGATCTTGCAACTTCACCACCTTTAGCTCCCATTATCTTACAACAACATCTAGGTTCTTATATTCCACCACTCACCAACATAATGGACTTTGATCCATATTTTCTCACTTTTCCACCACATATTCCGCCTTACACAAATCAAACTTACCCGAAAATCATCAACACACAATACCCACATCATTTACATTGTGAACATTGCCAATCCACTAGGGAACTTGCAATGGAAATAAGGGACAAGATGCGATTCATACTTAACCACATCCTTGATCGCATCAACATCATCACTCACCAAAACTTTCATAATTAACCTTATGCAAGCATGAAAGGAATGATATTACTCTTTTCTCTATTTTTTTTTAGCCATTTTAAAGAACAAACCTTGTTCTTAGTTTTTACATTTTTGTATGTGGCGTATATACCACTACACTTTGTCATTTTATTACAAGGCTTTGTTTACATACATTGGCTCTCCATCTTGTTTCTCGTCCCCTACAAGATTCTATTACATGTTACTACTAACCTTTTCTTTGTAGGTATTATATTTTCTTACTTGACGCCTAATTCTAGGGGAAGCTATCGTCAAGGGGGAGTTAGTGCTTCGTGGATTATACTATTTTATTTCCACACTTTATTTCTTCGTTTGGTTCGCTTTTTGTTTCAATAAAAAGGGGGAGAAGAAGTAAAACTTTAAATATGCTTTCAAAACATACATCTAATATTAAGTTTTACTCATCATAACATTATGTTTTTTCATCAACAAAAAGGGGGAGATTGTTAATACAAATAAATCGTAAAAACGTTTATTCATATTTAGCGATCTCTTTGTGTTTTGTTGATAACAAATATAAAGTTATCATAAGTAAGATTATAAGGATACATGTTATTTTTGTAAAGCATTTACATATATAGTCATTTAACATAAATTGTTGTAATAATTCATTTGTTGTAATAATTCATTTGTTGTAATAGTTTATTAGGATGGGTAAAAACCATAACCCATGACCCATACCCATGGAGCAAATCCATAACCCATAACCCATACCCATGAACCAATGTCTAGATAC
Organism: Chrysanthemum makinoi; assembly: GCA_910596185.1. Classification (NCBI taxonomy): domain Eukaryota; kingdom Viridiplantae; phylum Streptophyta; class Magnoliopsida; order Asterales; family Asteraceae; genus Chrysanthemum; species Chrysanthemum makinoi. The sequence goes on along the minus strand of OU343216.1, from coordinate 64,671,307 downwards.
ATTGTATCTATTTGGGTACCCATGATCCAAAGTCCATAACCCATGACCCATGATCCATGACCCATAACCCAAATAGGAGGAGCGTCTGGCGGATCCCCAGGAAGACACTGGACGGATCCCTCAAGTAAGAGATCCGTGGGATCCGGGGAACAGTAGAAATTTTTGCCTATAAATAGTGAGCCATTTCTTCATCGTTCCTCACCCCTCTTCTTACAAACTCTCTCATATATTACTTCTCTCTTTTAATCTCATATCTCTTGATCTATATAGTAGTTCTTCTTTCTTTTGTTGTGATTCTCATATAGGTCCTTCTCAAAGGCGAGATCACGAGATACTACAAGTCATCCAAGCAAGGGATCCTTGATTGATTTGTTCCTCCACAAGATTTCTGTAGCAAGATCTTCTATTTCATATTTCACATAGTTGTTGTGTTATAGTTGTGTTGGTTTGGTCCTCCGTGTTAAGGACTCGGTATTCAGCTTTGTACCAAAAAAAGTGTAAGCGATGTTGTGAGGCTTCTCCACCGAGTTGAAGGAGCTTGTTGACATAGTGCTTGAACTCTCGAGTAGGTGACTCGGGGAGTGGAGTAGGGCAAGAAAGGTGTCCTTGTAGCCGAACCACTATAAATCGGTTGTGTCATTTCTATCCTTTACTTTACTTGCTTTCATTACTTACATTACTATTGCTTTATACATTCTATCCATCCATACGAATTCACATAAGATCGAATCTAAAGTTTTTGAAACTAAATTAAAATCGGAAAAACTATTCAACCCCCCTTCTAGTTTTCCACACATCTAATCTTAAATTTTCTATAATAAATACCCCCAAATATTATATATTTGTTTTTAAAAATAACATTTTCTATTATTGTTGTAATTTATAAATACTATTATCGTTATTAAATTGAATTAATGACTATGCATTAAATTATAAAAATGAAAGCACGGGGGTTACTGTGATATGTAAATATATTTAAATGACTCATGTAATTCATTTAAAAATCTTAAGAAAGGATCTGTAGAACTTTGTATCAACATGTCCTTCACGAACTTTATGTAAGTTGAAAGGAAGTGGTAGAAAGCTTTAACCCTTTAATCAAACAATATATTACACTTAGTACACATTAGGAAAAGTGTTAGTTATTTTGTTTTAGCAGAATTCCCCTATATTATAAATTAGACGAGAGAAAGACTTAAGCTGTTATTAGACTAGCTTCGTATGTCTAGATTAGTTTAATGTTTGTTTAAGAAGCTGCTAGACTGAAGATAAGAGTTTTTATTAGCTCAAGGTGATTAAAAGACTCACAAGCTGAAGAAGACATAATATCAATTCAAGTATTAAAGAGAGTGTTAATATAAATAAACCGTAAAAACGATTATTCATATTTAGTGATCTCGTTATGTTTTGTTGATAACAAATATAAAGTTATCATAAGTAAAGTTATAGGAATACATGTTATTTTGCAGAGTATATACATTTGGTCATTTACATAAAATGTTGTAATAATTTAATTAATGTAATAGTTTATGTAATAGGATGGGTAATATCCAAGACCCATGACCCATACCAATGGAGCTAACTCATAACCCATGACCCATTGCATGACATCATGCATGAAATCATGTTGGGTATTATCCATGACCCATGACCCAATGTCCATGACCCATGACCCAAGATCCAAGACCCATTGTCTAGATACATTGTATCTTGTTGGGTACCCATGACCTAAAGTCCATGACCCATGGCTAATACCCATAACCCATAACCCGGTTTGCAATCCAAAATCCGGACTGTTCTGACCAGATCCCTGGTTTTGCACTTGCCGGATCCCCCAAGTGAGGGATCCGCTGGAACCGTGGGACAGAAGGCTTTTATGCCTATAAATAGTGAGCATTTCTTAATTATTACTCACCCTTCTTCTTACAACTCTATCATATATTATCTCATTCTCCAAACCTCTAATCATTTGATCATTCTAGTAGTTCTTCTATCTTTTCTTGTGATTCTCATATAGGTCCTTCACAAAGGCGAGATCACGCTATACCACAAGTCATCCAAGCAAAGGGTCCTTGATTGATTTGTCCACAAGATTTCTGTAGCAAGATCCTGTAATTCATATTTCACATAGTTGTTGTGTAATAGTTGTGTTAAAGGTTTGGTTCTACCTCGTGGAAGAACTCGGTATTTAGCTTTGTACCGGAAAAATTGTAAGCGACGTTGACATAGTGCTTGAACTCTCGAGTGGGGTACTCGGAGAGTGGAGTAGGGCAAGGAAGGTGTCCTTATAGCCGAACCACTATAAATCACTTGTGTCGCTACTTTCTATCATTTACTTTACTTGCTTTCATTATTTACTTTACTTTTTGTTTCATACTATCTATCCATCCATACGAATTCACATAAGATCGAATCTAAATCTTTGAAACTTAAATTAAAATCGGTAAAACTATTCAACCCCCCTTTATAGTTTTCCACAATTGACATCAAGAGTAAGGTTTACAAAAGTTTTAAAGTAAATTGTATTTTAAAAACTTTTTGATTACAATGAGTTTTGAAAATTACAGAGAAGGGCAATCTATGCAACGACCTCCACTACTTGAAAATAATGGTTTTATTTATTGGAAAAATATATTTGAAACTTATGTGAAATCAAAAGATATTGATCTTTGGTATATTATTGTTAAAGGTGATTTTTAAACAACTACAAAAGATGATAAAACCGGCAATGAAGAAAATATTTCTCATGATCGTCTCACCAACGACCAAAAGAAAAAGCTTTCCAAAAATAGTGAGGCAAAAATGGTTTTATACAATGCCTTACCTAAAAAGGAATTTGAAAGAGTTTCTATGCATAAAACCGCTAAAGAAATTTGGAATTATTTGGTTGTAACACACCAAGAAAATCAACAAGTTAAAAACAACAATTTTGGCGCTTCCATCAAAGTTGAGACCGAAGGTGACGGCCATCAAAGAATCTAAAGACTTGTCAATCCTCACTCTCGATGAACTCATAGGCAACCTAAAAGTTTATGAGCTCGTTCTCACTAAAGACTCAGAGGTCTTAAAGGAAAAGAAAGAGAAGCATAAATCTCTTGCTTTAAAGGCCAAGAAAGTCTCAAGTAATGAAGAAACATCATCTTCGGAAAGTGATGACGAAGAGTATGCAATGGTGGTACGCGACTTCAAGAAGTTCTTTCGGAGAAAAGGAAGATATGTCAAGCAACCTTATGACGACAAGAAAGGGTTGCGAAAAACCAAAGACGACAAGGAAGTGAAGGACGAATGCAAGTGTTTCAAATGCGGGGATCCTAATCACTTCATTAGTGAGTGTCCCAAACGTGACGAACAAAAGGCGTTCGTGAGTGGCTCGTGGGGAATGAGTGAGGAGGAGAAGGAAGAAATTTGTCTTATGGCAAAATACTCCAACGAGATTGAGTTAGATCCGAACGAATGAATCAAGGATAGCGGGTACGCAAGGCATATGACCGGTAATAAAGCATTGTTCTCCATATACGAATCCTTCAATGGAGGAAATGTGGTGTTCGGAAATATCAAGAGCAAAATCATCGGTAAAGGTACAGTTTCTCACAAATCCTTAACCATTAACGATGTATGTCACGTAAAAAACCTAAACTTAAATCTACTAAGTATAGGTCAAATATGTGATAAAAAGTGCAACATACTTTTTAGCGAAACCGGTAGTAAAATATTGAAAAATGGTATTACTATAGGAAGAGGCATTAGAAAATATGGAGTCTATGTCATTAAAATCGGAAATGAACCAAAAGACAAGCTTTGTGTTACCTCTATGGATGATACTTCGACCTTATGGCATCGAAGATTGGGTCACGCCAATATGCGACTTCTTCAATCGCTATCATCCAAAGAACTAGTAAGAAATCTACCTAAACTAAAATACGATCATCATTTTTGTGATGCTTGTAACATAGGAAAACAAGTCCATGCTAGACATAAAGCTAAAAATATGGTTTCTACAACTAAGTGTCTAGAATTACTACATATGGATTTATTTGGTCTACCCGCTATCTAAAGTTACGGAGGCAACTTCTATACTTTGGTTATAGTGGATGATTACTCTAGGTATACATGGACTAATTTTTTAAAGAATAAAACTAAACGTTCGATTACTTTGAAATCTTAAGTAAGAAAATCCAAAGACACCTAGGAAGTCCTATTGTGTCAATTAGAACGGATCACGGTCAGGAATTTGATAATGAAGTGCAATTCGGAGCTTTTTGTGATGCTAATGGTATTACCCATAATTTCTCGGCTCCTCGCACTCCATAATCAAATAGGGTAGTTGAAAGAAAAAATAGAACCCTACAAAGAATGAGTTGCACCATGATTAATGAGTCGCACCATGATTAATGAGCAATCTATTCGACACATCAACCTATATACTAAATCGAGTCCTAATTAGACCATTCTTAGGAAAAATTCCATACGAGTTACTACGAGGCAAAAAGCCTTCGTTAGAACACTTTCGAGTCTTAGTAAATGTTTCATACTTAATACTAAAGATTATTTAACTAAATTCAATCCAAAATCAACCGAAGGTATCTTCTTAGGATATTCTCTTGACTTTGTCTTTTCTTCCTTGATCGTTATGCTAGCTCTGATACCATAATTTTTTACCTGCGGAATTTGTTGATGGATGGCATGAATAATCATATAAACGATTATTAATGTGCTTTTGATGATCATATGGTGGATTATAATATTGTTCATATTGAAACATATGAATCATGAATTGAACGGATGATAATGCGTAGGTCCATGTGGTTTGGTTTATATGTCGATTGATTTTGGTTTGTTATGAAGTGTGATGAATGAATATTGATGATTGATATTGAATTGGATGATAAATAATAGAGACAGTGATCTGCTATTCAGAAACGAATAATCGTTTCAACAGATGTGTCTGCTATTCAGAAGGCGATGCTTCAACAGATCAAAGAGAAATGATTCTCAATTTAAACACAATGGTTTAACTCATAAAAATGCATATCTCTTTACTTGAGGCTAGGCCTCTATTTATATACAGATACAGTAGATGTAATAGTAACATCCAGTATTCCTAGATACCGCTAGGATACTACAGTACTATGGTTGACATGGTCGACATTCCTTACATTATTATTTTTACATCATTACTAAAAAACAAAACACACAACTATGGCCGACAGGCCTTGCATTATTATTATCTTACACACATCTGGTAGCTAAGGTTTCTAGCCGTGCGGTTGTGAGCCGTTCAGGTTTTTGTCCACTTTATTTATTTTGTATAAAATCAATCGTAAGTCATTAGAAGTCATGCCACCCGTCGTTTTAAAGTTATTTGAGTCTACTTTCATTTAATAATACTTCCAGAGCATGAATCTTATTAGAATTCAAAAATTATATATGATAAGTAACACAATGTTACTTCGGATCATGTAATGTTTATAAAAAATAATTTAGTATAATTTACGGGCGTTTCATACCTCAAAAGATAGAAAGCATCAAAGATGATAAAATTTGTTTATACATCTATCTATATACATTTTATACAACTACACACCGTCACCTTATCGAAACAACTTAAAACTGAACACACAAAGTCACACTATTATCGCAGCCTAATAAAACAACGTATACAACACTTATGAACGAAGTTAGCAATCATGACCACATCTCAAAACGCCGTATTTTGTGGACTTGATCAAGAACTTTTCGTCTAGACAAACCAAAACATATACCCCACAATCCACTAACACCATAGAAACTAAAATTACTAAGTCCCTTAAAAATAAGAAAGCAACCATATTGAGCATACAAAGAACTGAACTAAACTACAATCGGATAGTTAAATTAAAGAAAGTCATTAGCTACATATTGAAGACCATTAACCTAACAACACATTTAAACCCGGAACATAGCATACCAACACTTCATACAAAATTTAAGACTTTATCATAATCAAGTATATAAAATCAGCAATCATGACAACATATCAAAATCCAAAGATATTAGAATGCCATAAATATCATTTGCCTAATTCTAAATTCAAAATAACGATATTTACATCCACGACATTGGATTAATAAGTTGTTCAGGCATAACATTAGGCAAAATAGTAAACTAAGATGTAGTGACAAAAATATCTACACAAGCAAAGCTACTGAATGCCACCATGCACCAACCATCATTTATTGTCGTCACCGACATAAGGCTCACATACAAATCATCACCCCTTTGGTCAAACCTGGCAGAGAAATAATACTAATTGTAACAAATTATTCAATAACAAATCTTACAAATTGCATAAAGTCAGCACACATGCAAACCAATAAAAATCAGCAAGACACATCAATCAACTAATAGCCGAAAAGCTAAAAAAATACCATATGTTAACCAATCAGACTTCAATCTCGATCACTAAACCACCGCTTTCAACAATACCGGATGAATCAATAATCACTAATTTTCAAACAAATAAACTGATCATCACACACCCATCACCACCATCGCACGACATGTCCAAGAAATATTGTATGTGTCTGGTAGATGAAATTTCATGTCTGTGTGTTAGATTGACTTTGTGTGATTAAAGACACATAAACCTCAATAAATACATGTATCCTTCCTTAAAGACATGTGCCAATATTTTTACTTACAAAACAACGTCGTTTTGATGGAAAGTTATTTTAAAACTTAAAACAGTGTCGTTCAAAGCCAACCCAAGAGTTAAAAATAATAATAATAAAATAAAAATGGCATCGTTTTAGAGCTTTGCTAAACGGCGTCATTTCCGAAGATAAATGTATAATAGAGTAATTAAAATAGTGAAAATTGAAATGGATATTGAAATTAAAATTAAGGAAAACAAAACAAAACAATATAAGGAAAGTACAAAGATTAAGGGTGTGTTTGGTACACAACATCTGCGAGCATTTTAAAGCAATTAGTATTTAGCATTTAGCATTATTATTAAAAAGCTCGTTTGGTAGAAAGCATATAGCATTTATAAAATTATAAAAACACTCATTTCTTTATGCTCTTTGAATAAGCATTTAGCATTTAGCGTTACATTAATTTTACACATTAAAATTACAACTATAACTATTCTACCAAACACTTTTATAAATTAAACTACTGCTGCTAACTACTAATTGCTACTGCTAACTGCTACTGCTAGTTTCAAGAAACACACCCATAAAACAAGGATAAAAATGGTAAACATTAAAAGCACCGGTAACAAATTTTGACGCGTGTGGGTAATAACATTAACACGCTTTTATTTTACACACATCCCAAAAGTAGCCCCATGTTTTTTTTTGAAATACTATATTATAATGCATTTATGATATTTCCCTAAATGACAAGGCTTAAATTTCATACTTTTAACTTGCTTATTATGGAAGTATGTGTACTAATTTTGCACTCAATACATATACATATGTTACAACTGAAAATTTAAGGGTCTTTATGGCCTGGAAATTAAATATATTTTTCAAATTAGTCAATAAGGTTAGATTGTCTGAATCTCTACTACTTATAATACACAAATGAATCTCTCTCCTATTAAATTTTCAGACTTTCAGACTTGTAACAACTTAAGCATGAAGTACAACACTTGAAAGCACATAAATTTTAGACTTACAACCAAATAAGCATAGTATACAACTCAGTAATGCACATATTAAAAAAAGAAAACACCACATTAATGCACATATTAATGCACATCCAGTCCACAAAAGGAGTTACGTTTATGAATTGAAAGCTTTTCCCAGAAGTCCTAGAAAACCGAGTCCTGTAAGCAAAGTGACCAGGAATATGAATTTTATTGAACAACCCGTCTTTTTTGCATCCTGAACAGTATATGAGAAGCTTCCCAAGTGAGCTCCAGTTCCCATCGACACTGTGGCTACCACTAGATTGCAGATCCTGCTTCATTTTCCTTAACATCTTAGATGATTGGTTGTTCATCGAGATGAAGATCATCGATCTTTTGTTGGGTTTCGGTGATTTCTTCAACGACGGCGCCTGGCATGTTTGGTTTGGATGAGGATGAGATTGCTGCGTTCTAAAAGATAATCTTTGTAAATAATGTTGTGTGCGGTGTGTATTTACTTTTTAGGGTTGTGTTATATTGGTTTGGGCTGAGTTTTGGGCCTAACTCTTTTTTTTGTTTTCATTTGAGTCTAGCACTTTGGTTTTGGTTTGCTTTTGATTAAAATAATTTTTTTGTTATTAGTTATAAGTCTTGTATATGTATCGAGATTTAAATATGAATTAAATTTAATTTAGAATTTTGGTTTAATGTACAGGATTTATAACAGTTTTGCGGTGAATCGGTGAATCAAAACTGGGTGAGACTTCCTTTCATTGAATCAAAACTGGTTTTAGATAGGGGTGAGTCAAAAAACGGAAATGATCGCATAAATCAAAAACCGAAACTGAACCGAACCGAAAACAACCGAATCAAATTGAGTTTGTTAAAACCGAACCAAACCGAACTACTAATTCCGTTCTCGGGTTGGATATAGGTTTGGCAATCTAAACAAAAACCGAACCGAACGGAATTCATATAAAAATATATATATTTTTATATATTTATATATATATGTATACATTTTTTCATATATTTGTATATATGAATACTATTAAAATGTTATCTTAATATATAAAAACACTTTTATGCTTGATAATATATATATATATATATATATATATATATATATATATATATATATATATATATATATATATATATATATATATTGCTAAATATCTATGTAATTATTAATTTTTTAAAAATAAATAATGAAATTCGGGTTATTCTGGTCAACCCAAGAACCGAACCGAATTCAAATTCGGTTTTTACATATCAAACCGTGTATTAAAAGTGGACTGGATCGGGCTATTATTTGATTGGATCGGTATTTTTTTGTGTTGGGCTTAATGAGTAATCACTTTAAGTTGGGCTGAGATTGAGTTACTAATGCTTGATTAGATTATCAATGTTCTTATCTGAATTTTAGTTTTTGGATATAAATGTTTTGATAATAGTTGATAATAGAGTGGTATTTTGGCATTACGAATTTTCACGGAGGATACTACGTTCACGGGTAGAATCGATATTTGATCAAAAAAATGACTACGGGGTTTTTGTACGATATTATTGATTTGAAGTTGAAGTTGAAGTGACCTTATCGGAACCGAAGTAATGTACCATTTCGATGATATAGACATGAAGTAATGTACCCTATATCATCGGACAGGGACAGATAACTTGCAGAGATAGCTATCGGCCAACACGCTGGAAAGAGAGTCTCTGTGCCTAGAATTCCGTTATATCCGTCCGAAAGTGACATGTTCGCGTTTAAGCTGAAAAGAAATCAGTTCCCTGTCCGCCTTAGCTTTGCCATGACTATAAATAAGGTGCAAGGACAGACGATTCCAAACGTGGGTGTTTATCTACCAGATTCAGTATTCTCTCATGGTCAGCTTTATGTGGCGTTGTCGAGAGGGATTTCACGTGAAACTACAAAGGTGTTAGTAAAACCCGCCAAAAAATCGCTAACGACGGAGTGTGCACGTCAAACGTTGTGTATCGAGAAGTCCTACGTGAATAGTAGAATGCACATGTGTATTTGATATGTGACACTGTTTGGACACGCTACTAGATATTTTACGCCGATAAAATTTATTTTAGGGTACCCGCCGCCGCATCGCGCGGGTACCCTGCTAGTTTCATTTAAGTGTCTCAAAGAGCCCAATTCATAACACATATTTTCCATTAAACATGTTATACAGGGAAAAAAAAACTGTAATATAATTTTAAAAAAAAACGCCTTAATCATAAATACCTTTTAATTCATGTTTTTAAACTATACTCTAACATACGGGGTATAAATACCCGCAAACATTCTAACCCACCTCCGACTACAACAACAAACGAAATCCCAACCAACAAACATACAACCTCAGTCCTAAACGACCCTCGGTCAACAACACAACCACAAGCAAAATACTCACCGTCTCACTCCCCATCTCACGGGATCAACATATTCACAAACCAAAAACATAAACAAAATCCTTACCGTAGATCTTTTCAAATATCTTGAAGCCGAAATCCAAAAAGAAATAACAATGTTTTTTTTTTTTTTTTTTGTGTGTTCTGAGTTCGAGTAACGAGTTTAAAAGTGTGGTTTGTATTTGAAATTAGTTTTTACAAGAAATAAAGGGATTCTGGTTTGTTTTAGACTGCTCCCACGCGCGACTCCACTGAGCCAAGCAAACTCACGCGTAGCAAAGAATAGAAATGAAGACAAACGGTGACCTGCTCACCGAATATGAGAGTGTGCAAAAATTGAGGGCCCCTTCTACTATTCGTTGCAATGTATGTGAAATTAATAGTTCTACTATCATTTTATTACATAGTTTTTTTATTATTTTTATAAATGACTTGTGTTTGGTGGCTGGGGTGGGTATGCGATTTGGTTGAGAGAAAAGTGTAGACTGGAAGAGTTTTGTGACAACGTTTGATGTGGAATGAATCAGGGCTACTTGTGAGAGTAATCAGGGAACTATATAACATTTTTAGGTTGTGGTGTCGGGTTAGGATTTGCTACTTGGTCAATGCATATAGATTTCAACTTTCAAGTAATTTTGTTTGGGCTTTTATTGTCTATCTGAAAATTTATTAAGCTGAAATATTTTTATCCAAAAATTTGTGAATGTATGCTTACGTTTTATATTTGGTACGTTTACGTTTTTAATTATCTATCTAACGCTTTTATTAATTTAATGAATAAAAGTTTTTCGATATAATATATTCAATTTTTAAAATATAAATGAGGTGTTACGTTTAAAGAATTTATTTCGTGGTTTTAAATCTTTTTTAGAACGATTCATATAACATGAGCTCGTTTGCCTCGTGCCCGTTTAAGCCCGTGCCCGTTCGGGCACGAGTCCGTTTGAACCGTGGCCCGCCCCGCCCGTTTTGCCACCTTTAAATTCACCAAAAGAATTAATCGATGAAATCACAACAAAAAACATACCTAACAAATGACTTGTGAAAATAGTGATTTGCAATAATGGCTGTGAAGATAAAATCTGTCGAGGAGGAGAGACCTATTGAAGATTTCAAACCAATGCAAAGAGCCAATGCAGTTCCGTTGGATCCAATGATCCCGTTTATGACGTTATATATCTTGCTGATGTTGACGAGGTTGAGTCTGCGTCTATTGGGTATAATGATGTTACATGTGACGAGTTATCCAAAGCCATAATAATCCCACACTTGCCTAAGATCCTCGAGAGAAAGAGATTCGATGAAGAAACTGAGAAACAAAAACGACGAAGAGAATGGTTTCGGGCTTTCGGCTAAATGCCTTTTGTGGAACGCATATTTGATCTCATGGATCGATCACTTCTCTAAATAGTTAAAACAATCGTTCATCACCAACAGTAGCTTGTGGTTTACGTGTTTCATACGAACAAGATATGTTTATGATTATATTTTACTGTTATTAGTTGTTGAACGTGTTTCATATTAACAAGTGAATACAATATCTTATTTTGTTATGCGTGTGTTTCATATTGTATATTACATTCATCTTCTAACCTAAGTCATAGATTTTGTATTACTACCAGTCGTATTCTCTTCGTTTATTGTACAGATTAACAATCACATGGATTCAGTGGCGGACCTAGCCGAAAACGTAAGGTGGTTCCTGTTTTGATCACGAAAAAAAAAAGTTAAAAACCTAGGGTCTATGTCGGGTAGGGTTGAATCAGGTAGGGTCGAACTTGATCATGTTGAATCGGGTTAAGTCTCAATACAAATAAAACACCATGTTTATTAATTCTTCTATAATAGTCACAGTTCCTAACTTTCTATCGATGTTTAATATCGAACCTCGCATAATCTAATAAAAGAACTGGAAATTTTTTGCTCCTGTACGTTAGATTATGCGAAATTAAGTTATTTTTGTACCATTTATTTGTCTTGTTTGGCTCCAGTCACTTGAAGTCTTGAATGGGTCACTTGAAGGCTCTTTACAGGAGCTTGATTTTCACTTCAACAATTAGCTGTGTTCAACTTTGGCTAATAGCTCACTTTCACATGCAAACCCCTATCTTCTCCAAAAGTTCCAAATCGGCTGGGACCCTGACGGAACACTAACAGAACTCCGACCGTTTGCGCCCTTTTGGGTGCCACCTTTCACATGTAAACCTATGTTAGACCAACTCTTTCGTACATTTACAAAATATCCTACTTCAACGTGCAACAAACACACTTAAGCAACTCGGATCATTAACATCCATCACATTTATTTCATTTAACATGAATGCAAAATAGCTAGAAGAAAGAAACAAAACAAATTAAACATGACATAATTTTGCTCAAAAGTGTTTTCTAACACATGATATTCTACTTAATATCTTCTACAACCATATTTAACACTCAGAAATGAAAAGAAATACAGTAACAAAACTATTCTCTATTTGACCAAGGGCCTAGTCAACCAGGTCCAAGCCATTGATAGGAGCCCTTTTGCCAGGTCTACGTGAAAATCATTAAAAGTTACTTCTATTAAACTTGACTTATCAGCAACATGCATTCGTGATTTAGAGACCCATAACGAGGCCCAAACTTACTAATTTGAACCTTCAGTAGTCATGACTCGCCCTGAGCAAGTGCATGTTCTTCTCAGTTCAAATGCATACTGACTTCTGCTTTTTTGTTCCACCATGCGGAAAACTGTGCCGCCTCAGGGGACTGGAATGTTCCACCTTCATATCAGGTCACCATTGAAACTAAAAGATTCTATACCATGTCTACCCACTAGAAGAAAGAATGACATGAAACAAAGGAAAATGAATATGAGGTACAACATGTGTCACATGAAGTCAGAATCAGAGTTGTGCTTGATATCGCTACGCTGAGGTACATTGTATAAAATGAGACCCAAAACAAGGATCACACTCCCAAATAGGAAGTAAGAGCTCAAAGTTACGCCTTCGGGGAGGAATGGCAACGGAAGGGATAGAATGTATATAGTAGTAGGAACTGAAAACAAAATAAGTAATTCCGTCAGTATATAGGTTACAGGCATATATGCATTTTCATATCGATAACAATCTTGCACACTATATCAATGCAGAGTATAAAAGAACCTGAACATAGTTTAATGACTGGCTACGTATGGAGTAAGATATCAAAAAGACTGAATTTTTGGATATTTATATGACTTTTGATTGCAAACAATAAGAATGCAAACACACAGACAGAAACACGTGTCTCGTGTGTGAAAGAGATAGAGAAAAAGAACCTGATAGCACAACTGCAAGCGAAGAAACTACAGCAGAAGATATTTTGACTAGATTGAGAATCGATATGTTGAAGGCGATATTGTTGACTATGTAAAGTAATGGTAAGAGTGGTGATCCATCACAACCTACAGCAGTAAAAAGCTGATAAGAACATCTATATCAAAGCGAGAAATCATACGTTGATGGCATAATGATCAAGCCATATATTCCATCATTGATAGCATAATGACCATACGGATTTTACATATCTGCATTTGCTTATTAGAGATTGGTCAGCAGTTATTACGTCCAAAAATTCAGGATAGTACCTGAACTGGCCCCGACATTGAAAAAGCAGCCCGCACCACTCTTTATGTAAGAAGGAAGCTCGTGAAATGGTATGCCTTTCAGATTTGATAACACAGGAAGAAAGAGAAGCACGAAAAGAGCCTACAAGTTATGATATAGTTTTGTCAGCAAAAAATGAATCCATTTGTTCCCTATCAATGCACAACTTAAGTAAACTGATGGATGATCAACTGTAAGTCTGTAACTGTAACTAAAATCGGGTTACTAAAGTCTTTCATAGGCTTCTTTTTGCAAAACAGATCATGCTTTCTAGAAAAGACACTACACTTGACTGGCAAAAATGAATGATTTTGGACAAAGCTCTAATTATTGTTTCTCTTTTTCCATGTATAATTTTGACAAATCACAATATGTCCACAACAGTTCATTTGCCCGACCCCTAGAGTGGGTTTTGGCTTCTCCACCAAGAACTATTGTCAGTTTGTATCTGAAAGTGAAAAAGCCTATCAGTTTGCTATAGTGATTGCCTAATCCGTCCAAAATTTACCTGTTTTGACCAAACCATTTTAATGCTTATCTGATCCGTCTGTCTTGCCAACTATGCTAATGTGATTGCCTTATAAGGTATTTAAGAAGTACCTGGAACGCAGAACCAAATGAATTGACAACAAATATGTCGAGCAACTTTCCCTGTACAAGTCAGATTAAAACAAAAATTGACGGTGAGATGCATAATAAGTTCAAAGCCCATTTCCAAAAGGTTAAACGAAGGTACCTGAGAAGAACATACCTTAAGATGGGGGACGGCATCAATAAAGACAGATTCCTATTGAATTAAACAGCAATCTAAAGTTAACTTCTGTTTTCATATAATTTGCTTGCAAGATGAACACTGTTTCCTGTATTACCTTGATAATAGTTGCACCAGCCTGGAATGCACTTGATACTACCATCATTATTGGCCACAGCAACCCAACTCCTGATAGCATTTGACCACTTTCTGATCCACTTTTGTAAAAAAGATACACAAAGTGCAAACTAGTTTAGATGTCAAATAATAGGCACACACATGCAAGCACCAAATAATGTCCAAAGCTCAAGATGGATAAAGGGCATGGAGTGATGATGTCTAAATTTTGAGTCAAAGATGCTCATACTGCTTGAAAATAAGTTTTAAGAACATCAAAACTTAGCCGAAATATGCTACCAAAAGAACATTCATCCCTTCATTCGACTACTTCAACTAGAGATTGATATTTAATATAATAGCAGATCGACTTGGGTTTGGGTTTTTTTTGTCTTTTGTCTTTTTTTTTTTAATCTCAAACAGGTTAAATGGTCTGGGAAGGTCAAATTGGTTAAAGGTTTACTTAATCGTTCTACTCAGAGATTCCAAATTATTATTGTAACTATGTAGTTTTATTATCCAGAAACATACATTGTAACAATGTTTTTTCTTTTTTTCTTTTCTTCTTTTTTTTTATTTTATTACATTATTATTTTTTAATGATAACTAATACTTCTTTGCACCCCGACCCATATTAAAGATGACCCATTCTGACCCTTTACCTATTAGTAATATATCCATCTCTACTTTTGGTAATAACTTCTAACTTCGGAAGAGAAATATAGCACCATAAAATTGTTGGTTATAAAAAGAGAGATGTCACCTTGCAATAGCTGTAACCACTCCAGCAGCCACAAATAGACATCCTACAATTTTATTCCACGAGTATCTCCTTCCTAAAAGTAGAGCAGAAAAACCCAGCTGCCAGAGCAAAAACGTCTGCAACAAAAACAACAGCTTTACAGGAAGCAACGTACCAGATACAATCAGCAGGTCCTATTTATGAGAAATAAAAATAAAAATAAAAATAAAATGCTAACTTAAAGTATTGTACCATATACTATTACAACCTTGGTAGATATTTACAAATAAAAAGTGCTTCAAACATCAAAAGAAATATCAGAAGCAGCAGAAGTATCTGAGAGACTGTAGAATTAGCAAAACTGGCAGGGTGAAGGACTATAACAGGTCACTTCCGCGGAATTGGAAATAGGTCAGGTTCGACTGACCCCAAACAGTGTACACATTTATTAGTTTTTCATGAATATCTAGCGTGTTAAATATCATGGATAAATGTAACTTTTTTCAATAATAATCAAACTCTTTGATTAAAATGACTTACGAGCTTTTGTACACTGAGAATGCACTTTAGATGCTTCGTCCTTTTAAAGCAATTTTTACTACACTTTTTTGACCCGTTAGAGATAAAACATAACCCGAATTAGCCAATTCATAACTAAATGGGTTGAAATTGCACATCTAGATCAGGTGATGTATGCATCAACCGGCCCACTAAGGCCATTTAATGCGAAGATATGAACATTAATTGTAGTTGTTAAACCTTGGAAGATTTCTTCAAAAACTTATGGTACCTGATTCAATATTGGTATAGCTGGTCCAGGAAGCATCGCTGTAAAAGATG
>OU343216.1:64584273-64655083 GCA_910596185.1 Chrysanthemum makinoi | reverse complement strand
ACTAGTATTTGCTTTAGTCTTGCTGTAACGACTCTGTGGTATCACATTCCTAGGAGGTAAACTGAGCTACGTGACAATAATGCTTACAATCTAAAAAGGGCTGTCTACCGCCACGTATCTAGAAAGATTAGTAGGCCTAGAGGTATTCCTGGTTTTAGGATTCTTTAAACGAGAGATGATAGCTTTAGCAACACATTTATCATGACAATCAATTCATACTTTACTTACAAATAACGCAAGGTGCATCGACCGGAATATTCAAAGTACTTAATCTAATGGAAATTGCTACATCACTATTTCTATTACATTTGGCCTGAGACGAAATATTCATAGTGGAGGCAATGTGAAGTCTTATGAATAGTCCTAGGGTGTTCTTCTAATTTTAGCATCTCCCATTGATTCTTTCCTTAGGTCACCTACCTTCATGCAGTGCTCCAGTCGAAGCTGACATTTGGAAAAGACTAACCATTCTAATATTTCAAAGAGGAAGGGAGGCATCAAGTAGCAACTTGAGATTTGGCATGTTAGAATTAGAAATTCTAGGTATTAAAGAGTCGGTCACCTCAAGTATATGTAATCGCTAGAAAGCTCGTAGTCATAGTACTTTTATGTTAAGTAGTATTTAGTTTAGTAACACCGCGGAGGATGGACGTGGTCTTTCCCATCTGATGCCCGATCCACAGCCCGTTGTGTGGCGTTTTATTGTAAGACTATAAATACTCTCTACCTTCCAAGGTAGAGAGTTGGAGCTCATAATAAGAATTTTCTTTCACTCACTAAAGTTCCCTAAACCTCTAACTTTCTCTAGAATTCCAATTTATATGCCTACTTTGTGTTATGGTTTGATGTGTATGTGAAATCCAATATCCTACAATTGGTATCAAGAGCCATGGTTAGATCATATCTTACATATCTTTGGATTTCTAGTGGTTTTAGGTGGTTTTGAGTTTGAAAAAGTTTAGTGGTTTTTGCATCATTTGGTTGATTTCTAGTGTTAAAGCTTGGATTTTGTTAGTACTTTTGTGTTTAGAATCATCACAAGTGTTTAGGTTTTCATTTAGAAGCTTGAATCATCTTGGTTGGGTTTGGATTGAAAAGTGGTGTTTATGTGTGTTTTCATGCTAGCGACTGCCACCGGAAAAGTTTTCTTGTATTTACTTGCTTTACATTTTGTAGCATGAAGTTGTGGAAGCTGGAAAGCTTGAAGTTAGCGACCTGTCTAGAGACAACCGACAAAGTACAAGTGGATTCTCCACTACACGTAGCGACTTGGTGTTAGCTTAATTTGTACTTTATTTGTTAGCTTAATTTGGTGTTAGCGAGTTGGTACCTTTTAGTTGTATTTAGCGACTTGACAAATTAAACTGGTGATGTTTAATTGTCACAAAATTTTAGCTAATTTGGATTGTAGCGAGTTGTTATATAGCTACTTGGGACTATAGCGAATTTTAACTAGCTTAACTTGGTTCAAATTTTCCAGCTTACTGGGACTATAGCGACTGCACTTAGCTTTATCAGTCTAAAGTTTCTAGAATCTTGAGTGATTTCTTTAAATACGGTTTTCGATTTAGTAAAACTCGAAAGAATCTATTTCCGTTTAATCATAGAGTTATAAAATCTCGTTAACTTGTCATGTCTACCAACGCCTTACAATCATTCCACCGGCTTCAGGATGTTCAGCAAATGGTTCGATAACTCGCCCACCCATGCTTGACAGAATCGACACTCTTGGGCTCAACGAATCGATTGTACCGCCTTGGAAAAGAAAATGGGGTTAACATTCTCAAATCCATTGATGAAGGACCGTACCGAGTTGAAACTACTAGAGATATACTTGATATCATGAAGATGGAACTTTGATTTATGGAATGGATAGACCAAAGATGTATGATGAGCTAACGATAAGGAGAGAGATTCGATGCATATCCGAAGCCCAACATTATTCTTCAAGGTCTACCAAAGGACATCTACAAGCTTATCAATCACAACACCAGGCAAAAGGCAGATGGGATAATGTCAAGATGCTTCTCTCGGGTTCGAGCTAATCGCTGAAAGAGAATCACAACTCTATGATGAATTTGAGCACTTCAAGATGAAACCAGATGAAAGTGTCTATGAGTACTATGTGAGATTTCATAAGCTGGTGAATGACATGAGGAACATCGTAATGACTATGCCTAACATTCAGATGAACTCAAAATTTGTAAACAACATGAATCCCGAATGGCACAAATTTGTTACTTCGCTCACTAAAGGATTGAAGAATACTAACTATGAAACTCTATGCCTTCCTTCTTCGTAATGAGAGACATGCCTGAAAAAGGATTCCAATTGGATTACCACTGTGCCTGTCCAAGTGGGAATTTCCATGTAAGATGGAATCACAAACTCATTCCATCCAAAGTTCAAACAAGTCGATACGATGCAACGCTGGTAACTTCATTAATCAACTGCTCTCCCGATTAGTCAAAACATGAATTCTCTCCCACCAACAACAACCTCGCATCACTCTTCTAACCCACACAATCAAGCTACTGTTAAAGATGGGAAAATTGTTGTGCAACCAGTTCAGGAAAGACAGTATGATCAAGGAAGAGGAGGAGCCGGTAGAGGTTATGTTGGTAATCAGAATCGAGGAAGAAATGGAAATCAAGTTCAAACTAAGCCGATGCTATAACTGTGGTGGTGAGGGACACATTGCAAGGAACTCGCACATCTCCAAAACGCCCCGTATCGCCGATACTTCAGATAAGATGCCGCTTGGCAAGCTCAGATAATGGTGCTGCGTTGGATGAAGAGGAGTTATTGTTTCTTGTTGAGGGTAATGCCAAGACCTATGATGCCGGTGTGGATGAGCAACATTCGGAGATAGGTCACAATCATCGAATCTTTCAAGTCAGCCGATTGTGATGCATACGACATCGATGGATGATGGACCTATCGCATACAATTTTATGGCTAGCATTTCTCCAATGGTTTCTCCCAAGGTCTCTTCTTCACCACAAGCTGGCCCATCCAAAGACAAACTCATCTCTGAGGTATTAAAACTATACGATGATCGATGTACAAAAGATGCATGACAAAAGTACAATCAATGAAACTATTGAATCATATAAAATATGGGTAATATCAATGTTGTCCCATATGATCAATATGTGAAACAAAGTGAAAGTGAAATTGTTTCAAGTGATGCATCTTCTCGCAACAACAATGACTATGTTTTGATGAATAACCGTGCATGTGCCCCGATGATGTCATGTATCTCTCTGATCGAATGCCTATAAAGAACGGTTGCTATTTATGAACAACGCAAAATTTGAGTTGACCACCGTGAGCAGGAAATGGATGACCAAATGCATAACTATTAGAAAAGTAGGTTTAGAGAAGAAGTATTAAAACAAGAGTTAAACTCCTTACAAGAAAACTTTCTAAAACCGCTAAGCAAAAACAAGAACTTCAAGAAAATGTTAAAATGCTTAAGCAAGAATTTAATGCAAAGGAATCAAAACTCTTGAGAGATTTTTCTAATCTAAAACCTTGAAAACAAGCTTGAAAATAAGTTGTATGCATAAAGGAAACACCATTGATCGCCACATGATCACTAAGCATAGAGTCCTAAGCGATAAGCATAGCATTCCCCTTGTTGAGGAACCAAATCCAGAGGTCATTAAAAGGCTAGAAATGCTCATAAGGTTCTTTATGATGGCAAGGAAATCCTTAAACCTAGACTGAAACCTAGTTGCACTGAAAGTACAGAGGAAGATAAGAAATCGATGAGATCACTAGGGAAAAGTTAAACAAGAAACTAGATGATCCAAAATGTAAAGAAAAGAAAGTAATCATCACACCCCATGATTACAAAAGGAGAATTGGATTGCCTTAAACAAGTTTAAGCCTCAGACATTGTTAACTCCTGAACAAGTGTTCTCGAAAATGGATTTAGATAAGCGTAAAGTCGAAAATATTGTTGAAACCAACCCCCTTGGAAAATGCCTAGAGCGAATCGTATCCTCCAAATACACCAATGCATCTAGTTCCTAGAACAATTGCCACTAAAAGCAAGACCTTAATCAGCCAATATGTTATTTTCAACTATTTGTCGATTTTGAGAAAACTTGTAAGAAAAGGATCACACCCAATCGTATAATCAAGGAGAAAGAGGTTTTGAGCAAACTAAAGAATGTTATTTAATCAATCACTTTCTTTAAACAACTAAAAGATCACTTTGAGAGTCTTAAAAAGGGAATGAATCTGCATATTAAAGAAATGGAAAAGGAATTTGATGCAATGATAGTTGAGGTTAGTGACTATGAGCGAGCATTAAAATATAATGAGATTGAAAGGAAGAACTTGCATACGCTAAATGAGAATATGATTTTCAATGTATTGCTCAAGATGTTTTTCACCGCTACAAATTGTTCTATTAATGCTTCCTCAATTTCATGAATTATCCGTCTCAAAGTCTCCCATGATCGTGTCATTGAGCTTGAAAAACTAATTCTAAATTAAACGAAAAATTGAATGATGATCAACACAATTTGGTTAAACATTTTTCTAAACTAGAAGTTGAGCATTTTAATTTACAACTAAAATATCAACATCTTAAAGAAAATGTCAAAACTTCAAATATAAATACATCCTCAGATGCTCAGAGTTTGATGCGCTTTTCAAATTAACAAACGCGGATGAACGATTCAAGCTCATTGCAACACGATCGAAAGTTGAAAGCCCAAATCTCTCAATTAGTCAAAAACAATATGACAGCTCCCAAATGCCTCCTCCTTTAGATTCTCGGAATTCTCAAACTTTTCATCTTCAAAACTTAGTTAATGCCTTACAAAAGGAAAACAAGAGTTTTCTAGAAGAAAATGAAAAGTTAAACGACATTTTAAAGAGTTATATGATTCAATAAAAGTCACCCGTGACCAAAACAACTAAAAATAACGCCTTTACAAAAGGAAATTGAGAATCGAAGTCGGAAATGGGAAACTACCACTTGTTTTCATTGTTGTCTCAAAGTCACCCTTAGATTGCAAATACACGCAGGATTAAATATATTCCTCCTCATCTTAGGAATAATGAACATGCTTTTCATGACTACCGTGCTCACCTTAAGGATAGTCTAGAATGTCTCCGTGAGATTGTCCAAGAGGATTTCATTAACAAACCTCTTGATAGTGAAATTAGGTTTGCTTGCCTCCAGCCAAACGATCTCAAGAGTTGCTAGAATGTGTAATTGCAACATGTCCCAAATCCTTAACCTTAGGTGCAAAAGGCAAAGCTGTGATGCCTTGTTCTATGCCTAGTGCCGAGCCTTCAAACCATTCTAGGCGTAGTTTTAAGAAAGTATGTCAAGCTTCTTAGTAATACGTGATCCTTGCACGCCTAGTTCAGGAATGCAAAAAGTAGATCAACCAACTAATGTTCCCACAATTCCCTCTACAGGAGTAATCAATGACATTAAAAGAAAGCGTGTCAAAGTCTCAAGACAATACAAGGAATGATAGGACCTGCAAGCTAAAATGTGCATTGAAAGAGAGTAGAAGACCAACCTAGGATCTTTAAGCTTGAGTTGAATAAAACTAATCGTGTTGATTCTAGTATTAGCCTTAGGCGTATTGTAATTAATTCTCGATACTATTTGCAAACCTTGTAATGATGTCCGCTTGATTCGCTGCTAATCATGAATGTGGTGTGAATGCTTTGTCTAATGCTGTCAAATGCCCAGCTAAAATTGTTAACGCTAATAATCGTGCAAAGAAGGCAAAAGGCAAAACTAAAGATTGTTAGAAAACAAGTGGAAACCCACAGAAGAAATTTTATAAAGATAGGTTATTATTGGATACCTTTTGGCCATAAGAATAATCATTTTTGCTCTCAAACTACTAAGATTATGCCCACTAGAAAATGGATGCCTCATGGTAGAACTATTCCCTTAGTGAACATACTTTGAATAGGTCAAACAAGACACAAAGATTGCATCTATTCCCAATGATTCCATTGCTTCTACTTCGATATGGATGTTTCTATTTCATGTGGGTGTTCCACCATCGTTACTAACCAAGTGGAACCCATTCTTGCATGGGATCCCAATTATCCGCTTATCCATTCTTGTTCGTGTTCAACCGCAGATCGCTCAAATCGCCTGTGTACCGGACTCAGTCGTTCCAAGCATATGACCGAGACCGGCCTGCTCATGAACTCGTGAGCAAATTCATCTGACAGTTAGATTCGGTAATGATCATTTCGGCGCAATTATGGGTTATGGTGATTATGTTGTTGGTGATAGTGTTATCTCTAGAGTATACTATGTGGAAGGTCTTGGTCATAATCTGCTCTCCGCTTCAATTATGTGATTCGATCTAGAAGTAGCCTTCCGAAAACATACTTGTTTTGTTAGAGAACTTGATGGTAAGGAACTTTTAAGAGGAACTCGTGGTTCAAATCTTTACACCATCTCTATATATGATATGATGAAGTCTCCAATTGCTTGTTGTCAAAGGCTTCAAAACAAAGTCATGGTTATGGCATCGTCGTCTCAATCACTTGAACTTCAACACCATCAATGATCTCTCCAGAAAGGACTTAGTTGTAGGTTTAACCTCACTAAAGTATGAAAAGGATCATCTTTGTTCAGGATGTCAATTGGGAAAAAGCAAGAAGTATGCCCATAAATCCAAACCTACTAACTCGCTACGTTCTTCATACAATCTATTACAATTCATATGGATTTATGTGGACCAATGAGAATAATATTGGGAAGAAATATGTGTTAGTTGTGGTTGATGATTACTCTAGATTCACTTGGGTCAAGTTCTTAAGGACAAAGGATGAAACTCCTGATATCATCATCAAACTCATCAAACAACCGCAGTTCGACTTAACAAAACCGGCCGAATTATCCGACGCATAATGGAACCGAAGTTTGTTAACAAACAACTTAGTGAATTCTATGAAAGTATTGGAATTAGCCATCAAAGAAGTGTTCCACCTAACCTCAACAACGTGTAGTTGAAAGATCTAAATCGAACTCTTGTAGAAGCCTAGAACAATGTCGATTTACTCAAAGGTTCCAATGTTTCTAGGTCAAGCTATTGCCACGTGCATACACAAAATCGCTCCCGATTCACACGCTCATGGAAAACTCCATATGAACTTGTCCACAAATGAAAACCTAATCTCTTTCCTTCGTGTTTGGTGCATTGTTATCCAACTAATGAGGGTCAAGACTTAGGCAAACTTAGAGCTAAAGCAGACATTGGAATATTTTTAGGGTATGCACCAAACAAAAAGGGATACCGAATCTACAACAAAAGAACCCAAAATATGATGGAAACAATTCACGCTACGCTTTGATGAGTCGACCGGTCAAATGGCTCCCTGACAATCCAGCCTGAACCCGCACTTCAAAAATTCCATTGGTTCATCCCTTGTTCCAAACTTTTCTCAAGAAACTCCATATGTACCTCCATCTCAAGATGATTTAAAGAAATTGTTTGATCCTATGTTTGATGAACTTTATGATCCAAGTACTAATGAGGTGTCGATTCCTACAACAGAGGCTGCTCATATTCCTGTGAATGAAGTCAATCCCTCAGTCTCAATATCATTAAGTCAAGAAGCCACGATCCTTCAGCCTCATCAACAAATCATCATTCTTCAAATGTACATCATGGAACTGTTTCTTGCATCAATGATGAAGTTAATCCCTACCCCCGAAGATGCTCCATTTGAAAACATATTTGCTCCTCAATCTTCATCGTAACCATCTTCTTCGTGAGACATCGACTGCTACTTCCGCCCCTCAACAACTACCACATGAACACCTTCGAAAATGGACTCACGATCATCCATTAGACAACATCCTTGGAAATCCTTCTCGTCAAAGATCAACACGAAACAACTTGCAACCGATGCCTTATGGTGCTTCTTCAACTCCAGACTCTCTAAGATCGAACCAAAAGATGTTAAAACCGCCATGAATGAAGATAGCCGGTTCAATGCCATGCAAGATGAAATTCATGAGTTTGATCGACTTGATGTATGGGAGTTAGTACCGCCCAGATTGTGCTATGATTATTGCTCTAAAATGGATCTTCAAAGTGAAACTTGATGAGCATGGTGATGTGTTGAAGAACAAGGCTCGATTATTTGCTAAAGGATACCAAGAGAGGGTATAGACTTTGAAGAATCTTTTTCGCTGCTCGAATCGAGGCAATTAGAATCTTTTTGGCTAATGCTGCTAGTAAGAACATGGTAGTCTATCAGACGGATTGACGCAGAATCCAACCCCAACCCACAACCCAAATTTGTAAATCCTACATCTCTACTTTTATCATTCAAGAAGGCTCTTATGGTTTAAAGCAAGCTCCAAGGGCATGGTATGATACGCTATCAAAGTTTCTTCTATCTATCGGTTTCAGCAAAGGAGCAGCTTGATCCAACATTGTTCACCGTAAAGTCGTGCAAACATTTAATTCATGTTCAAATTTATGTTGATGATATTATTTTGCCTCGACCGATCCCAATGAATGTGACGCTTTTCAAATGAAATGAGTTCAAAATTTCAAATGTCAATGATGGGACAAATGTCATTTTCTTGGGATTACAAATTTCACAAAGTCCCTGAGGCATTTTCATAAATCAATCTAAATATGCAACTGAGATCTTAAAGAAATTTGGATTTGATTCAAGTGACCCTCTTGACACTCCCATGATTGATCGAACCAAACTAGATGAGGACCACTCAGGATCATGATTGACCAAACAAAATATCGTAGTATGATTGGATCCTCGATGTACCTCACCGCTAGTAGACTAGACATCTTGTTTATTGTTTGCATGTGTGCTAGATACCGTGCTAAGCCTACTAAAAGCACACCTTGAAGCGGTTCGGTTCTCTATCTCCAAGGAACCATCAATATGGGACTTTGGTTCCCGAAGGACACCGGTATGTCACTAACGTACCATGCGATCGATCATGCAGCAGGATGTCAAGATACTCGCCGGCACGCCTCCGGTTTTTGGGTGATAAGCTGAGCTGTCTTCAAAGAAGCAAATGAGTACTTCTATTTCCTACAGAGGTAATACATAGCCATGTCATCTTGTTGTGCTCAAATGGATGAGATCTCAATTATCCGTATGGCTTTGTATTCAACAAAATCCTCCTCATCGCGTGATAATAAAAGTGCTATTGCTCTATCATGCAACAACGTTCAACACTCAAGAGTAAAGCATATCGACATTCACATCATTTCATCGTGGAACAAGTGGAAAAGGTGTGGTGGAACTCTATTTTGTGAGGTCCGAATATCGCTTAGCGTATCTTCACCAAAGCTCTTCCAAGAGAACGCTTTGAGTTCATACTTCCACGACTAGGCTTGAAAAGCCTTCAACCGTAAACACTCAAACGCCTTCGTGAAGAAGACGAGGAGTAAAGGTCTATGCTCATCTATCTCTTGTAAATATTTATTCCAAAAACAAAATACAAAATTATAAAACTTTCAAAATCCATAAAAATCAAAAATTGAAAAATCTTCAAAAATATTGTCAATTTGTCATGTTTTTCTCGATTCGATAATATCTACGGTTTTGTGCTGTCATTCAAAGAATGACACGGGACTTTAGATGTTGCTCAATTTATTAAAAAAAAATTGGGAGAAAGAGAAAAATGGTTTATTGTCATTTCGCAAGAACCCCTTTTCAAAGAAAGAACAGAGCTACATTTTATCATATTTTCAAAATTCCATGCTGATTCTATAAACATTTATCTCAATAAAACGAATCTTTGAAAAATAACTCTGACTCTATTTTTGATAATCATCTTGATTTATTTGTCAAAATATCTATCTCTCAATCAACAACCTATGTCATTGATTGAGGGGAGAATGATTTCAATTAAATTAAAAAGTTATTTGGCATTCAATTGTTTTCAAAAAGATAATCATGCATGTTTAACCAATGGAGTTTAAAATCTCAAAATCGATCCTTATCATTAAAACGCTTTCATAATCAAGTCACAATTCTCCCCAAAAGCTTTCAAAATCAATTTAAATCTATAAGAGATCACAAATCTCAAATGATTTGATAATTGTGATCGGGGGAGAATGTGTGATTTAAATGGATTTAAACTGATAATTCGGTAAATGGTTTTATAAGGATGTACAAGCTCCTTCACATGTGACAAACGATTTCAAATTTTCCATGCACATGTTGAGGGGAGCATCTATCTTAAACCTATGATTTGAAACGTGATCACTTATCTCAGTAATGGGTGTTCCTCTAGTATGTGCAAAACTCTTTTCAAATCTCGAGGCACATATTGAGGGGAGCAAAATCATGAAAACCTCATCCTTCCCCAAAATGCTTTATCTACTTGATTCGATTAGGGAAGTGATGTTGATATTTTTAGAAAATGGTAATCAAAGAAGTTAATTCTTTCTCTTGCCTCCGTGTGGAAAACTATTTCAAATACTTGATTCACATGTTGAGGGGAGTTCTTCTTCTAAAAATATCAAAACAATTCAGGTACAAAATGCTTTGATAATATATCACAAGTTTCTGAATTGATTTTAAAATGGTTTTCAATTGGTTCCATATGGCATGAACAATACCAAATAGACCGACCAACTTTACTTTATGTACGGTGATATAAGGATGATAAGGTTAGGTATCTGTTCCCATGATCCGCCAGAATCGAGGGATCTACCCACCGGACTATCCACTAGTTAGTGTAGAGTCTTAGGTATGATGATAAAAAGAGAAAATGAGATATGGGAAGAGTGCGGACTAAGATGTGAGCTAGTAATCGAATAAACCCAACAAGGTTCTAGCTATGAAGTCTCGTAAGCAATCAAGGGGTTGAAGAATGAAAAGAATTGAATGAGAAAAGGGGTGAAAAAATAGCCCTCCAATAATTCAACCTTAGGGCGAAACCGGTTCAATTCATATGCTATCATGGTTACTTAGGTAACTCCAAGATGAAGACACGCCATGGACCCAAATGTGACCGCACTCAACTTCCCAAACCACTCAAGTTCCTCTTAAAAGGACTTGTTTCATTCTCACGGGAACCTACATTATCTATCGACTTTCTCTTAGAGATTGTTGATATTGAAGAAGGAGACCTCTCCCTAGTCTCCGATATAGGATCCAAATATGCACAAATTGAGTCTAGAGCCACGAGATCATCAATAAATCTCATTAGGACACTTTCAATGAAGACTCTCTTTCACACAATGTGGAAAGAGAGATTATATCTTGAGTCCTATGCATTTATCCTTGTGGTATTGCCGTAACATCCGAAAGTGATGTGTTTACATATTCACCGTGAAGATGGAAAGCTTTCGAGCCAACATCTAACAAGCTCCTGGTAGGTGGCATGTGAGATCTATTATACAGACAACCATGTGACAACCGAATGAAACAATGGGGCGATTCAATCTTTTGAATCAATCTCGTTCAAAGTTATGGATTGACGGATACCTTTGAAAAACCAGTCTTTGTGCTTTAAAACTCTTTTCATTAGCACGCCGACCGTGTACTAATTTTTCAAATCAAAAGGTGTTTTATGATTGATAATTGATTTTCATTAAAACTTTCATATTGCAAAACAATTTCTATTGAGCAATACACGATTGTTTTTCAAAATCTTTTCATCAATCGCTGGACTTAAATTACCGTTCACTCACCCGTGTTGTCTTCTTTGAGACGCTCCGGTTTGAGAACAGCTAGCAACGCGAAACCCTCCTAAAAGGAAATTCTTCGAATTATACCTCAATCACAGTGTGATTTGTAACATCAACGGGAACCGGGCCGTGGTATTTCAATTCATCGAAAGTGATCAAAGACACTTTCGCGGCGCTTTATTGCTAACTGCCTTATGCGTACACCCCGACGCCGCTGTAAAATTGATCGGAATGGAGCGTCAATCCATAGCCGCATGCTCACACAACACATTCATATCGAATAAATCATGATTGGTGCATCAATGACTCTGATATTCTAACTCCATGCTTCGCGCTATGCCGCCGCCAATATCATGAATCAACTAAAGCTTACGCTACTCTAATGAGAAGATATCATGATCCAGAATGTGAGCATGTCGGTCCGAAAGTCACAAAATCACATAATACCAACACCACAATGGATGTATCAGAGATTTTCTATTAGCCGATGATCTCAAAAGCTGGCTCAACATTATTATCATGTGGATCAGTAAAAGACCTCCACTTGTATTAACCATACATGCAATGAGTGGAATCAATGACTACGAAGCTCTGAGCAAAGTACTACATCAAGAATGCAAGATCAATTGTTAATGTAATATCTCATTGTATTCAATGTCATTTTAGTATATGTTTGAGGCACCTCCTAGGGGAGATTGTTAGGAATTAGAAATTCCATGTATTAAAGAGTCGGTCACCTCAAGTATATGTAATTGTTAGAAAGCTCGTAGTCACAGTACTTTTATGTTAAGTAGTATTTAGTTTTAACACCGTGGAGGACGGACGGGTCTTTACCCACAGTATGCCCCGATCCACTACTGTAGCTTTTATTATAAGACTATAAATACTCTCTACCTTCCAAGGTAGAGAGTTGGAGCTCATAATAAGAATTTTATTTCTCTTACTAAAGTTCCCTAAACCTCTAACTTTCTCTCTCTAGAATTCCACTTATACGCCTACTTTGTGTTATGGTTTGATGTGTATGTGAAATCCAATATCCTACATAGCAGTAGGGATTCTAGGTTCATGAGTACTAAGTGTTACTGGGGCTAATCTCTTAATGATGGTTGGTGGAAGTTGTTCATACTTTCCTAACATTTCTCTTAACTTGAAGATAGTGTGAATCAGATCTTGATTTTCAGACCGAACATTTCAAGCAAAATGCATAACTTCTTTAGTGTGTGCAAGATAATGATCAAGTTCATTTGATGCTTCCTCACGAGTCTTTTTGAGTAAATCATATATGACACCATATTCCTTTTTAACTTTTACAAGTTCTTGTTCATATTTTGAGATTTGACACTTAAGAGACACGCATCATCCAGTTGCTCAATTTTAGGATCAAGATTTTGCACGAATCGGGCGATTTTGTGTTGAAAAGCAAGTTGTTGATCGTGAATATCTTTTTGACACCAATTAAGACGACCTGTTGCATTTGAAAGTTCGTTTGACAATCGCTTGTTTTCAACTTTTAAGGACTCGACCAAGCACATTATCATGTTCTCAACATTTACCACGTAATCACAAGATTTAGAGATATGATCAAATGCATATGAAAGAATTCAATAACACAACATTATGGACATCAAAGACGATGATATCTTCCAAGAGTCGATCAACATCTTTTCTCAACATTTTCTTTTTACGTTTGGTATTAGAAATAGATGTTTCGTTTCTAAAACGACCTTCATTAATCCAAGTTCCTTATGAAAGTCCTTTCCCAAGACAATGCACAACTTTTCAAATTTTTAACATTTGGTAAAAGATGTTTCTCAAAAATGTCTCTTTGTTCTCGCTAGAGGCGCATTGAAAGTGTTGAAATTTGATTTCGAATGATATTCTATCTCATGTTGTAAAGTTTGAGGTCACCATGAAAATGTCAAAATATCTAAGAATTTTGCGATTTTCGTGTTTTGAGTTTACTTCATCGATGGAAGGTAAAGGACCATAAGTTTTGCATAATGGTTGGGATTAACATTAGAAGACTCGTGTGTTTTATGATTATCCTTGGTGTGTTAGAAGAATCCGTTGGTGTGACGAAAGTGACCGCTTTTGAATAGTTAAAAGGTTTGTTGTAAACAACTTTTTATTATTTTGATCGACTCTCGCTCTTCTGATCTAATTCCTCTTGACGATGATATTCAACAACACTCATAATGTAATTATCAACTTTATATTCGCACGGAAACTTTAGGATTTGGTTTGAATGCTTTGGTTGAAAGCTTAGGTTTGTAATCGCAAGATTCGGGTCCATATCCATTTGGATTTGGTTTTAAAGTAAACTTTTCAATGGCTGTGACCGACTCGACATGTTTGTAAACAACAGTTTTAAACTCTTTAAGTTTGTTTTGCAAGCCGATGAATTCTTCAAGATGATCATCTATTCGTTTCGTTGAATGCTTTTTGTATGCAGAGAACTGTTTTTGACAAGTTAACAACTCAGCCTTAGCTTTTTGATTTTCCAAGGTGAGAATTTGCTTTTTATGTTCATGTTTCAGTTGTTCTATTTCAGACAACAAAGCATTCTTCAGCGCTAGATCACGATCTGTCTTTCTAAATATTTTCGCTTTGATAAGATTTGGCAAAGGTCGCTTCAAAACCGCTTTCACGCTTTTCTTGAGTTTTGAAAAAGTTGAGTTGCTTTTGTAAACATTCAAAATCCTTGGTTAACAAGCAGCATTTTTGCATTTCAAGTCCCGATTAATGGCATGACATTTTTCACTATGGTCCGTTGGTCTTGTATTAAACGAGCAAAATCTGGATGAGGCAAAAGTTCGGCATGTTCAACGTGAGTCTCAACATGATCATTACTGAGATCCTCAAGTATAACCACGGAGTAAATTTGATTATCAAGGAAACCGTTGGTCATCTTGATCGCCAAATATAACTACGGGTCTAGTTGAAAATCGCCGGAATGAGATGTGGATCGGCGATTTTGAACATCTTGAGACTTCGGATTCAGATGTTGGCGAGATATGAGATCGAGATAAATATGGTTTGTTCGGGTACTGAGACAAGCCATCTGTCATAAACCGGTCACTCATGTGTAACTCATGCATATTAGCCATCAACATAATGATTGGCCCGCAAGTCCTCCATATCATCATCTTAGCGATTTGCCATAAAGCTCGTTTTGTCCGTGAGAGTTCCACCAGCTTCATCCTTAAGAGCCAAAAGAAGAGCCTCTTTGAAATAAGCACCGCCCCTAGTCCTTGGCTTTGGGCATGCATTAGCCAGGTGTCCCTTCTCATTGCAGCTTGTAGCATCAAGACCATTCAACCCATTCCGAGCATTTCCTGCTCCACCACTTGAGCTCGATTGTTATTCCTACCCACAAAGATTAAACCCTTAACCACCGCCCTATCCGACGCACCATAACCACGACTCAACTTCAACTCGCCCATTGTTCACAACAGCTTGATTCCTTGTATTAGATGAGGAACGAATACGGTTGTTGGATTTGTTAGTATAACGGCTAAAGGCATTAGCAATCATAGCAAATCCTTGTTGCGGTGCTTCAAACGGATCAGATTCCTCATTAGCTTCAATCGACAAGGGCTTGAGCATTGTTGTTGTTGTATGGAACCAATTGAGTTTGTTGAGATTGAGGTTGTGAAGGATCATGTGGTGTTATTGTAGCAGTTGGTTGAGTTTGGTTGAGGAGAATAACGCTTTGAGCATATAAGGCAAAGTTGTTGATTTTCCGGATGTGTCGGTGGAGCAATTTGAGCACGGAGAATCCTTTCCCTATCAACTTCCTTTTCGTGAGGTTTCAAGTAATCGCATAATAATCCATATGTAGATGATGCATGTTTTTCGCTGACGGAGGAAAATGACATTCTTCTCCCATTCGTGACCAAGACTACTCGTGAACTTAGTATTCACTCGCAATTTTGGCATGATGATGTTGTGTTTATCCAAATCATTGATGATGTCTGAAAATCGATGATGATAGGACTCTAGTGTCTCCGTGTTCAATCATGAAGTGTTCATAAGCCAAGTAAATTTTGGATTCCAAATCTTCCCGATTGAGTACGATCCTTCCATAAGAAGACGAATATGATCCCACATTTTCTTTGCAGTCTTTTGAGCATCAACACTACTAAGAATTGGGTTTGGTAATCCTAAGAGGATATATTCCATTGCAAGCTCATCTGCTTCATAGTGTAGAAGTTCTTGAGGATTCAAGTCTGCAAGAGTAGCAATGTTTGTTTGTTCATCTCTTGGTGGAATGGCATTTGGATCTTCGGGTACAATGATAGTAGGCATCTCAAATGGACCTTCCAAGATAACCTTCTTTAAGAACTTTCCATGTGGCTTCTTTAGATCACAAAACCTAAAGAACCTTATCACCCATTGATCGTAGTTTCCTGGAGTGAGCATTTGAGGTCTATCAAGTGATCCAGCCTCATGAATTGATTGTTGGTTGCTTAAAGCTTCAAACATCTTTGCAAACCAAGTGGGTTCCTTCATAGTGTTCCTTGATGGATGTTGATTGAAGTCATTTGTGTACGGTTGAACTTGAAGACTTGGTGGTGGTTGAACCATTTGAG
This sequence comes from Chrysanthemum makinoi, assembly GCA_910596185.1. Classification (NCBI taxonomy): domain Eukaryota; kingdom Viridiplantae; phylum Streptophyta; class Magnoliopsida; order Asterales; family Asteraceae; genus Chrysanthemum; species Chrysanthemum makinoi. The sequence continues at coordinate 64,638,804 of OU343216.1, read as the reverse complement.
GTTGTGGAATTGCAGCAAGTTGTGGAGTATGTTGTTGATTAAATTGTTGTTGATAAATTGCTTGTTGTTGATTCCATTGTTGATGTTGGGAACTTAATTGTTGTTGACGCTGAGGATGAGGATAAGTGTAAGGGAAATAGTTAGAGTATGGTGGTTGTGACATGTTGATAAACTTGTGTTGGTAAAATGGATCTTTGTAGTCGAATGAACCTTTGTTGATGAAGTATCCTTAGGCTTAGAAATCACAATAGCCAAGTAACACTTATGCGTAAAAACACCAAAGTTACGTGAACAATCAAGAGTTACGCAGAGATTTAGCTTACGCGGTAGTAGAGAAAAGACGCTAAAGTTATGCGAGACACAAAGTTATGAGAAAGTTATAGGATTATCTTGCGCGTAAGACTAGCTTAGGCGTAAGATGAATCTTAGGCGTAGATTTCTAGCGTAAGCTTTATGCTTATGCGTAATTTTAGGTTTTATCCTCAAGTGATCTTTTACACTTCCACGGCAAAAGATATCCAAAGTCGACGATTTATTTTCTGACTTATCCAAGTAAGAAAACACGAATAAACCACTAAAATGAAGATCAAACAAAGGATAAAGTTACGCCTGTGTAAGATTAGGTTTTCTTACGCCATAGACTTACTCGCAAAAGTGATAATGCCCAAAGATGTTTCTAAACCAGCTTTTGTGTGATGAAATAGCTTCAATAACACCAAAAGACACAAAAGTGTGAAACTTGATGATCCAAAGCTCTTAAAACTGTTATGCGTAGAACGATACCCACGTATAAAAACTTGTTTAAAAAACACGATCCACGCATAAAGTTTGAAACTTTTTGCCAAAACACGTATTTTAACACCTTAAAACGTTGAAAGTACAAGAATCTTGGATTGAAAAGTGAAAAATCGAGTTTTTAAGCGAGCCAAAGCTCTCGTTACTTTTACGCGTAAGACCTCAAACAAAAACTTTCAAAAAAACAAACGTGTTCACCCAACTATTTGGCGATTGATACCACTGTTAGGTCACAAGGTTTACCACACAAGCTTATAAGAAAGATAGAGAGGCGATTGAACAATATTAAACACACACACACACAATATAGTAAGACCGGTTACGCGTAGATGATAGTGAAAGAGAAATATTGAACAACCAACCCTCAAGTGAGGGTTATTACAAAGTATTTATAGGCAAGGAGCTAGGGCAACACTCCTACTCCTTCCCTTTCCTCCTATGGGCTTGGGCCTAAGCTCATGGGCCTTCTACATAAGCTTAAGGCTAATAACAAACATAAAGGCAATAATAAGCTAACTATTACATATGAGTAACTAACACTTGAATAAGGTTTAGGAGTGATTCCAACAGTCAGGCAATGTAGAAACAATTTCCAGATTTTCATTTTCTGTCTAATCTGTAATTTTTGGAAATTTCCAGGATTCTTAATTTTCCAGAAATCTGCAAACATCTATTTTACAAGCATTATATCTTACTTGCTTTCTAGTGTAGTTTAGTTTTATATAGTTTTTACCGCCGATTTTACGCGAGGTTTCGTCTCCATTTCTTAGAATTTGCAGGTTATATTGGACAAGAAGATGAAGTGCAAGATAAAAGCAAGACTTATTACTTACTCATTCTTCTTGGATGAGGATTTAACCGCGATTCTACACATATCCTATCAAGCTAATCAGAGGAGTATTAGTTTCTCTCTTTTATTTCACATTTCTTTATCATTACTTTGGTACTTTTGGGGAACATTGGGGACAATGTTTAGTTTAAGTGTAGGGAGGAAGAATAAAATGAGAACTTAGAAACTATTCACTCACTTGATTTTTCCCTTGTCTTTAGTAAATTGTGTAATAAACTATGAGAAATATTTGTTAGGGTAATTTTAACACCAAATTTAAATTTTTTATGACACTTACGAGTAAAACTTTAGTCTTAATAAAGCGTCTCATGGATAGGAATCATATGACTAGCACAAAAACCGTATACAACTCAAATTCCACCCCAAAAATGTGAGGTTCGCCCCTAGATCTTTGAATAAAGCATTCATTTTTAATGCTTATTGAGTGTACCGGTAGTATAATAGATTCTAGAACTTGTTTTTATGATGCATTCCGAGATCGCTAGTGAGAGTACATTCGTGTAGTTAGCATTAACTAAATGATAAGACGCATTAGGATAACCCTTGTTTCAAACCTGTAATTTAATTACATCTACCACATTGGTTGAGTAATTTTCCCCACACCCTTGCGATGTACTCATCTTTAGTACACGATACCCTAGTCAACCCCTCAGAGCCTATATTTTGGCGATTCTCGTGATGTTCCAATTTTCGGAATATCAATGAAGAACATTGTTTACAATTCACCCCCAAATGTTACACTCAAATCGCCTTAGCCCGCCTTATATGCACTCATTTTTAGTGCATTATTGTAGCTATTGTTTAACCCTTAGTTCAATTATCTAGTTACTTGCATGGTTGCTAAGTCGAGTCATATCCTTTGTACACAGTTTTGGGACGATTGGTACTCATGGGTTAAATAGTAATTTATGGAGTAACGGGAAGGAACGTTAAATTCAAATTCCCTTTGTCTATGTAATTAATTACTCCAAGTGTTTTTTATCTTTTCAATTCGGGTCAATAGTAGTGAAATAAAAACTCAAGTGTAAGGATGCTGATGAGTGTGTAAATACTCATCATTTTTAGGTCAATCTGAACTGCAAAACATCTAAAAATGCTCAGAAATGCATCAAAATACTGAAAATATTCCAAAATTGCATTTTATATGTTTCAGATGCAAAATGTTCAAAAACAGATGAAAAATGATCAAAGTTTGCATAATTGGCGCTTTCGGTCCCCAAGTTTCTAAAATTGTCAAAATAGTCCCTGAGTCAAAATTTCAAAAGAAAAGTCACCAAAGGTCCTTTTAAAATCAAAAGTTGTCAAATTTAGTCCTTTGGTGAAAAATATCAAAAGTTTGAGAAAATTACAAAAATGGTCCTCCAAGTTTGAAAATTGGCAAAATTGGCCCCTGGAAAATTGGAAAATGTCAAGTTTGATCCTTGCATTATTGAACTTTGTCACTTTTAGTCCTTGGAACATCTTTTACAAATTGGCAGAATGGTCCTTGAATTTTCAAAAATTGGCAACTCTAGTCCTTGTCATTTATTAAGCCTTATACACCCTTTGGCCTTGTCAATTCATTGTGACCCTAGCCAACAAACCATTTGGACCCCCCTTTTGACCCCTTATATTATTAATCCTGGCCAAATCCTCGTCAACACCCCCAAACACGCCATACCTTTCCTTTCTCCACTTGCCCCTCGCAACACCCCCACACTCAACCTTTCTAACCCTCCTCCTCACCTTATCACAAACCTGTCCCCCCTCCAAACACTACATCCAAGAGACAATAATTCTTCACCCTTACCCACACTCAACCTCACCCCAATGTTAAAATCTTTTTTCCCGCCAAAACCAATCAAGGGCCATGATCAAATCTAAGACATCCAAAGGTCAAAACAAGTGGTGGGATTCACTTAGAGAGAGGAAAGAAGCAACTTGGGGTATAAAAGAATGAAGATAGAAGCAATAAGTAGTTAGTTAGTTTTATTTTTTTACATGTATGTCATTTTCAATGTTAAATGTCTTAGTTTAGTTTGAAAACTTTAATTTCTCGCTCTTATGTACTAAACTTAAGTTATTGTATCAATATCATCTGCTTCAAGTTCTATTTAAAGGTTTCATTTAAATTTAATGTTCACAATTCCACATAAATTTAGTTTTTAAACACCTATGTTTAAGATTCAAACCGCTTTGAAAGCTTAAACAAGTTTACTTAAGTCATTTATAGCTTTTGAAAAGCTTTTGAATCATTTTCAAGTAAATTTGATCCATAGTCAACAAAAGTCAACTGTGATGCATTTGGCAATGGTGATGGAAAAGGGTGATGCAGAGGTTGATATGGGGTTAAACTAGCTTAGAATAGATTAGGTTTGGGTTTGGTTCTAGCCTGCATAACAAAGAACCTATGTAAGTAAGTATCTCACCTTCAACTTTCAATCTATTTTGCATACTGTCCTTGTAGGAGTATCTGTAGTCACCACTAGTGTAAATGTGGTTCTATAGTTGCATTTAGGTCAAGACAACTCAGCTTGATCATTGATAGATGATAAATCATCAGTTAGCCTATTTAAAATTGCAAATCGATTGTTAAGGGATGTTTGGAATTGGTCTTTAAACTGTACTACAGATAGCTCGGTGCTTAGCTCCTGATGTTTCATGTTAGTTTAGTCATTTGAGACTCATTTGAGTCAATTACTTGTGCCGCTAGGCTCAAGTCAAATCCAACTCATATCTGTCTCATCACTATCTGCTTGGATTTTGACACTCATAAGCTAGTTTTGTGTTCAAAATACCTAGATTTAGCTTGTTCTAGTTTTATTACATCATATTACTTCATTTCAGCTCCTTAAATCCAGATCAAAACTCAAGAAAGTCAACAATTCAGTTTTACTTAAAAAGTCAAAAGCTAAAATGTCGGGCTAGCCAACATAGGTTGATTTTTCATGAGCTCAGCCTGGGCCAATTTCTATGAAACTTGTGGTTTTGAAAAGCTCTATTGGTCTAGTTTCTTTTATCATTTTTGCATAATTTTGTTAATTTTCAAAAAGGGTCAAAAGAGCTTGTGATTATGGTGCTAAGTCCCCGTGCAGGCATTAGGCCTGCACGGTTTTATGTAGATTTGCAGACCTTGCACAAGTCTCATTTGAGCTTGTCTAGGTCTGTACTTTGGTTTGCTAAGTCCCATCCGTGTCTAGTTTAGATCCCATGTATTGATTTTCATTTTCAGCTTATCTGTTAGCTTGTGCATAAGCTCAAGCATGCCACCCCTGATTCTGCTTTTTAGCTTAAAGCTCTTATAATCAAATCTGTGCTAGCTTGTGATTTAGGTGATTAGGACTTGTTGAAACTTGTTCCATTTTAGTTCTTTTAGCTTATTGTAGCTTCCTTTATCAGCTTTGGTAGCCTTTTGATTCCATTTGCTTATTTTAAGTGCTTATTTCAATAAGCACTTGGTCATCAGTTTCATATTTCTCCACACAACCCCTTGTTTTTCCATTTTTCTTATATTCCTTATATTATTTTAGACTTTTCCTGAAATTTTCAGATTTTTCCTAGCTTGTTTGCTATTTTTCTTGATTTTAATTAGTTTTTAAGCATTTTTAATTAGCATTTAATACAAAAAATTAAGAAAAGGTTCAAAAAAATAATTTTTCATTTTTCTTAAGTTTAGATAAATATAAAAAGACAGAAAAGTATTTTTCTAGATTTTTCTTAGTTAAATTTGTATTTTTAAATAATTTAATTAGTTTTTAATAGTTTAAAATTCCTAGAAAATAGAAAAATAATCAGAAAAATACAAAAATAGTTTTGAAAATTCTATTTTGATATTTTAGATTTTTCTAAGTTTTAATTTTATTTTTCTAGCTTTATTTCCTAATTTCTTGTAATTTAGGTAATTATTTAATATTTAAAATTAGTTTTTAATTAATAATAATTAATTAGATAGTTATAAAAATAATTTTCTTTTTCTCAAAATCTTCTTTTATCATTAGGATTGTAAAAATGTCATTTTCATATTTTTAGGACTTTTATTCCTTAGATTTCACTTTTTATTTTGTACGTTTACGTAATTTTTATTTAAACGTAAGTTTTAAGTTTTAAGTTTTAAACGTTCATCATTTTAAATATAGTGATAGCGTTTATTTAATATTTTTATCTTTTTAATTTCCTTTAATTTGCATTTAAGCCTTTGTAATTTGTTGGCTTTTTCTCAGAGTTATAATAATTCACAATCTCCTTTTTCCGTTCAAATCTCGCGATCACTATTCGTTGGGTGATCCATTGCATAGCTCGCTGACATAACGACCCGGGAAACACTATACTCCCCGATCTTCATTGCATTCTGCTCCTGAGCCGCTTTTAAGCTTGTTACGGCCTGCCATTCACAAGTGGCAGCTTGTGTGATAAAGCTTGACGCTCGAGCGCATCAAATTTTTATACACGGGACTTGTGCCTGATTATCTTCCGTCTAGCAGATTAGTGATTTGGATATTCACTCCTTGTTTATACCATCTGTATGTATTTATATTTTCTTATAAAATCAAAAACCCCAAAAGATTTTCATTCTTTTTTTTTACATCATGTTTTTCAAAAATACCAAAAATATTCCTCTTTACCCTCTTACCCTTTTTGATTCTTTATCCCTTTACCCTCTATCCATTTGATTCTAACTTCTTATATTCTCATGGAATCGCATTATTCCTTGTGTCATTGTGGTGAGCCTCTTTTTGGTTCACCATGTCGCTGGTGTACGTGTGTATAGTGTGGTAATGATATTCGGAATGGGAGTTGTTTGTTTTGTGGTTCGAGGAATTCATTTGATTATGATCCTAATCCGAACTCATTTAACGAACCCTCAAACTTTTCCAATTACCCACCACAGCCCGACCTATCTTCATATAATCTGGTGAATTTTGTGGAGGTCCTCACCAAGGATTTGAGTGTCAATCCGAAACACGCTTTGTCTATGAACAGTTTTCCGGTGATGCTCAGAACTTTGTTTATGACCAATATCCATATAATTCACCAGTCCAGACTCAATAGTTTTACTGTTGTGAGTACTGTGGAAGTCCCCACTTGAGCTCTAATTGTCAAACAGGGAATCCATTCCCTTGTAACAATTACGACTATCCATATCACGACCAACCTCCACAAAGACCATACGGTTCAAACTCCACCGAGCCGTTGTCTCAAGAAAATTCCCAAGATTTTGAAACCGCAATGAAAACACTTGAGGATATGATTCAAAACTTTAAGAATCAAGTGAGTAGTGAAAAGAACATGGGAGAATTGCTAGTCAAGAACGAGAAGAACGAGAGGCTTGCAAATCTAGGGAAGAATTATTAGTCCTAGAGCATGCAGCTCTAAAGGCTCCCAATTTCTTAAGGCAGCTCTATATGATGATGATGAGGAGGGTTTTTATCCTTTTAGAAATAATATTTCTCAACCTTCTCAGCTTGATATCCCAACAGCTTGAGATTGCATCTCAAACAACTGCTATCACACCGAAGCTCCCACTCACTCTCTTATTACATGGGGATGAGCATCTTGACACTGTTCCTGAAAAGGAATCGGACGAATTCATAAAGTCTAGTGTTGAAGACCTTGTCCCAATTCCAAGAGAGTCACAGGAACTTCGAGCATATGTGTGATTCTCTTTCCCCTCTTGAGTGTTCAAATGATCATTTTGAAACTTTCTCCAATTGTAGCGAAGATTGTACTTCTTATGAAAACATCGAGTATGCTGAGGCATCACTCCCAACAATCGATGGCTGATCCCTTCTTGAGGAGTTCTCTGGTGAACTCACTCACATCAATCCACTCTTTGATTTCGAAGCCGATCTGGGAGAGACTGAAAGTCTCATTGATAATGATCGCTCACTCACTTCTTATCCTAACAGCCAATAGAGAATGTTGATCACTTTGTTCCCGAAACATTCAAAGCTACTTTCACCAATCCTCTATTTGAATTCGACTCTGAATTCACTTCAATTTATGAGAATCCACTCTTTGATACTCCCATCGAGGATAGTGATGAGCCCACAATGGAACAAGAGTTCACAAATTCACATCATGTGAATGATTCTCTTCATGAGGAGTTCGCCGATGAACTCACTCATATCATGACTCCGCGGGAGTATGATCGCTGGATGGCAAAAATCATGATCGGGGGGAAAAGTTCTCAATCATGAGAGTTTGTATTTCTATGACAAATTTTCCAACCCTCCCTCCCGAGATGCTTTCCAAACCAATGAGCTCAACCAACAAAATCCAAACGAGTGCAACTGCACTTAATCCCGAGGGAGAAGATCTTGTCATGATTGTTATCATGATTTTCCTTCTTTTCTTCACCTACTCGGTGACTTCTTCTCTTCTTCACTCCTTCGGGAATGAAGACACTATCTTTGACCCCGGCATTTTCATTTATCATTTGTGAGCCGGTCTTTCTCTCAGATATCTCGTCGGTGTGGAACTTTCGCGTGCTTCAATGTTTATCCAAACATCTTGAATGAAAGTCCGATGGAGACTGTTTCTTCCACTTTGCTTCCCCATGAACAAATTAATTCGGGGTCGAGTCAAGCTAGCGACTCGGTAATCAAAAACAGTAGCATGCCATATGGGTTTTCACCCCTATTTCTGACTTCTTTCTATTTTCTACCACCCTAGTGTGGGGGGTTGCCCCACATGTTTTGTATATAAGTGTTCCAAAAAAAAAAAAATTCCAAATAATGGCCGTAGTATTTCCTTTTACGTTCTATGTTTCAAGCATAACGCCGCTGTACTTTGAATATTGAGGGCAATATTCATTTCTAAGTGTGCTGGGGAATTCTCACGAATTTTATCATATAATTATACCACCTAATTCCCCGTTTTGGCCAAATTTTTTTGGAGTAAGTGTTTTTCACTTACTCAATTATGGTTATCACCGCCATGTCTAAAAAACTAAAGGATTGGCTAATCCAGGAGCAAACGGCTCTTGGTAAAGATATCTCAAATCCGTTGACGGCTTGCAATTTGCCCAAAATTGTATGGTATTCAGCTCACCATATCTTTAATTAGTGAAGAGTTGGCTAGCCCGCAAGATTATGGCTTGTGGTAAAGGCAGTGGAAAAACCATAATTGGTAATCAGCTCACCAAAGATAATATTGATAATTTATCTAAGAGTTGGCTAGTCCAGAAGGGTACGGCTTCTCGTAAAGACAAATCAAATCCGTTGAAAGCTGGTGGTTTGCTCAAAATCACATGGTTATCGGGGTACCATGGTTCTTACTTGAACTAAAACATTTGGCTACTCCAGAAGTAATGGCTTTGGTAAAGAGATTCAAATCCATTAAGTTTTTCTCAAAAGATTGCTAGGGACTAGCAATAGTTTAGTGTGGGGGATTGATGAGTGTGTAAATACTCATCATTTTTAGGTCAATCTGAACTGAAAAACATCTAAAAATGCTCAGAAATGCATCAAAATACTGAAAATATTCCAAAATTGCATTTTATATGTTTCAGATGCAAAATGTTCAAAAACAGATGAAAAATGAGCAAAGTTTGCATAATTGGCAGTTTCAGTCCCCCAAGTTTCTAAAATTGTCAAAAATAGTCCCTGAGTCAAAATTTCAAAAGAAAAGTCACCAAAGGTCCTTTTAAAATCAAAAGTTGTCAAATTTAGTCCTTTGGTGAAAAATATCAAAAGTTTGAGAAAATTACAAAAATGGTCCTCCAAGTTTGAAAATTGGCAAAATTGGCCCCTGGAAAATTGGAAATTGTCAAGTTTGATCCTTGCATTATTGAACTTTGTCACTTTTAGTCCTTGGAACATCTTTACAGAATTGGCAGGAATGGTCCTTGAATTTTCAAAAATTGGCAACTCTAGTCCTTGTCATTTATTAAGCCTTATACACCCTTTGGCCTTGTCAATTCATTGTGACCCTAGCCAACAAACCATTTGGACCCCCTGTTTTGACCCCCCTTATATTATTAATCCCCCGGTCAAATCCTGGTCAACACCCCAAACACGCGCCATACCTTTCCTTCTCCACTTGCCCCTGCAACACCCCTGCACACTCAACCTTTCTAACCCTCCTCCTCACCTTATCACAAACCTGTCCCCCCTCCAAACACTACATCCAAGAGACAATAATTCTTCACCCTTACCCACACTCAACCTCACCCACTGTTAAAATCTTTTTTTTCCCGCCAAAACCAATCAAGGGCCATGATCAAATCTAAGACATCCAAAGGTCAAAACAAGTGGTGGGATTCACTTAGAGAGAGGAAAGAAGCAACTTGGGGTATAAAAGAATGAAGATAGAAGCAATAAGTAGTTAGTTAGTTTTATTTTTTTACATGTATGTCATTTTCAATGTTAAATGTCTTAGTTTAGTTTGAAAACTTTAATTCTCTGCTCTTATGTACTAAACTTAAGTTATTGTACATATCATCTGTTTCCAAGTTCTATTTAAAGGTTTCATTTAAATTTAATGTTCACAATTCCACTGTTGCAAATTTAGTTTTTAAACACCTATGTTTAAGATTCAAACTGCTTCTTTGAAAGCTTAAACAAGTTTACTTAAGTCATTTATAGCTTTTGAAAAGCTTTTGAATCATTTTCAAGTAAATTTGATCCATAGTCAACAAAAGTCAACTGTGATGCATTTGGCAATGGTGATGGAAAAGGGTGATGCAGAGGTTGATATGGGGTTAAACTAGCTTAGAATAGATTAGGTTTGGGTTTGGTTCTAGCCTGCATAACAGCTGAACCTATGTAAGTAAGTATCTCACCTTCAACTTTCAATCTATTTTGCATACTGTCCTTGTAGGAGTATCTGTAGTCACCACTAGTGTAAATGTGGTTCTATAGTTGCATTTAGGTCAAGACAACTCAGCTTGATCATTGATAGATGATAAATCATCAGTTAGCCTGTTTAAAATTGCAAATCAGATTGTTAAGGGATGTTTGGAATTGGTCTTTAAACTGTACTACAGGATAGCTCAGTGCTTAGCTCCTGATGTTTCATGTTAGTTTAGTCATTTGAGACTCATTTGAGTCAATTACTTGTGCCTGCTAGGCTCAGAAGTCAAATCCAACTCATATCTGTCTCATCAGCTATCTGTTTGGATTTTTGACACTCATAAGCTAGTTTTGTGTTCAAAATACCTAGATTTAGCTTGTTCTAGTTTTATTACATCATATTACTTCATTTCCAGTCCTTAAATCCAGATCAAAACTCAAGAAAGTCAACAATTCAGTTTTACTTAAAAAGTCAAAAGCTAAAAATGTCAGTTTTGGCCAACATAGGTTGATTTTTCATGAGCTCAGTTCTGGGCCAATTTCTATGAAACTTGTGGTTTTGAAAAGCTCTACTGGTCTAGTTTCTTTTTATCATTTTTGCATAATTTTGTTAATTTTCAAAAAGGGTCAAAAGAGCTTGTGATTATGGTGCTAAGTCCCCTGTGCAGGGGGCATTAGGCCTGCAGTGTTTTATGCAGTATTTGCAGACCTTGCACAAGTCTCATTTGAGCTTGTCTAGGTCTGTACTTTGGTTTGCTAAGTCCCATCCAGGTCTAGTTTAGATCCCATGTATTGATTTTCATTTTCAGCTTATCTGTTAGCTTGTGCATAAGCTCAAGCATGCCACCCCAGATTCTGTTTTAGCTTAAAGCTCTTATAATCAAATCTGTGCTAGCTTGTGATTTAGGTGATTAGGACTTGTTGAAACTTGTTCCATTTTAGTTCTTTTAGCTTATTGTAGCTTCCTTATCAGTTTGGTAGCCTTTGGATTCCATTTGCTTATTTTAGTGCTTATTTCAATAAGCACTTGGTCATCAGTTTCATATTTCTCCACACAAGCCCCTGTTTTTCCATTTTTCTTATATTCCTTATATTATTTTAGACTTTTTCTGAAATTTTCAGATTTTTCCTAGCTTGTTTGCTATTTTTCTTGATTTTAATTAGTTTTTAAGCATTTTTAATTAGCATTTAATACAAAAAATTAAGAAAAGGTTCAAAAAAATAATTTTTCATTTTTCTTAAGTTAAGATAAATATAAAAAGACAAAAAAATATTTTTCTAGATTTTTCTTAGTTAAATTTGTATTTTTAAATAATTTAATTAGTTTTTAATAGTTTAAAATTCCTAGAAAATAGAAAAATAATCAGAAAAATACAAAAATAGTTTTGAAAATTCTATTTTGATATTTTAGATTTTTCTAAGTCTTAATTTTATTTTTCTAGCTTTATTTCCTAATTTCTTGTAATTTAGGTAATTATTTAATATTTAAAATTAGTTTTTAATTAATAATAATTAATTAGATAGTTATAAAAATAATTTTCTTTTTCTCAAAATTTCTTTTATCATTAGGATTGTAAAAATGTCATTTTCATATTTTTAGGACTTTTATTTCTTAGATTTCACTTTTTATTTTATACGTTTACGTAATTTTTATTTAAACGTAAGTTTTAAGTTTTAAGTTTTAAACGCTCATCATTTTAAATATAGTGATAGCGTTTATTTAATATTTTTTATCTTTTTAATTTCCTTTAATTTGCATTTAAGCCATTGTAATTTGTTGGCTTTTTCTGTAGTTATAATAATTCACAAATCTCCCTTTTCCGTTCAAATCTCTCGATCACTATACGTTGGGTGATCCATTGCATAGCTCGCTGGGACATAACGACCCGGGGAAACACTATACTCCCCTGATCTTCATTGCATTCGTTCCTGAGCCGTTTTAAGCTTGTTACGGTCTGCCATTCACAAGTGGCAAGCTTGTGTGATAAAGCTTGACTGTTCTGGAGCGCATCAAATTTTTGGCGCCGCTGCCGGGGACTTGTGCTGATTATCTTCCGTCTAGCAGATTAGTGATTTGGATATTCACTCCTTGTTTATACCATCTGTATGTATTTGTATTTTCTTATAAAAATCAAAAACCCAAAAAGATTTTCATTCTTTGTTTCTACATCATGTTTTTCAAAAATACCAAAAATATTCCTCTTTACCCTCTTACCCTTTTTGATTCTTTATCCCTTTACCCTCTATCCATTTGATTCTAACTTCTTCTATTCTCATGGAATCGTTTATTCCTTGTGTCGGTTGTGGTGAGCCTCTTTTTGGTTCACCATGTCGCTGGTGTACGTGTGTATAGTGTGGTAATGATATTCGGAATGGGAGTTGTTTGTTTTGTGGTTCGAGGAATTCATTTGATTATGATCCTAATCCGAACTCATTTAACGACCCCTCAAACTTTTCCAATTACCCACCACAGCCCGACTTATCTTCATATAACTGCTGTGAATTTTGTGGAGGTCCTCACCAAGGATTTGAGTGTCAATCCAGAAACACGTTTGTCTATGAACAGTTTTCCGGTGATGCTCAGAACTTTGTTTATGACCAATATCCATATAATTCACCAGTCAGCTCAATAGTTTTATGTTGTGAGTATGTGGAAGTCCCCACTGAGCTCTAATTGTCAAACAGGGAATCCATTCCCTTGTAACAATTACGACTATCCATATCACGACCAACCTCCACAGCACCATACGGTTCAAACTCCACCTGAGCCGTTGCCTGAAGAAAATTCCCAAGATTTTGAAACCGCAATGAAAACACTTGAGGATATGATTCAAAACTTTAAGAATCAAGTGAGTAGTGAAAAGACCATGGGAGAATTGCTAGCCGAAGAACGAGAAGAACGAGAGGCCCGCCAATCAAGGGAAGAATTATTAGCCCTAGAGCATGCAGCTCTAAGGCGTTCCCAATTTCTTAAGGCAGCTCTATATGATGATGATGAGGAGGGTTTTTATCCTTTTAGAAATAATATTTCTCAACCTCCTCAGTCAGTTGATATCCCAACAGTTGAGATTGCATCTCAAACAACTGCTATCACACCCGAAGCTCCCACTCACTCTCTTATTATGGGGGATGAGCATCTTGACACTGTTCCTGAAAAGGAATCGGACGAATTCATAAAGTCTAGTGTTGAGGACCTTGTCCCAATCCCGAGAGAGTCACAGGGAACTTCTGAGCATATGTGTGATTCTCTTTCCCCTCTTGAGTGTTCAAATGATCATTTTGAAACTTTCTCCAATTGTAGCGAAGATTGTACTTCTTATGAAAACATCGAGTACGTTGAGGCATCACTCCCACAATCTGATGCTGATCCCCTTCTTGAGGAGTTCTCCGGTGAACTCACTCACATCAATACACTCTTTGATTTCGGCCGATCCTGGGAGAGACTGAAAGTCTCATTGATAATGATCGTTCACTCACTTCTTATCCTAACAGTCCAATAGAGAATGTTGATCACTTTGTTCCCGAAACATTCAAAGCTACTTTCACCAATCCTCTATTTGAATTCGACTCTGAATTCACTTCAATTTATGAGAATCCACTCTTTGATACTCAGACCGAGGATAGTGATGAGCCCACAATGGAACAAGAGTTCACAAATTCACATCATGTGAATGATTCTCTTCATGAGGAGTTCGCCGATGAACTCACTCATATCATGACTCCGCGGGAGTATGATCGCTTGGATGGCAAAAATCATGATCGGGGGGAAAAGTTCTCAATCATGAGAGTTTGTATTTCTATGACAAATTTTCCAACCCTCCCTCCCGAGATGCTTTCCAAACCAATGAGCTCAACCAACAAAATCCAAACGAGTGCAACTGCACTTGATCCTGAGGAAGAAGATCTTATCATGATCGTCATCATGATTTTCCTTTTTTTCTTCACCTACCTGGTGACTTCTTCTCTTCTTCACTCCTTCGGGAATGAAGACACTATCTTTGACCCCGGCATTTTCAGTTATCATTTGTGAGCCGGGTCTTTCTCTGTATATCTCGTCGGTGTGGAACTTTCGCGTGCTTCAATGTTTATCCAAACATCTTGAATGAAAGTCCGATGGAGACTGTTTCTTCCACTTTGCTTCCCCATGAACAAATTAATTCGGGGTCGAGTCAAGCTAGCGACTCGGTAATCAAAAACAGTAGCATGCCATATGGGTTTTCACCCCTATTTCTGACTTCTTTCTATTTTCTACCACCCTAGTGTGGGGGGGTTTCCCCACATGTTGTATATAAGTGTTCCAAAAAAAAAAATTCCAAATAATGGCCGTAGTATTTCCCTTTTACGTTCTATGTTTCGGCATAACCGCCGGTACTTTGAATATTGAGGGCAATATTCATTTCTAAGTGTGGGGGGGAATTCTCACGAATTTTATCATGTAATTATACCACCTAATTCCCCCGTTTTTGGCCAAAAATTTTTTGGAGTAAGTGTTTTTCACTTACTCAGCTTATGGTTATCAGTCCGCCATGTCTAAAAAACTAAAGGATTGGCTAATCCAGGAGCAAACGGCTCTTGGTAAAGATATCTCAAATCCGTTGACGGCTTGCAATTTGCCCAAAATTGTATGGTATTCAACTCACCATATCTTTAATTAGTGAAGAGTTGGCTAGCCCGCAAGATTATGGCTTGTGGTAAAGGCAGTGGAACATCCATAATTGGTAATCACTCACCAAAGATAATATTGATAATTTATCTAAGAGTTGGCTAGTCCAGAAGGGTACGGCTTCTGGTAAAGACAAAATCAAACCGTTGAAAGTGGTGGTTTGCTCAAAATCACATGGTTATCAGTGTACCATGGTTCTTACTTGAACTGAAACATTTGGCTACTCCAGAAGTAATGGCTTTTGGTAAAGAGATTCAAATCCATTAAGTTTTTCTCAAAAGATTGCTAGGGACTAGCAATAGTTTAGTGTGGGGGATTGATGAGTGTGTAAATACTCATCATTTTAGGTCAATCAACTGAATCAAAACATCTAAAATGCTCGAAATGCATCAAAATACTGAAAATATTCCAAAATTGCATTTTATATGTTTCAGATGCAAAATGTTCAAAAACAGATGAAAAATGAGCAAAGTTTGCATAATTGGCAGTTTCAGTCCCCCAAGTTTCTAAAATTGTCAAAAATAGTCCCTGAGTCAAAATTTCAAAAGAAAAGTCACCAAAGGTCCTTTTAAAATCAAAAGTTGTCAAATTTAGTCCTTTGGTGAAAAATATCAAAAGTTTGAGAAAATTACAAAAATGGTCCTCCAAGTTTGAAAATTGGCAAAATTGGCCCCTGGAAAATTGGAAAATGTCAAGTTTGATCCTTGCATTATTGAACTTTGTCACTTTTAGTCCTTGGAACATCTTTACAGAATTGGCAGGAATGGTCCTTGAATTTTCAAAAATTGGCAACTCTAGTCCTTGTCATTTATTAAGCCTTATACACCCTTTGGCCTTGTCAATTCATTGTGACCCTAGCCAACAAACCATTTGGACCCCCTGTTTTGACCCCCCTTATATTATTAATCCCCCGGTCAAATCCTGGTCAACACCCCAAACACGCGCCATACCTTTCCTTCTCCACTTGCCCCTGCAACACCCCTGCACACTCAACCTTTCTAACCCTCCTCCTCACCTTATCACAAACCTGTCCCCCCTCCAAACACTACATCCAAGAGACAATAATTCTTCACCCTTACCCACACTCAACCTCACCCACTGTTAAAATCTTTTTTCCCGCCAAAACCAATCAAGGGCCATGATCAAATCTAAGACATCCAAAGGTCAAAACAAGTGGTGGGATTCACTTAGAGAGAGGAAAGAAGCAACTTGGGGTATAAAAGAATGAAGATAGAAGCAAGAAGTAGTTAGTTAGTTTTATTTTTTTACATGTATGTCATTTTCAATGTTAAATGTCTTAGTTTAGTTTGAAAACTTTAATTCTCTCGCCTTATGTACTAAACTTAAGTTATTGTATCAATATCATCTGTTTCCAAGTTCTATTTAAAGGTTTCATTTAAATTTAATGTTCACAATTCCACTGTTGCAAATTTAGTTTTTAAACACCTATGTTTAAGATTCAAACTGCTTCTTTGAAAGCTTAAACAAGTTTACTTAAGTCATTTATAGCTTTTGAAAAGCTTTTGAATCATTTTCAAGTAAATTTGATCCATAGTCAACAAAAGTCAACTGTGATGCATTTGGCAATGGTGATGGAAAAGGGTGATGCAGAGGTTGATATGGGGTTAAACTAGCTTAGAATAGATTAGGTTTGGGTTTGGTTCTAGCCTGCATAACAGCTGAACCTATGTAAGTAAGTATCTCACCTTCAACTTTCAATCTATTTTGCATACTGTCCTTGTAGGAGTATCTGTAGTCACCACTAGTGTAAATGTGGTTCTATAGTTGCATTTAGGTCAAGACAACTCAGCTTGATCATTGATAGATGATAAATCATCAGTTAGCCTGTTTAAAATTGCAAATCAGATTGTTAAGGGATGTTTGGAATTGGTCTTTAAACTGTACAGATAGCTCAAAGGCTTAGCTCCGATGTTTCATGTTAGTTTAGTCATTTGAGACTCATTTGAGTCAATTACTTGTGCCTGCTAGGCTCAGAAGTCAAATCCAACTCATATCTGTCTCATCAGCTATCTGTTTGGATTTTTGACACTCATAAGCTAGTTTTGTGTTCAAAATACCTAGATTTAGCTTGTTCTAGTTTTATTACATCATATTACTTCATTTCCAGTCCTTAAATCCAGATCAAAACTCAAGAAAGTCAACAATTCAGTTTTACTTAAAAAGTCAAAAGCTAAAAATGTCAGTTTTGGCCAACATAGGTTGATTTTTCATGAGCTCAGTTCTGGGCCAATTTCTATGAAACTTGTGGTTTTGAAAAGCTCTACTGGTCTAGTTTCTTTTTATCATTTTTGCATAATTTTGTTAATTTTCAAAAAGGGTCAAAAGAGCTTGTGATTATGGTGCTAAGTCCCCTGTGCAGGGCATTAGGCCTACAGTGTTTTATGCAGTATTTGCAGACCTTGCACAAGTCTCATTTGAGCTTGTCTAGGTCTGTACTTTGGTTTGCTAAGTCCCATCCAGGTCTAGTTTAGATCCCATGTATTGATTTTCATTTTCAGCTTATCTGTTAGCTTGTGCATAAGCTCAAACATGCCACCCTGATTCTGCTTTTAGCTTAAAGCTCTTATAATCAAATCTGTGCTAGCTTGTGATTTAGGTGATTAGGACTTGTTGAAACTTGTTCCATTTTAGTTCTTTTAGCTTATTGTAGCTTCCTTATCAGTTTGGTAGCCTTTGGATTCCATTTGCTTATTTTAGTGCTTATTTCAATAAGCACTTGGTCATCAGTTTCATATTTCTCCACACAAGCCCCTGTTTTTCCATTTTTCTTATATTCCTTATATTATTTTAGACTTTTTCTGAAATTTTCAGATTTTTCCTAGCTTGTTTGCTATTTTTCTTGATTTTAATTAGTTTTTAAGCATTTTTAATTAGCATTTAATACAAAAAATTAAGAAAAGGTTCAAAAAAAATAATTTTTCATTTTTCTTAAGTTAAGATAAATATAAAAAGACAAAAAAATATTTTTCTAGATTTTTCTTAGTTAAATTTGTATTTTTAAATAATTTAATTAGTTTTTAATAGTTTAAAATTCCTAGAAAATAGAAAAATAATCAGAAAAATACAAAAATAGTTTTGAAAATTCTATTTTGATATTTTAGATTTTTCTAAGTTTTAATTTTATTTTTCTAGCTTTATTTCCTAATTTCTTGTAATTTAGGTAATTATTTAATATTTAAAATTAGTTTTTAATTAATAATAATTAATTAGATAGTTATAAAAATAATTTTCTTTTTCTCAAAATCTTCTTTTATCATTAGGATTGAAAAAATGTCATTTTCATATTTTTAGGACTTTTATTCCTTAGATTTCACTTTTTATTTTGTACGTTTACGTAATTTTTATTTAAACGTAAGTTTTAAGTTTTAAGTTTTAAACGTTCATCATTTTAAATATAGTGATAGCGTTTATTTAATATTTTTTATCTTTTTAATTTCCTTTAATTTGCATTTAAGCCATTGTAATTTGTTGGCTTTTTCTGTAGTTATAATAATTCACAAATCTCCCTTTTCCGTTCAAATCTCTCGATCACTATACGTTGGGTGATCCATTGCATAGCTCGCTGGGACATAACGACCCGGGGAAACACTATACTCCCCTGATCTTCATTGCATTCGTTCCTGAGCCGTTTTAAGCTTGTTACGGTCTGCCATTCACAAGTGGCAGGCTTGAGTGATAAAGCTTGACTGCTGAGCGCATCAAATTTTTTGGCCGCCGCCGGACTTGTGCTGATTATCTTCCGTCTAGCAGATTAGTGATTTGGATATTCACTCCTTGTTTATACCATCTGTATGTATTTGTATTTTCTTATAAAAATCAAAAACCCAAAAAGATTTTCATTCTTTGTTTCTACATCATGTTTTTCAAAAATACCAAAAATATTCCTCTTTACCCTCTTACCCTTTTTGATTCTTTATCCCTTTACCCTCTATCCATTTGATTCTAACTTCTTCTATTCTCATGGAATCGTTTATTCCTTGTGTCGGTTGTGGTGAGCCTCTTTTGGTTCACCATGTCGCTGGTGTACGTGTGTACAGTGTGGTAATGATATTCGGAATGGGAGTTGTTTGTTTTGTGGTTCAAGGAATTCATTTGATTATGATCCTAACTCATTTAACGAACCCTCAAACTTTTCCAATTACCCACCACAGCCCGACTTATCTTCATATAACTGCTGTGAATTTTGTGGAGGTCCTCACCAAGGATTTGAGTGTCAATCCGGAAACACGCTTGTCTATGAACAGTTTTCCGGTGATGCTCAGAACTTTGGTTATGACCAATATCCATATAATTCACCAAAGTCAGCACTCAATAGTTTTATGTTGTGAGTACTGTGGAGGTCCCCACTTGAGCTCTAATTGTCAAACAGGGAATCCATTCCCTTGTAACAATTACGACTATCCATATCACGACCAACCTCCACAGCACCATACGGTTCAAACTCCACCTGAGCCGTTGCCTGAAGAAAATTCCCAAGATTTTGAAACCGCAATGAAAACACTTGAGGATATGATTCAAAACTTTAAGAATCAAGTGAGTAGTGAAAAGACCATGGGAGAATTGCTAGCCGAAGAACGAGAAGAACGAGAGGCCCGCCAATCAAGGGAAGAATTATTAGCCCTAGAGCATGCAGCTCTAAGGCGTTCCCAATTTCTTAAGGCAGCTCTATATGATGATGATGAGGAGGGTTTTTATCCTTTTAGAAATAATATTTCTCAACCTCCTCAGTCAGTTGATATCCCAACAGTTGAGATTGCATCTCAAACAACTGCTATCACACCCGAAGCTCCCACTCACTCTCTTAACATGGGGGATGAGCATCTTGACACTGTTTCTGAAAAGGAATCGGACGAATTCATAAAGTCTAGTGTTGAGGACCTTGTCCCAATCCCGAGAGAGTCACAGGAACTTCGATCATATGTGTGATTCTCTTTCCCCTCTTGAGTGTTCAAATGATCATTTTGAAACTTTCTCCAATTGTAGCGAAGATTGTACTTCTTATGAAAACATCGAGTACGTTGAGGCATCACTCCCACAACTGATGCTGATCCCCTTCGAGGAGTTCTCCTGAACTCACTCACATCAATCCACTCTTTGATTTCGGGTTTATCCTGGGAGAGACTGAAAGTCTCCTTGATAATGATCGTTCACTCACTTCTTATCCCAACAAATCCAATAGAGAATGTTGATCACTTTGTTCCCGAAACATTCAAAGCTACTTTCACCAATCCTCTATTTGAATTCGACTCTGAATTCACTTCAATTTATGAGAATCCACTCTTTGATACTCAGACCGAGGATAGTGATGAGCCCACAATGGAACAAGAGTTCACAAATTCACATCATGTGAATGATTCTCTTCATGAGGAGTTCGCCGATGAACTCACTCATATCATGACTCCGCGGGAGTATGATCGCTTGGATGGCAAAAATCATGATCGGGGGGAAAAGTTCTCAATCATGAGAGTTTGTATTTCTATGACAAATTTTCCAACCCTCCCTCCCGAGATGCTTTCCAAACCAATGAGCTCAACCAACAAAATCCAAACGAGTGCAACTGCACTTGATCCCGAGGAAGAAGATCTTATCATGATCGTCATCATGATTTTCCTTCTTTTCTTCACCTACTCGGTGACTTCTTCTCTTCTTCACTCCTTCGGGAATGAAGACACTATCTTTGACCCCGGCATTTTCATTTATCATTTTTGAGCCGGGTCTTTCTCTCAGATATCTCTCGGTGTGGAACTTTCACAGGCTTCAATGTTTATCCAAACATCTTGAATGAAAGTCCGATGGAGATTGTTTCTTCCACTTTGCTTCCCCATGAACAAATTAATTCGGGTTCGAGTCAAGCTAGCGACTCGGTAATGAAAAAAAGAGCATGCCATATGGGTTTTCACCCCTATTTCTGACTTCTTTCTATTTTCTACCACCCTAGTGTGGGGGGGTTGCCCCACATGTTGTATATAAGTGTTCCAAAAAAAAAAAAAAAAAAAAAAAAAAAAAATTCCAAATAATGGCCGTAGTATTTCCCTTTTACGTTCTATGTTTCGGCATAACCGCCGGTACTTTGAATATTGAGGGCAATATTCATTTCTAAGTGTGGGGGGGAATTCTCACGAATTTTATCATGTAATTATACCACCTAATTCCCCCGTTTTTGGCCAAATTTTTTTTTTGGAGTAAGTGTTTTTCACTTACTCAGCTTATGGTTATCAGTCCGCCATGTCTAAAAAACTAAAGGATTGGCTAATCCAGGAGCAAACAGCTCTTGGTAAAGATATCTCAAAACCGTTGACGGCTTGCAATTTGCCCAAAATTGTATGGTATTCAACTCACCATATCTTTAATTAGTGAAGAGTTGGCTAGCCCGCAAGATTATGGCTTGTGGTAAAGGCAGTGGAAAACCATAATTGGTAATCAGCTCACCAAAGATAATATTGATAATTTATCTTAGAGTTGGCTAGTCCGTAGGTACGGCTTCTGGTAAAGACAAAATCAAATCCGTTGAAAGTCGGTGGTTTGCTCAAAATCACATGGTTATCGGTGTACCATGGTTCTTACTTGAACTAAAACATTTGGCTACTCCAGTAGTAATGGCTTTTGGTAAAGAGATTCAAATCCATTAAGTTTTTCTCAAAAGATTGCTAGGGACTAGCAATAGTTTAGTGTGGGGATTGATGAGTGTGGAAATACTCATCATTTTTAGGTCAATTTGAACTCAAAACATCTAAAAATGCTCGAAAATGCATCAAAATATCAAAATATTCCAAAATTGCATTTTATATGTTTCAGATGCAAAATGTTCAAAAACAGATGAAAAATGAGCTAAGTTTGCATAATTGGCGCTTTCAGTCCCCAAGTTTCTAAAATTGTCAAAAATAGTCCCCGAGTCAAAATTTCAAAAGAAAAGTCACCAAAGGTCCTTTTAAAATCAAAAGTTGTCAAATTTAGTCCTTTGGTGAAAAATATCAAAAGTTTGAGAAAATTACAAAATTGGTCCTCCAAGTTTCAAAATTGGCAAAATTGGCCCTGGAAAATTGGAAATGTCAAGTTTGATCCTTGCATTATTGAACTTTGTCACTTTTAGTCCTTGGAACATCTTTACAGAATTGGCAGGAATGGTCCTTGAATTTTCAAAAATTGGCAACTCTAGTCCTTGTCATTTATTAAGCCTTATACACCCTTTGGCCTTGTCAATTCATTGTGACCCTAGCCAACAAACCATTTGGACCCCCTGTTTTGACCCCCCTTATATTATTAATCCCCCGGTCAAATCCTGGTCAACACCCCAAACACGCGCCATACCTTTCCTTCTCCACTTGCCCCTGCAACACCCCTGCACACTCAACCTTTCTAACCCTCCTCCTCACCTTATCACAAACCTGTCCCCCCTCCAAACACTACATCCAAGAGACAATAATTCTTCACCCTTACCCACACTCAACCTCACCCACTGTTAAAATCTTTTTTTTTCCCGCCAAAACCAATCAAGGGCCATGATCAAATCTAAGACATCCAAAGGTCAAAACAAGTGGTGGGATTCACTTAGAGAGAGGAAAGAAGCAACTTGGGGTATAAAAGAATGAAGATAGAAGCAAGAAGTAGTTAGTTAGTTTTATTTTTTTACATGTATGTCATTTTCAATGTTAAATGTCTTAGTTTAGTTTGAAAACTTTAATTCTCTGCTCTTATGTACTAAACTTAAGTTATTGTATCAATATCATCTGTTTCCAAGTTCTATTTAAAGGTTTCATTTAAATTTAATGTTCACAATTCCACTGTTGCAAATTTAGTTTTTAAACACCTATGTTTAAGATTCAAACTGCTTCTTTGAAAGCTTAAACAAGTTTACTTAAGTCATTTATAGCTTTTGAAAAGCTTTTGAATCATTTTCAAGTAAATTTGATCCATAGTCAACAAAAGTCAACTGTGATGCATTTGGCAATGGTGATGGAAAAGGGTGATGCAGAGGTTGATATGGGGTTAAACTAGCTTAGAATAGATTAGGTTTGGGTTTGGTTCTAGCCCGCATAACAAATTTGAACCTATGTAAGTAAGTATTCTCACCTTCAACTTTCAATCTATTTTGCATACCGTCCTTGTAGGAGTATCTCAGAGTCACCACTAGTGTAAATGTGGTTCTATAGTTGCATTTAGGTCAAGACAACTCAGCTTGATCATTGATAGATGATAAATCATCAGTTAGCCTGTTTAAAATTGCAAATCAGATTGTTAAGGGATGTTTGGAATTGGTCTTTAAACTGTTTCAGGATAGCTCAAAGGCTTAGCTCGATGTTTCATGTTAGTTTAGTCATTTGAGACTCATTTGAGTCAATTACTTGTGCCTGCTAGGCTCAAAAGTCAAATCCAACTCATATATCCTGTCTCATCATATCTGCTTGGATTTTTGACACTCATAAGCTAGTTTTGTGTTCAAAATACCTAGATTTAGCTTGTTCTAGTTTTATTACATCATATTACTTCATTTCAGTCCTTAAATCCAGATCAAAACTCAAGAAAGTCAACAATTCAGTTTTACTTAAAAAGTCAAAAGCTAAAAATGTCAGCTGGCCAACATAGGTTGATTTTTCATGAGCTCATTCTCCAATTTCTATGAAACTTGTGGTTTTGAAAAGCTCTACTGGTCTAGTTTCTTTTTATCATTTTTGCATAATTTTGTTAATTTTCAAAAAGGGTCAAAAGAGCTTGTGATTATGGTGCTAAGTCCCTGCGGGCATAATAAGGCTGCCAGGTTTTATGCAGTATTTGTAGACCTTGCACAAGTCTCATTTGAGCTTGTCTAGGTCTGTACTTTGGTTTGCTAAGTCCCATCCAGGTCTAGTTTAGATCCCATGTATTGATTTTCATTTTCAGCTTATCTGTTAGCTTGTGCATAAGCTCAAGCATGCCACCCCAGATTCTGTTTTAGCTTAAAGCTCTTATAATCAAATCTGTGCTAGCTTGTGATTTAGGTGATTAGGACTTGTTGAAACTTGTTCCATTTTAGTTCTTTTAGCTTATTGTAGCTTCCTTATCAGTTTGGTAGCCTTTGGATTCCATTTGCTTATTTTAGTGCTTATTTCAATAAGCACTTGGTCATCAGTTTCATATTTCTCCACACAAGCCCCTGTTTTTCCATTTTTCTTATATTCCTTATATTATTTTAGACTTTTCCTGAAATTTTCAGATTTTTCCTAGCTTGTTTGCTATTTTTCTTGATTTTAATTAGTTTTTAAGCATTTTTAATTAGCATTTAATACAAAAAATTAAGAAAAGGTTCAAAAAAATAATTTTTCATTTTTCTTAAGTTTAGATAAATATAAAAAGACAAAAAAATATTTTTCTAGATTTTTCTTAGTTAAATTTGTATTTTTAAATAATTTAAATAGTTTTTAATAGTTTAAAATTCATAAAAAATAGAAAATAATCAGAAAAATACAAAAATAGTTTTGAAAATTCTATTTTGATATTTTAGATTTTTCTAAGTTTTAATTTTATTTTTCTAGCTTTATTTCCTAATTTCTTGTAATTTAGGTAATTATTTAATATTTAAAATTAGTTTTTAATTAATAATAATTAATTAGATAGTTATAAAAATAATTTTCTTTTTCTCAAAATCTTCTTTTATCATTAGGATTGAAAAAATGTCATTTTCATATTTTTAGGACTTTTATTCCTTAGATTTCACTTTTTATTTTGTACGTTTACGTAATTTTTATTTAAACGTAAGTTTTAAGTTTTAAGTTTTAAACGTTCATCATTTTAAATATAGTGATAGCGTTTATTTAATATTTTTATCTTTTTAATTTCCTTTAATTTGCATTTAAGCCATTGTAATTTGTTGGCTTTTTCTGTAGTTATAATAATTCACAAATCTCCCTTTTCCGTTCAAATCTCTCGATCACTATATCGTTGCCGGTGATCCATTGCATAGCTCGCTGGGACATAACGACCTGGGGAAACACTATACTCCTCTGATCTTCATTGCATTCGCTCGAGCCGCTTTAAGCTTGTTACGGTCGCCATTCACAAGTGGCGGGCTTGTGTGATAAAGCTTGACTGCTTCTGGAGCGCATCAAATTTTACCGCACGGGGACTTGTCTTTGATTATCTTCCGTCTAGCAGATTAGTGATTTGGATATTCACTCCTTGTTTATACCATCTGTATGTATTTGTATTTTCTTATAAAAATCAAAAACCCAAAAAGATTTTCATTCTTTGTTTCTACATCATGTTTTTCAAAAATACCAAAAATATTCCTCTTTACCCTCTTACCCTTTTTTGATTCTTTATCCCTTTACCCTCTATCCATTTGATTCTAACTTCTTCTATTCTCATGGAATCGTTTATTCCTTGTGTCGGTTGTGGTGAGCCTCTTTTTGGTTCACCATGTCGGTGTACGTGTAAGTGTGGTAATGATATTCAGAATGGGAGTTGTTTGTTTTGTGGTTCGAGGAATTCATTTGATTATGATCCTAATTGAACTCATTTAAGACCCTCAAACTTTTCCAATTACCCACCACAGCCCGACTTATCTTCATATAATCATTGTGAATTTTGTGGAGGTCCTCACCAAGGATTTGAGTGTCAATCCGGAAACACGTTTGTCTATGAACAGTTTTCCTGATGCTCAACTTTGTTTATGACCAATATCCATATAATTCACCAAAGTCCGACTCAATAGTTTTTCATTGTGTACTGTGGAGGTCCCCACTTGAGCTCTAATTGTCAAACAGGGAATCCATTCCCTTGTAACAATTACGACTATCCATATCACGACCAACCTCCACAGCACCATACGATTCAAACTCCACCTGAAAGCCGTTGCTGAAGAAAATTCCCAAGATTTTGAAACCGCAATGAAAACACTTGAGGATATGATTCAAAACTTTAAGAATCAAGTGAGTAGTGAAAAGAACATGGGAGAATTGCTAGTCAAGAACGAGAAGAACGAGAGGCCCGCCAATCAAGGGAAGAATTATTAGCCCTAGAGCATGCGGCTCTAAGGCGTTCCCAATTTCTTAAGGCAGCTCTATATGATGATGATGAGGAGGGTTTTTATCCTTTTAGAAATAATATTTCTCAACCTCTCGTCAGTTGATATCCCGCCAGTTGAGATTGCATCTCAAACAACGCTATCACACCCAAGCTCCACTCACTCTCTTATTATGGGGGATGAGCATCTTGACACTGTTTCTGAAAAGGAATCGGACGAATTCATAAAGTCTAGTGTTGAGGACCTTGTCCCAATTCCAAGAGAGTCACAGGAACTTCCGAGCATATGTGTGATTCTTTTTCCCCTCTTGAGTGTTCAAATGATCATTTTGAAACTTTCTCCAATTGTAGCGAAGATTGTACTTCTTATGAAAACATCGAGTACGTTGAAGCATCACTCCCACAACTCGATCGATCCCCTTCTTGAGGAGTTCTCCGGTGAACTCACTCACATCAATCCACTCTTTGATTTCGGGCCGTCTGGAGAGATCAAAGTCTCATTGATAATGATCGTTCACTCACTTCTTATCCTAACAATCCAATAGAGAATGTTGATCACTTTGTTCCCGAAACATTCAAAGCTACTTTCACCAATCCTCTATTTGAATTCGACTCTGAATTCACTTCAATTTATGAGAATCCACTCTTTGATACTCAGACCGAGGATAGTGATGAGCCCACAATGGAACAAGAGTTCACAAATTCACATCATGTGAATGATTCTCTTCATGAGGAGTTCGCCGATGAACTCACTCATATCATGACTCCGCGGGAGTATGATCGCTGGATGGCAAAAATCATGATCGCGGGGAAAAGTTCTCAATCATGAGAGTTTGTATTTCTATGACAAATTTTCCAACCCTCCCTCCCGAGATGCTTTCCAAACCAATGAGCTCAACCAACAAAATCCAAACGAGTGCAAGCGACTTGATCCCTGAGGAAGAAGATCTTATCATGATCGTCATCATGATTTTCCTTTTTTTCTTCACCTACCTGGTGACTTCTTCTCTTCTTCACTCCTTCGGGAATGAAGACACTATCTTTGACCCCGGCATTTTCAGTTATCATTTGTGAGCCGGGTCTTTCTCTGTATATCTCGTCGGTGTGGAACTTTCGCGTGCTTCAATGTTTATCCAAACATCTTGAATGAAAGTCCGATGGAGACTGTTTCTTCCACTTTGCTTCCCCATGAACAAATTACTGATCAACTTTTAAAACATACCCAACAACACTTAGAAAATTCTTTCAAACAATTAAAATTATTGCTTTTAAGCTTTTGATTCAACTAACCTCAAAAGCTGATAGCATGCATCATCTTTCCTTTCACCTAGTAGCTTCTTCTCAAGCATAACTCTGCAAACTCTGTTTGGGAGTGGATACTCAACCTCTGTTAGCATGTAGATGTTTGCAGTTTCCAAGACCAGACAATGCACTATTGTGGGCTAGCCAACTCTTTATCAAACAAAGATATGGTGAGTTGATTACCATAAAATTTTTGGCAAATTTTTAGCCATAAACGGATTTGAGATATCTTTACCAGAGCCGTTTGCTCATGGATTAGCCAGTTCTTATGTTGATTAGACATGGTGGACTGATTACCATTTGTTGTGTTGATGCAAAGCACCTTTACCAAGTGAAATCTTCTCAAAACCATTTTACTGATCAACTTTTAAAACATACCCAACAACACTTAGAAAATTCTTTCAAACAATTAAAATTATTGCTTTTAAGCTTTTGATTCAACTAACCTCAAAAGCTGATAGCATGCATCATCTTTCCTTTCACCTAGTAGCTTCTTCTCAAGCATAACTCTGCAAACTCTGTTTGGGAGTGGATACTCAACCTCTGTTAGCATGTAGATGTTTGCAGTTTCCAAGACCAGACAATGCACTTGACAAGTGTGAAAGTATCTCCATCTGACCACTTTTTCTATACAGGCTAGCTTCCAGATCTCATCTCCAAAGATCTGGTGTCTCAAACATGGTCTTTAAATCTCCCCAAAGAACTCTCTCATATTCTTCTCCAGGTCTGCTATCACCATGCTTCTCCATCATTAGCCTATACAATTCCTTCAGATCATCCCTGGTTAAATCCTGAAGCATACCTGGAAAGTTAACATATATAACATCATGGTGATCTTACCTTATTATCTGGTATACCCCTTTACCTCCAGTCTTGATTATCTGCCATTTTACAATCTTAGCAGCAGGTTTTGAACTCGTGAATTGTTCCCATTGTAAATACCTCAGAAGAAGGTTCATCAACCTTTTCCTTCATATAGGCTTCCACATCTTCCTTAGTGTCAAATTTAACCTTCTTCACACCTTTCTTAGCAGTAGACTTTCTTCTAGTCCACTTCACAACTGGTTTCTTAACCTCAATATCTTCTTCTTTCTTTACAAATCCAGATGTAGCCACAACTTCAGTATCTGCAACCTTTTGCTTCTTTACGTCTTCTAACTGAAGTGTGATACCTTGCCTTTTCATCCTTTGAGCTTCAAGTTCTGAATCCTTAGGAACAAAACTTTGAACTTGTCTAACCACCTTTTCAAATTCAGCCTTCAACTCATCAGGCTTCATTTTCTTCAATTGGATCATCTTCCAGTTTGGATCCCTGTGACTTTTGATGTAGTTCATCATATACTACCTCTGTTTACCCTTATTCAAAGGTCTGTTCCTTTTTTCCTTCTCTCTCTGCTCTCTTAGAAGTCTTTTCTTTGCGTTCACCATTTCAACCATCCTCCTAGCATAATCTTCTAGACCAATATCAGTTAGGATATCCCTGTTGACTTCCAATTTAGCCCTGATGGTGTCCTAATCCTCATCTGTATAGAACTGTGCAGCTTTCAGAACTTTAGCTTTTCTCTTCTTTTGTGCTTCAGTTAGTTCTGGTTGCTCCTGCAAGTTCTTGGCAATAAGCTCATCTTTCAATTTTTGTCCTACAAGTTTTGCTTCTTCAACTGCATACTCTGCTTGAATTCTTGCAATCTCAGCTAGACTAGCTTCTTCTTCTCTGAGTTGCTTTTTAGTCTTTGCAGGTTCAGAAGTCTCTTGCAGTATCCCTTTACCTCTCCTCTACATAAAATCATCACCAGTACTGGTCTGGACACCACCAATAGTAACTTCAACGCTAGCAGACTCTGGATTATCACTACCAGTATTAATATCTGCACCAGTATTAACTTCTGCATAACCAATATCAATATCTTCGAAACCAATATTAACTTCAGCACCAGACTTAACTTCAGTGAAACTACCAAAACTTGTAGCCTCTTTATCCAGTCTCTTCTTAAAAGATTTCTTCTGACTGAGATCTTTTACCAAAGTTTCATCTGCTTCCAATCCTTGAGGACTAATATGTGTTTCCTCAGAGGATTTATCATTTGTAGGTGTCCTGAAAGTTGACTCACCCTCCTTCAAATTCCTCCCCTATTTGGAAGAATTTTCAGCTTCCTCACCTTCTGAGTCAGTAAGTTTAATCCCTCTTTGTCTGACTATCACTTCCAGTTTTTTAACCTTTTTCACCAGTTTAACAATAGCCTCTCCTATAGTATCTTTGGTCTTTTTCATATTCTTTTCCAATCCATCAATCCTGGTCAGTAACTGAGGAACTATTCTAAGAAGATCATCCACAGTCATTGAACTTGGTTCTGCTGCAGGAGTGGGTGTTGAAGGCTGGGATTGAGGAATCACTGATGGTTCTTCCTCATGGACTGGAGGTGAAGTTGGTCGTACAAAGGCAAAGATCCAGAAAGCTATGCTTCAGTCTTGAAAACACAAACAAATTCTTATTACAAAAAGAATGAACACACTTGCCGATGGGGTCATTGATCTTTCCAAACATATGGACGAGTTTCAAGGCGAAAGAGCACAGATCCAGCCATTTCTCACTAGGGACGTTCAAGGTGAAATGAATGAACAAATAAGGAACTACACTCAATCATTCCTTCAAAACATGGTTCCTTCTGTCACTAGAGAGATATTCAAAGATCAATTTTACCCAATGATCAAAACAATGGTTCAGCAGATCATTACTACTACACTGGTGGTCATGCATACTAGACCAGTCAGGCCTCCAATTGTCTCTGAAGATGATTTGATTTCAGAATTGGTGCTAAAAATGACTCTTTGAGCTCCATCTTTCACACCATATGAAGAAAAGCTATTTGAGCTACTTTTGGCATGACAACTGAAAACATCCTGCAAGGAAGCTGCTTGTCAAGACAAGAGACCAAGAAATGATGATGACAAGGATGAGGATCCGAATGCAAAAAGACAGAAGAATATCGAATAGTCATCATCATCCATGCCACCACCACCTGCTAGAACTACCACGACAGGTTACAACAAGCTACCAAACAACCAACATCTGATCAACCTCGGGATGCAGATTCTCCACCACCACAGCAAAAAACCAGTGTTTGTTGATCCCAGTTGAGCAAACGATCTAATATAGAAACTGACTTAGAATAACAACTTATTAAGTATTATGCGGAATTTAACACTTAACCTTAAGAAGAAGAACAGTTAACATTCAACACCTCAATATTATTTATTAATACGAATACTCTTACAGTATTAGGGTTTTGCAACCTTGAAGTGTATCGACCTTAGATATAAAACTTACGTATCTAATCAAACCTAGAACCTCCTTTTATAAGCTAAGGAGTCCTATACATTATACAATACGTAACCTATAAGATAAATATCTTTTCCATATTTATCTAACCGACTATACAAAACACTAGCAGTGGTTACAATATATCATCAGTGGTTACACATTACTACTAGCCGCGGTTGTCTTCATTCGTGGTTACACTCTTCGTCGTAGTGGTTCTATCAAGCCTGTCCGTGGTTCCAGTACTTAAAGTAATTCTTGATGCAAGGAACCTAAAACCCAACAATCCTCCCCTAAACTTGATACCTTCCAACAGAATCTTCAAGTTTTCTTTAAGTTCAAGACATCTGAATTGGAGGATGTAGCCAAACACTTACTAGCCTTAAGTATATTCTCATACTTCAGTAACAAATCGTAAGCTTGACCATCATAAGGTACTAACATCTTGATACAATCAGGCTTCAACATCTGATCAATTATTCCTGGATGCTTATTAGGTTGAGGATAATCACCTTCTACAAGCATATGAATAACCTTTCCGAAACATCAAAACATGAACTCCACAAGTTTGATATAAAAACCATCTAGTAACTTGACCATTGTAGAGTCCTTGCCATTCTGATTCATCATGAGTAGGTTCAAATAGAATCTTCAAATGATGATAAACCAACCTCTCATGATAATCATTTGGATGTACTTCACCAAACTTATTCTTGTAAAGTATCCAAAGATTCATCAAATCATCTCTATCAAAATAATGAAGCATTTGTGAAAATTTATTATACTCAGAAACTTCATTGTTGAGTCTTTGAATTTTCCAAACTCCTTCACCTCCAATTATAAGCTTAAACTCATAAGAAATGATTTGATTTTCATTTTCAACAACTTTCAATCTTTTAGAATCAGATGACTCCTGAACCTCAGATTTCTCTTCCTTTTACTTTGAATCCATTCTTCATCCTCTTTAATCCACTCTTCTTCCTTTTTAGAATTCATTGGACAGAAATCATCAACATTAATCCTCATACATCTCTCATAAATTTCCAAAATTCTTTCAAATGAACATTTACTAAGATTATAAGAAACATAAATGCCTCAATTTTAATAATTTTCATCAATACATTCCTCATCTGAGCCATAGTAGGAGGTTTCTTTCTTATAACCTGTTTCTTTGTTTTGGTAACCTTCCTTGCCCATTCACTCATCAATCTAGCTTTCTCCTCATCATCCAATATTGCCCATTCTTGTGCAAGAAACTCATCAAGAATTTGTAAAGAAGCTTGAAGATAGTTTTGTGATTTATACCATATAGCTAACCATTTCTCACTAGCTTCCTCCTCTTCTTTCTTTCTTTTATCCAAAGTCGCTTGTTCTTCAGAACCATATTCTTTACAAATTCGTCATCAAAAGCTTCTTGTTCTGCTCTAGATTTAAACTTCAACTCACGATGCATGCAATACCTTTACCCTTTCCAACATCGATTGAATCACCTTCTTCTTCGGTGGTTCACCAATAACTAAAGTTTTTCCTCTGGGTTGGTTTACAGAGTTTGAACAGATATCACAGGTGTAGAAATAGATGAAGTTTTACTTAGATTTATCAAAGTACTAGCAACTTCTTTCTCAACTTCTTTAGACTTAGGTTGTGATACAGAGAGAGTTGTAACAATAGTGGAAGTGGTTATAATAGCAGTGGGTATGATTGTAGTAGGAATAGTTGTAGTGGTTATAGTTGCCATGTCAAGTATAGCATCGTGGTTAGAAGTGTACTAACCGTGGTTTCAGACATACCATCGTGTTTGTGTTCAAGTACTACATCTTCTACAACTTTCTTCACATTTTCAAGAACTGCCTCATTCCCATCTTTATCCGATACCACAAATGTTTGATCTCCACTATCAACATCTTCTTCCATAGATACATTAACATCCTCCCCTAAATTCTTGCCTTCACTCCTCCTGTTTGGAAACATCCTCCATATTAGAGTGGAGAGGAGTTCGACTTCTTTTCCTTAGCTTCCTTAAAGCGAAGCCAGTGCCTTTTATCTTCTCCAAACCAAAACCCGTGCTTCAAGGCCAATATCCTTTTCATGAAACCCAGCCAATTCCTTGAGATTAGAGATCGTCTCCTCCATCTTGGTACATTTGGCCGTCAATTCATTTAAGCATTCAAGAATATCCTCCCACTTCGACTGTGTGAACTGGTCCAGAGGTGGTTCATTGGAAAAGTCAGTATGTACAAACTCGTAATCCGTCCAATTCATGTTCGTGTTCCAACCTATCCTCATCACTTCGAAAGTGTTAATCGCCCGAGAGGTGAATCTTGGATATAGAAAACATAGCATCGCACCTAGCCTGAACATCTATGAACCCTGTATAGCCAAGTGGCTAGGATTCTCCACTGTGTTAAGTTCCAAGGAACTCTCCACATTAGAAGTTGCCAATGGTTGGGTCTTATTAATGTTTCCACTATCCCGGACAAGATCTAAGCATGTATCAAGTAGTGGAAGCCCTTCCAATCATGTCACCTTCATCACCTGTGACAACCTCATGAGCAACACCACTAGCACTAGCCTGAGGAAGCTTAGTGCCCTTCTTTCTCCTAGTCCAGACAATAGGTGTAATATCAGTGATTTGAGGTGTAGTATCGCTGGTTGGAGGTGTAGTATCGGTGACAATTAGTTGAGTTTCAAGACCTTCATCAAAAATCGAGCAGTAGGGCAAAGTAAGCATGTGAGGAAATAAAGGAACATCTCTAATTTGTACATTCTCGTGCTGATTCCTCATATGTGCAAAAACCTTAGGAAGCATATGATGTACTTCATACTCTCTAGAATGTTTAATAGGATTAACAATTTGATGTGCTACAATCAGTTGAACAAACCGAGGATACAAATAGTATTTACCCTTCTTCCTAATGTTTTGTACTAACCCCTCATAAATCATCCTAGACCAATTAAACTTCCTTCCCTCAGATAAACAAATAATAGCAGTAGCAATTTTTGAAGGAAAGTCATTAAAACCTATGGTCTTGTTACTCATACACATCAACAAGGTGTGAATCAAAAACTTCCATTGTTGTGAAAACAAACTCTTAAAGAATTGTACCTTTTCACCTCTATGTGTATATCCTAATCTCTCTAAACCAGCAACAATCTCAACATCTGAAAGATTGTCAACCCCATCAAAGATCATCAAATCGCGAAAACTTCTCGAATGATATCCTCAAGAATAAATAACATGCTCATCCACTTCGACGAAACATCTCCACACCATCAACCGTTGCAAGTGTAGCATTCTTCCAGAATTGATGTATGTAGGTTTTAAGAATGGTGGGTGTACATGTTAAAGCATAATGAATGGGACTGTGAACTAAGAAATCAATCATTTGATGAAATCCTTCAGAACGAACATTCTTGGTGAGAATGGCTACTAGGTTATGTGAAGTGGAATACTTTTCAGCCATTTTGATTAAGGAAAATAATGATGTGAGTTGGTGAATTATGCAAATAAAGTGATTAGGGTTAAGGTTGAGCGCCAATTGGAAGTGGTTTGAGAATCAAATAAATGATCCGTCCGTGAGTTGGGGAGAGTGATATAGATTCGCCAATGTTACCAAACAGCCCCTGTACTATCCAAAACTAGACTCCATGCTATCCGCGGTTCTAGAACTACTATCCGTGGTTACAACATACCATCAGCAGATACATGGGATCACTTCTTCCAAATGACCAAGAGATATAGCAAGTAAATCAGCTCCTTATGCACCCAAAACCTTCATACCGGTAAGACTAAAACACAAAACCAACACAGAGTATAAAGTTATTGTTGTCAGTGGTAGAAAGAGCTAAAAGTGGTTCCAAAAGACCTATCCGTGGTTTGAACAAGTAAGTCAATATGGTCAACTTCTAGAACTAATATTAGTCCAACTCCCAAAAATCTCATTAACTTCTCAACCACATTAAACTCCTCAGATTTACTTCCATAACCCTAAACCCCACTTATAAAAAGAACCCAAATCTTTCATAACGCACACACCAATCAATATCAAAACCCTAATTACTTCAAAGTCTCAAATCAACTGCAATCACAATGTGGAACCCTAGTTGGAATAAACCAGAAGTAGTCAATCTAACATCCTCCTCATCCTCATCATCATCTTCATCATCAAGTGAAGAAGGTAACCCATGGCAGTTCTACCTCCCTCCACAATAAACAAGACCATTAGAAATCTCCATTTCTTCCATCATCTCAAGATGATAGTGTGGTGAATCCAAGTAATGCATCGAGGACTCGATGATTCCTCAAAGAAGAGATCTTCATACTCCCAACCTTCAGCATCTCGACCCCAAACAAGACCATGAGCAAGAAACCCACCACTTCCAAAAGACAGAGAGGTGGTTCTTGGTCTTCAAGTACCAAGTTATGGTGCTTCTTCACACATCATAAAGGGGAAGGGAAAAAGGAAAATGGAATGATGCTTTTTGGTGATATGACTATGTCCTTCGTGCTTCATCTAATGTGGTCATCGTCATCATCAACGTTTTCATCAATCCATCCTTTCCATTTTGATCCTTAGCATCCTTGCATAGTAGTCATGCATCTCCGTACCATTGAGATAGAAGGAATGGGTGGTTATGCAAGACTTCACAAACGCATATCTAGCATCTAGTGTGAAAGATGTGAGCGATCATGCATATCCAATGTTAGATGTTGGAATAGATGAGATGAACTAGATTAGGATTAGTAGATCATGTATAGTTCTGTTCTTGTAGTTGCATTTGATGTTGATTGTACTCTGTAGTCGTAATTTATTTCTCTAATGAATGAATGAACACTTTGCATCACTACTT
Source organism: Chrysanthemum makinoi (assembly GCA_910596185.1). NCBI lineage: Eukaryota > Viridiplantae > Streptophyta > Magnoliopsida > Asterales > Asteraceae > Chrysanthemum > Chrysanthemum makinoi. The sequence goes on along the minus strand of OU343216.1, from coordinate 64,603,237 downwards.
CTTTTACTTCTATAATAATCATTCTAGTAACCGCAAAATGGTTAGTGAAAAACAGGACAACTAGCAGTGGTTTGAACCAAACTATCAGAGGTTAGAAACAAACTATCAGTGGTTAGAAACAAAAATAGCAAAACTAAGATTACATAATAACAGTTCAGTACATATACAAATTGTACCATACAAAAATGCACTTTTAACATCCATCTGATACACCACAAAGTTTTTGAATGAAGCATAAGCTAAAAATAATCTAATAGCCTCAATTCTTGCAACTGGAGTAAATACTTCATCATAATCAAGCCGGTTTGTGTGTATCCTTGATCAACCAACCTTGACTTGTTCCTCACAACAATACCTCTTTCATCCTTTTGTTTCAACACCCATTTTGTCCCAATGGCCCTTTTACCATTTGGAAGTTCTACCAATGTCCAAACCTCTTGAAGTTTGAACTGAAGAAGCTCCTCTTGCATTGATTCTACCCATCCTTCTTCTGATAATGCTTCTTCAACTCTCTTTGGTTCCTTTTGAGACAGAAAACAAGCAAAAGGCAATTTTGCGATCTTTATGACTGTTTCTTTGTGAAGAGATTCTGCAAAGAACCCATGTTCAGGAAAGGGTTCTGTGTTCTTAACCTTGCTTCTTGTTTGAACTTGAGTATTCAAATTTCCAAGTATTTGTTCCTTGGGATGAATCTTGTGTATCCTTGTGGAGGTATGAGGACTTTCATGAATGACATGTTCCAAATTAGTTAAATCAGCATTAAAGAAATCATCCATGTCTTCATCATCAGTAGGAGTATCAATTTCAATCAAAGCGGGCATATCAGGATCATGTGGATACTCCTCTTCACCATGTAATGGCCTTGCATGTGGTCCAAAGAAAGTACTACTATCAAGTATTACAGCCGGGATTTCACTTGTAATGCAGTGGTAGAAGTTGTTGGCTTAGCAGTGGTTGTATTAACTCTATCCGTGCTTTTGTTTGGCTTATCGTGCTTCGCTTTTTCTTCTTTTCAATTTCTTCTACCAACACTGAATTATCTTTCAATAACTCATCCTTATCTTGATGATGAGCACTATTGCCTCCAGTATTCAAAGCATCATCATCGAGGGACCTTGCTTATCAATGATGGGTGAGACAGAACTAGCTTTCCACTTTTCAAACAAATAAAACTCTTGAGGAGAATCAGCTTCCTTAGAAATTGCTTCTTCACCAAAATTCTTTTGAGTACCTGCATCAACATTAGTGGAAGTTCCCGCAATGATAGGCTCATAATTCATAGATTTGGTTAGCATATCAATGTTAAACAAGCGCCCGGTCCTTTGGTCTCAACACTAGAGTCTTTTCCTTTGAATTGAACATGTAAATTTTCTTCAACAATTCTAGTCCTCCTATTGTATACTCTAAAGGCTTTACTATTTGATGAATAGCCTAAAAAGTATCCATCATCCGCTTTTTCTTGAAACTTGCCTAGGTAGTCTATGGTATTCAAGATAGTAACAGGACACCCAAAAGGTTTTAGGAATGCAATCATTGGCTTCCTATCATGTAACAACTCATAGGGAGTCTTGTTATGAGGCTTCACTACCTTACTTCTATTCTGCACATAACATGCAGTGCCTACAAATCTTCAGCCCAAAAGGTAGTTGGTAACTTAGACTCATACAACATAGTCCTAGCAGCCTCAATTAGTGTTCTATTTTTCCTTTCAACCACACCATTTTGTTGTGGTGTTCTAGCAACACTAAACTGTCTTTCTATACCTTTATCTACACAAAACTGATTCATCACATCATTCTTAAACTCAGCCCATTATCACATCCGATTATCTTGACTTTATGATTAAATAGATTTTCTATCTTAATAATGAAACTCTTGAGAACTTCACTAGTTTCACTCTTAGCAGCCAAAAAGTAAACCCAAGAAAATCTACTATAATCATCAAGTGATAACTAGGCAATACTGCTTATGGTTCAAACTCTTGACAAAAGTAGGTCCAAATAAGTCCATATGAAGCATAAACAGTGGTTGTGAAATGGTGTTGACAGTTTTGGACTTACAAGAAGCTCTATGTTTTTTTCCTTTCTGACAAGCCACACACAGTTCCTTACACTCAAAAAACTTAGAAGGTAACCCTCTCACTAAGTTCCCTTTAACCGCTTTATTGATTGTTTTGAAATTGAGGTGACCTAATCTTCTATGCCATAACTTAGACTCATCCACGGATGCTTTAGCAAATAAACAAGTTAAGGACCTATTAGGAATTACATCTTTAAGATCAAAACAATATATATTTTCCTTCCTAGGTACCCTAAGTTGTATAAACTTCTCATCGGCATCTTAAACTCAGGAGACAACACCACACACTCATTTTCACCAAAAAGTACCCAGGTTTTCTTATCACACATTTGAGAAACACTGAATAAATTGTACTTAAGTCCCTGTACCAAGTAGACTTGTTCAAAGTCCAAATTTCTGTTCGATTGTGCCTCTTCCAAGTATCTTTCCTCCCTTTGGATCATTGCCAAAAGCCACATATCCTCCATCAAAAGCTTCAAAATCTTCCAGGTTGCTCCCATCCCAAGTCATGTACCCAGAGCAACCACTATCAAAAACTCCTTTATCTTTTAGCTCATCTTGTAGATTGCCCCGCACATGAAATTAAACAAGTTAGTTCCTTTTGTGGACCCAAGCCAATATGACTTGGTCGCCTGCATCAATATAATCAAATTTGGTTAGGTCCATTGATGCACAGTTGACATGATGTAAAACCTTGGTCTTAGGCTTCCATTGCCAACTAGTTGAGGCCTTAACAACATAAAATGATTCCCAACCAATCGTATCGGTTATCACCTTTGGAATTTTTAAAACTTCTTTGTTATCTGTGGTGATTTTTGGCTTATTAGTGGTTTGATTTTGCTTAGCCGTGTTTACACTTTGCTTAGCCATGGTTGGAACCCATTTGGGAGAAGCAGTGACAATTGATTTTGTATTCCCATTCCTCATTAACCTGCTTAGGAATCATGTTTTTTAGGATGAGGGTTTGTTTTCTTTGAAAAGTTTTGGTGATTTACCCTCCTCCAATGATTCCAAACTTGTGGTCTGCTTTTATTACAATTTCTCTGTAAGTGCTCAAAACTACCACATATAAAACAAGCCTTTTTAACACATTGAAACTCATCACCTAATCTGTTAGAAATTAAACCATTTAAGCTTCTTTGATTACCCCTATGTTTATATTGTTTCATCTGCTCCTAGGTATTTCCCTGTACTCTACTACATTCTTGGTAACTTTAGCTCCAAATCTAGGTACAAGATTAGCTTGTCTAGTATCAACTTTCTTAAGAGGTTCTAACTTTTCAGTCGTGTTGATACTTTACTTTTCCTCGAATCGATTCCCAATCACCAATGATGGGAGCATCGTGAGGACTTATCGAACTTATCTTAGGTGTCTCCTTACTTATTCCTTCAACCAGTTTGTTAAAACTGAATTCACTACTAAATGACAGTTCTTTAGCAGGTGGTGCATTTTGCATAAGAGTGGGTGGTGGCATATTGTTGTATCCTATCCTAGAACCCTTTTTCATTAGATGACTCTCTATAGATTTATGAACAGATCGAAGAAAATTGTGTTTTAGCTACCCTAACAACATGTTTTCTTTTTCATCTAGGGCCTTTTGTTTTTCACTCTCTGCTAGTTCAAGTTTCTTTTTAAGCATTGTAATCTCTCTATTTTTAAGATCAATTTCACCACCTAAGATATTGATCTTATCTACATACTCAAACTCACATTTAATACAGTATCTAAGCTTTTCTTCCACACTCTCTAGACCAACCCTATAACCTAAGTTATCCATAGTTAGTCTTTCTACCTCTTTCCTCATACTTTCGGTGATAGCTTTTGAGATTCTAAGTTATCATTACATGATTTAAAAGAGCAAGTAGACTCATTAGATACCTCGAATCTGAACTGTAAGATGAAGCATAAGCCATAAGAGCAAAGTTATGCTCTTTGGAAGCTTCACTAGTAAGAAAAGCTGCATTGGGTCCTTCTTCAATCTGATCACTCCAATCATAATCACCAAGACCTTCTTGAGCCACCAATGTCTGAAGAAGGAGCGAGACTCTTCAGATGATCTTCTTAACACCTTCAATCCTCTTAGGAGCTCGACATTCCCTTGCAAAGTGACCCTTCTTCTTGCAGTTGAAGCACTCCATCTTGCTTTTGTCGAACCCCGCTCTCCTTTGACCATCATACTTAACTTGTCTTCCAGTCCTCCTCAAAAACTTCCTTGCTTGGAGAGTTAACATTGCCATTTGCCATTGAAGATTAATCTCTTCTAGATCATCTGGATCAATTTGATCCAGATCTTGATTCAACAGAAACACTAGTAGTTAAATCAGTCAGAAAAGCACAAATTGCACCATCACTAACATTATCACTAACAGTGGTATTGTTTGCAATAGCCGTGGATATACCATAGGAAGCAGTGGATACATCTTGTGAGCTCTTGTGATTAGTGGAGACAAAAGCAATGTTTGGATTAGCAGAAGATGCATTAGCAAAGTTATTCTCGGACTCATAAACCTTCAAGTTGTTGAAGAGATTATCCAAAGTCATCTTAGGAAAGTCCTCCTTACTCCTCCACACAATTGTATGAATAGCCCATTCAGATGATAGACTCCTAATGAACTTCAAATTAATATCTTCTTGAAGAACCATATAATCTACAGACTTGGTTTGATAAGTTTTTGAAGTCTATTATATGTGCCATCAATCTTTTCTCCACTGAGAGCAGTGAAGGTTTCAAATTGATGCTTGAGCATATTCATCCTGGACTTCTTAGTAGCTTCATTGCCAGTAAACCTTGTCTCAAGAGCATCCAAGAACTCTTTAGCGATTCATATTGCTCAAAATCCAAAGCATAATCATTTGGTATTCCCATGGAGAGAATACTGTGAGCCTTGATCTCCAGCTTTCTCTTAGCCTTATCAATTTCACTAACAATGGAAATTTTTTTGCCATCCTCACCCTTCTTAGGAAGAGTGTCTCCCTTTTCAACAACATCCCAGAGAGCATAATCAATCATGCAAATGTATTGCCTCATTCGCATTCTCTAGATTTGATACTCACCATGCTTGAGCATGGGTACCTTTGAAGCAGTCACCATGTGAGTTTCGTCAGACATCTTATCTTTCTTGAAAAAAACTTAACTTAACCTCTTCTTGATTACAGTTTCTAGATCACAAGCTCTGATACCACTTGTTGATCCCGGTTGAGCAAACGATCTAATATAGAAACTGACTTAGAATAACAACTTATTAAGTATTATGCTGAATTTAACACTTAACCTTAAGAAGAAGAACAGTTAACATTCAACACCTCAATATTATTTATTAATACGAATACTCTTACAGGATTAGGGTTTTGCAACCTTGAAGTGTATCGACCTTAGATATAAAACTTACGTATCTAATCAAACCTAGAACCTCCTTTTATAAGCTAAGGAGTCCTATACATTATACAATACGTAACCTATAAGATAAATATCTTTTCCATATTTATCTAACCGACTATACAAAACACTAGCAGTGGTTACAATATATCATCTGTGGTTACACATTACTACTAGCCGCGGTTGTCTTCATCCGTGGTTACACTCTTCTGTCCGTGGTTCTATCAAGCCTGTCCGTGGTTCCAGTACTTAAAGTAATTCTTGATGCAAGGAACCTAAAACCCAACAATGTTCATTTCACGTATACCGGTGGTGAGGGTCATGACATTCCCGAGCCCCAACAACAACCAACGCCCCTACCATCATCTCGACCAGAGTCATCCTCCAGAACAAAGAAGAAGAAAACGTCAGTCATCTCTTGGTTAGATGACGACAAAACTGAGGAGTATAACTGGTTCAGTAACATGGTAAAGGCAACACCCAGAATACCTGAAGGCCAAGAACCGGTAGATGGTCGAACCATGGAGCATGTCAAAATTATCCAATATGAATTCAGAATTAAGAAGATGACGAAACGAGAGCTCCGCAGAATCAAGAACGATGCATTCAACTTGCTTAAAGATAGATCCTGCAAAAATGATCAATGTTTGATCCGTTACTTTCAAAAATGATCCCGATGTATTTTTAAACTTACATTTAGTTTATAAAAACTATATTTTTAGTTTTCCTAGTGATTCAAATTCATTTGGTACATAAATCGTTAAAGTTAAATTATTACGTCGTTTTTCTTAAAAATTATACGATAATTATTTTATCACTCAAATTTCACAAGGAATGTATTTTTACAATTTTTATTATCTCAATACATTCTATTTTGATCTATTAAAAACTTACTTATACCAAAAATTTCCATTTACCCTTAATTATACATTTTTCCTACACATGTTACTTATACTCTTTATCAAATATTTACACAATACTTTTACACAATTTATAAAAAAAAAAATATATATTTTTGGTGACAAAAGTCCCCAAAAATCCGGCCCTCTATAGGGTGTAGTAATGGATTGGCATGGCTAGCTTGATTGTATTAATTGTTACTTGTACATAAAAGTCTTATACTTCTATTATTTTCACATACATGCATCTCATTCAAGTGATAGCTAAAATTTTTCTCTCTTCTTTTGGCTCTCCTTCAACCGGTCATCACATAGAGATCACAAAGGGATCAAAACTTTTCTAGTTCAAGTGTTTTTAACAATCTAGTTTATACTCTTTATAAGGTTTTGAAATAAAAACCAAGAGTATTTAAGTTTAACCTTGTTACTTACATCTCATCATATTCATCTGTAAGCATGTTTCTTTCATTTTTCATGTTTCCTTATCATTTCATATTCATCTTTTCATTTTTGGAGCACATGCAAGACATATGTGATTTATACCATTTTTCATGATTTATTGAGTTATATATATATTATGGTCATCCTATAATTATTCCCATGGTATTCTTTGGTTTTGATGATGATTAGGAACCCATGACACCCTAAGAAGGTGTATGGTAGGATTAGATTAGTTTTGGAGTTGATTTGAAGGGATTAGAATAGGTTTTGTCCGAGAAAAACTATTTTCGATAAGTTATAAATTATGTTCTGTCCTTGTTTCATTTTTCTGGAAAAACCGACAGTTGGTACGAAACTTTGGCCTTGATATTTAGTAAATATACTTTAAAACGAATCCGTGGCCGCTTGAACGGATTAAAACGGAGTTATAACGAAGCCGTGGTGAATTTTTAAAGTTTGACGACGAAAAATATACTTTTCTGAAATTTCAGCTTGCTGTTTTTACATTGTTTGGGTCAAAAACGAGCTTTAAGCTTCACAAATTATTTCGACTTATCAAAAATATATTAGTTTACTTTGATACGAAGCTAAGGACGTATTATACGTAGAAAACGGATTTGAAACGACAAATATATGCACGTTTTCATAAACGTGCCGTAACTATTATTTTCTCAAAACTATATTATTTTTACGATACAAGTGTTACGTTAGCTGTAACGTCCATGTTGAGGGCTGTTTTAACCATGATCTGGAACTTTTGGAACAAAATGTCTTCTAGTAAAATCAAGTTCACCGCCATATTTTCAAAACGACAAGCCGTTTGTATAGCGGAGTTGTAGTAAATTATTTACGGATGTTCAAACTTGGCCGAAACTCATTTTCTGCACAACAATTAGCCAAAATCACTATCTTTAACCCTTAATATCTTTATGATCGAGACCTTTTGGACGAAAACTCTGAACTGAAACTTTTAGATATCGATACAAACTTTCCAAAACCGTCGAGTTCGTTCTCTAACGATCGACGTACACCATTTTACGACTAGTTTTCCAAAGCCATTTTTGTTAATTTCATGAAAATTCCTACGACATTGTTTTGCGACGAAAAGTGGAAATTTCACTAAAAATCATTATAAAACCATTGTAGGATGACATTTTGACGTAAAAACATGTAAAGTCATTTTGAAGGGTCAAGACGTCAAAAGAGTATTTTTCGACGACGAGTAATATTTTTCAAAAACCGCAAATGGTATAAATAACATATGAAGCGCATGCATAACATTACATTACAACTCATGACATATCATATCATTCGTAATAGGTCCCGGTTAACGCATCACATTATACCTCGGTGTACTCACTTTTGCCATTATTCCAGTTATCCAAGTGAGTTTTCATAGCCCCGTCGCATGCTTTTAATTATTTTCAAACCTACGGGGGAGAATACATTGCACAACATTTTTATTACGATACCAAGTACATTAAATTCATTTACATTGCGTAAGTTACCACATTGCCAATTGAAAGTCCCCATTACCTGAACATGAACCGTTAATCTTTGGAGCGAGGATGAGTGGATAGATCTATCGAGGGTGACGCCTCCATCCAAGTTGGTGAATCCCAACTTGTCATACGGATGCATTTCATTTGATAACATTACGAGTTGTTCCGCAAACACTCTGCTAGGGGCATACATTATGAACAGTCTAGTTTCGGGGTCATGGGCTTAAGCAATTGTAACATTTTTATGTGACATAATTGTCATGCCTGAAACATTTTACGGACAGATTGTCATGCATGATCTATACTTGTGTAGTCGTATAAAACATTTACATAAACCTATGATTTCTCACCAACATTATTGTTGACCGTTATTAGCAATGTATTTTCGTGTAACGAGGCATTATCATCATGACATGGTTAGGAACCTACATTTTGAGTCGTGGCGTCGACTTACATTATTGTACATTATGGCACTATCTTTCAAAACATCGTTTGGACTTGTATTATATTTATGTTTCCGCAAACTTTGTAAACCTTTTGGGACCGATGTTGTACTCAATGCTTTGTTAAATATCAAACGATGTGTTTTTAAAACGACACTTTAGGTCGTTCAATATAACTATGATGTGGTGCTATGACAGTCAATCCCGGAATTCCATTCATTTGCAAACAGGTAAATTGGGGTGTGACAGATTGGTATCAGAGCTACAGTTATAGAGAACTAGGTTGCATCATTGACCCTAGACTATAACTACATCATCATAGCATCTCATCATTTCATCATAAGTGCATGTTCATTTTGCATGCGATTTATACGTACATTTTTCGAGCTATTTACTTTCATTTCAAAATGATTGTCACATGGATGCCCTTAAGTACCCATCCCATTATCTTTTCCTCATACTCTAATGTGGAGAATTCCTTGTCATTCCCTATCACAATTTTCACATCAATTGACTCATCACCAATAACGTTGAATACCGAGATAAACCTTTTAGGAGGACGAAGTTACACCTACACCATCACGATCACTATCGATTCACTGTAAGATCAGTACAATTTTTTATCACTCAGTTGGGACAGATCATACCATTGGGTAGAACTTATAGGCTTAGTCCTAATGAACCTATTTTCTTAACTCACCACAAGGATTCCATTATTATCATTGTCATTATTTTCATCATCATTATCATTTCGAGCACCATCCGTACCATCACATCTCATACACGATACTCATACACCCGACTTGCAGCTTGAGAAGCGTGCATGATTTGACACACCATTACCACCTACCACTAAGACTACAAACACTACACCATCTCATAGGTTTGAGGACTGTGAGAGTTCTAGGGCTATTGTTGCTAGACCGTCTACTATTCCTACACTTGAGACATGATTAGACTACCAACGAGAATGATAATAAGTACCTTTCTAGCTAATGTAATCTTTATCATTTATTATCTCTACGATAATCACCACCTTGTTTATTTCATTCCTTACTCCAATTGCCAAATTTTCCATCATTTCACGACAATACATCACTATCTTACTAGGGGTTAGGCCAACTTTATTCTCGACCAATAAGTAGATTATTACTGCTCGATAAGGTTCTCCTATGTATCCTACAAACCATCCAACAAATTTTATTCCAAATTATCCTGCTACTATTCCATGAAATTATTTCACTTGATTTCATTTCGAACTATTTTATCACTATCTTAGAAACGTTGTTTCATAAAGTTTTAACACAAGTTGTTTTATTACCAACTTATCAATTGGTTTCAGTCATTTTATCAACTATTTAATATCCTCATGCGAAACGATTTTCATGTTACTCTGAAAAATCATCGAGCTATTATCTTACAAAACAAAACGTTGAATACCAACCATTTGTCCTACATTCACTCTTATGAGATAATAAACTTCATTTTTATCAAGCAAACCGCTTTCAACTATTCTCTAGACCATTTCATCTTACTCCTGTACCATTAAACCTAAAATTTACGATTTTAATAATACTTTATAAACAATGACCTTACTGATACTTTGCAAACTATTTTCGCATAGTATGATAAACCGATTAATTTGCTATTAATTTATAAAACAACAAACAATTGCAATAGCAAGTTATAAACTATATTACAAATTTTTCCTGCAAGTAATATTACGGTCTTATAAACTATTTTACCCTTTTGGTGAGCTATTTTAGCCACTGTTTGATTTAAAATCATAATACTTGGTACAGCTTACCTCACAAGGACTATTCGCCTTTACTTTTCTTGACTATTATATTACCAACCTCTAAACCATCTTGATATTAATTGAACTACGAAATCTTCTATTATTGGACAAACGATAAATTGTTTTTTTTTTGTAAGCATGAAACTTCATCTTTACCTTTTCATATATATTTTTCATACATTTTCTTGAAGTCCTCATGGTCATATTTGATTGTTATAGTTTTTATTCATGTTTATCAAATGTTATCACCCATATGTGTCCTATTAATTTTATAACAAGTGCGTACTAGTTAGAAGTTTATAAAAATGAGAAGTTTGAAAAATGGATCATCAAAGTCTAGTTGTGGTTAAACAAGTAGATAAAAATGGTAAAGTTTAAAATAAGCGCGTGAAGCCATTAAATTTATAATTTTTTCGAAAAGTTAGTCATTTTTATAAGTTTATTAAAGATTTAGAAAATAGATTTTTAGTTATGAACGTGGCCTTTTGAACGAAAAAGATACTTCCAAGTTACGATTTAAAACTACCATTTTAGGAAAAGGTTTATACGGTCCGAAGTTTTAACTGACCAAACAATAGACCTAAAATTTCGTGAAGTCTCGAAGTTTAAAAATATATTAGTACTCTTGATTACCTTCGAATGGATATAAAGAACTTGAAAAACGGACTTAAAACGAGTGAATAAAGGTTAACCGAACTTTGAGTCAAAAACGTCTTTGAAAACACTATTCCGCATTAGTATGTCGTCGGATTTTTTTATCAAGGTTTTGAGGGCCTAAACGGACGTTTCGGGGGAAACGGACCTTAAAAACGAGCTAGTTTTCCTATGTATATATTACGTCAAGTCCGATGTAAACCGATTTGTCAATCCTTAAAACCGTTACTTAGTTTCAACTACATTTTCACCATTTGCTCAAAAGTGATTATTTTTGACAAGGAACCGTCACACATCCAAGTAACAATATTTTATTTAACTAGTTTTCAAGTAGCATATTGGGTGATACGTTTTCAAATTGTACATTCACGACAACATATCATAACAAAAGTCATAACATTCATTTTAGGTCGCGGATAGTTCCGAGCCTCACTTTCGTGCACTTCATTTTGTTAACATATCAATCACATCAGGTGAGTTCATACCCGCTTTTACTTGTTTAAAATCCTATAAACTATTTGGGGTGAGATACATGCTTATTTATCAAAACATTTAAACTCTATTGCAAAGTTTTATAAATGTATATATCGTATAAACATTTCTTTCTGTTAACACTCTATAGATGCTTACGCCATTTATTTTTCACTCAACCGATAAGTTAGGATTCGACGAGTGACCTTTTTAGGAAAGACTTCCTATACCATCTGTAAGGAGGATTCCTCGATACAAGAAAACAATGAAAGGATTTTTGGAATTACCAACAAGGACTAGAACTAGATGGTAGGATGATTCAAAACTCAACAAAAACCTTAAGACATCACGAGGCCTTCCGAACCACTATTTTGGATTAGAATCCAAACTCTATCATTCCAAAAGTTCTAGCTAGACTGAAGTTACTTAGATTTATCTGAAGCTTAATACCCATGAAGCAACACTATAGGGATATACCAAGTCTTCTAACGAGGTCAGAACATTCTTAAACATGGCCTCAACAATATGTGAATTTCCCTGCAATGAGTGTCCCTTAAAGGAAAATTTTGGTTAAATTAAGGTTATCAATATAAACTTCCCTAAGGCATTGTGTTCTCTAGAAATTCCAAGTAACCTCACTTCTATATCAAGAGATGCCCCTTGAGTTTGAACACGTCGGACAATCAATGACTCCCCACCTACAAGTGAAACCAGAACAAACATTCTTCGACATAGTATAAGATGATATCTACTTTCTTGCTAACATGATAACAATATTAGTGATGAACTATTTTTGGAAGCACTCAATATCGGAACAAATCTTGGAAAACCAACCACTACACCACCTCACTTAAATATTTAAGGTTTGTGACTTTACAACATGGAGTATGGGAACCCTTCGATAATCAAACAATAAACATTTTAGTTATAGAGACCAAGCACATTAGGCAAGTAATACACAGGTCATGACATTCGATAGGATTAGGAACGCGAGGAATCACAACCCATTTACCTATAATCTATTCTTTTCAATAAGGTCCTTTCCTACAGATCTAACATTTTTGAAGTATAACACAAGACACGTGGTATTAATTCCGGTTGTGCCTATTATAACCTATTCGATTCATCTTAGATGGCAGCTGTCATTTTAGATTTCCATGAAACCTACTAGGACATGATTACCGCCTACTACCCTGGCTCAATGGTTAGTGCTAGAGAGCAATTCCACATTAGATTATATGCTCAAGCCAAGATGACCTTCTAGAAATGATTAGGTAAATCATTCTCCATCGACAAGTTTCTTTGCAACAATAGTTAACTCATGAACGTATTGACTACACCATTCGAGGCCTTTGTAAGGTTGAGGTATCAATCACTTATTCAAGGATTAAAATCAGGAAAGTCCAATTCATTAGTCCATGATTCATTCATGAAACAAACAAAGAAGTCATACAAATCAAGAATCGGTTCCAATTAACAACATATAGCTAGATAAGCTACATCGTTATACGATGCGAAATTTGGAGATATGTCCCATTAGCCGCAAACCATTAGAATTTCAAGTGGGCAACAAATTATGCACAAGGACCCGTCTTGGAAAGGCGCGGTACGATTTAGAAAAACTTTGGGCGAACCAATTGACCCAAATATTCTCATCTATCGTACCTCATTTTCTTTCCGATTTGTTATCATTTACGAGAATTTTAATTCCTTTTACTTTAACTATCATTGTAACAACACGGTTTAAATCTTTGTAAACATTGAGAGTTATAACAACTAAACGACGTCGCATCATCGTTCCTTAATTATACATAGCCTAGCTAACTATGTCTAATTCTGGAGGGATCATGTTATGTTGGGAGCGGTTATTTATAATTCTTAGTGCAAGCAAAATGTTCACATGTTCCAATTCAAAGTGTTACTTATGAGAGACTCATTCGATACTTTCTTTACTACGATGTTTTGTACACTCTCAATCATCGATAACCGTAACGACACTTCTCCATGTCTTTTCTTCTCGTTATTCATTACAAACTCAAATTCGATAGACCAACATGAGTTGAATTCTGGACTGAATTCCTTTTGGATGGGCGAATGTGACAACCCGTACTTCGGTCATTTCTGAAACATTTTATGCCTCACAATTTCAACAATTATCAGTAAACTTGGTTTACGTGTTTTCAAATTCAGCGTAACCTTAAAGGTTTAGCGGCGAATTCATGATCATAACACCACGAACATTTCATATGGACTAAGATTAGTCTACATTTCATTGACATCATTTGCATCACATTAATTCATTCATGACATTTCATTTAAGCATTTAACGCGTAATTTTTATATTTAATAAACGTTATCGCGTGAGTTATTATTTTGAACATTTAATCCGTTACTTTCAAAAATGATCCCGATGTATTTTAAACTTACATTTAGTTTATAAAAACTATATTTTTAGTTTTCCTAGTGATTCAAATTCATTTGGTACATAAATCGTTAAAGTTAAATTATTACGTCGTTTTTCTTAAAAATTATACGATAATTATTTTATCACTCAAATTTCACAAGGAATGTATTTTTACAATTTTTATTATCTCAATACATTCTATTTTGATCTATTAAAAACTTACTTATACCAAAAATTTCCATTTACCCTTAATTATACATTTTTCCTACACATGTTACTTATACTCTTTATCAAATATTTACACAATACTTTTACACAATTTATAAAAAAAAAAAATATATATATATTTTTGGTGACAAAAGTCCCCAAAAATCCGGCCCTCTATAGGGTGTAGTAATGGATTGGCATGGCTAGCTTGATTGTATTAATTGTTACTTGTACATAAAAGTCTTATACTTCTATTATTTTCACATACATGCATCTCATTCAAGTGATAGCTAAAATTTTTCTCTCTTCTTTTGGCTCTCCTTCAACCGGTCATCACATAGAGATCACAAAGGGATCAAAACTTTTCTAGTTCAAGTGTTTTTAACAATCTAGTTTATACTCTTTATAAGGTTTTGAAATAAAAACCAAGAGTATTTAAGTTTAACCTTGTTACTTACATCTCATCATATTCATCTGTAAGCATGTTTCTTTCATTTTTCATGTTTCCTTATCATTTCATATTCATCTTTTCATTTTTGGAGCACATGCAAGACATATGTGATTTATACCATTTTTCATGATTTATTGAGTTATATATATATTATGGTCATCCTATAATTATTCCCATGGTATTCTTTGGTTTTGATGATGATTAGGAACCCATGACACCCTAAGAAGGTGTATGGTAGGATTAGATTAGTTTTGGAGTTGATTTGAAGGGATTAGAATAGGTTTTGTCCGAGAAAAACTATTTTCGATAAGTTATAAATTATGTTCTGTCCTTGTTTCGATTTTCTGGAAAAACCGACAGTTGGTACGAAACTTTGGCCTTGATATTTAAAAAATATACTTTAAAAGCGAATCCGTGGCGGCAGGCGGATTAAAACGAGTTATAACGGCCGTGGTGAATTTTTAAAGTTTGGACGAAAAATATACTTTTCGAAATTTCACACAACTGTTTTTACATTGTTTGGGTCAAAAACGAGCTTTAAGCTTCACAAATTATTTCGACTTATCAAAAGTATATTAGTTTACTTTGATACGAAGCTAAGGACGTATTATACGTAGAAAACGGATTTGAAACGACAAATATATACACATTTTCATAAACTTGCTTAGTAACTATTATTTTCGAAAAACTATATTATTTTTACGATACAAGTGTTACGTGTGCACCAGAAATGTAATAAGCGATCCATGTTGAGGGGTTTTTAACCATGATCTGGAACTTTTTGGAACAAAATGTCTTCTAGTAAAATCAAGTTCACCGGCCATATTTTTCAAAGCGACAAGCGTTTGTATAGCGGGTTGTAGTAAATTATTTACGGATGTTCAAACTTGGCGAAACTCATTTTTCGCACAACAATTAGCCAAAATCACTATCTTTAACCCTTAATATCTTTATGATCGAGACCTTTTGGACGGAAACTCCTGACTGAAACTTTTAGATATCGATACAAACTTTCCAAAACCGTCGAGTTCGTTCTCTAACGATCGACGTACACCATTTTACGACTAGTTTTCCAAAGCCATTTTTGTTAATTTCATGAAAATTCCTACGACATTGTTTTGCGACGAAAAGTGGAAATTTCACTAAAAATCATTATAAAACCATTGTAGGATGACATTTTGACGTAAAAACATGTAAAGTCATTTTGAAGGGTCAAGACGTCAAAAGAGTATTTTTCGACGACGAGTAATATTTTTCAAAAACCGCAAATGGTATAAATAACATATGAAGCGCATGCATAACATTACATTACAACTCATGACATATCATATCATTCGTAATAGGTCCCGGTTAACGCATCACATTATACCTCGGTGTACTCACTTTTGCCATTATTCCAGTTATCCAAGTGAGTTTTCATAGCCCCGTCGCATGCTTTTAATTATTTTCAAACCTACGGGGGAGAATACATTGCACAACATTTTATTACGATACCAAGTACATTAAATTCATTTACATTGCGTAAGTTACCACATTGCCAATTGAAAGTCCCCATTACGAACATGAACCGCTTAATCTTTGGAGCGAGGATGAGTGGATAGATCTATCGAGGTGGCGCTCCATCCGAAAGTTGGTGAATCCCAACTTGTCATGCATGGATGCATTTCATTTGATAACATTACGGAAGTTGTAAGCAAACACTCTGCAGGGCATACATTATGAACAGTCTAGTTTCGGGTCATGGGCTTAAGCAATTGTAACATTTTACGTGACATAATTGTCATGTTCGAAACATTTTACGTGACAGGATTGTCATGCATGATCTATACTTGTGTAGTCGTATAAAACATTTACATAAACCTATGATTTCTCACCAACATTATTGTTGACCGTTATTAGCAATGTATTTTCGTGTAATCGAGGCATTATCATCATAACATGGTTAGGAACCTACATTTTGAGTCGTGGCGTCGACTTACATTATGCATACATTATGGCACTATCTTTCAAAAACATCGTTTGGACTTGTATTATATTTATGTTTCCGCAAACTTTTTAAACCTTTTGGGACCGATACAATTGTACTCTGAATGTTTTTTGTTAAATATCAAACCATGTGTTTTAAAACGACAGTCAATCCCGGGAATTCCATTCACCGCACGTACCAAAGCAGGTAAATGGGGTGTGACATGATTTACCCCATATCCTCTACCAACTCCTTCTCTTCCCCTGTTCATCTGCCTTTCTTGAACTGATTGCACCATAACCTTCCCATCTCGGACAGTTGCTTGATTGTGTGGATCGATGGATCTTTGTCGAGGTTATTGTTGGTGTGTGGAAGAGAGTTCATGTTTTGACACTACGACCATGAGAGACAGCTTGATTGATGAAGTTTTCCATGAATGTGTTTTGGGTCCGAGGCTTATATGTTGGATCAGGGATGAGTTTGTAATTACCATCACCCATGGGAATGACTTGAGAAGCTTTGGTAGTGATACAAACATTTGTGTAAAAATTGTTGAGTTATTTGAGGAACTTGTTTCTCCCTCGTTGGTTTTGAACTGTTCTAGAATCCTTTTCTCAAACATAGCGTGTCTCTCATTCGAAGTACATAAGGCATAAGATTGCTCATAGTTAGTGTTCTTTAATCCTTTGGTAAGCTTCACGAGAGGTGACAAACTTGTGCCATTCGAGATTCATGTTGTTCACAAACTTTGAGTTCAGCTGAATGTTTGGCATGGTAATTTTGATGTTCCTCATGTCATTCACAAGCTTATGGAATCTCACGTAGTACTCATAGACACTCTCATCTGGTTTCATCTTGAAGAGCTCAAACTCATCATACAGTTGTGATTCTCTGTCTTCCTTGGTTAATTCAGAACCTAAAGAAGCATCTTGACATTATCCCAAACTGCCTTGGCTTCGGTGTTGTGATTGATCACTTGTAGATGTCTTTTGAAGACCCTGTAGTATGATGTTTGAGGCCCCGATATCGACATCGATCTCTTTTTCTCCTTATCCTGAAGCTCATCATACGTCTTTGGTCTGTCCAATCCAAAGATCATGGTTCCATCTGCAGCAGTATCAATTATGTCTCTTGTAGTCTCAATCTGATACGGTCCTTCATCAATGGATTTGAGAATGTTGACCCCATGTTCCTTTCCAAGACAGATACAATCGATTCGTTGAGCCCAAGAGTCGTAGTCGTTTCTGTCAAGCATAGGTGGACGAGTATCAGAACCAGCTTGAACATCCTCGCAAAGAATGGAGATGATTTTAGATACGTTGGTAGACATGTTAACAGATTACACGGGATTTTATAACTCTATGATTAAACCGGGAAATAGATTCTTTCACGGGATTTTATTAAATCAAGAGGAAACCGTATTACAAGCAGAAATCAACCAAGTCGTTAAGAGTTATTGAACCAAGTCGCTAAGACCAAGTTGCTAGATATAAGTCGCTAGAGCACCAAGTCGCTACACAGTCAAGTCGCTAAAGAGCAACTCGCTAAGGTCCAAGTCGCTAACACCAAGTCACTAAGAATTATGATAAGAATCGCTAAGCACCAAGTCGCTAGACATAGTTAAGTTGCTAAAGAACAACTCGCTAAGATCCAAGTTGCTAGTATCAAGTCGCTAACAATTTGCACTACAACTCGCTAACAATTCCTGAAGCAAGTCGCTACCCTCACCAAGTCGCTAACCGTAGTGGAGAATCCACTAACTTGTACTATTTGGTCGCTGTCTCAATAGACAAGTCGCTAGGCTCAAGTCGCTAACAACTAACACTGTAACTCGCTAATTTTTACTGAAGCAAATCGCTACGATGAAAATCACAACGAGAACCAAGTCATTAGCAAGAAAAACTTCAAAAACACACTTTTCAATCCAAAACAAGCTCAACCACAGTGATTCAAGCTTACCAAATCAAAACCCAAGCACTTACAATGATTCTAAACACAAAAGTACACCCAAAATTCAAACTTTAACACTAGAAATGATCCAAATGATACAAAAACCACTAAACTTTTTCAAACTCAAAAACCACCTAAAACCACTAGAAATCCAAGGATATGTAAGAGAGATGATCAAACCATGGCTCTTGATACCATTTGTAACATATTGGATTTCATAAACACACCAAACCATAACCAAGATAGGCGTATACTAAAGGTTTTAGAGAAAGAAAGAGTTAGAGGTTTGGGAACTTAGTGAGAGAAAATGAAAGTATTATTA
>OU343216.1:64511052-64575517 GCA_910596185.1 Chrysanthemum makinoi | reverse complement strand
GATCATCATCACTTCCTAATCAATTTGAGTAGATAAAACATTTTGTGGAAGGACGAGGTTTTCAAAAGTTTGCTCCCCCTCAATATGTGCCTCGAATTTTGAAAGAGTTTTTGCACATATTAGAGGGAACCTGCACTTAGAGACAATTAAATCCGCGTTTGATTTGAGGTTTAAAATAGATGCTCCCCTCAACAACATGTGCATGGAAAATTTGAAATCGCTTGTCACATGCGGGAGAAAAACTTGTACATCCTTATAAAACCATTTACCGACTTATCGCTGTAAATCCAATTTAAATCAAAAATTCTCCCCGATCACAATTATCAAATCATTTGAGATTTGTGATCTCTGTAGATTTAAATTGATTTTGAAAGCATTTAAGGAGAATTGTGACTTGATATGAAAATGTTTTAACTGATAAGGATCAGATTTTGAGACTTTAGACTCCAAACATTAAACATGCTTGAGTATCTTTTGAAAACATAATAATAACCAAGGTCTGGTACCATTGTTTGAAAAATACACTTTTTTTAATTTAATTGAAAAATCAATTCTCCCCCTCAATCAATGACGAAAGTCGTTGATTGATGAATTGAGATTTTGACACTTGATAAGTTCTTTGATTTTCAAAAATAGAGTCTGAAGCGTTTTCAAAACAATTGAGTTTTCATAAGATTGCAAATATTTTTCAGAGGAATCTTTAGAAGGAAAAATATTTGAAGTTAAACATTTGTCTTGTTGATGACAAACGTTTGTTTTTAGAATTAGAGCATTGGTTTTAAAACAAGAGATAAAGCATGACTCCGTTCTTTCTTTGAAAAGAGGGTTACTGTCTGAAATAACAGTAAACCATATTTTGAGACATGTTTTGAAAATAAATATTTACACCTTCGCCCAATCTTCATCTATGGTCCCATGGCATTATTGAATGACATTTCTAAGACCGTAGATGTTATCGATACCAGAAGACATGTCAAGAGAAAACATATTTTTGGTCTTTTTCAAATTTTCTAATTTTTATTGGTTTTTGTTGGTTTTATATTTTTCTATTTTGTTTTTGTTGGTTTTATATTTTTGTATTTTATTTTTCTGAAAAATTTATACAAAGATAGAGTAGATGATATAGTAAAAGAAGATGATGATACGAAAATGTGAGATAAGGATATCGAATGCTCTTGTAGAAGATAGAAGTCATCATCTCTTAAACATTCACCACCAAAGCTTCCGAGGCTCCTAATAGAAGAAAGAACATGAGTATGAGAAAGAGAGACATTGGCAGCTTTCCCCCAAACCAAAAATCCTTGTGATGAGCAGATTCGAAGCTATATTTCAAGCTTGCCTTAGCCAGTGCACCGATAACTACACCATTATCATAAATCCCGCTGCTCCTTTTAAGAACGATAATTGAGGATCTCCATTCGAGGTTATATCCTCAAGTAGAAGAACAAAGAACGTATCATCCACATTTGAATACCTCTCCTCAAACCTTTTCCATCAAGTTCAAGCAATCCATTCCGAAAGTGTAAAGAGAACACTTCCCCCGAGTAGTTGAGTTGATGCAGTCAATCTCTTAGACTAGAGCTCACGAACCTAATACACATACCAAGACAAAGAAACTTATACCATCGAAGTAGCGGATTAAGTTCAATAGCCAAAGAATAACCCCAATGTATACTTTTTCTCCCCTCAAGATAGTGCATGAAGCTCAAGAACCGATGTACCAATGCCCAAAGAGAGAATAACCGATAAGATTGAAGAAGCAGGCCAATCACCGATTATCTCTCATGAGGACTATCTCTCGATTTCAACTCCTAATAAGTGATTATATATCCGAATCACTAATTAAGCACTCAAGTGAAATGCTGAGTGTCCCCAATGTACACAATCCTTTCCCCTGATGATTATGAGCAACATCGAAATCATCACACACTGTGTACCTCTTTTATCATCAAACTAACTCTTACATCTCTTCCCCACGCCGTTGGAATAATAACACTAAAATCCTTGATGAGTAAAACCTTGAGTTTCTCTCATGTCATGGCATTTGTTTTCCCAGGATATCTTCAATCACTTAGAAGTATTATCAAGTTTACTCGCCATGAGTCAAACCTGAGTTTCTCTGTGGTAACATTTGTCTTCCCGGATATCTTCGTTACTTTAGAAGTATTAAGTTCATCAAGTTTACTCGCTTGTTTTAGATGTGTCTTCTCCTTCCCCTTGCTGGTTTAGACACTTCTAATCAGAACTCATTGTAAATTCCCGATACTAAAAAATTTGTTGAGAAGAACACTTGAACTCTTGTGAGAATCAACTTGCTGAAGAATGTGAGCAAGACTAATTGAGGATTAAATCAGACATTTCACCCTCCCCCAATTAGTGCTCTCCCCTAAACCGACAATCTGTTTGATAAGTGCCCAGATTAAGAAGAAGTCTTTGGATCGTTAAATGCAACTCGTCTTTAGTCTTCTAACATGTAGCAGAAAATGTAGAACCGACTGTAGACTCGACCTTCTTCAAGATTTTCCAGTTGGGGAACAGATAGTTAACATCTTCAACTCACACCCCCAAAAGCATCTCACCAAAAGCATCCCCAATTAACTTACATCTTGCAAATCCCCCTTAACTAAAATCCTCCCAATCAACAAGAACATAAAGATATTCATCAAGAAATCAGCATCAGGCCAAACAACGAACACACAAGATGGTAACACCAAACTTCCAATCACATCAAACAAGAACAGAGAGATTGTTCGGAATCATCATGTTGATGTATAATGAAGCATTAACGAAGCACTTTTTCGATAAACTCATCAATCCGAGTGAAGATGTCAACCAACGGCTCTTAGAAGAAAAACTCCATGTGAAGAAGTCCCGATAAGAAGAAGCTCGGTTCTTACATGAGTTAGGAGCCGTAAGACCATAAATTCTCAAATATCAATCAACCATGCAAAAAATTCACACTTTTTCTCCCCCTCAAGAATTGCATACGGAGATGCCATTCTTGATTAAGTAAGTGAATATCATCCGAATGTTCTGTTGGGAACTATATCTAAAGTTGATAAGACAAAGTACATGAAAGATGAAAGACTGTTGAAGACAAAGAAAGACAAGGGACCTACTTGGCAAAGAAGTATTTATTATCTAGTCCCTTGTAGTCATTTGTAACCCTAGTATCTTTATTATATAAAGAGATACAGGGAATTAGTTTTAAAAAGTGTCAAACAATGTAAACATCAGACATAGGTGTGTGTGTGTGTCTAGGGCGTGAGTTTATGAACGCCTAGACTATAGTGTTAGTCGACTAGTTGGTTAGCCTCAAGGATCATAGATCCCTGTTAGATTGTAACCGTCTTAGAGTTGATCGTCTAGGATTGGGGTTGTAGATGTGTTTTGTAGAACACATGATAATGACGAAGAAACCTTAATAATAACAATGATAGTTTGATTATTCCGTTGTGCATATATATTGTTCATTGTTATTTGTGCTTATTGATTATCCTAGATAAGGTTTAATAAACCTAGAGCAACGATTCTTAACATGTGGTATCAAAGCCAGGTTGCTCTCGATATCTAGGATTTTGCAAGGTTTCTTGAAGAGGAAGAAAAATTCGCAGCTAGTTAAAAATTCGTAATGTTTTTGCAGCACAGTTTTCAAGAGGCGATAACTTTTTCATGAACCGTTGGATCGGGCTGAAATTTTGGCTGGAGCTTCTCTATATACTCATCTAACTTTCCACTGGAGGGATCGTTGATCTGAGGTTTCAGTCAAAAGATATACGTACCTGAAAACTGCTGCAGACACCATCATGTAAGTTGAATTTTTCAAGTTTTTAGTTACACCAAAAAGTGTCACTAAAGACCAAAAAGTGTCGTCTTTATACTTTAATAGATACATATATAGTGAATGATTTGAATGTTAAGGTTTGTAACAAACCCTAGATGCTGTTCGTTTGTGAATGTTGGAGTTGGGTTCATTCCGTAAGTATTCTCTCGCTGATGCTCGTTCAATGCTTACTACACTTGCTGAACTCGCTCAACACAAATCTTTAAACGCATCTGCCGAACTTATGCTTAAAGTCGCTATTGTTGTGGGTTCGATCGACCTACTAGAATCGCTAATAGGTTAACGAAACCAATCGATAGCTATGCTCATTACCACGCTAAGGTAACTCGCTTCCCACCGCTACATGTTCATTACCACTGCTCGTACTTTGAGTTACCACTGCTAGTTACTTGTTACCACTGATAGTACTTTGATTTCCACTGCTGCACGTTGGTAACCAAGGCTTGTTTTCTCAAAACCACTGCTACCTTTACATCGTTTTGCACTCGTACTTAACTTGTTACCCCGTTGCGTTCTACTCAACTGCGTCGTTTGGCTTCTACTAATTAACATTGATTTGTGAGCGTTGGTGTATTTTACTCAAGCAGCTTGTACTAAAGTTTTTGGGTTGTCGTGGCTTTTCACTTCATGTTGTCTATTGCATGGGTTGAAAGATGATTATTGGTTTTATGGCACGAATTAAAAATAGTAAGGGGAAGTCATGCAGATTATTTGTATTGTTTGATATTGAGTGTCATATGGCAGGTTATGGTTTTTGACTGTGATTACACACACATGGGATTTGGTTCACACACACAAGAGGATTTTGGTTTTTGTTCTTAACAGGTTCATGGCTCATTCTTATTGTCATAGTTGATTAGACCTTATCTAGGATTTTGGTTAGCCTCAAGGATCATAGATCCCTGTTAGATTGTAACCGTCTTAGAGTTGATTGTCTAGGATTGGGGCTGTAGATGTGTTTTGTAGAACACATGATGATGACGAAGAAACCTTAATAATAACAATGATAGTTTGATTATTCCACTGTGCATATATATTGTTCATTGTTATTTGTGCTTATTGATTATCCTAGATAAAGTCTAATAAACCTAGAGCAACGATTCTGTTACACCCCCAAATTACCTGTTTTGCAGCGGAATGGAATTCCTGGGGATTGACTGTCATAGCATCACAATCACAGTTATATTGAACGACCTAAAGTGTCGTTTTAGAAACACATCGTTTGATATTTATAAAACATACAGAGTTACAAGATAGGTCCCAAAAGTTGATAAAGGTTGCGAAAATATAAGGTTATTACAAGTCCAAACGATGTTTTGAAAAGAAAACCATAATATACAATGAAACAAGTCGACGCCGCGACTCTATGAGGGTTCCTTATTCGTGCCATGATGCGAATGTCTAGTTACCTGAAAATACATTGCTAAAACGGTCAACAATAATGTTGGTGAGACATCATAGGTTTATGAAAAATAATTTATACGACCACACAAGTATAGACCATATATGACAAACATGCCACACAAAAATGTTACAATTGCTATAAGTCCATGACACCGAAACTAGACTGATTATGATGTTCACCCCAACAGAGTGTTTGCCAAACAACTCAAATAATGATATTAAATGAAATGCATCCGTTTAACCAGTTGGAATTCACCAACCCGGATGGAGGAGTCACCCTCGATAGATCTATCCACTCACCCTCGCTTCTATGAAATTACCGGTTCATGTTATATAATGGGGACATTTAACTGGCAATGAGGTAACTTAAGCAATGTAATTAATTTGATATACTTGGTATCGTAATAAAAATGATGTGCAATGTATTCTCCCCCGTAGGTTTGAAATAAATTAAAACTTGAATAAATCGGGGCTATGAAAACTCACTTGATGAAGTGATGCGATGACAAAAGTGTGTACACCGAAATGTAGCGTGAATCTCAAAACTTGACCTATTATGAATGATATGATACGTAATAAGTTATGATGTAATGTTATGCATGCAATTCGGATGATATCTATACCACTTATGAATTTTTGAAAATAATACTTTTCGTCGAAAAATAATCTTTTAACGTCTTGATCATTTTTAAACTACTCCACTTATATTTACGTTGAAATGTTATCCGACGATAATCATTTAGTGATTTATTATGAAATTATAACTTTTCGTCGTAAGATAATGTCGTGGAAATATTCATGAAAGTGACAAAACGGCCTCTAAAAGCTAGTCGTAAAATGGTGCACATCGAGTATTAGGAAATGTACTCAATGGTTTTGGGAAGTTTGTATCATTATCTCAAAGTTTTAGTACATGAGTTTCCATCCTAGAGGTCTTGAACATAAAGAAAAATAAAGGTTAAGTATGGTACTTGTGTCCCAAAATATAGTTTAAGGATGGTTTTCGGCAAATTTTTAAGTAATCGTAAATAATTCATTACAACTCCGCTAGTCAAACGGTCGGACATTTTGGAAAATATACTTGGCAAACTCACTTTTACTAGAAGACATTACTTTATAAAATGTTCTACATCAATGTTAAAAACGTCCTCCAACTTGTTGCCGTAATACTTGCCTATTAGAAATTTAATAGTTTCTTATATGATAAAGTTACGACAACTTTTTGTAAACGTGTATAATTTAATCGTTACAAATCCGTTTTCTACGTTTTATAGGTCCTTAGCTTTGTATCAAAGTATACTAATATATTTTTGATAAGTCGACATAATTTATAATGCCTAAGTTCCATTTTTGACTCGTACAAAATAAATATAACATGCTGAAATTTCCAGAAAATTATAGTTTTCGTCGCCAACTTGAAAAATTCATAACTTCTTCGTTATAGCTCTGCTTTTAATCCGCTCAAGCGCCACGCTTAATAATGCTTTAAAGTGTATTTTCTAAATATATAGGCCAAAATTTTTTACTTACTGTCGGATTTTCCAGATTTCGAAAATAAGGACAGACCCTTTTGCAAACTTGTCGAAATGAGTTTTTCTCGCGCCAAACCTATTCTAACCCATTCAAAACAACTCCGAAGCTATTCTAATCCTACCATACACATTCTTAGGGTGTCATGGGTTCCTAGACATCACCAAGAGTGATTTATAACAAGGAGTAATTATAGGATGACAAATATATATATAACTCTTAAAATCAAAGAAAAAGTGATATAAACCTCATGAGACTTGCATGTTTTCTCAAATAAAATGAAATGACCATAAAAATAAATATGAGATATGATGATGAATATGGATGCTTACTAGTAACTTGATGAGGTTTATGGACAATGGATTTTTCCTAATCACTCAAGGCTTTTATTTCAAAACCTTAATAACAAGTGATACTAGAGTGTTAAAAACCTTGTCTTGAAATTTTTTACGATGATTCTCTTGGTCCTTGTGGTTGCCGGTTTTGGAGAGGAAGAGAGGAAGTAAGAAAGTTTTCACCTTTTGATATTATGAGTGTATGTGTACAAGTGTGAAGTATAATACATTACTAAAGAAGATATTTAGGCAAGTCACACACATGACTCACCCCTTGTGTCTGTTGGCGGTTATTTCCCAGCAGCAGGGTAAAGATAATCAATAACTGTTCAGCAGAAACAACAATTAATCAGCAGTAACAAATACCACTAGGTGGTTACCGGATATCACTTGGAATCGTGTGATCACTTTCCAAAGTAAACTATTCGACCCTAATGCCTGGGTATCACGAATATCTACTTGGGATAAGACCAAATGCGGTTAGAGAATTAGGCACAATTCTATAACCCTTTCGCTTATAAGTGTTTTGTGTTTTTTGTGTGTTCTTCATGCATAATCGATATCCTCCTATTTATAGGATAATACTCTTGGCTAATTCCATGGAATTATGAGTATTAATCGCCCATTAATAGCCTCATAATTATCCCCATTATAGCCGTTAGTGGTTACATGACCAATTAAACGTGGTCATTAAGCAGTTGAAACTGCCACTTAAATAGGTCAAAGCCGTACAAGCTTCAAGATTTCATCAGACTTTCATAGTGTTATCAGTGGTTACACTGCTTCAGTGGAAACACCACTGCTTCAGTGTAAACACTACTTCAGTGAAACACCACTTCATGGAAACACCGATCCAATGGAAGTACCGCTCTGGAAACACTGATAATCAAGCAGTAACCACAAGCAGTACTTTCACCAAGCACTATCAATACAAACCACTACAAGAGTCATGGTGTTCATGGACCTTATGGGTGTACACTCCGTACCTCCTAATCCATTACAAGGTGTGAACTATTCCCACAAGTGCACTAAATTTTCCAACAATCCTCCCCAAATTTAGTTCACTTCCTTTGCATGAAAATTAAACATCAAGCAAAACATGTGCATAAATGAAAATGTCCTGAGGATTGAATTTCCATCTTAGTAAATTACACGTTCAAATATTCGAGAATCGTGGTCTTCTAAGAATTGAACCCTTCAACCCATTTGAATACCTGAAGATAAAATACACACAAGTTTTCAAACACTTAAAAGCTCCCGACACTATACAAGCCATGTGTCCATATCCAAATTCATAAATGTTGTAAAAGCTAAAAGTCCAAAGCTTCCCGAAGCGGCAAAACTTCAACATTTACATAGGTGGTTCATCTTTAGTCATGCTCCTGCTAAGCACTTTTTCAAAGAAAATTAACCATTAAGAAGTAAAGACTTCATCCTCCTTTCACAGCAGGTTCTCGAGCACAACCTTGGGATGTATATAAAACATGTGCTCCAATCCACTGAATGTTCAGCTTTCCACATTGAACTCAGCTCCCAAGTTTCCTTAGGAGGGAGTTGGGTGTCCTAGCATTCAGTGACTAAGTTGGACTTAAACCCATCCCTTTAGCATACTTTATAACCAAGTCTCTAGCCAGACCCTTCGTCAAGTGATCAGCTAAGTTCTGTTGAGATCTCACAAACTCTATAGATACCACCCCATTCATGATAAGCTCACGAATCATGCTATGTCTGACACCTAAGTGTCTAGACTTACCATTGTACATCTGGCTATAAGCCTTAGCCAATGTAATTGCACTATCACACCGGATAGAAATAGGTGCTATAGGTTTAGGCCACAATGGAATCTCAAGAAGCAAGTTTTTCAACCATTCAGCTTCTTTACCAGCAAGCTGCTAAAGCCACAAATTCAGATTCCATTGTTGAACTGGTGATGCAAGTTTGATTCTTTGATGCCCAAGAAATTGCACCTCCACCAAGTAGGAATACCCAGCCATTGGTAGACGAATTGTCTTCAGTGTTACTGATCCAACTTGCATCAGTGTAACCTTCCAACACTGATGGGTAACCAATATATGAGAGACTATAATCCATAGTTCTCTTCAAATACTTCAGTACCCTTTGAACTGCTTGCCAGTGATGAGCACTAGGATTACTAGTATACCGCTCAATTTTCCCATCTGCAAAACCAATATCAGTCTTGTACAAGTCATGGCATACATCAGTGCACCAATTACCCTAGAAAACTCAAGTTGAGATACAGCCTTGCCATTATTAGGCATCAGCTTCTCACAAGTATCCATAGGTGTACTCACCGGAGTACAATCAAAGTAATTGAATTTCTCAGACCTTCTCAATATAATAAGACTGAGAGATACAAATTCTTTTACTTTCATGTTTAATCCTTATACCAAGGATAACATCAGCCTCCCCATGTCCTTCATGGAGAACCTTGATGACAAAAATTCCTTTGTCAGTCAACCTGATTTTGGTCAGTGCCATAAATCAACATGTCATCAACATATAGACAAATGATGACTCCTTTACCATAATCATCAAATTTGCTATATACACATTTGTCAGCCTGGTTAAGAACATAACCACTAGACAAAACCACTTCATCAAATTTTTGATGCCATTGCTTAGGTGCCTGCTTAAGTCCATAAAGAGACTTAATCAGCCACACACCTTGTTTTCATTTCCATGCAAGATGAAGCCCTGAGGTTGGTTCATATAAACCTCCTCTTCCAATTCACCATTCAAGAAAGCGTCTTCACATCCATCCGATGAATAATCGGATTGTGAATAGATGCCATAGCAATCGCCAGCTCTTATGGTACGATACGAGCCACAGGGGCATAAGTATCAAAATAGTCTATCCCTGACTTTTGTTTAAAACCCTGAATAACTAATCTAGCCTTGAACTTTTCAATAGTTCCACCTACCTTCATTTTCTTCTTGAAAATCCATTTGCAACCTAGAGGTTTGCAACCGTAAAGGTGGTAGATCAACTAACACCCAAGTGTTGTTCCCCATGATGGAATCCATCTCATCATTGATTGCTTCTTTCCGGAAAGCAATATCCTGGGACTTCATTGCTTCTTCAAATGTCTTAGGATCATCCTCAACAATGAAGCAATAGGAGTATTGGTCTGAGACCTCATCCCTTGTTCCTTCAACTAAGTATAGTTGAAACTCGGGTCCAAATGACTTTGGATTCCTGACCCTTTTGCTCTTCCTGAGCACAGGTTCAGGTTGTTGAACCACAACCTCATCAGTGACCACTGATGGTTCATCATCGTGACATCTGATACACCAGTGTCAAGAGTTCCATTAGGAATCCTCTGACTTGGTCTTGGGACTGATGAGAATCTATTCTCATCAAAGTCTGCATCCCTTGATTCAATTATAGAGTTAACTAAAACATATTCATTAGGTTCAATAACATAGAACCTAAAAGCCTTGGAATGCCCAAAGATATCCAACAAAGATGCAGTAATGCCTCTTTCACCCAAAGTCTTTTGCTTTGGATCGGGAGTCTTACAACAGCCTACAACCCCGCACCTTGAGATAGTTCAGTTGGTTTCCTTTTAGTCCAGAGTTCATAAAGGGTAATCTTGTTCCTTTTGTTGGGAACCCTATTTAATAAATAGCAAGCTGTTAACATAGCTTCACCCCGAACCCTTGACTCATCCTGAATAGGACAACATGGAATTAACCATCTCCTTCAAGACCCCTGTTTTTCCTTTCGAAAATACCATTTTGTTGAGGAGTATAAGGGGCAGTCGTTTCATGGATTATTCCAACAGACTGAAAGTACTGAGTATCCATGTACTCACCTCCCCTATCAGCCTTAATCTTTTGATCAAAGACCCAAGTTGTAATTCAACTTCAGTTTTAAACACTTTGAATTTATCTAATGCTTCATCCTTTGTATGTAAATAACAAAAAAACTAAACATAACAAAACTTAGAAGCATCATCAATAAATGTCACAAAGTACTTCTTATTCCCCAAAGAAGGAGTGGCATGCAAATCACACAGTTCACTGTGAATAAGCTCCAAGATCTTAGTCTCACGACTAACACCCTGAAAGGGTTTCTTGGTTATTTTGGTCAACATGCAAGTTTTACACTTTTCAGTGTCCATGTCAAAAGCAGGGATTAAACCATCCCTAGACATATCTTGCATTCTTTTATAGTGAACATGACCAAGTCTAGCATGCCAAAGGGTAGAATCAGTCTGATCATATGTGGTCATAAAAGCTGAAATAACACTGTCAGTGGTAATATTAAGCCTGAACATTTGATTACATAAATAACCAAAACCAATAAAAACACCACATTTAGAAAGAACAAATTTATCAGATTCAATAACTTGTTTATATCCATGATTATTCAAAACACTACTTGAAACCAAGTTTTTCCTTATATCAGGAACATGAATAACATTAAACAAAGTTACAATCTTTCCTGAACTAAACCTAAGATCTACACAACCACGACCATGCACCAAGGCTGTTGACTCATTTCCCATGTGAAGAATAGAACCATCATTCGGTGACTCATAAGTCTTGAACCAGCTTCAATCTTTGCACACATGAACTGTTGCACCAGAGTCAACCCACCACGCAACATCATCATCCCGCACATAAAAAGATTCAGATACATATGTAACATAATAAATCTGAAAAGACTTATTAAACATATTCGGACCTTTCAGTGAGTTGGCTGAACCACCACTCCCTGAACCATTAGTGCCTGATCCATTGGCTTTACCACCAATTTTAACACCCTGCATCCCTTTAATGTGACCAGTCTTGCCACATTTCCAACAAGTAGGTGTTGCCTTCTTGTTTGGATATGCCCTTGTGTTATCATGATATTTGCGTTTGCCTTTGTTGTCATTGTACCTAGTGGAGTTGTTATGCTCCACCATATTGACAACAGATGCACCAATAGCATTGCCACTCTTTGGCTTGTCATTATCCTGCACCTTGAGTGATTCCTCAATGTGCAGATGACTGCCCAACTCAACAAGAGTTAACTCCTCCTTCATATGTTTCAAGGTATGCTTGAAATCTTTCCATGAAGGAGGGAGTTTGTCAATGACACATGAGACTTTGATAGCCTCATCCATGTTCATTTGGTGTTGTGTAAACCTTCCAAGTATTCCAAGAAGTTCATTGTATTGTTCCATAACTGGTCTTGAATCAGTCATTTTGTAATTTGTGAAATTACTAACAAGGAACTTCTTACTTGATGCATCCTCAGCCATATATTTGGCATCCAAGGAATCCCACAGTTCTTTGGAAGATTCAAAGTTCTGATAAATATCAAACAAAGAATCAGACATACCATTCAGAATAAGACCTCTGCATATGTAGTCATCATTCTCCCATTTGCTCCTATAGGGGATATGTAGTAATAACGAACACTGTGGATATGCTTAAATCTCTGAAAGGCGTGTGAACACTTTCAGATCGAATCAATTCGGTGGTTCTACCAAATTATTCAATCGGATACAATTAAGAGAATGAGAATTTTCTGTATGTGTTTATCTGAGATATATTGAACCAGTGGAAAATATATGACCAAATAAACCGTATATAACAATGATACGGGATAACTGCCAAAGCAGTTTTAGGGTTTCCAGGTTGTCAAGTTTTGTCCCTCAATTTCTGAAAATTAATTTCTGAGGAACATAACTTCAGCAGAATCAAAGCTTCAGCAGCTTCACACTACTTCAGCAGATTCCACATAACTTCACCAGATTCCATACAACTTCAGCAGGAATTTCTACATAGCTCGACCCCAGCCAGGGCTCTGCCTCTTGATTGCAGGGCTGCCGCCCTTGACCCTCGCACCAGGGGGCGCCGCCTCGGGACCCTCTGTCCCTAGGGGCTTCGCCCCTTAGATCATAATAAATTCAAGTAGGTGTGCACTCCGCACCTCCAAACCTAAATGATGTATTATCATGATAAAATTGGTCAAAACAAGTTAATCCAATTACACTAAAATATCCAACAGCTCCTCCACTATTTTAGTGCAATCCTTGATTAACTAAAACAAGTAATCTCAAACAATCAAACTTTTGCATAAATGAAATGTCGTGACGATTGAATTTCACATTAGTACATTACACATTCCAAATATTCGAATACCAGGGTGTCGCTTAGGATTGAACCCTGGGAATTCAATATGAATACACGAAGATAATGTACACAAAAGTTTACATACATAGTAGTTCTATCTTGACACATGTTTTACTAGCCTATGTCCTTATCCTTCATAAGCATGTCAAAGCCAACTCCCAGCTTCTTGAAGCGGCTAAACTTCATGCTCATATAGGTAGCTCTTTTAATCTTGCACCTACAACGCAATTTGTCAAAAGAGCTATTAAGAATATATTCATTCAACCTCCCTAACTTGTAGGTCTGAACACATACCTTGGGATGTTTCTTCTAATGTGTTCCAATCTCTAAATATTAAGCCTTCCACATTGAATTCAGCACCTAGCGTCATACTAGGTGGGAATTGGGTATCTTGATATCAGAGATTTCTGATGGACTTTAATCCCATCCCTATAGCCGAATTTTTCACGAGATCTCTATTCAACCCTTTTGGTTAAATGATCGGCTAAATTGTGTTGTGTTTTCACAAACACCACAGATATCACACCATTCGTGATAAGATCACGTAATATGCTATGTCTAACACCTATGTGTCTAGACTTCCCATTATATACTTGACTGTATGCCTTAGCCAAAGTAGCTTGACTATCACATCTGATAGATATGGATGATATCGGTTTAGGCCACAATGGAATTTCATAGATTAAGTTCCTTAGCCATTCAGCTTCTTTACCAGCTGCCGCTAATGCCACAAACTCATATTCCATTGTTGAATCAGTTATGCAAGTTTGCTTCTTAGATGCCCAAAAAATGGCACCACCTCCAAGTAGGTATACCCAACCGCTTGTGGAAGAATGATCTTCCTGATTGGAAATCCAACTTGCATCTGAATAACCTTCAAGAACGAAGGAAATCCAGATAAGTCAAACCATAATCCATTGTACCTTTCAAGTACCGAAATACTCTATTAATTGCTCGCCAATGGATTAAACCTGGATTGTGAGTATATCTACTCAACTTTCCAACAAAGAAAGGCTATATCCGGTCTTGTACTAATCATGGCATACATGAGAGATCCAATAGCCCTTGAATATTCAAGTTGATTCACAGCAACACCTTTATTAGGCACAAGTTTTGTTGTGGGATCCATAGGAGTACCTATAGGAGAACAATCTTTCAGATTAAATTTATCCAACATCTTCTCAATATAATGTGATTGAGAGATAGTAATGCCATGTTCTCCACGTATGATCTTAATGCCAAGAATCACATCAGCCTCCCCCATGTCCTTCATATCAAACTTAGAGGACAAAAACTCCTTAGTTGTATCAACTTGATCTTGGTCAGTATCAAAGATCAACATGTCATCAACATACAAGAAGATGATTACTCCTTTACCAGAAGCATTAAACTTGCTGTATACACACTTGTTTGCTTGGTTTAATGCAAAACCATTAGACAAGATAACATCATCAAATTTCTGATGCCACTGCTTGGGAGCTTGTTTCAAACCATAAAGAGACTTAACCAATTTACAAACCTTGTTTTCGTTACCAGGCATGACAAAACCTTCAGGTTGTCTTATGTAAATCTCTTCATCCAATTCACCATTCAAAAAGGCTGTTTTAACATCCATTTGGTGAATTACAAGATTATGTATAGCCGCAAGAGCTAACAATAATCTAATGGTGGTAATCCTAGCAACAGGAGCATAAGTATCAAAGAAATCAATACCTTCCTTTGTCTAAAGCCTTGGATAACCAATCTGGCTTTATACTTGTTTATGCTTCCATCCACCTTCATCTTCCTTTTGAAGATCCATTTACTATTCAATGGTTTAAAACCAGGTGGTAAATCAGACGGTTTCCAAGTATTATTGTGCATAATAGAGTCAATCTCATCTTGGATTGCCTCTTTCCAAAATGCAGTATCCCTTGAAGCCATAGCTTCACTGTAGGTCCTAGGATCTTCATCAACATTGAAACAATATTGATATTGAAATTGAATTTCATTCCTTGATCCTTCGACCAGATATAGTTGGAAATCGCCACCAAAAGATTTGGTTTTTCTTGCTCTTACACTTCTCCTAGGCTCAGAAGGCTCTAGAGGAGAAACAGTCACTTGGTCAGATGCACCAAAGTTACTAGAACTTGCAATCATGTCTGCAGGTTTAGGTAAAGATGTAAACCTATCCTCATTGCCAAAATCAGTGACTCAATAACAGAGTGCACGGATACATAATCATTAGGTTCTATGACATAGAATCTATAGCACTTAGAATTCTCAGGATAGCCAGTGAATACACAATCTATACCTCTTTGACCTATATTATTTATTTTAGGATCAGTCAATCTTACCACAGCTCTACAGCCCCAAACTCTGAGATAACTCAGTTTTGGTGCCTTTTTATACCAAAGTTCATAAGGGGTTATCTTGTTCCTTTTATTAGGAACTCTATTTAATAAATAACAGGCTGTCAACATAGCCTCACCCCAAAATCCATCACTTAGGCCAGAATAGCATATCATGGAATTAACCATTTCTTTTAATGTCCTATTCTTTCTTTCAGATATACCATTTTGTTGTGGTGTATATGGAGCAGTGGTCTGATGTATTATACCAGTAGATTGAAAATATATTGGATCATAATACTCACCTCCCCTATCAGTGCGAAGTGTTTTAATCTTCACACCATGATAAAGCTCTACTTCCTCTTTATAAATTTTAAATTTATCAAGAGCTTCATCTTTTGTATGACACAAGTAAACATAGCAGTATCTAGTAGCATCATCAATAAAAGTAACTACATACTTTTTATTACCAAGTGAAGGTGTTGAATGAAAATCACACAAGTCACTGTGTACAAGTTCTAATACCTTAGTATCTCTAATGATATTTTTGGTGAAAGGTTGTCTAGTAATCTTAGTCAACATACAAGTTTTACACTTTTCACCATTCAATTCAAAAGCAGGTATTAGACTCATTTTTGACATGTCTATCATTCTCTTGTAATGTACGTGTCCTAGTCTAGCATGCCATAATTCAGATTTATCACAATTATTGCTAGAACTAGTAGAAGCCATGCAAATAGAATTATTAATAAACGAAACATCCAAATTTAATTTAAACATGCCATTCAAATATCCAAAGCCAATAAAGGTTCCATGTCTTGACAAGATATACTTGTCACTTTCCAAGACTTGCTTGTAGCCACAATTATTTAATACAATACCAGATACTAAATTCTTACGAATTCCAGGTACATACACAACATTGTTTAAAAGTAAAGAGTTTCCAGAAGTAAAGACTAGATTAACAGATCCTAGTCCTTTAATCGGTTCAGTTGCAACATTGCCCATCTTTAATAAAGATCCATCTTCAATTGGCTTAAAGTCCTTGAACCATTGAAGATTTTTGCACACATGACATGTTGCTCCTGAATCCACCCACCATGATAAATCATCATCCTGTACATAAAATGTTTCAGAAATTATTGATACATAATAATTTTCAACAGAATGATCAGTAGGTACCAAAAACAAACCTGATTGCTTTCCAGGATCCTTGGATCCACTAGAACCAGCCTCGTTTTTTCCATTACCTCCACCCTTTTTAGACCTGCAATCTTTCTTAAAGTGTCCGGGTTTCCCACACTTCCAACAGGTTACTTTTGGTTTCTTATCAGAACCTTTGTTGTTATTGCTTTGCCACTTTCGTTTCCCTTTACCAGCCTTAGAGGATTCACCCTCCTCCACCATGTTCACAGAAGAACCAGCCATGGTTTTAGTACCACCAACAGAACCCTTTTCCATATCACGTATGGACTGTTCAATTTGGAAATGACTTCCAAGTTCAACCAGATTCAATTCCTCTTTCTTATGTTTCAGATTGTTTTTAAAATCTTTCCAAGAGGGGGGGCAGTTTATCTATGATACTAGAGACAGAAATTGATTCATCCATTTTCATATCATATTGCGCAAACTGTCCTAATATCCTTTGCAATTCGTGGTACTGTTCCATGACAGGCCTAGTGTCTACCATTTTATAGTTATTAAAATTACCAACAAGGAATTTCTTACTAGACGCATCTTCTGCCATATATTTGGCTTCTAGGGTATCCCATAATTCTTTTGCAGACTCTACGTTTTGATAAATATCAAACAAGGAATCAGACATACCGTTAAGAATATGACCACGACATATGTAGTCTGAGTTCTCCCACTTTGAACGATTACGAGTCTGTTCCAGCGTTTCATTCTCAACAGCCTCAGGGCACGGGGTACTCAGAACATATACCACTTTCAGATTCGTGAGATAAAAATGCATCTTTTTCTGCCATCTACGAAAATCTTGCCCAGAAAACTACTCCAACTTTGCAAACGTCTTGTTCATGTCTTTCACAGAATCAGGGTTCGTCATCTAAATTGATTCGATCTTTATAGGGGATATGTAGTAATAACGAACACTGTGGATATGCTTAAATCTCTGAAAGACGTGTGAACACTTTCAGATCGAATCAATTCGGTGGTTCTACCAAATTATTCAATCGGATACAATTCAGAGAATGAGAATTTTCTGTATGTGTTTATCTGAGATTGATGAGTGTGTAAATACTCATCATTTTTGGTTAAATCTGAACTGCAAAACGTTTAAAAATGCTCAGAAATGCATCAAAATACTGAAAATATCTCAAAATTGCATTTTATATGTTTCAGATGCAAAATGTTTAAATTCAGATGAAAAATGAGCTAAGTTTGCATAACTGGCAGTTTCAGTCCCCCAAGTTTCAAAAGTTGTCAGAAATAGTCCCTGAGCACCTTATTTCAAAAGTAAAATCACCAAAGGTCCTTTTAAAATCATAACTTGTCAAAATTAGTCCTTTGGTGAAAAATATCAAAAGTTTTGAGAAATTACAAGATTGGTCCTTCAAGTTTCAAATTTGGCAAAAATGGTCCTTGGAAATTTGAAAATGTGTATTTTGGTCCTTGTACTATTGAAACTTTTCACTTTTGGTCCTTTGGAACAACTTTGAAAAATTGGCAGAATTGGTCCTTGATTTTTCAGAAATTACAAAACAAGTCCTTGTATTATAACCTAAACCTCTTGGACCTTGGACCTTGTCATAAACCATTTGGACCCCTGCCAAGCCAATTGACCCCCTGCATTTGACCCCCCTTCCTCTATTATTACTACCCGGTCAAACAGCCCAGTCAACCCACCCTTTTTCCCTCCTTTTCTTCTTCTCCCACCTGCTCAACCTGCAACACCAGATATCCCATCCCCCCATCTCACCTTTCACCCCCCTTATCACTCCACCTCAACAACCAAACAAAGAGCATTAAATGCTTCTTCACCCTAACACTCAAACCCCCCACTGGCAAATATCAATTTCTCCCGCCAAAACCAATCCAATGGCCAAAATGCACTCAAGACATCCAATGGTCCTAGAACCAAGTGGGATTCACTCAGAGGACACGTGGAAGCTTTTTGGGTATAAAAGAGAAGGAATAAAAGCTAGAGAAAGAGTAGTTAGTTTTATTTTTCATTTGTATGCCGTTTTTAACATTAATATTTTAATTTAAAGATGTAATCCTCTGTTTTTATGTACTCAAATTAAGTTATTTTATCAATATAATCTGTTTTCAAGTCCTAATTCAAAGTTTCATTTAAGCTTCTTGCTTTCATATTCACTGTTGAAAAATTGAGTTTCAAACTCTTGTATTAAAGCTTCTATTAGCTTATTTTTAAGTTCAACCAGGTTTACTTAAGCTTCATATAGCTTTTGGTAAGCTTGGAAAACAGTTTCAATCAAATTTGGTTTATGGTCAACAAAAGTCAACTGCTGAGATTGATTTGGATTTGGTGATGATATGGGTTGATGCAGCTTGGATTGGGTTGGTTTGATATAGAATAGTATAATTTGGGTTCTGTTTAAGCTGCAAAATAAGCTAGGACACGTGTGAGTTTATTATCTTCTTTATATTTCTAATTCAGTTTATGTAAAGTGCTTATGTTGAATCTATGGCAGTTGCTTAGTCTAAACCTGTTAATGTAGCTATATTTAGATTATGTTGTTGCAGTTTAGTTGCTAGAATAAGCTAATAAGCAATTAGGTAAGTTATATTTACAAAACAGTCTTGAAAGTAGTGTTTGGGTCAAATGGTTAAACTGAGTTAGAGGTCAGTTCAGTGTCAAAGGTTAGTAACACTAGTTTTTCACAGATCATTTGCACCATTTCTATTCTATAGTTTGCATACATAACACCAAAAGTCAAAATTACCATGAATCAGTCTTAAACTCATAACTGTTGGAAATTTGGAAAATCAAAAGCTTGTTTTGTGTTCATAATACATAGATATAACTTGCATTAAGTTTATTTCAGTATAATACATCAATCTCAGTCCTTAAATTAGTTGTAAAGTTCATTAAAGTCAATCTTCCATTTCTGTCAAAAAGTCAAAAGTGAAAAAACAAGTTTTCACCCAACCTAGAGAGATTTATCATTGATTCATTTCTAGGCCAAATCAAGTAAAACTCTAGGTTTTATAAGTTCAGTTGGTCAAGTTACTTATTATGATTTTTATTGAATTTTAGTAATTTTTCTTAAGCCTCAAAATGGCTTATCAAGTTGAGCTTATTTGCCCTGTGCACTGACTCAGTTAATACTGAGTCTGCACAGGGTTTGTGCAGGGCTTGTCAAAAGCTCATAAGAGCTGTTGCAGGTCTGATTTTTGGTTTATAGGTTCCTAGCCAGGTCTACTTTAGGTCCCTACTTTTGGTTTTGAGCTTAGCTTATTTGGGTAGCTTATTTTTAAGCTACAAAGTGGTACCCAAAATCTGTTTTTTAGCACTTGATCCCAAATGATCAAATCATAGCAGTTTGTGTCTTAGAGGTTTAGGTCAGTTGTATTTAGTTTCATTTGAGTAGTAACAGCTTATTAGAGCTTCTGTATCAGTTTGGTTCCCATCTGGTACCTTTGGCTTATTTCAAGTGCTTATTACATAAGCACTTGCATTGCAGTTTCATTTTCCTACACACAATCCACTGTTTTTATATTTTTCCTAGATTCATAATATTAATTTAGACTTTTCCTGAATTTTTTATATTTTTCTAGGTCAGTTTGCTATTTTTATTCATTTAAAACAGTTTTTAAGCCTTTTTAATTAGCTTTTAATACAATTAAATCAGAAAAACTTCAAAAAAATAAGTTTTCAATTTTCCTAGGTTAAGATAAATATAAAAAGTCAAAAAATTATTTTTCCAGATTTTTCTTAGTTAAATTTGTATTTTTAAGCAATTTAAGTAGTTTTAAATAGTTTTTAATTCATAGAAAGTAGAAAAATAATCAGAAAAATACAAAATTAGTTTTGAAAATTCTCTTTAGTTATTTTAGATTTTTCTAAGTCATAATTTCATTTTTCTAGCTTTATTTCATATTTTCTTGTATTTTAGGGTATTATTAAATAGGTAAAAATAGTTTTTAATTAATAAAAATTAGATAATTAGTTTTAAAAATAATTTTATTTTTCTAAAAATTTTCTCTTATCATTAGGTTTGTAAAAATGTCATTTTCATATTTTTAGGATTAATATTGTTTCAGTTCACATTTTCTTTTGTACTTTACGTAGTTTTTAAGTTAAATTTCGTAAAAGAAAAATTAAAAACATCATTTTGCAAATAGTGATAGCGTTTATTTAATATAGTTTATCTTTTTAATTTTCTTTAATTTGCATTTAAGCCCTTGTAGTTTATATACTTTTCCTTTTGTTCATAATCAATCACAATCCTTTTCCGTTCAAATCCTCTCGATCACTATACGTTTGATTATTCTCGCACAGCTCGTTGGGACATAATGACCTGGGGAAACACTATACTCTCCTGATCTTCATTGCATTGGTGTATGAACTGTTTTAAGTTTCTTACGGTTAGCCATTCACAAGTGGCTAGCTTGTGTGAGATAACTTGACGGTTTGCCACCGATCAAATTTTGGCGCCGCTGCCGGGGAGCTGTGCTAATTATCCTACGCTTAGCAGATTAGTCATTTGAATATTCACTCTTTGTTCATACCATCTATCTATATCTATATATATTTTCTTATAAAAAATCCAAAAACCCAAAAACATCCAAAAACGTATAAAACACAAAAATATTTTTCTTTTGTTTCTATATATATATCAAAAATAAAAATACCAAAAGATTTGTCGTTTTCTTTTTTTAATAATAACAACATAAAAAATTACCACCGCAAACCAAGGCAGTGTACTACCTAACTGGGGGTACGACCATAATAAGTTCCCGAACCAAAGATTAAAACTTGCCTTTGTGTCCTTGAGAGTGGTGTACCTTTTTCAAAGAAGCCATTCATCTTGTGATTATTGGTTTAAGTTCACTGTTGTTTTGCCTCGATTTTGTTTTAATTGGATTTGTTGTTATATCTACTTTTCAAAACCAGAAACTCAAAAAGATTCTTCTTACCCCATTTTCATAATTCCCTTTATAATTCCCATTCCTCTCCTTAACTCTGAGATTCCTTAGAGTTAACTCTAGTGTATGCGCACTCGCTATTCTAGGTCTGTAAGCCCATTCCGTGAGCTTGTCAAGATTCCAAGAAGGCGTGTCCGTAGACTTTCTGCCCCATCAGTCGGATCTGAGATCCGGACTGTTCACACTACTTCCGCTATCATGGCGGAAGAACGTCCTATGTGTGAGCTTCTCCAGGCACCCATCGACGGGTATGGAGATGCTATTGTTATCCCAGCCATTGTGGCTGAAAATTTTGAACTCAAAACCGGGTTACTGAATCTTGTAACCTCAAGTCAATTCTA
The DNA here is from genome assembly GCA_910596185.1 of Chrysanthemum makinoi. Classification (NCBI taxonomy): domain Eukaryota; kingdom Viridiplantae; phylum Streptophyta; class Magnoliopsida; order Asterales; family Asteraceae; genus Chrysanthemum; species Chrysanthemum makinoi. Next base: position 64,553,448 of record OU343216.1, on the reverse strand, counting down.
TGGTTTTGAGCGGGATGATCCTCATGCTCATATTCGATGGTTTAACAAGATTGCATCTACCATCAAATACAAGAATGTCCCTACTGATGCTGTTAAGCTTCTTCTGTTCCCATTTTCTCTTGAGGGACAAGCCCGGATTTGGCTTGAAAAACAACCCCCTCAGTCAATCGAAACATGGGAAGACCTGGTAAAGAAATTTGTGAACGAGTTCTATCCACCTTCCAAAACCACGAGTCTTAAAAATGAAATCATCAAGTTCACACAAAAGTTTGATGAATCCTTCAGTGAATCGTGGGATCGTTTTAAGGAGTTGCTTCGCAAATGCCCTCACCACGGTTTCTCCGAGTTGATGCAACTCGATACTTTCTATAATGGAGTGAGTCAATCTGATCAAGATTCTCTCAATTCCTCCGCGGGAGGAAATTTCTTAAGCAAAACTGTCAAAGAAGCTTTAGCGATCATTGAAAACAAGTCTAAAGTCCGCACTGCATGAAGCAAACCGGTTGTTTCCCAAGTCAGTGTTGGTCCTTCTTCTTCATCGCCCGTGAGTCAATCTAGCACCGATGCTAAGATTGACAAACTCACGGAAGCAATTCAAGCTTTGGTTCTCTCCAACCAAAAGAAAGTTTCTTTTCCACAAACTTCACCTCCTGCTGAAGTTAAGAAAGTGGAAGTCTGTGTTACTTGCGGTGGCCCCCATGCTTATTACAACTGTATGGCCACCGATGGTAACCCTTTTGAAGCTAATGCTGTAGGCGGGATTTCTAATCCAGGAGGCAACCAATACCGTGCTCCTATGGACCCGAACCACCGTCCTAACCACTACCCTGGACCACCCGGTTTCAACCAAAACCGTAATCAAAATCAGAATAGACCAAACCAAGGTTTTCAAAACCAAGGTAATTTTAGTCAAAATAACGGTTTTCAAAATCAAAATCAAAATTTCCAAAACCAAGGAAATTTCAATAGAAACCAAGGTCAGGGAAATTTCAACCCTGGGTATTTTCATGGCAATAATCAAGGAAATTTCCAAAATCAAGGCCCTAATCCAAACAATAGAGGCCAGAATTTTCCTGCACAAAATCAAGCCATTGTTCCAACTGGACCATCATCTGATGAGTTGTTGAAGCAATTCATGAAATCCCAAGAGGAAATGAACAGGTTGTTGGTTAGCCAGATTTCTGACATCAAGAAGTCTTTAAATGATCGACCCTCGGGCTCAGGTACTTTACCTAGCAACACGATCGCTAATCCGAGGGGCGATGCAAAGGCGATCACAACCAGAAGTGGTGCTTCATATCATGGACCCGCTATTCCTACTACCTCTTCTTCTTCTCTCCCGAAGGTAGTGGAAAGTGAACCTAGCTCACAAAGTACATCACATGTCCATCCTCAAGTTGTCCCGAAACCCAAAACCAAACCTGGAGTTGTTTTTGAACCTCCAGTTGACAACCCTAAATCGAAAACTTCTATTCCTTACCCATCACGTTTAAATGAGCAAAAGCTCCGCGAAAAAGCCAGTCATCAAATGGAGAAATTTTTTCAAATTTTTCAAGAGCTTCATTTTGACATAAGCTTTGCGGATGCCATCATGTTGATGCCCAAATTTGCATCAACTCTCAAACACATGTTGAGCAATAAGGAAAAACTGTTTGAAATGGCCAAAACTTCTTTGAACGAGAACTGCTCAGCAGTTCTGTTAAAGAAGCTTCCCGAGAAGCTAGGAGATCCTGGAAAATTTCTTCTCCCTTGTGTCTTTCCAGGAATGATTGAATGCTTTGCCCTTGCCGATCTTGGTGCAAGCATCAATCTGATGCCTTATTCAGTATGGAAGAAACTTTCTCTTCCAGAACTTATTCCTACCTGCATGACTCTTGAGCTTGCAGATCGTTCTATATCGCGTCCTCTTGGCATCGCCGAGGATGTATTTGTGAAAGTAGGAAAGTTCCATTTTCCAGCTGACTTCGTGGTTGTTGATTTCGATGCCGATCATCGGGTTCCCCTCATTGTTGGAAGAGGATTCCTGAGAACGGGCCGTGCTCTCATTGATGTATTTGAGCAAGAAATCACGTTACGTGTGGGTAATGAAGCTGTCACCTTTAACCTTGATCAAACTTCGAGGTACTCCTCAAATTATGATACTGAATCAGTTAATCGAATCGATTTAATTGATATTGCTTCAGAGGAGTACTCTAAAGAGTTTCTTGGTTATCTTCATAATTCTGTGAGTGGGGATTCCACCACATCTTCTCAACCAATCATTGCCGACTCTTCCCCATCTCTCACTCCGTTTGAGGGAGGTGACTTCTTTCTGGAAGAGATCGATGAGTTTCTTGCTAATGAAGAATCAATTCCGCCGGGAATTGATGGTGTTTATGATTCGGAGGGAGATATCCTTTATCTCGAGCAATTGTTAAATGAAGATCCATTACCTTCACTCCCTCCGAAAGAGATCACAATTGAGGAAATCAAATCAGTACAAACATCTACTGAAGAATTTCCCGAGGTTGAACTTAAGGACCTACCTCCTCATCTCGAGTATGCATTCTTGGAGGGTGATGATAAATTACCCGTCATAATTGCTAAAGACTTAACTGAGGAGGAGAAAACTGCTCTCATAAAGGTCTTGAAGTCACACAAGCAAGCAATTGCTTGGAAACTCTCCGACATTAAGGGTATCAACCCTGAGTTTTGTACTCACAAAATCTTAATGGAGGATGACTTCAAGCCAGCAGTCCAACATCAGAGAAGGGTGAATCCTAAGATTCATGAGGTTATCAAACAAGAAGTTCTCAAACTTCTTGATGCCGGTTTGATTTACCCGATCTCTGATAGTCCTTGGGTTAGCCCAATTCACTGTGTTCCAAAAAAGGGTGGCATAACTGTTGTCACAAATGAAGAAAACGAGTTAATTCCAACTCGATTGGTTACGGGATGGCGTGTGTGTATTGACTATCGCAAGTTAAACGAAGCCACCCGTAAAGACCATTTTCCTCTACCCTTCATGGACCAAATGCTTGAGAGATTAGCAGGGAACGAGTACTATTGTTTCCTTGATGGTTTCTCGGGTTACTTTCAGATCCCCATTGATCCGCTGGATCAAGAAAAAACCACATTCACCTGCCCATACGGAACATTTGCCTACAGACGTATGCCTTTTGACCTATGTAACGCTCCTGGCACGTTCCAACGATGTATGATGGCAATTTTCCACGACATGATCGGGGAAACAATGGAGGTGTTTATGGATGACTTCTCGGTCATTGGGGACTCATTTCACACATGTCTCTCCCATTTAGAAAAAATGCTAAAACGGTGTGAAGACACCAATCTTTGTCTAAATTGGGAGAAGAGCCACTTTATGGTCAAAAAAGGCATAGTCCTTGGCCATAAGATTTCCAAAAACGGGATTGAGGAAGATAGAGCAAAAGTTGATGTTATTGCTAAATTGCCTCATCCTACTACCGTCAAAGGTATTAGGAGTTTTCTAGGTCATGCCGGGTTTTATCGTAGATTCATACAAGATTTTTCTAAAATCGCCCGGCCTATGACCCATCTTCTTGAAAAGATGCTCCTTTTATCTTTTTCACTGAGTGCATCGAAGTTTTTGAAACATTAAAGAAAAAGCTTACGGAAGCACCCATTCTAGTTGCCCCGACCGATTTACCCTTTGAGCTCATGTGCGATGCAAGTGATTTTGCTATCGGCGCAGTCTTGGGGCAACGAAAAACCAAGCACTTCACCTATCCACTACGCAAGTAAAACTATGACTGAAGCTCAAACCCATTACACCACTACATAAAAAGAATTATTAGCTGTGGTGTATGCGTTTGAAAAGTTTCGGCCATACCTTATCTTAACCAAATGCGTGGTGTATACGGATCACTCGGCTCTCAAATATCTCTTTGCAAAACAAGATGCAAAGCCGAGATTGCTCCATTGGGTTCTCCTCCTACAAGAATTTGATATCATTATACGTGATAAAAAAGGAGCTGAGAACCTGGCTGCTGATCATCTGTCCCGTCTAGAAAACCCTCACCAGGATGTGTTTGAGAAAAAGGAAATAAATGAAACATTTCCTCTCGAAACACTCAATGTGGTTTCTTTTCGTGGAGACTCTTCTACCCCATGGTTTGCTGACTTTGCAAATTACCATGCGGGTATCTTTGTGGTGAAAGGGATGTCGTCCCAACAGAAAAACAAATTCTTTAAAGATGTGAAACATTACTTCTGGGACGACCCCTACTTGTTCAAAATTTGCGCGGATCAAGTCATCAGGCGATGTGTGTATGGTCAGGAAGCCAATGACATTCTCAAGGCTTGCCATTCGACCTATCGGGGACATCATAGCCTCAGCTACACCGCCAAGAAGGTGTTTGATTCCGGATTCTATTGGCCCACGATTTACAAGGATGCCCATGAATTTGTCAAAACCTGTGACGCTTGTCAACGTCACGGGAATATCTCACAAAGAAATGAAATGCCGCAAAATGCCATTCAAGTGTGTGAGATTTTTGACATTTGGGGCATTGACTTTATGGGGCCATTTCCTTCGTCTCGCAGTAATAAATACATACTCGTGGCCGTTGACTATTTGTCAAAATGGGTTGAAGCTAAGGCTTTGCCTACCAACGATGCCCGAGTTGTTGTGAAATTCTTAAAATCTCTTTTTGCTAGGTTTGGAACTCCACGAGCCATAATCAGTGATCGTGGTACGCATTTCAGCAATGACCAGTTTGATAGAGTCATGCAAAAGTACAGTAACTCACCGCTCTCTATCTGGTACCACCCCCAAACATGTGGGCAAGTGGAAGTTTCCAACCGAGGGATTAAAAGAATTCTTGAAAGGACAGTAGGCGAAAACCGTGCCTCTTGGTCGGATAAGCTAGATGACGCACCCTGGGCCTTCCGTACAGCTTATAAAACACCCATCGGGTGTACTCCATACAAGCTTGTAAACGGGAAGGCATGTCATCTGCCGGTTGAACTTGAGCACAAGGCTTACTGGGCCTTGAAACATGCCAACTTCGATATTCAGGCAGCTGGTGATCACCGGAAAGTTCAAATGAATGAATTAAATGAACTCCGTGATCAAGCATACGAGAACTCTTTGATCTACAAACAAAGGACAAAGAAGATTCATGACTCTAAATCAAGAACCGCGCTTTCAACGCGGTGATCGAGCCCTTCTTTTCAATTCAAGATTGAAGATTTTCTCTGGAAAATTAAAATCCCGCTGGTCCGGACCATTCACCATCACTAAAGTATTTCCATATGGAACCATTGAGTTATCTCAACCCGATGGTCCAAACATTAAAGTGAATGGTCATCGGTTGAAGCATTATTTTGGAGAGGACATTCCTCCTATGGTTGTCCCGGATCTACAAACTTTCCCCATGAACCAATGAATGCGGGGATCGAGTCAAGCTAGCGACTCGGGAATCAAAAACAGTAGCATGCCATATGGGTTTTCACCCATATTTCTGACTTCTTTCTATTTTCTACCACCCTAATGTGGGGGAGTTGCCCCACATGTTGTGTATATATACAAGTTTAAAAAAAAAAAAAAAATTCAAATAATGGCCGTAGTATTTCCCTTTTACGTTCTATGTTTCGGCATAACCGCCGGTACTTTGAATATTGAGGGCAATATTCATTTCTAGTGTGGGGAAGAATTCTCACGAATTTTATCATGTAATTATACCGCCTAATTCCCCCATTTTTGGCAAAAAATTTTTTGGAGTAAGTGTTTTGCACTTACTCAGCTTATGGTTATCAGTCCGCCATGTCTAATAAACAAAAGGATTGGCTAATCCAGGAGCAAACAACTCTTGGTAAAGATATCTCAAATCCGTTGACGGCTTGCAATTTGCCCAAAATTGTATGGTATTCAACTCACCATATCCTTAAAAGGGAAGAGTTGGCTAGCCCCGCAAGTTTATGGCTTGTGGCAAAGGCAGTGGAAAAACCATAATTGGTAATCAGCTCACCAAAGATAATATTGATAATTTATCTAAGAGTTGGCTAGTCCAGAAGCAAACGGCTTCTGGTAAAGACAAATCAAATCCGTTGGAAGCTGGTGGTTTGCTCAAAATCACATGGTTATCAGTGTACCATGGTTCTTACTTGAACTAAAACATTTGGCTACTCCAGAAGAAATGGCTTTTGGAAAAGAGATTCAAATCCATTAAGTTTTTCTCAAAAGATTGCTAGGGACTAGCAATAGTTTAGTGTGAGGGATTGATGAGTGTGTAAATACTCATCATTTTTGGTTAAATCTGAACTGCAAAACGCTTAAAAATGCTCGGAAATGCATCAAAATACTGAAAATATCTCAAAATTGCATTTTATATGTTTCAGATGCAAAATGTTTAAATTCAGATGAAAAATGAGCTAAGTTTGCATAACTGGCGTTCAAATCCCCCAAGTTTCAAAAGTTGTCAGAAATAGTCCCCGAGCACTTATTTCAAAAGTAAAATCACCAAAGGTCCTTTTAAAATCATAACTTGTCAAAATTAGTCCTTTGGTGAAAAATATCAAAAGTTTTGAGAAATTACAAGATTGGTCCTTCAAGTTTCAAATTTGGCAAAAATGGTCCTTGGAAATTTGAAAATGTGTATTTTGGTCCTTGTACTATTGAAACTTGTCACTTTTGGTCCCTTGGAACAACATTGAAAAATTGGCAGAATTGGTCCTTGATTTTTCAGAAATTACAAAACAAGTCCTTGTATTATAACCTAAACCTCTTGGACCTTGGACCTTGTCATAAACCATTTGGACCCCTGCCAAGCCAATTGACCCCCTGCATTTGACCCCCCTTCCTCTATTATTACTACCCGGTCAAACAGCCCAGTCAACCCACCCTTTTTCCCTCCTTTTCTTCTTCTCCCACCTGCTCAACCTGCAACACCAGATATCCCATCCCCCCAGCTCACCTTTCACCCCCCTTATCACTCCACCTCAACAACCAAACAAAGAGCATTAAATGCTTCTTCACCCTAACACTCAAACCCCCCACTGGCAAATATCCATTTTTCCCGCCAAAACCAATCCAATGGCCAAAATGCACTCAAGACATCCAATGGTCCTAGAACCAAGTGGGATTCACTCAGAGGACACGTGGAAGCTTTTTGGGTATAAAAGAGAAGGAAGAAAAGCTAGAGAAAGAGTAGTTAGTTTTATTTTTCATTTGTATGCCGTTTTTAACATTAATATTTTAATTTAAAGATGTAATCCTCTGTTTTTATGTACTCAAATTAAGTTATTTTATCAATATAATCTGTTTTCAAGTCCTAATTCAAAGTTTCATTTAAGCTTCTTGCTTTCATATTCACTGTTGAAAAATTGAGTTTCAAACTCTTGTATTAAAGCTTCTATTAGCTTATTTTTAAGTTCAACCAGGTTTACTTAAGCTTCATATAGCTTTTGGTAAGCTTGGAAAACAGTTTCAATCAAATTTGGTTTATGGTCAACAAAAGTCAACTGCTGAGATTGATTTGGATTTGGTGATGATATGGGTTGATGCAGCTTGGATTGGGTTGGTTTGATATAGAATAGTATAATTTGGGTTCTGTTTAAGCTGCAAAATAAGCTAGGACACTTGTGAGTTTATTATCTTCTTTATATTTCTAATTCAGTTTATGTAAAGTGCTTATGTTGAATCTATGGTAGTTGCTTAGTCTAAACCTGTTAATGTAGCTATATTTAGATTATGTTGTTGCAGTTTAGTTGCTAGAATAAGCTAATAAGCAATTAGGTAAGTTATATTTACAAAACAGTCTTGAAAGTAGTGTTTGGGTCAAATGGTTAAACTGAGTTTGAGGTCAGTTCAGTGTCAAAGGTTAGTAACACTAGTTTTTCACAGATCATTTGCACCATTTCTAGTCTATAGTTTGCATACATAACACCAAAAGTCAAAATTACCATGAATCAGTTTTAAACTCATAACTGTTGGAAATTTGGAAAATCAAAAGCTTGTTTTGTGTTTGTAATACATAGATATAACTTGCATTAAGTTTATTTCAGTATAATACATCAATCTCAGTCCTTAAATTAGTTGTAAAGTTCATTAAAGTCAATCTTCCATTTCTGTCAAAAAGTCAAAAGTGAAAAAACAAGTTTTCACCCAACCTAGAGAGATTTATCATTGATTCATTTCTGGGCCAAATCAAGTAAAACTCTGGGTTTTATAAGTTCAGCTGGTCAAGTTACTTATTATGATTTTTATTGAATTTTAGTAATTTTTCTTAAGCCTCAAAATGGCTTATCAAGTTGAGCTTATTTGCCCTGTGCACTGACTCAAACACTGAGTCTGCACAGGGTTTGTGCAGGGCTTGTCAAAAGCTCATAAGAGCTTTGCAGGTCTGATTTTTTGTTTATAGGTTCCTAGCCAGGTCTACTTTAGGTCCCTACTTTTGGTTTTGAGCTTAGCTTATTTGGGTAGCTTATTTTTAAGCTACAAAGTGGTACCCAAAATCTGTTTTTTAGCACTTGATCTCAAATGATCAAATCATAGCAGTTTGTGTCTTAGAGGTTTAGGTCAGTTGTATTTAGTTTCATTTGAGTAGTAACAGCTTATTAGAGCTTCTGTATCAGTTTGGTTCCCATCTGGTACCTTTGGCTTATTTCAAGTGCTTATTACATAAGCACTTGCATTGCAGTTTCATTTTCCTACACACAAGCCACTGTTTTTATATTTTTCCTAGATTCATAATATTAATTTAGACTTTTCCTGAATTTTTCATATTTTTCTAGGTCAGTTTGCTATTTTTATTCATTTAAAACAGTTTTTAAGCCTTTTTAATTAGCTTTTAATACAATTAAATCAGAAAAACCTCAAAAAAATAAGTTTTCAATTTTCCTAGGTTAAGATAAATATAAAAAGTCAAAAAATTATTTTTCCAGATTTTTCTTAGTTAAATTTGTATTTTTAAGCTATTTAAGTAGTTTTAAATAGTTTTTAATTCATAGAAAATAGAAAAATAATCAGAAAAATACAAAATTAGTTTTGAAAATTCTCTTTAGTTATTTTAGATTTTTCTAAGTCATAATTTCATTTTTCTATCTTTATTTCATATTTTCTTGTATTTTAGGGTATTATTAAATAGGTAAAAATAGTTTTTAATTAATAAAAATTAGATAATTAGTTTTAAAAATAATTTTCTTTTTCTAAAAATTTTCTCTTATCATTAGGTTTGTAAAAATGTCATTTTCATATTTTTAGGATTAATATTGTTTCAGTTCACATTTTCTTTTGTACTTTACGTAGTTTTTAAGTTAAATTTCGTAAAAGAAATATTAAAAACATCATTTTGCAAATAGTGATAGCGTTTATTTAATATAGTTTATCTTTTTAATTTTCTTTAATTTGCATTTAAGCCCTTGTAGTTTATATACTTTTCCTTTTGTTCATAATCAATCACAATCCTTTTCCGTTCAAATCCTCTCGATCACTATACGTTTGATTATTCTCGCACAACTCGTTAGGACATAACGACCTGGGGAAACACTATACTCTCCTGATCTTCATTGCATTGGTGTCTGAACTGTTTTAAGTTTCTTACGGTTAGCCATTCACAAGTGGCTAGCTTGTGTGAGATAACTTGACGGTTTGCCACCGATCAGAGATATATTGAACCAGTGGAAAATATATGACCAAATAAACCGTATATAACAATGATACGGGATAACTGCCAAAGCAGTTTTAGGGTTTCCAGGTTGTCAAGTTTTGTCCCTCAATTTTCAAAAATTAATTTCTGAGGAACATAACTTCAGCAGAATCAAAGCTTCAGCAGCCTTCACACTACTTCAAAATAGATTCCACATAACTTCAGCAGATTCCATACAACTTCAGCAGGAATTTCTACATAGCTCGACCCCAGCCAGGGGCTCTGCCCCTTGGACCCTGCCAGGGGTTGCCGCCTTGGACCTCTGCTACAGTGGGCGCCCCCCCGGACTGTCCCTTAGGGGCTTCGCCCCTAAGATCATAATAAATTCAAGTAGGTGTGCACTCCGCACCACCAAACCTAAATGATGTATTATCATGATAAAATTGGTCAAAACAAGTTAATCCAATTACACTAAAATATCCAACAGCTCCTCCTCCTGATCTGCTCCACAGTAGCATCATCACCATCATCAGGAATAGGTGTGGTTAGCACATACACCACACTCATGCTTGACAGCCAGAAGTGCATCTTCTTCTGCCACCTCCTAAAGTCCACCCCTTCAAACTTGTCAAGCTTGGCAAAGTTTGAAGCCATGTGTTTCATTGCAGCAGTTGCCATTGATTATCACAAAATAGTTTACTTTGATTGTTGGCGGTTATTTCCCAGCAGCAGGGTAAAGATAATCAATAACTGTTCAGCAGAAACAACAATTAGTCAGCAGTAACAAATACCACTAGGTGGTTACCGGATATCACTAGGAATCGTGTGATCACTTTCCAGATTTCGAAAATAAGGACAGACCCTTTTGCAAACTTGTCGAAATGAGTTTTTCTCGCGCCAAACCTATTCTAACTCATTCAAAACAACTCCGTAGCTGTTCTAATCCTACCATACACATTCTTAGGGTGTCATGGGTTCCTAGACATCACCAAGAGTGATTTATAACAAGGAGTAATTATAGGATGACAAATATATATATAACTCTTAAAATCAAAGAAAAAGTGGTATAAACCTCATGAGACTTGCATGTTTTCTCAAATAAAATGAAATGACCATAAAAATAAATATGAGATATGATGATGAATATGGATGCTTACTAGTAACTTGATGAGGTTTATGGACAATGGATTTTTCCTAATCACTCAAGGTTTTTATTTCAAAACCTTAATAACAAGTGATACTAGAGTGTTAAAAACCTTGTCTTGAAAATTTTTATGATGATTCTCTTGGTCCTTGTGGTTGCCGGTTTTGGAGAGGAAGAGAGGAAGCAAGAAAGTTTTCACCTTTTGATATTATGAGTGTATGTGTACAAGTGTGAAGTATAATACATTACTAAAGAAGATATTTAGGCAAGTCACACACATGACTCACCCCTTGTGTCTGTTGGCGGTTATTTCCCAGCAGCAGGGTAAAGATAATCAATAACTGTTCAGCAGAAACAACAATTAGTCAGCAGTAACAAATACCACTAGGTGGTTACCGGATATCACTTGGAATCGTGTGATCACTTTCCAAAGTAAACTATTCGACCCTAATGCTTGGGTATCACGAATATCTACTTGGGATAAGACCAAATGCAGTTAGAGAATTAGGCACAATTCTATAACCCTTTTGCTTATAAGTGTTTAGTGTTTTTTGTGTGTTCTTCATGCATAATCAGATATCCTATTTATAGGATAATACTCTGGCTAATTCCATGGAATTATGAGTATTAATCGGCCCATTAATAGCCTCATAATTATCCCCATTATAGCCGTTAGTGGTTACATGACCAATTAAACGCGGTCATTAAGCAGTTGAAACTGCCACTTGAATAGGTCAAAGCCGTTACAAGCTTCAGTACTTTCATCAAGATTTCATAGTGTTATCAGTGGTTACACTGCTTCAGTGGAAACACCAATGCTTCAGTGTAAACACTACTTCAGTGAAACACCACTTCAGTGGAAACACTCCAGTGGAAGTATCTGCTTCAGTGGAAACACTGATAATCGTGGTAACCACAACAGCGACTTTCACCAAGCACTACCGATACAAACCACTACAAGAGTCAAGGTGTTCATGGACCTTATGGGTGTACACTCCGTACCTCCTAACCCATTACAAGGTGTGAACTATTCCCACAAGTGCACTAAATTTTCCAACAGCGTCGACAAGGGGTGTTAGTCATTTCTTTGTTATATATATATATATTTTTTTAATTATGTATAAGAGTAATTAGATGTAAGTTACTTGAAGACTTGTGGTAAGTTAAATACACATTTGAGTATTTAGGGTAGCGTTAGATAAAAATAAGTTTTAACGGGTCAAGATAAAATATATTGAGATCATAAAAATTATAAAAATACATTTCTTGCAAAATTTGAGTGAAATAATAATTATCGTGTAGTTTTTAAGAAAAACGTCGTAATTATATAAACATAACAATTTAGATACAAAATAACTTTAAAACACTGGGTAAACTAATAATAATATTTTTATAAACTTAATATAAGTATAAAAATATATTGGAATGATTTTTGAAAGTTACGGATCAATTGTTCAAAATAATTAATTACGCGATAGCGTTTATTTAATATGAAATTATACGTTTGATGTAAAAATGCAAAACCATGCATGAACTAATATGATGATAATGATGATAATGATATGTAGACTAAACTTAGTCCATATGGAATGTCCTTTATGATTATTCATGAATTCACAGCTAAACCATTACGGTTACGTGAATTTAATGCTCGTAAATGTAGTTTACGATAAATGATAATTGATGAAGCATGAGTAATGTTTTGAAATATGACCTGAAAATACGAGTTGTCAAATTCGCCCATCCAAAAAGGAATTCAGTCCTTGTTGGGTCCTACAGTGTTGTCGGTGAAAAGATGAGGATATTTGAGGCGCATCTGGTCTTCCCGTTCCCAAGTAAACTCAGAACCTCTTCGAGAATTCCAGCGAACCTTCACAATAGGAATACGACTCTGTTTCAACCGCTTGACCTCGATGGTCCATGATTTCTACAGGTTCCTCCACGAAATTGAGTTTATCGTCGAGTTGAATTTCTTTCAATGGAATAACGAGTGATTCGTCCGAAAGACATTTCTTCAGGTTTGAAACGTGAAACGTGTTGTGTACGTGACTAAGTTCTGTCGGAAGATCAAGTCGATAGGCTACAGGGCCGACTCTGCTCAAAATTTTGAATGGCCCAATGTACCTCGGGTTCAACTTCCCGCATTTTTCCAAATCGTACCACGCCTTTCCAAGGCGATACTTTCAACATCACTTTGTCGCCGACTTGAAATTCTAACGGTTTGCGTCTAACATCTGCGTAACTTTTCTGTCGACTCCTGGCAGTTCTGAGTCTATCTCGGATTTGGACTATCTTTTCTGTTGTTTCCGAACCATTTCTGGACCAAGTGAGTTGTGCGTCTCCAACCTCGGCCCAACAAAGCGGTGATCGGCATTTTCACCATAGAGTGCTTCAATGGTGCCGCTTTTATACCGGTGTGATAACTATTGTTGTAATGAGAATTTGATTAATGGCAAATGGTTAGCCCAACCATTTCCAAAATCAATAACACATGCTCTCCGCATATCTTCCAATGTTTGAATTGTCCTTTCACTTTGACCATCGGTTTGTGGATGATATGCTGTGCTCATCTCTAATTTGGTTCCAAATGAATCTTGTAATGATTTCCAGAAGTTTGAAGTGAATCGACTATCTCTGTCAGAAATGATGGAAATTGGTGCTCCATGCCTCGAGACTATTTCCTTGACATAAAGTCTAGTAAGTTGTTCCATGGAATAAGTCTCTCTAATTGGTATGAAATGAGCTGATTTGGTAAGACGATCAACGATTACCCATATCGCATCGTAACCTCCCGATGTCTTTGGAAGTTTCGGGACAAAGTCCATCGTAATGCGTTCCCATTTCCATTGGGGAATTTCTGGTTGTTGGAGTAATCCTGAAGGTTTCTGATATTCGACTTTTACCTTAGAACAAGTAAGACATTTACTAACGTACGTGGCAATCTCCGCTTTCATGTTCGGCCACCAATAAAGTTTCTTGAGATCCTGATACATCTTATCAGATCCTGGGTGAATAGAATACTTTGACTTATGCGACTCATGCATAATCAATTCTCGTATCCCGCCATAAAATGGTACCCACATTCTTTCCTTGAAGCATAATACTCCATCTGATCTCTTTAATAAGCCATTTGCATTTTCGGGCATACCATAAAGCTTTTCACTTGGTCGGTTTTCCTCCTTGAGTGCCTCGATTTGTGCCTCAAGTATTCTTGATGGTAAAGGCGAACTGATCGTCATTCCTAATGATCGAACTCTTAAAGGTTTGGGTCTTTCTTTCCGGCTAAGAGCATCAGCCACAACATTGGCTTTTCCCGGATGATACTTGATTTCACAATCATAATCGCTGAGTAATTCCAACCAACGACGTTGCCTCATGTTAAGTTCCTTCGGATCAAGAACATATTGTAAACTCTTGTGGTCCGTAAACACTGTGCACTTTGTACCATAAAGGTAGTGTCTCCAAATCTTAAGTGCAAAAACTACGGCCCCAACTCAAGATCATGTGTGGTGTAATTCTTCTCATGAACCTTAAGTTGTCGAGAAGCATAAGCTATCACCTTCTCGTTTTGCATTAAAAACAGCTCCAAGCCCTTTATGTGAAGCATCGCAATATACAACGAAGTTCTCAATTCCTTTGGGTAGTGCCAAAATCGGCGCACTGACCAAAGCTTTGCTTCAACAACTGAAAAGCGGCTTCTTGTTTCTTTCCCCATTCGTACCTCTTGTTTTTCTGTGTCAACTTTGTCAAAGCCTTAGCTATCTTTGAAAAACCTTCGATGAATCTTCGGTAATACCCGGCAAGTCCTAGAAATTGTCGGATTTCCGTAGGATTTGTTGGAGTAGCCCAATCTTTTACAGCTTCAATCTTTGCAGGATCAACTTGTAGTCCTTGACTATCAATGACATGACCAAGAAATTGTACTTTGCGATTCCAAAAATCACACTTTGAAAATTTGGCATACAACTTCTCATTCTTGAGTAGTCCTAAAATCGTTCTCAAATGCCCTTCGTGCTCTTCCTTGCTCTTCGAGTAAATCAATATGTCATCGATAAACACTATAACAAACTTGTCCAAATACGGTTTGCATACCCTATTCATGAGATCCATGAATACTGCAGGTGCATTAGTTAATCCGAACGGCATTACTTGAAACTCATAATGTCCATAACGTGTTCTAAACGCTGTTTTCTGAATATCCTCCTCCCGCACTCTAAGTTGATGATAACCTGACCTTAGGTCAATCTTTGAATAGATACTAGAGCCTTGCAACTGATCGAACAAGTCGTCGATTCTGGGGAGTGGGTAACGATTCTTTACCGTTAACTTGTTCAGCTCTCTATAATCTATACACATTCTGAAGGATCCATCTTTCTTCTTCACAAACAAAACCGGTGCTCCCCAAGGCGAGGAACTCGGCCTAATGAATCCTTTGTCTAAAAGTTCTTTCAAGTGATTAGACAACTCTTGCATCTCCGATGGTGCTAATCGGTAAGGTGCTCGCGCAATTGGTGCAGCTCCGGGCACTAAGTCAATATGAAATTCTACTTGTCGTGCCGATGGGAGTCCTGGCAAGTCTTCGGGAAAGACTTCAGGAAATTCTCGAGCAATCGGTACATTCTCAAGTCGCTTCTCCTCCGACTTCTTCTCGGTTATATGTGCTAAGAAAGCAAAACAACCTTTCTTTATGTACTTCTCCGTTTTGATGCATGATATAATATGAGTCTAGTTCCACTCGCTCCCACGAATGATCAAAGTTTCGCCATTGTAAGGAAGATGAACAACTTTTTCATTACAAATGATTCTTGCACGATGTTTGGATAACCAATCCATACCAATGATGACATCGAAACTACCTAGTTCTACGGGCATAAGGTCTATATTGAAAGGATGATTTAGAAAATTGAGTGTACAACCACGAACAATGGTGTCGGTGCTAATTAAGTTACCATTAGCTAATTCAATGTTGTATGATGTGTCTAATGTGGTTGGTTTGATATTGAGTAAAGGTGCAAATATAGTGGACACAAAACTCTTATCGCCTCCCGAATCAAATAAAACTAATGCATAACGATTATTGATAAGGAACGTACTGTGAATCGACATTCGGTCCTCCTAGCTTCCACCCCCATGACATAGGCTCTTCCTTGTGCCATTCCACCTTGATTCTTGTTTCCTTGGTTCCTTCCCTTTGGACACTCACTCTTGTAGTGTCCCCTTTCTCCACAACCAAAACATGTCACCTGGTGGTTTCTCGATTTTCCCCCGTAGCTTGCATCTTGCATTCCCTAGTTTGATGTCCCACTTTCTTACAATTCCTCAGATGGTTCAGGACAACTTCCCGGCTTGTGATGACTAGAACACATCTCACACTTAGGCAAAATCCCCGTGTACCCCTTTTTCTCCTTTGGGCCTGCAACATAGGCCTTTGCAACCTCTTGTCTCTTAGGTGGTTGTTGTGTGACATTTCCACCTCTGTTGTTGTCCCACTCGCTTTGTTGTTGTTATTGTTATAGTTGGTGTAATTGTTTCCATTGTTGAAATTAGAGCGGTTGATGGTATTGTTGTTTCGGTTGGTGTTGGCGATGTTGCTTCTCTTCACTACTTGTGCCATGAGCTTTTGATTCACTCGAATGGATTCCTCAATCGTTTGCGGATCAAAAGAAATCACGTCCCTTGAAAACCTGGGGAAGTCCCCAATGAAAGCCTCCAGTAGCTTTTCATTATCCGAAACCATAGATGGGCATAACACGGCCAATTCTTGGAACCTTCGAATGTAAGTATCAATATCATACCCAATAGTTACCAATTCATAGAATTCGGTTTCCAACTTCTTCACCTCCGTACGCGGACAATACTTCCTCGTTAGCAACCTTTTGAATTGCTCCCGGTGAGCTTGTAATGCATTTTCCATTCCCATTGGCTGAGCATACGAATTCCACCACGACATTGCCCCATCAAGTAGTGTGCTCGTAGCGAACTTAACCTTGCTATCCTCCGGGCAATTACATAACAAAAACACGGATTCCATTTTCTCAAACCATCTAACCATGGCAGTTGCCCTCTCAAGTACTTTGAACTTAGTAGGACCTCCACTTTTGAAATCCTTATACGTACAACTTCTAACTCCGGACCCTCCTGCAATGCCTGCAAGACACCAGCATGTCTAGCGGCCTCGGCAGTTGCCGCAGCCTCAGCAGCAACCGCCACTGATGCTCTCTCAGTCCTTAATGCCTCGGCTATGCTATCGCTTCACATACTCAGTATAGCAGCTTGTGTCAATTCAGGTGTGGCTTTCTTTGGCGCCATGCTCTTCAAAACCATAAGATGAAACAATTATGAGAACTCGTAAGTAGAAACAAACATTACACATATATATATCCACAACCACAACATGCATAATATAAATGAAATCACAACGGAACAACCACAAAATATCACAAATATAATCACAACACATGTGGATAATATACATGAAAATTTCGGCCTTCATGGACCGATATCATAGATAGTAAAACCATTCCTACATAGTTGAGTCAATACTTGATATTTTGTTTGTACAACAACCAAAAGACAACAAGTTCTTTAAACTATGTCACACACCTTGTGACTAGGATAATAGTAAAAAAAACTATACATGATAAAAGCTCCACACTAGGCACCTCCCGGTGTCCGCAGCTCTTATCCTATAGATCTCGAACCCTGTAGTCAAACTAGCAACCAAACCCTCAACTCGCTAATCTGACCTGTTCAATAACCATACTCTCACGTATAATGCCAACTCCCCAGCCTGACGCTGAAGTTCATCCTGTGCCATCTCGGCTCTGTCATATAACTCATGCATCTCCTGCTCCAACTCAACAATATGCCCCGGTTCTCTAACTATCTAGACTCTAAACCCTGGTGAGCCATATCAATCGAAACCCTACCTATCACGAGGCCTTCAACCTCCTCCTCAATGGTCTCCACTCGATCCAATGACAATTCCTCCAACTGTCCTAACATCCTATCTATCCCAATCATGGTTATCTATACGCGTCTCCTAATGTCTCCTGGAAGGCTGTCTAGCGAGGTACCTTTGAGCTCTCACCTATCTCGAACCTAGCCGGTGGTTCGGGCTCAGAGAGGGTGATGCAGTAGGGTCAAACGTGCACGCTTTTGAGCGGCAAGTCCAGGTGGTATAGGCTCCCTAAGATAGTATGATGAAGATGATGATGACAATAGTGGTGATGGTGGGTGAATCGACCATGTGTAGGGCTAACAGTGGTGTAGGTGCTTTGCTTCCCTCCTCAAAGGGTTCGGTCTCGTGTCACTACTATAAGTGGTAAGTCTGTAGTAGAGCCAATAGAAGATAAAACTACAGTGTGTGATAAGGCATCGTTCATGTTGGTGTCGGATGAGACATCCTCCATGTTCGTGTCGATGATATAGGATAGTGTCGAATCAAGACATCTCTGTGATAACCGATGTAAAATAAAAGTAAATAACTTGAATAAAATGTATATGAATCCGCATGTAAAGTGAACATGCACTTATGATGAAATGATGAGATGCTATGATGATGTAGTTATAGTCTAGGGTCAATGATGCAACCTAGTTCTCTATAACTGAAGCTTTAATACCAATCATCACACCCCAAATTACTGTTTTGCGCGGAATGGAATTCTCGGGATTGCATGTCATAGCATCACAATTACAGTTATATTGAACGACCTAAAGTGTCATTTTAGAAACACATCGTTTGATATTTATAAAACATACAGAGTTACAAGATAGGTCCCAAAAGTTGATAAAGTTTATGGAAATATAAGGTTATTACAAGTCCAAACGATGTTTTGAAAAGAAAACCATAATATACAATGAAACAAGTCGACGCCGCGACTCTATGAGGGTTCCTTATTTGTGCCATGATGCTAATGTCTAGTTACCCTGAAAATACATTGCTAAAACGGTCAACAATAATGTTGGTGAGAAATCATAGGTTTATGAAAAATAATTTATACGACCACACAAGTATAGACCATATATGACAAACATACAAAAATGTTACAATTGCTATAAGTCCATGACATCAAACTAGACGATTATGATGTTCGCCACAACAGAGTGTTTGCCAAACAACTCAAATAATGATATTAAATGAAATGCATCCGTTTAACCAGTTGGAATCCACCAACCCGGATGGAGGAGTCACCCTCGATAGATCTATCTACTCACCCTCGCTTCTATGAAATTAACGGTTCATGTTATATAATGGGGACATTTAACTGGCAATGAGGTAACTTAAGCAATGTAATTAATTTGATATACTTGGTATCGTAATAAAAATGATGTGCAATGTATTCTCCCCTGATCCGCTCCTGAACAGTCAAATTTAATCACACAAGCTGACCACTTGTGAATGGTCAACCGTAATAAACTTAAAACAGCTCGTAAAACAAATGCAATTAAGATCAGAGGAATATAGTGGATTCCTGGGTCGCTAAGTCCCACGGAGGATGAATGGTGTTTAACACAGACAGATGTCGAATAATCACTAAGGATAGTGATCGGTAAGGATTTTGAGTTATTTATACCTAAAGAGAAAGCTTTGTAAATTACAGGGGCTTAAATGCAAATTAAAGAAAATTAAAAAGCTAAAATATATTAAATAAACGCTATCACTATTTTTACAATGATGTTTTTGTGATTTATAAAATAAAATAACTTAAATAAACTATTTTAATTAAAACGTAAACTTAAATTACCTAAAACCGTGATCTAAAATGAAAATGTACATGTATAAAATTACAAGATAAGTAAAACGTAAAATTTGTGAAATAAAAGTCCTGAGTGAAAAACAATTTTCTTACTTATTATATGACAAAAAGAAAATTTTAGAAAAAAGATTTATATTTTTTAGACTTTTATATTTTTTATTATGAATTAATTACTATTTTAGACTAAATAAATGATTAAAAATACTAAAACTATTTAGAAAAATCTGAAACTTTTTATAAATTACTTTATACTAATACAAAGTTAAGAAAAATACAAAAGTTGAAAAGGCTAGATTAAATAAGCTGAAAATAAGCTAATAAGCTCAGATAAGCTTAAAATGAAAACAAGGGTTATATATTAAAGTGCAAAGAAAAAAACAGAAAAAGACCCAAGGGCATTGGTGAGGTGTGTGTGGGAGCCTGGCTGTGGTTCGAATCCCAAAGAACGCTTTTTTGCTTTTTATTTTATTTTTGGAATTTTCTTTTACAAACTTATTAAGTTAACTAAGATAAGCAATTTTCAAAACTATAACTTTTTCTAAAACCAATAATAAGCTCGTTTTGAGCTTATTATCCTAACAGATAACAAAAAGAAATGGAAAAGCTTAAGCTTGAGCCAAATGGCTTAATAAGCTGATGATTAAGCAAATGGTTAACTGAAAATAAGCTAAGCATTGTTTAACAAGCTAATACAACAACTGAGAAGGTACAATTAATTATAAATAAGCACTTAACAGAATTCAAATAAGCATAAGCTATACTGTTTAAACAGGACACCTTTTTGGTTTACTAGGCACCTTCTAGCTTAATTTTAAGCACTGAAATAAGCTAGGAAATAGAAAGGATCACTGGAACTAACTAGTTAACCAAATAAGCTATCCAAAAAGCTAACATTCTCACTGTTTTGTTCACTGGTGAGCTTATAAGGAGCTTATGAATAAGCTTGAAAACACTGAATGCTCAGTGGACTATATGAAATGGACAAGATAAAAAACTAATGGCAGGCTAATTAAATAAGCTAAGAATAGAAAATAAGCACTTTTAACCTTGAGTTAGCTAGGTGGGCTTTTAAGAAAAACAAAATTCACAAGCTGAAACTCATTAATAAGCTCTGTGAGAGCTTAAGAAATAAGCTAGCAACACTGTACACTGGGAGATTTTCACAAAGGGTTAAAAGAAGCTAAGTAATAAGCTATTTATAAGCTAAGTAGAAGTAAGCTATTATTTTTCTAATTAAGTTAAGCAACTAAATTTTAATATCTCAAAAGATAATTAACTAAATCTTAATATTGAATACACAATAAAATTCTAAAGTTTATTCAAAAACTGTAAAATGAGAAATTTGACTTTCTTATTACACTAGAACTTTGACTTATATGAACTTAGGATTGATTATACTAACTGATTATGTTAAGTTAAGGTATAATAAGACTATAATAAGCTAAATTACCAAGTTTTAAGCTAATATGATGATTTCTATAACTTAAATCCTAACAGTTAACTTATTAATGAAGATTAAAAACTAATTTTGACTTTTTACAAAGTAAGCACTAGTTTCTATGGTTTCTTAGAGTTATATTGACCAAGTGTGACAGATGACAATTAAGATCAAAGACTATAATACCTTCTAATACAGATTACACAGTTAAACCAAACAAACCTTTATGATACTGTTTTGGAGATTTTCAAAGTGTTTCAAATATTCAGACCATGCACTTGATTAAAGGACTTATAATATGATATATTAAGACTAAATAAGCCTTAAACCACAACAATAACAACATAAAAATCAAGAGTGATAATTATGCTCTTTTAACTGTTAAAATAAAATTCTTAACAACTATGAATTCTAGAAAGTAAGCAACCTGTTTTATTGTTTAAATTTACTTTACTACAGCTAAGAAACAAGAAGATACAAAGATTTAAACTTAAGAACACTTTAAACAGTGAAATGCCAAAACTGAACAATAGGCTTACAAGTGATTTCCAAGCATAAAACTGAGAACTGAGAACAGATCCTATAGCTTCCCAAGAAGCACTAAACCAAGGCCATCCACAATCAACCCTGCTCCATCTTCTTGACAACCTTCACCATGGATTTTTTATTTTTAACTAATTTATTTGTATTTTTGGTGATTTTTGTTTTTGCTTTATATTGAGTTTTAAAGTCTCTAAAAGCTTTAATAAGCTTTCTAGGAGCTTAAGTGATATTACTCAGTCCATATTAACAACTAACAACAACATTAGAACTTATTGAAATTTTGAACAAGAATAAAATTTTGCATAAACAGGAAGTAAGATTTAAACTTGAAATTGATGTTCACAAAAGTTTAATTGTATAATCTGAAAACTTGAATTAAAAGCTTTAAAGCTAAATCATACACTGAAATTTAAAATTAAGCTTAAAACGACATAGAAATTAAAAGTACTCTAGATAGCTTCCACATTGCCTCCTCTTCTCTTTATAATGATCTTATTCTTTTGACATCTCTGAGAATTTCCCACCTTATCTTGACTATTGAGTCTCTCTGAATCATCAAAATCGTACATGTGGCATTTTGGGCCAATTTTCTTTTGAGCGTGTTTTGCATTTAATGCATTTTGGTGTATGTAGAGGTGGAGGGGGGTTGGTATACAGCTGGGGGGATAAGGTGAGGTGGAGAGGTGGGGAGAACAGGTGGTGAAACCACCAGGTTTCGTGGTTGCAGTGGTGGGAGAGGAGAGTGAACAGTAGTAGCTGTTTTGGCGGGTTTTTGACTTTTTGACCCGGTTTTAATATTTAACGGGGTTGGGCTGGGTTTGGATTTGGGCCAGGTTATGGATTGGATTTGGGTATTTAATAACACAAAGGGTCCGTTTGTAGCTTAATAATCACAAGGACCAATCATGTAATTTTTTGTAACTTGAGGGACCAAACCTGTCAACATTCCAAAGTTAACACAAGGACCAAACTTGACAATCTTTAATAGTACAAGGACTAATTTTGATTATTTTCCATTTTTAAAAATCCAAGGACCATTTATGTCACTTTTCAAAATTGAAGGACCAAAGTTGTAATTTTCTCAAAACTTATCATAAGGACCAATTTTGCCATTTATGAATAGTACAAGGGTGTAGTTTGAATAATTTTCATTTTTAAACACCCAGGGACTGATTTTGACACTTTTGTAAAGTTGAGGGACCAAAGTTGTAAATTGTGATTTTTAAACTTCAAAGGACAATTTCTTACAACTTGTGAACCCCAAGGACCTTTTATG
This sequence comes from Chrysanthemum makinoi, assembly GCA_910596185.1. Taxonomy (NCBI): domain Eukaryota; kingdom Viridiplantae; phylum Streptophyta; class Magnoliopsida; order Asterales; family Asteraceae; genus Chrysanthemum; species Chrysanthemum makinoi. The sequence continues at coordinate 64,530,680 of OU343216.1, read as the reverse complement.
ACTTTTTATAAGTTTTGGAATGACCAGGGACTAGTTTTGACAACTTTTGAAACTGGGGACTAAAACGCCAATTATGCAAACTTGATACATTTTTCAACTGATTTTGGTATTTTTGCATTTAAAACACATAAAACACTTATTTGTGATATTTTTGTCATTTTGATGCATTTCTGAGTGTTTTCAGATGTTTTTGCAGTTTAAATGGTACAAAAATGATGAGTATTTAGACACTTATCAATCCCCACACTAAGATATTGCTAGTCCCTAGCAATGATTTGAGAAAAATTAATGGATTTCAACTCTTTACCAAAAGCCATTACTTCTGGAGTAGCCAATTGTTTTAGTTCAAGTAAGAACTTTGGTACAATGATAACCAAATGATTTTGAGCAAATCACCAACTTTCAACGGTTTTGATTTGTCTTTACCAGAAACCGTTTGCTTATGGACTAGCCAACTCTTAGATAAATTATCAATATTATCTTTGGTGAGTTGATTACCAATTATGGTTTTCAATCTGCCTTTACCACAAGCCATAAACTTACGGGCTAGCCAACTTTTCACTAATTAAAGATATGGTGAGTTGAACACCATACAATTTTGGGCAAATTGCAAGCCGTCAACGGATTTGAGATATCTTTACCAAGAGCCGTTTTCTCCTGGATTAGCCAATCCTTTTTGTTTATTAGACATGGCGGATGATAACCATAACTGAGTAAGTGCAAAACACTTACTCCAAAAAAAAATTTGGCCAAAAATGGGGGAATTCGGTGGTATAATTACATGATAAAATTCGTGAGAATTCCCCCCCACACTTAGAAATGAATATTGCCCTCAATATTCAAAGTACCGGCGGTTATGCCGAAACACAGAACATAAAATGGAAATACTACGGCCATTATTTTATTTTTGATATATACACATTTTTTTTTTTTGAAATGTACTTATATACAACAGCGGGGGGAAACTCCCCCACACTAGGGTGGTAGAAAGTAGAAAGAAGTCAGAAATATGGGTGAAAACCCATATGGTGTGTGCTAATTTTTTTTGATTACCGAGTCGCTAGCTTGACTCGATCCCCGCATTCATTGGTTCATGGGGAAAGTTTGTAGATCTGGGACAATCACGGGTGGAATGTCCTCTCCAAAATAATGTTTCAATCGATGTCCATTTACTTTAAAATTTGGACCATCAGGTTGAGCTAACTCAATGGTACCATAAGGATAAACCTTAGCAATAGTAAATGGACCAGACCAACGGGACTTAAGCTTTCCCGAGAAAATCTTCAATCTTGAATTGAAAAGAAGGACTCGATCACCGACGTTGAAAACGCGGTTCTTGATTTTGGAGTCATGAATCTTCTTTGTCTTTTGTTTGTAGATCAAAGAGTTCTCGTATGCTTGATCACGGAGTTCATTTAATTCATTCATTTGAACTTTTCTGTGATCACCAGCTGTCTGAATATCGAAATTGGCATGTTTTAAGGCCCAGTATGCCTTGTGCTCAAGCTCAATCGGAAGATGACATGCCTTTCCGCATACTAGCTTGTAGGAGTACACCTGGGTGTTTTGTAAGGCTGCACGGAAGGCCCAGAGCGGCCATCCAGTTTATCCGACCAGGATGCACAATTTTCGCCATCTGTCTTTCTAAAATTCTTTTAATACCACGGTTGGAGACTTCCACTTGCCCACTTGTTTGAGGGTGGTTTGTAGTGAAAGACGGTGGGTTACACTATACTTTTGCATGACACGATCAAATTGGTCATTACAGAAATGCGTACCATGATCACCGATTATAGCACGGAGTTCCAAACCTAGCAAAAAGAGATTTTGAAAATTTTACAACTACTCGGGCATCATTGGTAGGTAAAGCTTTCGCTTCAACCCATTTTGACAAATAGTCAATAGCCACAAGTATGTATTTGTTTCCTCGAGATGATGGAAATGGCCCCATAAAATCAATACCCCAGATGTCAAATATCTCACAAACTTGAATGGCATTTTGCGGCATTTCATAACTTTGAGAGATATTTCCGTGACGTTGACAAGCGTCACATGTTTTGACAAAATCGTGGGAATCCTTATAAATTGTGGGCCAATAAAACCCGGAATCAAATACCTTTTTGGCGGTGTAGTTTGGACTATGATGGCCCCCGGTAGGTCCAGCATGGCAAGCTTTGAGAATGTCAATAGCTTCCTGTCCATAAACACACCGCCGGATGACTTGATCCGCACAGATTTTGAATAAGTAGGGATCGTCCCAGAAGTAATGTTTAACATCCTTGAAGAATTTGTTCTTCTGTTGGTTCGACATCCCTTTCACTATGAAGTTACCCGCATGGTAATTTGGGAAGTCGCAGAAACCATGGGGTAGTAGAGTTTCACTGAAAAGAAACCGCATTGAGTGTCTCGAGAGGAAATGTTTCTATTTATTTTTTTCTCGAAAACATCTTGGTGAGGGTTTTCTAGACGGGACAGATGATCAGCAGCCAGGTTCTCCGCTCCTTTTTTATCACGTATAATGATATCAAATTCCTGGAGAAGTAGAACCCAACGGAGCAATCTCGGCTTTGCATCTTGTTTTGCAAAGAGATATTTGTGAGCCGAGTGATCCGTATACACCACGAATTTGGTCAAGATTAAGTACGGCCGAAACTTCTCGAATGCATACACCACGGCTAATAGCTCTTTTTCTGTGGTGGTGTAATGAGTTTGAGCTTCAGTCATAGTTTGCTTTATGAGTGGATAGGCTGAAAAATGCTTGCTTCTACGCTGCCCTAAGACTCGCACCGATAGCAAAATCACTTGCATCGCCCATGAGCTCAAAAGGCAAGTCCCAGTCTGGAGCAACGAGAATGGGTGCTTCCGTAAGCTTTTTCTTTAATGTTTCAAAAGCTTCGATGCACTCAGGTGAGAAGATAAAAGGAGCCTCTTTTTCAAGAAGATGGGTCATAGGCCGGGCGATTTTAGAAAATCTTGTATGAATCATGGATAGAAACCGGGCATGACCTAGAAAACTCCTAATACCTTTGACGGTAGTAGGATGAGGTAGTTTAGCAATAACATCAACTTTTGCTCTATCAACCTCAATCCCATTTTTGGAAATCTTATGGCCAAGGACTATGCCTTTTTTGACCATAAAGTGGCTCTTCTCCCAATTTAGACAAAGATTGGTGTCTTCACACCGTTGGAGCATTTTTTCTAAATGGGAGAGACATGTTTGAAACAAATCCCCAATGACCGAGAATTCATCCATAAACACCTCCATTGTTTCCCCGATCATGTCGTGGAAAATGGCCATCATACATCGTTGGAACGTGCCAGGAGCATTACATAAGCCAAAAGGCATACGTCTGTAGGCAAAAGTTCCGTATGGGCAGGTGAATGTGGTCTTCTTTGATCCTCGTGGATCAATGGGATCTGAAAATAACCCGAGAAACCATCAAGGAAACAATAGTACCATTCCCCTGCTAATCTCTCAAGCATTTGGTCCATGAAAGGGTAGAGGAAAATGGTCTTTACGAGTGGCGTCATTCAACTTACGATAGTCAATGCAAACACGCCATCCCGTAACCAGCCGAGATGGAATTAACTCGTTATCTTCATTTGTGACAACAGTAATGCCACCCGTTTTAGGAACACAATGAATTGGGCTAACCCAAGGACTATCTGAGATTGGGTAAATCAATCCTGCATCAAGAAGTTTGATAACCTCTTGTTTGATAACATCATGGATTTTGGATTTACTCTTCTCTGATGTTGAACTGCTGGTTTGAAGTCATCCTCCATCAAGATTTTGTGAGTACAAAACTCGGGTTGATACCCTAAATGTCGGAGAGTTTCCAAGCAATTGCTTGCTTGTGTGACTTCAAGACCTTTATGAGAGCAAGTCTTTCATCTTTACCAAATCTCTAGCAATGATGACGGGTAATTTATCATCACCTTCAAGAAATGCATACTCGAGATGAGGAGGTAAGTCCTTAAGTTCCACTTCAGGAAATTCTTCAGCTTTTCTAACCGACTTGACTTCCTTGTTATGAAGTTCGACGGGAGGGAGTGATGATGATGGATCATCATTAAGCAACTTCTCAATTAGAAGTATGTCCCCCTCGATGTCGATGGGAGCGTGATCAATTTCCCATGGAACTAAATCACTGGACAAGTATGCTTCAATCTCTTCCAAGATGAAGTCACTTTCCTCAAACGGAGGAGAGGAAGGAGTAGAATTGTCAATGATGGGTTGAGATGAATGAGTGAGATTATCACTCAAAGAATTATGATCATAACCAAGAACTTCTTGAGAGTACTCTTCAGAAGCAACATCAATGATATCTATTCCGTTAACCGATTCAGAATCATAGTTTGCAGAGTACCTCGAAGTTTGATCAAGGTTAAAGGTGACAGCTTCATTACCAACACGTAATGTGATTTCTTGCTCAAATACATCAATGAGAGCACGGCCCGTTCTCAGGAATCTCGTCCAATAATGAGAGGAACCCGTGGATCAGCATCGAAATCAACAACTACAAAGTCAGTTGGAAAATGGAACTTTCCTACTTTCACGAATACGTCCTCGGCAATGCCAAGTGGACGGGATATTGTACGATCTGCAAGCTCGAGAGTCATGCATGTAGGAGTAAGTTCCGAAAGAGAAAGTTTCTTCCATACTGAATAAGGCATCAGGTTGATGCTTGCACCAAGATCGGCTAAGGCAAAGCATTCAACCATTCCCGGAAATACACAAGGTAAGAGAAATTTTCCAGGATCTCCAAGCTTTTCTGGAAGCTTCTTTAGGATAACTGCAGAGCAGTTCTCGTTAAGAGGAGTTTTAGCCATTTCAGACAGCTTTTCCTTGTTGCTTAACATGTGTTTGAGAGTTGATGCAAACTTGGTCATCAGCATGATAGCATCCGCAAAGCTTATGTCAAAATGTAGTTCTTGGAAAATTTGAAAAATTTATCCATTTGATGACTGGCTTTTTCGCGGAGACTTTGCTCATTCAAACGTGATGGGTAAGGAATAGAAGATTTGGATTTGGGGTTCTCAATAGGAGCTACAGGAGGTTCAAAAACAACTCGGATTTGATTTGGGTTTCGGACAACTTGAGGTTGGACTACCAAGGTGGGACGTGCGGTACTTCGTGGGCTTAAGAAATGCACCTTGTCTGTTGTATCCTTGGTAACTTGACTCATTGCTCCTAGTGGAGGAGGCATTGGAGTCAAAGGTCCATTGTGTGTCTTAGGTTCACTTTCTACTACCTTAGGGAGAGAAGAAGAAGAGGTAGTAGGAATAGCAGGTCCATCATATGAAACACCACTTCGGGTTGTGATCGCCTTTGCAGACGCCCTCGTTAGCGATCGTGTTTCTCGGAAGTTTTCCGAGCCCAGGGTTGATCATTTAAAGACTTCTTTAGATCGAATATCCGACTGACCAACAACCAGTTCATTTCATCTTGGGATTTCATGAATTGCTTCAATAACTCATCAGATGATGGTACTGGAGGATGTGGAGGAAATTCGAGGTCGGATGTTTTGATTATGACCTTGTTGTTGAAAATTCCCTGGTTAGGATTTACATTTCCTTGAAATTGATTCCCTCGATTGAAATTGTTTTGATTAAGGTTCCCTTGATGTTGGAAACCTTGATTTGGTCCGGAATAGAAATTACCTTGGTTTTGATAACCTTGGTTCATTCTAGGTTGGTTCCGATCTTTTTGCATGTTAGTATTCGTTAAAACGGGTGGTGCCTGATACGTGTTAGCACGGTAGTTTGGTTCATTTTGAGGACGGTATTGATTACCTCCTTGTTGTGAAGTACCGGCTATAGCATTAGCTTCAAACGGACTACCATCGGTGGCAATACAGTTGTAGTATGCATGAGGGCCACTACAAGTAACACAAACTTCAACTTTCTTGACTTCACCATGTGATGGTGTCCTGGTGAAAGTGACTTCTTTTGGTTAGAAAGAACCAAAGCCTGAACAATATCCGTGAGTTTGTCAATCTTAGCATCGGTTCTAGATGTACTCATGGGAGATGAAGTAGAAGGTCCAGCATTAGACTGAGATTGATATGTCTTTGTGCGGAAAGGGCGGACCTAGGACTTGTTTTCAATTATTTGCAAGGCTTCTTTTGTGGTCTTGCTCAGAAATTACCTCCCGCGGAGGCATTTAAAGAGTCTTGATTAGTCTGGTTCAGACCATTATAGAAAGTATCCATTTGCATTAACTCGGTAAAACCATGATGCGGACACTTATGAGCAGCTCTTTGTAACGATCCCATGCCTCCCCTAATGATTCATCAAATCTTTGAGAAAATTTCATTATCTCATTCTTAAGACTTGTAGTTCGTGATGGAGGATAGAATTCGTTAACAAATTTGGTGACTAAATCCTCCCATGTCTCAATGAAACGGGGGGGTTGTTTCTGCCAATTCCGGCTTGTCCCTCTAGAGAAAATGGGAACATAAGAAGCTTAATTGCTTCATGTGGGACATTCTTGTATTTGATGGTAGATGCAATCTTGTTAAACCATCGAATGTGTGCATGAGGATCATCCCGCTCAAAACCATAGAATTGGCTTTGGGTTACAAGATTAAGCAAACCCGGTTTTGAGCTCAAAGGTATCAGCCACGATGGCTGGGAAAATAATGGCATCTCCGTAACCCTCGATGGGTGCTTGGAGAAGCTCATTCATTGGCTTGTTCTCGCCATTACGACAGGTGGTGGTGGTGGTAGACATTCCTCACCACGGCTGAAGGAGCAGAACGTCCTCTACGTCACGAGGAATATTTGCAAGCTCGGAAAGTGACTTGTAGAATGGAAGAACGAAGCATGCACTAAGTTTAAAAATCAATTTTCAAAACAAATGTGAGGCAAAACGGCAAGTGAACTTAACCAATAATCACAAATGAAATGGCTTCTTTGAAAAAGGTACACCAAATTACAAGGACACAAAGGCAAGTTTTAAATCTGTTGTTCGGGAACTTATTATGGTCACACCCCAGTTAGTAGGTGTAATGCCTTGATTTGGGGTGGTTGATTTTATGTATTTAAGTACCATCAAAGACGAGGTAATGATTTGTGCAAAGGGTTTAAAAACTTTTGACAATATTTTTGATATCGTTTCGCTTAACCAAATCGTATCTCTTTAAGAATCACCTTAAAGGAAACACAAGCTAGAAAACGTTACGATTGTTTTGTTGTTTTATATTTTTTTAGTGTTGTTAACACTTTAGGAAAAGTGTTAATGAACTTTTGATATCTTTAAAAAACTGTTACAAACGTGGTATATGTGCAAGTATGGATCCGAATGCTTAAAACACGCTAAAGCCTCCCCGGCAGCTGCCCAAAATTTGATCCGCTCTGAACAGTCAAGTTTAATCACACAAGCTGACCACTTGTGAATGGTCAACCGTAATAAACTTAAAATAGCTCAAAAACAAATGCAATTAAGATCAGAGGAATATAGTGGATTCCTGGGTCGTTAAGTCCCACGGAGGATGAATGGTGTTTAACACAGACAGATGTCGAATAATCACTAAGGATAGTGATCAGTAAGGATTTTGAGTTATTTATACCTAAAGAGAAAGTTTTGTAAATTACAGGGCTTAAATGCAAATTAAAGAAAATTAAAAAGCTAAAATATATTAAATAAACGCTATCACTATTTTTACAATGATGTTTTTGTGATTTATAAAATAAAATAACTTAAATAAACTATTTTAATTAAAACGTAAACTTAAATTACCTAAAAACGTGATCTAAAATGAAAACGTACGTTATGTATAAAAATTACGCGAAAAGCAAGTAAAAACGTATAATTTGTGAAATAAAAGTCCTACGAGTGTAAAAACAATTTTCTTACTTAATATATGACAAAAGAAAATTTTAGAAAAAGATTTATATTTTTTTAACTTTTATATATTTTATTATGAATTAATTACTATTTTAGACTAAATAAATGATTAAAAATACTAAAACAATTTATAAAAATCTGAAACTTTTATATAAATTACTTTATACTAATACAAAGTTAAGAAAAATACGAAAGTTGAAAAAGCTAGATTAAATAAGCTGAAAATAAGCTAATAAGCTTGTATAAGCTTAAAATGAAAACAAGGGTTATATATTAAAGTGCAAAGAAAACAGAAAAAGACCCAAGGGCGTTGGTGAGGGTGCAGGATGTGTGGTGGTGAGCTGGGTGGCAGGGTTCAATCCCAAAGAACTGCTTTTGCTTTTTATTTTATTTTTGGAATTTTCTTTACAAACTTATTAAGTTACTAAGATAAGCAATTTCAAAACTATAACTTTTCTAAAACCAATAATAAGCTCATGTTTGAGCTTTATTATCCTAACAGATAACAAAAAGAAAATGGAAAAAGCTTAAGCTTGAGCCAAATGGCTTAATAAGCTGATGATTAAGCAAATGGTTAACTGAAAATAAGCTAAGCACTGTTTAACAAGCTAATACAACAACTGAGAAGGTACAATTACTTATAAATAAGCACTTAACAGAATTCAAATAAGCACAAGCTATACTGTTTAAACAAGACACCTTTTTGGTTTACTAGGCACCTTCTAGCTTAATTTTAAGCTTAATCAAAAGTAGGAAATAGAAAGGATCACGGAACTAACTAGTTAACCAAATAAGCTATCCAAAAGCTAAAATTCTCACTGTTTTGTTCATCTGGTGAGTTTAAGGAGCTTATGAATAAGCTTGAAAACATCTGAATGCTCATGGACTATATGAAATGGACAAGATAAAAAACTAATGCAGGCAATTAAATAAGCTAAGAATGGAAAATAAGCACTTTTAACCTTGAGTTAGCTAGGTGGGCTTTTAAGAAAAACAAAATTCACAAGCTGAAACTCATTAATAAGCTCTGTGAGAGCTTAAGAAATAAGCTAGCAACACTGTGAACAAGGGGAGATTTCATTAAGGGGTTAAAAGAAGCTAAGTAATAAGCTATTTATAAGCTAAGTAGAAGTAAGCTATTATTTTTCTAATTAAGTTAAGCAACTAAATTTTAATATCTCAAAAGATAATTAACTAAATCTTAATATTGAATACACAATAAAATTCTAAAGTTTATTCAAAAACTGTAAAATGAGAAATTTGACTTTCTTATTACACTAGAACTTTGACTTATATGAACTTAGGATTGATTATACTAACTGATTATGTTAAGTTAAGGTATAATAAGACTATAATAAGCTAAATTACCAAGTTTTAAGCTAATATGATGATTTCTATAACTTAAATCCTAACAGTTAACTTATTAATGAAGATTAAAAACTAATTTTGACTTTTTACAAAGTAAGCACTAGTTTCTATGGTTTCTTAGAGTTATATTGACCAAGTGTGACAGATGACAATTAAGATCAAAGACTATAATACCTTCTAATACAGATTACACAGTTAAACCAAACAAACCTTTATGATACTGTTTTGGAGATTTTCAAAGTGTTTCAAATATTCAGACCATGCACTTGATTAAAGGACTTATAATATGATATATTAAGACTAAATAAGCCTTAAACCACCGCCATAACAACATAAAAATCAAAAGTGATAATTATGCTCTTTTAACTGTTAAAATAAAATTCTTAACAACTATGAATTCTAGAAAGCAAGCAACCTGTTTTATTGTTTAAATTTTCTTTACTACAGCTAAGAAACAAGAAGATACAAATATTTAAACTTAAGAACACTTTAAAACAAGAAATGCCAAAACTGAACAATAGGCTTACAAGTGATTTCCAAGCATAAAACTGAGAACTGAGAACTGAGAACAGATCCTATAGCTTCCCAAGAAGCACTAAACCAAGGCCATCCACAATCAACCTGCCCATCTTCTTGACAATCTTCACCATGGATTTTTTATTTTTAACTAATTTATTTGTATTTTTGGTGATTTTTTTTTGTTTATACTGAAGTTTTAAAGTCTCTAAAAAGCTTTAATAAGCTTTCTAGAGCTTAAGTGATATTACTCGGTCCATATTAACAACTAACAACAACATTAGAACTTATTGAAATTTTGAACAAGAATAAAATTTTGCATAAATACACAGAAGTAAGATTTAAACTTGAAATTGATGTTCACAAAGTTTAATTGTACACTGAAAATTGAATTACAAAGCTTTCAGGAATCATACACTGAATTTACAATTAAGCTAAAACGACATAAGAAAATTAAAAGCTACCTCTGATAGCTTCCTTAAGCTGCTTTTTTGACTTTTGGACCCGTTTTTATATTTAAGGGGTTGGGCCGGTTTGAGTTGGCCAGGTTATGATTGACTTGGGTGTATTTAATAACACAAAGGGTCCGTTTTAGCTTAATAATCACAAGGACCAATTATAACTTGAGGACCAAACTGTCAACATTCCAAAGTTAACATTAAGGACCAAACTTGACAATCTTTATAGTACAGGACTAATTTTGATTATTTTCCATTTTTAAAAATCCAAGGACCATTTATGTCACTTTTCAAAATTGAAGGACCAAAGTTGTAATTTTCTCAAAACTTATCATAAGGACCAATTTTGCCATTTATGAATAGTACAAGGATGTAGTTTGAATAATTTCCATTTTTTAAACACCAGGGACTGATTTTGACACTTTTGTAAAGTTGAGGGACCAAAGTTGTAAATTGTGATTTTTAAACTTCCAAGGACAATTTCTTACAACATCGAATAATCACTAAGGATAGTGATCAGTAAGGATTTTGAGTTATTTATACCTAAAGAGAAAGTTTTGTAAATTACAAAATTTAAATGCAAATTAAATAAAATTAAAAAGCTAAAATATATTAAATAAACGCTATCACTATTTTTACAATGATGTTTTTATGATTTATAAAATTAAATATTTTTTAACTTTATATTTTTTATTAATTACTAATTATTTAGACTAAATAAATGATTAAAATACTAAAACTATTTAGAAAAAATCTGAAACTTTTTTATAAATTACTTTTATATACTACTACAAAGTTAAGAAAAATACAAAAGTCAGAAAGCTAGATTAAATAAGCTGAAATAAGCTACATAAGCTCGTATGTTTAAAATGAAAACAAGGGTTATATTTAAAGTGTGCAAAGTTAAACCGAAAAAGACCCAAGGGCAACTGGTATACAGTACACACTATCACTTCTCAAAGGTGGAGGTCTCAGTTCGAGCCTGCCTCCCATCTTTTGCAAAATTAATTTTTGTACTTTTCTTGTACAAACTTATTAAGCAAGAAGATAAGCAACTTTTAAAACTAAAACTTTTTAAAAAACTACCAATAAGCTCAGTTTGAGCTTATTTATCTCAACAGTAGGCAATAAAAGGAATAAGCACAAAGATTTAGTTCAATGGCTTATAAGCTACCTAATAAGCAAAATGAAAAATGGAAATAAGTTAAATACTGATAATAAGCTTGTGTTACAAATGAAAAAGCAAAATGACTTGAAAATAAGCACTTAATAAGCAAAATAAGTTTAAACTTAACTGCTTTGCACAGACACTTTTTTGAATCACTAGGCACTTTTGCTTATTTTTAAGCAATCTGAATAAGCTAGAAACTGAAAACAAAGATTGAATTAACAAGTTGTCCAACTCAAATTTTCAAAAAGCTAAAGTTCTCACCGTAGGTCCACTAGAGATTTATGAATAGCTTGAGAATAAACTGAAAAACTACTGAGTATGACTCAGTGTATGTTGAGTAAAATGGGACAAACTAATAAGCACTTGCAGGCTTAGTAAATAAGCTACAAATTAGAAAATTAAGCTTGAGCCCTTAAGATGGCTAGGTCAGCTTTCCAAAGAACCAAGTTACACAAAGATTCGATCAAGGGAACACCTAAACAGTATTTCATGTATTTATATTTCATATGTAATAGGTAGCTTTATTATGGCCTTTATGTTTGTTTAAGGTCAATCTTATGTAGAAGGCCCATAAGCTTTAGCCCAAGCCTAAGAATAGGGAAGGAGAGGGAGTGTTGCCCTAGCTCCTTGCCTATATAAACTATGTAATAACCTTCATTTGAAGGTTGGTTGTTCAAGTTTTTCTCATTCATACCATTTGCCTAAACCGTATTATTGTTAAACGCGGTGTGGTGTGGAGTTACTTGTTCATCCGCCTCATCTCTTTCTCTATAAGCTTGTGTTGTAAAACTAGTGACCTAACAAAGGGTATCAATCGCCAAATAGTTGGGTGTACCTCGCTTGTTTTGAAGTTTTGATTTTGTGTCTTACGCGTAAAGATAACGCAATTTTTGGTTATCTTAAAAACTGTTTTTACACTTTTAATCCAAGATTCTTGTACTTTCAAAGTTTTGAGGTGTTAAAATACTTGTTTTTAGCAAAAAGTTTCAAACTTTACGCTGGATTTCATGCTTTTAAGCTTGTTTTTGTTCGTGGGTGTCGCTCTACGCGTAACCCGTTTAGCAGTTTTGGTACATCAAAATTCACACTTTTGTTTTCTTTTGGTACTATTGAAGCTATTCCATAACAAAAAATCTGGTTTAGAAACACATTTGGGCAAAATCAAAGTTACGAGTAATCCTACGACAAAAAACCCTAAAATACGCTGTAAAGATTTTCCTTGGTTTGATCTTCATTTTCCTGGTTTATTCCGTTTTCTTACTTGATAAGTCTGAAAATACGTCGACTTTGGATATTTGAAATGATAAGCATAAGCTTACGCCAGAGAATTTCTACGCATAAGATTCACTTCACGCCAAACTTAGGTCTACGATAAGGTAATCCTACGCCTAACTTTTGTCACGCATAACTTTAGTGCTTTTATCCTACTTACGCCGTAGTTATAACCTACGCAGAACTCCTCATTGTTACGCTGTAACTTTTGGTGTTTTTACATATAAGTACTTTGGTTCTTGTCTTTTCTACGCCTAAGGACACTCCATCAACAAAGGTTCATTCGACTACAAAGATCCATTTTACCACACAAGTTTTTCAACATGTCACAACCACCATACTCTAACTATTTCCTTACACTTATCCTCAACGACAACAACAACTAAGTCCACAAACATCGCAATGGAATCAACAAGAAGCAATTTATCAACAACAATTTAATCAACAACATACTCCACAACTTGTCGCAATTCCACAACCTCAAATGGTTCAACCACCACCAAGTCTTCAAGTTCAACCGTACACAAATGAATTCAATCAACATCCATCAAGGAACACTATGAAGGAACCCACTTGGTTTGCAAAGATGTGTGAAGCTTTAAGTAGCCAACAATCAATTCATGAGGTAGGATCACTTGATAGACCTCCAATGCTCACTCCCAGAAACTACGATCAATGGGTGATAAGGTTCTTTAGGTTTTGTGATCTAAAGAAGCCACATGGAAAGTTCTTAAAGAAGGTTATCTTAGAAGGTCCATTTGAGATGCCTACTATCATTGTACCCGAGATCCAAATGCCATTCCACTAAGAGATGAACAAACCAACATTGCTACTGTTGCAGATTTAAATCCCACAGAACTTCTACATTATGAAGCCGATGAACTTGCAATGGAATACATCCTCTTAGGATTACCAAACCCAATTCTTCGTAGTGTTGATGCTCAAAAGACTGCACAAAAGATGTGGGATCATATTCGTCTTCTTATGAAGGATCCAGACTCAATCAGGAGGATTGGAATCCAAAATTTACTTGGCTTATGAACACTTCATGATTGAACCTGAGACACTAGAGTCCTCTCATCATAGATTTTCAGACATCATCAATGATTTGGATAAACACAACATCATCATGCCAAGAATTGCAGTGAATACTAAGTTCTCGAGTAGTCTTGGTCCCGAATGAGAAGTATGTCATTTTTCTCCGCCAAGCGAAGAACATGCATCATTCTACCTACGGATTGTTGTACGATTACTTGAAACCTCATGAAAAGGAAGTTGATCGAGAAAGGATTCTCCGTGCTCAAATTGCTCACCAAACATCCGAAAATCAACAACAACTTGCCTTATATACTCAAAACCGTTATTCTCCTCAACCAGCAACTCAACCAAATGCTTCAAACACACCTTCACAGCAACAACCTCAACAAAATCAATTGGTTCCATACAACATGTAGGATCATTATTTTATTGTGTTGATGATTCGGGTGGTCTTGGATGATGGAAATACATGTTTGCCATAGTTAGAGAGTTAGAAGAGAGAGAGAGGGTGTTCTTGCTAGAGGTTTACACAAATGTTGAATATTAGATTATGAGGCACCACCTTCCATGGATGGAAGGGGTATTTATAGTTACAAGAAATACGACCTCCATCGTGGCCTGTGATGTGGGGATACAGGTAAAGACCCGCCCTTCCTCCACGCAGGTGTTAACTTGCTATACTACGCCAAACTAATAAATAAACTACAAATAACGTAACTAATGACAAGTCTACGAGCTAATTTGCTAGATAATTTGGGGTGACCGACATCACTATGGAATTTTCTATTCCTAACAATCTCCCCTAAGGGAGGTCACCCCATGTTTGTTTATTCTAACTCCTAGCATTCTATTTTCTTTTTTGTCTTGTTCTTTGAGATTTCCACTCAATTCTTCAATTCAGCAATCTTTGTGCTTTTGTAGCGATTCTTCAAAGTCCGCATTGATTTGTACTTTTAGTGGAGGTCTTTAACCTGATCCACATCTTTGATGATCTTCGAGCTTTCATTGAGATCATCGACCACGAAATCTCGGATCATCCATAGTAGTGTTTCCTTCATGTGAAGTTGTGACATTTGGACCGACATGCTCACACTTTTGAATCATGACATCTTTCCATCGTAAGCGAAGCCATCGGTTCATGATATTTGCGCAAAGGTAGCAGAAGCATAGTATAAAAATATCGAACCGTGTTATGTAGATATGCACCGGTATGATTTCTTCAATTAAGTGTGGTTGCCGTGAACATGCGGCTTTGGATTGACTCTCAATTCCGATCACCGCAATCGTCGGGTGTACTCAAGATAATACAATAATAAAGCGCAACGAAAGTGTCTTTGATCACTTTCATTGAATTGAGGTACACGCCCACGGTTCCCGCTGATCAGTACAAGTACGCTCGTGATCGTAGGATTTCTAAGAATCTCCTTGACAGTGGTTCGCAGTACCGCCTAGTTGTTCTCAAACCAGAACGTCTCAAAGAAGACAACACGGAGTGAGTGAACCAGCGAATTGAGATTCACTGATTGATGAAAATGATTTGAAAACAACGCTGCATTGCTTGAAAGAAAGATTTTTGCAATACGACGAAGGTTTTATGAGAAAGATCAATTTTCAAACAAAATACTTTTATATGAGAAAGAGTACACATTCAACATGCTAGCGAAAAGAAGAGATTTCGCACATCGAACGGTTTTTAAAAAGTATTTTTCAATCAGAGATACTTTTTGTGTTTGCAAATGAATACACATTCGACGTGCTAGAGAAAAGAAGGTTTGCACATCAAACGGTTTTTCCAAAAGTATTCGTCAAATCCATTCCTGGACCAAGGTTGATTCAAGATTGAATCGCCCCATCATTTCTATCCAGTTGTCACAAGCTTGATCTTTTCCAAGATTTCACATGTCACCCACCAAGAGCTTGTTTGATTTTGGCTCTAGAAGGATTTCCATCTTCATCGTGAATATTGTACATATCACTGGATGTTCAGCAATACCACAAGGATAATGCGTAGGACTCTTAAAATATATCTTACTTTCCACATTGTGTGAAACAGCAAGTCTTCATTAATTTTGTGTCCTAATGAGATATTGTGGATGATCTCTTGGCTCTAGACTCAATGTGCACATTTGGTTCCTATGCCGGAGACTAGGGAGAGGTCTCCTTCTTCAATATCAACAATCTCTAAGAGAAAGTCGATAGATAATGTCGGTTCCCCGTGAGAATGAAACAAGCCCTTTTAAGAGGAACTTGAGGGGCTTGGGAAGTTTAGTGCAGTGCATCACTGGGTCCATGATGTCTGTCTTCAATACCCAGTTACCTTAGTAACCGCCAGTAGCATATGTATTGAACCCGGTTACTGCCCTAAGGTTGAATTGATGGAGGGCTATTTTTTTCACCCTTTTTATCATTCATTTTTTTATTCTTCAACCCCTTCAGTGCTTACCGAGACTTCATTACTAGAACCTTGTTGGGTTTATTCCCAGTATAGCTCTGTCTCGTCCCACTCTTCCCATTTCTCACTTTTCTCCTTTTCAATATTCTAAGGACTCTACACTATCTAGTGGATTGTCCCTGGGTAGATCCTCCGGTTCTCGGATCGTGGAACGAATACCTAACCAAATCATCCTTATAACTCCATGCATAAAGTAAATTGGTCGGTCTTTTGGTATTATTCTTTCCTTCATGAAACCAATTGAAAAATCATTTGGAAAAACAATCAAGGTACTTGTGATATGAGATCAAAGCGTTTTGTACCTTAATAGTTTTGATCATTTAGAAATGTTCCTCGTGCATGATATTGAAATTGTTTGGCACATGGAGACAAGAGTTCTTTGAAATAATTTCTTTGAAATAATTTCTTGATCACATTTTCTTAGAAAAGCCATTTGAATTTTTTTGGTAAATTCTCCCCCTCAATATGTGCATAGGATAAGAGAAATCATTTTATCACATAGAGGCAAGAGTTCTTTGAAGCACATCCATGAATCATAAAAAGCCATTTAAAACCATTTGAAAACTCAATCAAGGTACTCTATGTTAAAACATAAAAGCTTTTGTACCTCGATAGTTTATTTTCCTTAAATCCCCTCAATATGTGCTTCAAGATTGAAAGCCGCTAGCACATATGAGAGAGCAGCCTGCACAATTAAATCAAAACGATCACTTTTATCAAATTTCATTATTAAATCACAAATTCTCCCCGATCAAAAATATCAAACCCTTTGAGATTTTGGATCCCAAGTGATTTAACTAGGTTTAGAAAACATGGGAGAAAATGTGGCCTTGTTTAAATACTCATCTGTTTTTGGATAAATCCTCCTCCTCAACATGTGCATTGTGTATTTGAACTGGCACATGGAGAGGAGTGCCTTTAAAGGACTAAAACCAATTCCATTTAAAACAGATTTAAGATTTAAATCACGATCTCTACCCATCAAATTTCAAACCATTTGAGATTTGTGATCCCAATTGATTTAAATCATTTAGAAAACTTTGGGGAAAGACGTGGCTTGATTTAACTTTGAAAAATGACAAATAAGGACCATTTTAAGACATTAAAGATTGTTAGTGTCAGGTATGATAGTTTTAAGAGATCTTTAAGTAAAATAAAACAATTTCACAATCAAACAAAAACAGAAAAAATTTCATTTTGAAAGACCTTGATTCAAAAGAAAAATCATACCATGACATAACATTAAATCTTTAGATCACCACATAATTTCGTATAAACGGACTCTTTTGAAGATATATTGTTTGAAAATATTTTAAATTAAATCACTCTCCCCTCAATCCATGACAGAAGTCAATAATTGAGTGACTTAGGTTTTGATAAAAAGAAGTCCGGTGATTTTCAAAAAATTAGTCCAATATATTTTCAAAACAATATTTTCCATTTTCAAAACAATTTAATCAAATTATTCAAAATTGTTTAAAATGGTATCCTGCACAAAGATACGTTAGGTGGTTGAGAAGCTTTGCTTGATGTTGTTGCTGGAGGGCTTGGAAGAAAAACCGTCTGCTAATGCAGTGAGACTTCTTCTTACGTTGCATTTTGAATGCCAACTGAGGTCAAATTAAGCCCGCTTTCTTCAATCACTTAGAAGAAAACCATCTCGTGATGCAGTGAGACCTCTTTTTGCATTTATGCCAACTCTCCATAGAAGTCCAATTAAGTTTCTTCATTTTGTCAACCCAAGATATAGTTACCCTTTCCTTTTGGCATCCAATCATCATCATTGTGGGATCCGGATCGGGAACATTCTTATATCCATGATACCGCATATGTTAGTGAACACACATACATATATGGTGGTCGACATCACCATAACAAAGAATCGACTAATAAAAGTCAATTCAACATATCAATCGGATCATATAGCATGGGAATAATGTTCATCAATCTATAATCATCTATTCCTAACAATCACATCCTAGAAACCTAGTCCTTCAACATAGGCGTATTATATTTTTAATAAGCACGTAGGATGATTAAGAAAGTCCGTTAGATGATATAAATTTGAAAAATATTCTCAATCAATGACTTTTTCAAAAAGTTTTAAAAGCTTGAAGTCATTGATTGAGTTTTAAATTAATAAAAAACTTCGATCTGATTGATTTTTAAAGCAACTCATTTTACCACCATTTTGAAAACAACAAATATTTTTCTGAAGAATTTTAGACGGAAAAATATTTTGTAGGAAAAAGCAGCCCTTCGA
The DNA here is from genome assembly GCA_910596185.1 of Chrysanthemum makinoi. Classification (NCBI taxonomy): domain Eukaryota; kingdom Viridiplantae; phylum Streptophyta; class Magnoliopsida; order Asterales; family Asteraceae; genus Chrysanthemum; species Chrysanthemum makinoi. The sequence goes on along the minus strand of OU343216.1, from coordinate 64,512,290 downwards.
CATACTTTCCTGTTTTTGTTTTAGGATAAGTGCACCTAAATTTTGAAAATGTTTAAGCGTGGCACTTTCCTTCCTTAAGAGCGGGTTGCTATCGAAATAATAGCAAACCATTGTTTGCCGGTCACAAAAAGTAACCTGTGCCATTATTTGAAGCCCGGTCAAGCCAATTAATAAGCCATAAGAGACATGTTTAGAAAAGAATATTTACACCTCCTCGTTCAACTTCATCTAGTCCCGCGCCATTATTGAATGACATTTCTAAGACCAGATGTTATCGATACCGAAGACATGTTTTGAGAAAACATATTTTTGGTATTTTTCAAATTTTTTTATTTTTATGGATTTTTGTTGGTTTTATATTTTTCTATTTTCTTTTTGTTGGTTTTATATTTTTGTATTTTGTTTTTCAAATAAATATTTACAAGGATAGAGTAGATGATATAGTTAAAGAAGATGATGATACGAGTACCGAGATAAGGATATCAGAAAGTCGCTTGTAGAAGATAGAATTCATCATCCCTAAAACTTTCACCACCAAAGCTTTCGAGGCTCTTGCATTGAAGAAAGAAATTGAACCATCTCGAAGTGAGACGCAGCTTCCCCAAACCAAAATCCTTTGGATGAGCAGATTCAAGCTCTATTTCAAGCTTTTCTTAGCCAGTGCATAGAAGCACCATTATCATAAATCCGCCTCCTTTTAAGACCGATAATCGAATTTCCGTCAGTTATATCATCCATAAGAACAGAACGATCATCCCACACATAAATAATCTTCTCAAATTTCATAATCATCAAGTCCAAGTTTAATCCATTCCAAAAGGTGTCAAGAGAGCAATTTCAAGTAGTTGAATTGTTAAAAATCTCTTTTGTATAATGCTCTGGAACTCTCCCAAATACACTTCATGAGGGGAATGAAGAACACCTTCCCATGTTCACATTTTTCTTCCCCTGAATGAACGTATGAAGCTCAGTTAAACCCGGTACACCAATATCCAAGAACTTCCGAATACACATCAAGAGGTAATGTAGAACACCTCCCCATGTTCACATCTTTCGTCCCCATGAATGTGTATGAAGCTCAAGTATCCTCAAGTATACCACACAAGGAATGAATAACGATAACATTGAAGAAGCAGTGCCAAGTCATCGATATTCTCATGGGTGACAATCTCTCATGGATGTCAACACCGGAATAAGTGATTATATCTCTCAATCAATCGATTAAGCACTCAAGTGAA